>LR991096.1:16855007-17487257 GCA_905163515.2 Lymantria monacha
TGCTTGCTTGTTTGCCACCATAGGCAATAAAAAATGTGTCATAAAATATTAATAGTAATTTTTCTATTATCATAATACACTGACAACATCGTACTCGTACTACCAGTAATACAAACAAGAACAAGGGTTCTTGCTCCCATAAATACGTAGTAAATAACACGTAAAAACGTAATTTATTGAAACGACTTATGTAAATAAATACCTCTTTGCGAAAATATTGCCATTTTATTATACATTACAACAAAAAATAAGAATATAAAGTTCATACTTTCATCATCATCATCATCACAGACCATAAATGTCCCACCGTTGGGCTCGGGCCTCCTCCGTAATGAGAGGGAAACTAACATACATACTTTAATTTTACGTAATTGCACCCACTGTTTGCAATTATAAAATCACTGACAACATTTACTTCCACCCACTTAGATGCTCGATGCCTCACCGAAAACAAAGATCGGGTATCGGTGGCCCGCTCACACGTCGAAGAGAGGTGTTTGCAGGGTGGGTCCATGGGGTTGCACGCCACCACTTTGCGTAAAAAAAAAAAGATGCTCGACGCCTACTGAGCAGCAAATAGAGCGAAAATGTAATCAACAAATGATGCCACTGCGGCTTCATTTAAGGGCGGTAAATCGATGAAGTTTAAATCTGCATCACTATTAAAATGGTGTATAGTTGTGTACTCACTTTAAATAAGATAGTGTAAATGTCATATGTCAGTGCTTGTCCCAACATTACTGTATGGAAGCGAGAGTTGGGTATGCAGAAAAGAGTATGATAGTAAAATTAATGCGGTCAAAATGCGATCTCTGCGGAAAATCTGTGGAGTTAGGCTGACCGACCGCATTCGTAACGACGACGTAAGAGAGCGAGTAGGTATGAAAGAGAGTATTGGTGTAAAGATGCGAAAGGGAATGCTCCGATGGTTCGGACATGTGGAAAGAAAGCCGAACGAACGCCTGGTTAAGAAGATATACAATGCGAAAGTGGAAGGATGTAGGTACCGAGGGAGACCGAGACTAACCTACCTAGACCAGATCGGTCATGTACTGAAGGAAGATGGAGTCAAGAGTCTCCGAAACCGGCGAGCGTGTATGAAGAGAATTATGAATGTTGAGGAAGCGAGTGAAGTATGCAGAGATAGAGTTCTCTGGCACTCTGTTCTCTCTGCCTACCCTGCAAGGGATATGGCGTGATGATATGTATGTATGTATGTGTAGCACCACATGACGTTTTCAGATTCCCGTCAAAAGTCGTTCAACTACTTACTACACATATCGACGGCGGAAAGCGAAAACGTCGTAGTCCACAAAGTATGAAAAAAAATTTTATTGCACTTTTCGAATCAGAAAAAATACTGATTCAAATGGTCGGGGTTACATAATTCTATGATGAATAGTTATGAAATTAACATTTTAAAAAAACGGGTTTAAACTTAAATGCCAGCATTCAAAAACGCTGTACGTTACAGAAAAAAGTAACCAGACGTTCGTTCGGCATTCTTTCCACATGTCCGAACCATCGGAGCATTCCCTTTCGCATCTTTACACCAATACTCTCTTTCATACCTACTCGCTCTCTCTGTCATGTGGTGCTCTTGTATTGTATTCAATATCTTAGTGTTTTAAGGTGTTATATTAGATAATTTTATGTAATGTGATACGACAGAAGTACTGGGATGTAGTGAATTTCATATAAAAGTGCTTAACAACGTTTTCGTTTTCCAACAAAATTCCCACAAGATACCATTAACAGTGTGGCCGTAGCACTGTTGAAGGTGACGATTTGACTTGGACAATGACTAAAACGGACGATTTGACTTAGACAATGACTAAAGACTATAAACGTAATAATAATTATAACTTGACACTGTCACCAATAGCTCGTATAAGTAGGTGATTGCCAATACATAAAGAGAAGAAGAAGTAGTTGAACACTTTACTAGTGTTTTACAGTGTTATATTAAATAACTTTTGCTGGTATTATTACTTATACGTACTTAGTATAATTTAGAGAAAGAGTTAAAGTGTACCTAGTGAATACGAACAGTCATTTATAATGTAATTTAATGTTTTGTCAAAAATCCCTAAAGCATCTTAAATTTGGACAGTCTGAATAAAATGTTGAATTTATAGAAGTGAAATATTATTCTATAAGTTATGAAGAAAATTGTACAAGACTTGGTTAGATTACTAAGGTTTTAATGTATTGGACTCAAGCATAAAGAACTTCGTATCCATGTCATGAAATAGAATTAACATTATATAAAAAAGTAACAATAACACTACGTCGAAATAGAATTATCAGTTAATTGTCTGTTTATTGCGAAGGATTTTGTGAAATTATTTCTTTGTTTTGTATATTATTAAAAAAGATTGCAAAGCGATTTGTAAAAACTTTTAGAACTATGGAGAAGCCAGTCATAACTGAAGAACTTCCACCTCCATATAGTGCGGCTGTGCCGCCAGGTGAGTCAGTTGTTTTGTTTTTTAAAACCCTATTTTATGTGAATGTATCATTAAAATGATAAGGTGAAAACCGATAGCGGCTGTGTAATGTTCTTGCGGGTTAATATTAACTATTGATGTGTTTCTGTGATTGAAATTGCTTATTAATTAAGTTCCTTATTATTAAGGGACTCGATTCTAATATCAACTATTTGTTATTTAAACAACATTACAAATACTTCAGGGGCACAGTCACAGCCAGCAGGTGCTCCCGGCGCACCGTATCCGCCTCCTCCACCAGGATATACTCCATACGGAATGCCACCACCTGGTACTGCATTTGTACCGAATTATGGTGCAACAAATATTATCATTCCACCTCCAATTATTGCTGTTGGCGCCTGTCCAGCCTGTCGCGTCGGTATACTGGAGGATGACTTTACATGCCTTGGTATTCTTTGTGCAATTTTATTTTTCCCATTAGGGATTCTGTGTTGTCTTGCACTTAAGAATAGGAGATGTTCAAATTGTGGAGCATTGTTTGGTTAAAAAGTAGTTTTGACATACATTGTTATTATACTACTATAAAGAATGTTAAAAATTGAAAGGATTATGAATAATTATCGGCTAATGTTTTAAGTATAATAGTTTTCATATTATTATCTAGTACATATTATTAAATTAATATAAAATTTGTAATATAAACAAACTCGGTTTCTCCTTAAAATATCTGATAATATAAAAATGCAGTGTTATTGTTTTACTATCAATACATATCTCCAATATTTGTCATTGAACTGAAGTTGTATCGAGTACAGTATAATACATTTATATATTATTACTGTCATGCTTCTATTAATAACTTCAGAGCAATTTGCAATACCTGTAATTATTATTTCAGCTCTGTTAAAGTAGTTTGTGTACAACACATTTATTGAAAGCGATGTACACATGACAAATGGCTGATATGCCATGACAATTTTCAACATAAAAGTTTGGACAAAACATTATTTTTACCTAACAAGTCAATTAATATTCTTATCATAGATAATAATAAAGAATAATAAAAGTGCAATTTTTTTTATCATTTGCTAAAATCTTTAAAAGTAAATCTGGTATTCTGGTGTAAATATGTTTTAATATCTAAATGTTAAATTGACAGTAAAAAATTGTACTTTAGCTGTGTTTCCATCTAAATATTGAGTGGTTCAGTTACTCAACTGGATCAAATAGTATAATCAATAATCTGCAAATAGTTTGACAGGAGTAAGTGCCCTTAATGTTTTTAATTAATATTTGAAATTATAATGGAACTAGACCATAGTATGACGGTTGAAGTGAAACATTTTTCAACCCGAGAGGTTGAAAAATGTTGTTAAGTGAATTATGAGTTATTACCTGAGTGGTTATTGTAGTTTTGAATTTATTGAGAACTATCACATATTACAGGTAATAGAATTTGTTATAAGTTACATATATAAAACCATATTTTATTATTTTTTATGTATATTTGTAATTAATTTTGCCGTAGTCAATAGTCATTTGTTGTGTCAAAATTGCAAATAGTTACTGTTGAACTGTTACATAATTATTAGTTAAGAGTAAAGAAAAATCTGTATATAAACGCAGGTTATGACTGCAAAATGATGTTTACCATATTTGAATGGTTCTTTACATATAAATGTAAGTATTGAACAGTTTTTGTCGTTACTCATTATATTAATATTACTACACATAACACAGATTAATTTAGGTATAAAGAGACTTAATTCATGCATTAGTTTATTAAAAAGTGTTATTATTATCTTTTAAAACATCATTGTCCCTTTGCCTCAAACAGAAAATGAGGAAATATATTGCAGTAGAGAATATACAGGTATTTTTTTAGTTTCTACTCCTGATCTAACAAACATTATTATTCTATTTTTAAAAAAGTAAATAAATATTCGTCCCGAAGTTCAAATTGATTTTTAAAGTAACATTGAAGACATTGATACTAATTGCTCATTTATAAAAAAAAAACTGCTCTGATATAAAGATAATTATTTGGTAGCTTTATATAAACAACCTATTTGAACTACGCTGCTTTGTTCTATGGCAAGGTATATTATGTGTTGTATTTGTCATTTTTGTGCCCCGAATTTAAACCACCAGACCGCCTGGACATAATTTTCAAATCAAAAATTAATGCTTTTGAAATATAATGTAAACTAAATATTTTGAATTTGGAAGTACATACATGGTTATAATATAATTGTTTTTGAAAAATCGAAATCAATTTTGAATAAATGATGTCAAATATACCTTGCCCACAGATTGTAATTTAATAGCAATGATTTGGAATTTGTAAGCATTCTCAACTCTCTGTAATATTGCAATGGACATAGTAATTTTCAGATTTCATTGTAATATTAGGAGTAACAAGGGCGTCATATATAAACCCTTGTCAATTGGCACAGATTGAATCACCTCAGTTACGCAGTAACGTAACTAGCATGTAGTAAAATGAATAAGCGACTAAAAAACTTTACAATAAGGATTATTTTTGTATGATATTTTTTTACTTGATTTCTATATAGCACTTCGTAATTGTGTGAGTAGTGATTTAAAAAGATAACAGCGGATAGTATGAAAGTAATAATTTCATATCTACCTATTATACATCGACACTTGATACATTTTTGACGTAATATTACCTAGGTATAACATCTGCCCATTCATGTGCTTGTATATCTCAATTATTACTGGACACAGCCTCCTCACTAGAATACTACATACGCTCAACGTAAAGGCATAACAAAAACATAGGTACAAACTTGAGATTTCACGATGGACAGCTGCTAGCTTAAGACCATTGAATCAAGTATTATTTTGTAAATAAAATTCTAAACATTTTGTATTAGTAGTAGAAGCAGTACGCTTCTCAACATGTAGGTACGTTCCACTTTTGGCCACGGGGATTCTACTATAGCATACTGATAAGACAGTTTGGTATAGACTTTTTGAAGTGAAACTTCTTTAGAATCGTTGTGATTTCAAACTCGATGAAATGAAAAAATAAGTCCATAGAGACGAGACACAAACACATAAATGTATAGGATTCAGCCGGCGAGAGAATGAGATAGAACACATTAGACGTTCTCGGTCTCCTCTTTGTGCGACTCTTCGTAGCATCCCCACTACCTGACCCCCCACTAGAGAGGGGGGGGGGGGGGTCAAATAGAGAGTACACGCTATTGGTTGATGTATGTAAAATAGATTTAAAAATAGTGTGCCAAAGTTTCACTTCTGATATGTGTGTTTTGTAAACACGCATAATGCACGTGGTCCTACCACTATCTTGATATTTAAACGTTCTTTCTTTTGCTGCGATATTATCTGCATACATTATTTAGTCGTTTTTACCCCACCCATGGGAAAAGAAGGTGTGATGGATTGTATTATTATTCTCTCGCCACACTGCACGCAACTAGCACCACTTAAAAGTAAAATAATATTTCGGAGCTTATTCTCAAAATTATTATTAAGCTAATAATTTTACTTAAAATTATGTAGGTGTAAGTATATTGTACCTACTTGTTATAGTCAGGTTAAAGAATTGCAATAAATTGCCATATATTTTTACTTTGGGATTATTACCTAATTTTCAGTATGCAAATTGCCATATTATACCTAATTATGTATAAGTATCGATCTACTCCGAAAAGTGTGTAATTTGCAGTATGATCAACTTTTTAGCTATCTACTATGCCTAGTGGTACATTGAGTAGTAATTTAGAATTCTACCAAAACCATTCACTGTATACAAACAACTATTTCGTGCAATACTTTAAGCACATTTCAAAAATTAACACTCGCTGTATTTTATTAAAAGATATGATTCTCTCTTCCTGCGGTACTATAACATGTTAAGTATGACAGGTTGTCAATTTTCATATTAGACTCACTTTAGATACATATTTATAACCTAGTCTCGTGGATTCAATCAATATCCCGGTGGATGTGAAGTATGCAGGAAAAGCGAGTTCCTTATAAAAACAGAAGCGTTTGCAGTTCAATAACATTGTGTGTAACAAATGTATGTACATTGCTGATACCTATGGATATTAATGCACGAAAAATGCTTGTCTTAGGGCATGGGTATTATTTTCAATGAAAATCATGAACATTCAATACAGTTATAATCCAAGAATTGTGATAATTTCTCATAATAAAAACTAGATGATTCATGTAATTATAAAGGTTGAAAGGAAATTTTGCCAAATGCGTAGCGCACTTTATCTAATGATTATTGTTTCTGCAGGAACATCATACCTTTATTATTATTTTTTTCCTCGCAAAGTGGACCATGGATGTGTTCGCGCCCCGGCAAATCGGTACGGGGCGACAGGAGAGGCGGCGCGCAACCCCAAGGACACACCCTGCCATCACCTCTTTTCGCCGTGCGAGCGGGCCACCGGTACCCGATCTTTGTCTTCGGTGGCCTCTCGTCGGGTGACCGGACAATTCCCCGGTCCGATCACCCGAAGCCTTGGTTAGGGCGGCATCAGGCGCAGATATGCCGGGCCGCCCCGGCCGCTGGTGGCGGACCGGGTCACGGGAATCCTCCCGGACTCGTTCCGTCGGCTCCTGCGAGATAACAGCCTCGCAGAAGGCGGCGACCGCGTCCCAGTTCCTGACGCTGTCGACCATCGCTTTCGCGACAGCCGGCAGCGTCAGGTCGGCACCGATGACAGCGACGAGGTCGCGGCGCTGCCCGTCCCAGCTCGAACATATCTCGAGCGTATGTTGCGCCGTGTCCTCGTCACTACCACAATGGTGGCAGGACGGAGTCCACTCCCTCCACACGACCGTGTGCAGGTACCTACTTGCCGAAGCAACCGTGCCCCGACCACACCTTCATCAGCCGGAAGGAGAGGACCCCGTGCCGCCGCTCCATCCACTCCATCAGAACGGACCGGAGGGCCTCAACGGTAACAACACCGTGTCTAGGCCTCTCCAGTCGCGTAACCCAACGGGCGATGACGTCTCGGCGGGCGTCCTCGCGCCAGGTGGCTATCTCGCTGGACAATGGGGAGCCACCCTCGTCGCGCACTGAGGTAACCTGCCGGTAGAGTTCGGAGAGCATCTCCGCCTCTAGGTCCCACGGGGGTGTCCCGGCCAGTAGGCATGCCGCCTCGGTCGATACCGTGCGGTACCCGCGAATGGGTCTGACCGCCATGGCTCTCTGTGGTCTCAACAGAACAGCCCTGAGCTGGGCGTTGAGAGCCCTCGCCCACACGGGTACGCCGTACATGGCCATCGAGCGGATAGCAACATCATGCCTAGGACACATAAGCAAATAAAAGATAACTAGCAGACTAAGATCGAAATATATAGGTAAATAACTACCCTCTTAGTACATACAGGTTTTTGCTTTGTGGTTCATCATTTCATCATCATCATTTCAGCCTATTGCCGTCCACTGCTGAACGTAGGCCTCCCTCATTTTACGCCACAGAGTGCGGTCCTGTGCCGCCTGTATCCAACGACGCCCAGCAACCTTCACTAGGTCGTCTGTCCACCTAGTGGGGGGGCGTCCCACACTGCGTCGTCCGGTACGTGGTCGCCACTCTAGAACCTTTCTTCCCCAGCGGTTGTCGGTTCTTCGAGCGATGTGGCCTGCCCATTGCCACTTCAGCATGCTAATTCTTCGTGCTATGTCGGTTACACCCGTTCGTCTGCGGATTTCCGTATTTCGTGCTTTGTGGTTGTATAATGTTAATTTTTTTTTTTAAATTCCATAACAAATATGCAGAATTCAAATATAACACGGAGTGAACTAAGTTAAAATGATATATCTTTATTATAAAGGAATGTCTGTCTGTTCTCATTCTTATTAATAATTACTACTTAAATCTTTGTGAAAATCATAAAGTTTTTAGGATTTGCCAGCAGATGGCAACATATAGGTATTTTGTGGATTTTGTTTTAAATTGACCGACGTGTGTGTGTATGTATGTGTAAAAATTATTATCCAATGGCGTATTGATACCTACTATTATTATTCAATTGATTTTAACATATACTATTAACATCGTTACAGAATAAGATAATCTTCAGTCTGTCTTCAGTTTTATGGGTGAATTTTCATAACCACAAAAACACATTTCAGAAATAATAGCCTTATATGGATTTAATAATGTGTATCAATCTTTACTAATTAAGTTTTTAAACGGTTAATAATAAATCTTGCCTATTTCTGTTCTTACATTACACACCTACATTACAAATTGTTCAAAATAGAAGAAATACAATAAAATCAAAAACAGTTTGCCGGGCCACAACGTACTGTTAGTGCCCAACTTAGTGTTATTTTTTTTCATCATCTCAGCTCATATACGTCCCACTATTAGGCTCGAGCTGCCTCTAAAATGGCATGAAAAATTGACCTACTAACCCTGGTCGGACGTATTGGTATAGGTTTTCTTTCGTGTTTTCATTCTCTTGCATGTGCATTTCATATCCCTTAGTGGTCTCTTACGATCAACCAGGGGTAAGATAGGGGTTGGTGAATTGTATTCTTACTTCGTCACCACAAGGATAAGTCCTAGGTAATTTGACCTATGGTATCTACATATAAGTAACAAAACAACACCCCCACTTTATTTGATAAGATGTGGCTAACATAATGTTATGAATAATTTATGCTATTTAATATCTATATCTACTTATCCAATTCCATCCAGTTGTCTACTTGCTACCAATTCTTGAGTCATCTATCATAGAAAATATTAGTACCTATAATTATACTGCTGTCATTTGTTTATATGTAAAAACTGAAAGTTAATTACATATCCACACTTACCCACAGTAAAATATCGTCTTCCATTGTAATAATTATATCTTAACTACAGAGATAACAATGCCTAGTCCGTGTATATGTGTCGTATTTTTATGTTATATAAAAATCTGGTATGAGAAGTAATGGAAATACAAGGGTACACAGTTCTCCAGACTATCGTAAAAGTTGATTAGGTAGGTACCTGTCTAGATATCTACATAATTAGCATTTGTATAATTTTAAGAGATTGCAAACCGTTTTATACTCCTGTAAACTTATTGTACGTACATGTTTGTGCACGTCTCGTTAACACAAAACTATGAAGTAGAGGGCGCCCTAGAATATAAATTATGTTATGAAATTCAAACCCAATGGATTACAAATTATACTACCGCTGAATCGCACTGGTTTAGGTACGGGCTTTAGAAAGTCATCCAATAACAAGTCTTAGATGTTATTGTTTTGTGTTAGAGCTCTGTGACATTAATACGCAAAAGGATTTAACAGCCATCTGAGGCTAATATCCAAGTCCAAACAAAAAAGAATGTAAAGCAAGTTCTAAAAGTGTTGTGTATCTTAGGCATTTATATATATTTTTTAATTAATGTAATGCAAACGATGCTGCTTTACACCGTCCTTTTCCGAGGAATGAATGACAAAGCGACATCTTTAGGCGGAGCACGCCGCTTTAGGAATATTTTTAAAACTGGGCTTTAGAGTTTTCTAACAGCAAATTCATGTCCATTTCTGTTTTAATAGTATTTTATGTGTTTGTTTATTTGGAATTATGTTTGCAATGGCAACGCTTTTGGAAAATATTGGTTAGTGAAACCTAGCTAAATACTTGTGCAACTATTATTTTAATATTATTTGAATTCAGAAAAAAAGGAAGTCGCTACTTTTTCAAATATATTATGTACCTACCTATCGTTCCTATTTATTGTTGTTAATGTCGATTTTTTGACAAATAATCTTAAAACTGATTATTTTAAAGTGATGATCATTAAACACATGTGTACAGAATAGACTGAAATTAAACGACGCAACCATAAAGCCTTTATTGTATTAATAAAATAAGTAAAACGTTATTATTATGTATACGTTTGAAAGCGTGATCTTATGTATAAAATATATTATATAGTCATTAAATTTGTATAGATTTTCCATTAAAGTTTGGCAATATAATCTTAGTTGTCTTATTTACCTTCGTCTATGCCTCTGTTTTCATCGAATGAATAGGTAAATGCACAATTCTAGCATCTTAAAAAGGTATTATTGAGTATACTCGTAAAGATGTTGATACCTATGATATGATTTGCTGTGTAGTAGCTGTGTGTGGCTTCGAATACTACCAACCCTTACTTTGCTCGTAGATGTCGTAAAAGACGACTAAGAGCCTTATAAGTTATAACGACGTAGGCTAACTCCATCTGATGCCACTTGGTCAATAATTACATTCCTAAGGAGAGTTGACGTCTGGCAGGCGGACGGTCGTAAAACGATTGCCAATAACTTTTACAATATGTACTATGAAAGAAGAGTACGTATTGCATCGACCCCAAGTAATTGGGATAAGAGTAGGAGAATGATGATGACTCGTGAAGACGTTGATACCTACTGAAACTATCGATATTGTGTTGACCTCATATTTTTCTGTAAGAACAGGTTCAGTAGGCCTCCAGGATGCAATAAGATAAGAGACGTTAACATGGCATCGCACTATGGTGTTATAAAATTATGCATAAATAATATGGCTTGAAATTAAATATAGTCTAATATGAATCTTATTTAAACTTAAGATCGGTAGATAGTCTTTATTTAACTATCATTACGAATTAAATACCATGTATTAGTAATAAATTAATAGCAATAAAATACTTAACTAAAAAAATATTAAGTTACGTAAGCACAACCTGCGCGCCGCACTAGTTTAGCGTAAAATAAGCGCGCACGGTGTTTGATTGTTTTTTTTTTTTGTGTGTCTTAGTTGTTAGCCTCAGATGGCTATGACAACTTTACCCGGACTGTGGGTGAGCGCTGAGGGCTCTCAACCCGTAAAAGTTAAGCGACCGTTCCCGAGGGCACCCCCTGTGGGGTACGGACCTCGGCTCGGGGGGTCGCTGGCAAAGTGGGTTCTCCCACGTTTAGGATTTGAACGCGACACGACTTCCGACCTCGACGGCGAGGACGGAATCGTGGATACTTATTTGTCAGGGCCGCGCGGGCTGTGTATGCCTCCGTTTGGGCGAGCATAATAATGTCGTCGGGTTCGTCGAGTATTAATCGCGGTTGACGGATCGCGGAAATTTTTGAAGGAGTATAGCTAGAAGCCCTAGCCACTATGGGATTAGGGTGAGTGGCGGCAGAGTCGAAGTAGCGGCGAGAGCACTGCTTCATGTACTGCCTGATGGTCGGCAAGCCGAGATCTATGTGTAGATCCACATTGCGCATGTACCACGGTGCTCCCGTCGCACGGCGCATGAACCTATTCTGTAATGTTTGCAAACGGTGTAACCTGAAGGGTTTCGCTTGTGTGAACACAACGCTAGCGTACGTCATGATGGGACGCACGCATGCGGTGTATAATCTAACTTTACTATTAAGTGATAGCTTGGCTTTGGCATGCAGCAAGCTGTGAAGGCGTCCTAGCACAAAAGCTGCGCGCGCGCGAACTCGCTTTATGTGAGATCGCTTGGCTTTTTGTGGGGTTAATAGTAATTCTCCACTTCCTAGACCATTTATCTAGGACGGTAGCCACTCGTTGGAGATTACTGATCACTGTCTCTATAGAACGACCTGCATAGAAGATGGCAGTGTCGTCGGCGAATAGTGCAGTTTGCACATTCTGGAGCTGTGGGATATCGCTGGTGTACAGCGTGAACAAAATTGGAGAGAGCACCGATCCCTGGGGGACGCCGGCTTTTAGTGGATGCGGTGCGGAGAGAGTACCTTCTACCCGGTAGCGGCAGCTACGATCGGTTAGAAAGTCCCTAACTATTATAACTAAGTAACGGGGTATACCTAACTTGATTAACTTGAATATAAGGCTATTATGCCAGACTTTGTCAAACGCTTTTTCTACATCGAATAGAAGCATACCCGTGAAATAGCTATGTTGTAGCTTAACACTGGCATACTCGACTATTCGATGTACTTGCTGTACGCAAGAGTGTTGCGTGCGAAAGCCGAATTGAATCGGCGGGATAAGGGCGTTAGCCTCTGCGTATGTTCTTAGACGGCTAAGAATTACGCGTTCATATATTTTTGCAAAACTATTAAGTAAGCTAATAGGGCGGTAAGAGGAAGGTTCGGTACGCTTCTTGCCGGGTTTGTGGATACCTATTACCACGGCTTGTTTCCATTGATATGGAAAGATACAGTTGGTTATTGCGGCGTTAATTATAGAAGTTAAGATAATGAGTAGTGAGAGGGGGAAGAGTTTAATTACTCTGTTTGAAATGTCGTCCGAACCTGGGGATTTCCTAGGAAAGAGGGCCTTGACAATCGTTCCCACCTCGTCAGTTGTTACTGGCGGGGTAGGCTCGTCGGAAGTGTCGGTAATGATGGGTGTACGCGACGTACAACGCTCCACCTCGCTATTAACTAGTTCGGTGTGTCGCGCGTTTATGTTATGTGTGCTTGACGTACATTGCTGCTCAAGGCTAGCTACCAAGCATTCGGACTTTTCTTCGTCCTCGAACGCTGGAGGTTGATCAGGGCGGGTGAGTGGTGGCATTGTGGACACTGTGTCCTTTTTGAATGAGCGGGCAAGTTGCCAGTAGGCGAGGTGAGACGGCTCAAGCTCGCTTAGCGTGGCATCCCATCTATTTTGTCGAACTTCTTGTACCGCCTGTTTGACCGCCCTCTGTAGTGACCGCATTCGAAGGCGGTTGTCTTCACAGGGGAAGCGGTCATAGGCTCAGATGGCTGCGTTCTTTTGCCTTAGCAGATCACGCACGTCAGCGGGTAGGCGCCATAAACGATCGTTCGTGTCTGGCACCGTCCGTGAACAAACACTTATTAGCGATTGTACGTGATTTGTAAGGGGGTGTTTGATTTGCTGCGCGATGCAATGAAAACACGACAATGGTGATTTGACGCGCCACGCGTTGGCTGCAGAACACGACAATTGTGTTTGCCCGTGCCGAACGTGTTAAGTGCTTTATAACACTTGTTCCATGACGCAAAATTCTGTGAACTTAGAAAGGTATGTAATACCATTCATAATTACATAATATATCCTGACAGTCTTAATAGCATAACTGCCAAATTTATCGACATTTATCTTTCTGCAAGCTAGCTAACTATGTAAAGTTGTTTTATCAAATTAATACCCACTCCTGTAACTTTAGCAGAGCAGCTTGCCCCGGATCGGACGGATCAGCAGGGCGTGACATAGGTACCGTTGCCCGCCGCAAAAAAATGTGTTTAATATATTCAAACGTCTGCCGATGTTTATTGATCTGAAAATACGTGGCAATAAGGTCCGAGGTGATGATAAAGGACATTAACTCCTAATTTTAATTTATATTTGCGTTTTATACTGTAAAGTATAATGACTCAGTTGGAGTCGTGGTTTGTCGGTGGTATTACAGATCTGGTAAAACTGCATGCTGATTACTGAGCTCGATTGCCGCCCGCGAGGACGGCTAGGCTGCCTGTGCCGCAACCATTACGAGCAAAGAAAAACATAATGATGTACCGAGTTTGTGTTTGTCTCCTTTCCAACAAGTTTTAACAGCCACTAATGGTTAAACAATCTAGCAACGGTTTCTCTTTCTCATAACCTACATTTTAAGTATTTATACCTTCATAGATCTTTTTTTAAACACCACCCCGAACTAAGGAAATGATCCTTATATTGCGGGGGACTTTACAGACAAATAATTAACGCAGACAAATTACATCCCGACTCACACCCACAGAACTGGCACGGAACGTTGGTATCATAACTATTACGCCATCTGTACAGTCAAATTTGATCTTTGATCACATCACATTAAACTTCGATTCTTTGTGATGATATCATATTAATTTTGACAATTCTCTCGCCATGTGAAACTTTCCGTTTCAATTTACTTTTTGTATAAAGTACTCTTTTTTTTTGTGTAGCACATGTAGTATTACAGGTTTTCAGTAAGAATCACTCATATGCTAATCGGATAAAAAGCATAGTTTAACTAAACAAATATAATTATGTCTGCGAACATTTTCCACTACAGGGCTGCCGCACAAATTTGTTCCTATAGAGGCATGTCGAGCTCGAGCTCGACAGTGGGACGTAATGATGAAGATAACCTCATGGTCATCCATATATTCGCAGCACTTCTATTGGAGTAGGTTTAGAAATATTTATTTGGCCAAAATATGTCTTCGACAGGTTGAAGGTTGAAGATCGCTCGTTAGTCTGTGTACCTAACATAATGCTTAAGAAACACCACCAGTTTTGGAAAAAGAAACTGAATGCTGTCAATGGCTGTCTAAATTTAAAAATATTTCATGAAATAGTCAGCAAATAATTATACACCTGCTACAAAAAAATAATTCTTGACAAACTAATACTACCGTCTAAATAAATATCTACAGTAGAAATAACAAACATTGTACGACGAATATTAGACACAGTTAACAGACACTCTCGACGTGATAGTATCTCTGCCACTCGGTTTGTTTCGCTAAGTTTCGCTAGTCATCGTGAAGTTCTAATCACATTGATCTGAATGTGTAACAACTAGTCGTTGAACACTTATTCCATCGTATGCCTAATTTATACAGCTAGACTGAAAAAAGAAATACATATTATTTATTTAGAAATCGCATATATTGCGGAAGTTATTGGCAGCAGTTTTCCTTACTACCGTCAAGGGGAATTCCTTGGCAATGCAATTGTTGTGTGTGTATTGGCCCAAGTCGAAGTAAAGTTCTAAGTCGTCTTTTACGATGCCGCAGCATGTGGATTACAACAATTTCTCCATAATATTTCATAAGTATACTAGAAACCCTATACAAACACTTCTGATCCACGAGCTATATGAGATCAATATCACTCGCATTATAGAGGAGTCTTGAGCCCAGCAATGGGACGTATATGAGTTGAAATAATTCCACTAGAATAGGTTTCTAATTAAAGAGTTTATGTGTATGTATGAAAAGTCACAGACTTTTCAATGTAACTCGAGGGAAAGTCATGTCCCAAAAAGATGTTAATGGGCTGATTATTGGGTAGATTTAAGTACAAAATGCCTCCATTAATAAAACTTGACTCTAATAAATTACATGGTCATATAAATATCATCCATCTCTTACGGTTACCAATTTATATCACGGTGTCTTTAGTTAGCAGAATTTAACTCTATAATTATCATCATCATTTCAGCTCATGTACGTCCGATTGGTAAGCTCGGGCCTCCTATACAATAGGAGGGAAATTGACCTGCTACGCCTCGCTGGTCAGACGGGTTGGCACAGGGTTTTATTTGTAGTTTTACTTCTCTTGCATAGGTTTATATGCATATTATAATCCTAAGTCATCTTTTACGACACCAGCTACACATCGAAACCAAAACCCATTGATTTCATTTGTATTGCTCTCAAAATCTATTTTTAAAAGTGTGGTTCTAGGAAGTTAATTTTAAATCTACATACATACATACATACATATCATCACGCCATATCCCTTGCAGGGTAGGCAGAGAGAACAGAGTGCCAGAGAACTCTATCTCTGCATACTTCACTCGCTTCCTTAACATTCATAATTCTCTTCATACACGCTCGCCGGTTTCGGAGACTCTTGACTCCACCTTCCTTCAGTACCTGACCGATCTGGTCTAGGTAGGTTAGTCTCGGTCTCCCTCGGTACCTACATCCTTCCACTTTCGCATTATATATCTTCTTAACCAGACGTTCGTTCGGCATTCTTTCCACATGTCCGAACCATCGGAGCATTCCCTTTCGCATCTTTACACCAATACTCTCTTTCATACCTACTCGCTCTCTTACGTCGTCGTTACGAATGCGGTCGGTCAGCCTAACTCCACAGATTTTCCGAAGAGATCGCATTTCGACCGCATTAATTTTACTTTCATACTCTTTTCTGCATACCCCACTCTCGCTTCCATACAGTAATGTTGGGACAAGCACTGCGTTATGTATTGCTACACGTGCCTTCTGGCTGACGTGGTGGCTGCCGAGAAGTTGCCCCAACGCTCCGTTCACTCTATTTCCCGCATTCACTCTTCGCTCTATATCAGTGGTGTACCGTCCATCTCGGCTAAATCCACATCCAAGATATACAAATTCATCCACTTGCTCTAGTACATCATTACCTATTGTTACTCTTACATCTGTTCTGGCTTCATCTCTTTCAAAGACCATTATTTTGGTTTTGCTCACATTCACGCGTAGACCCCTTTTCTTACAATCTTCTGTCATTGTGTCGACTAGGGTCTGCAGGTCAGTCGCTGACTGTGCCAGCAGGACTGCATCATCTGCATAAAGCAGAGCAGAGACCACTGAGTCACCCATCTGGATTCCCACATTCATATCATTCAACCTTTGGAGACATTTATCCAGATATATGATAAACAGCCTGGCTGATAGAACGCAGCCCTGCTTAACGCCGATATTGACGTCAAACCAAGGCGACATTCCATCATCCAGCCGCACACAGGCTCTACAGCCCATGTAACTGGATTGCACAGCCTGCAGCAGTTTACCGTTAATACCATACTCCAGTAAAATGTCCCAAAGTTCCTTTCGTACAACCGTGTCAAATGCTCTCTCTAGATCCACAAAACTGCAGAAAACCCTCTGACCTAAGGCCAGATGCTTCTCCACAATGTTGCGCAGAGAGAACACTTGATCCATGCATCCCCTTCCACTCCTGAAACCTCCTTGTGTCTCACACAGTAAACCATCGGACACCATCCTCATTCTCCTTTCAATAATTTTACCATACACTTTTGCTGCCCAACTGGTCAAGCTTATGGCTCTGTAATTTGCGCAGTCATAACGTGAACCCTTGTTTTTAAACAAAGGCACGATGACTGCGCTATTCCAGTCCCCGGGAACCATTCCCGAGCTCCAACATAAATTGAGGAGCAACAGGAACGCCTCCCGGACACAGGAGCCACCAAGCTTGATCATCTCGGCAGACACCATATCAATGCCCGCTGCCTTACCATTTCTCAAACTTCTTATCGCCCATTCAACTTCATCCATACTGATGCCATCGGAGGACGCCGTCGCCGAATGTTGATCTACTAGACCACATGCGACATCGGCGCCGTTTCTCTTTCACTAAGGCCTTGGTGTCATTCTTACATTGCCGATATATTTCTTTCTTCTGTTCAGTCATACTGTTATTCAGATTCAAAGAAGAGACATAGTCCAGCCACGCTTTCTTCTTTTGCTCTACGGAAGCTGCCACTTCCGCATCCCACCATGCATCACCATTTGTGTTTCTATGCTTCTTTGAACTTCCACATACTTCTTTCGCTGTGTCTACCATACTCTCTTTCAATACTCTCCAGCATTCTTCAACGTCCGATTGCGGCTGGCTTGCCATCGTCAGCCGTTCTCGGACACCCTCTGCATACTTTTCTCTTACACACTCTTCTTGCAACCTTTCAACCTTTATTCTTTCAAGCCCTCCGAAGTGGACACGCTCTCGCCAGTGCCTCCACTTTCTGAACAGACCACTAAATCTCGCAATAACGAGATAGTGGTCCGTATCGACTGTGGGGCCCCTGTAGGCTCTTGCGTCCAATATTTTGCTTCGGAGGCGACTGTCTACCAAAATTAAATCTATTATACTTTTCTGTTCATTCCTTCTCCATGTATACATATGGATGTCCTTATGTTGGAAAAATGTGTTTGACACAATAAGGTTTCTCTCCATGCATACAGACATCCGCTATGAGCCTACCTGCGTCGTTCACTCTCTTATCACCAAATGGACCAAGTACGTCCTCATAGTCAGGACGCTTGGTCCCCACCCATCCGTTCAAATCTCCGCATACAATCACGCGTTCACTGGTTTCTGCCATATCCAGAAGTTCCCTAACATTATCCCAAAACTTCTCTAGGTCTGATGCCACCGAGGATCCTACGGGAGCATATGCTACAACCATGAATACCTTGGTGACACCAAGTTTTATACGGACCCAAAGAAGTCTGGGATCATACAGTCCGTAATCCTTCACACCTGAGGCCAAGCGAGAGGACAGCAGTACTCCTACCCCCATGCTGGCTCGATCGCTCTGTGGTACACCAGACCACAGAGCCATCCCGCCACCAGGAAGATCGCAGGTGTCGCTGCCCCTTCGCTTGGTCTCTGTTACACAGAGCACGTCTAGCTGTTTGTCCGCCATGACGGATATCAGCTCGTGCAACTTACCTTCCACACAACCTCTTACATTCCACGTGCCCACCCGGCACTCTGCTCTCCTCGACTCGCCTGACTGGGCAAGGCGTGATGGGTGGCGGCTCCCATCGCCGCAACTGCCGAAGTTCGTACCGACGGGGGCGGGTCGGTACGCGTCGCCTCCGGGGGACGCCCTAACCCGCATTGCGGTACGCATTTCGAGCCGGATTAGCAGTCTAATTAGACTGGCAGGGGACGCGAACGAGCACGCTCCGGACTATGCCCCCCTAATTAATTAACTAATTTTAAATCTAAAGAAAGCAAATTAAACTTGAACACCATATTATATATCTCTGTATTCACAAATTATGTTGTTATGGTAATCACTTTCATTGCAGCCACTTATTTAATTATGTACCTAAGTGACTGCTTCTTTTATCACTTTTACATAAACATTATAGGTAGGTACATAGTGAGGAAAATTAATTTACTGTGTGGTAGCGGCTACGACAACTACCAATCCTGACATTGGTCGTAGCCAACTCCACCTAATACAATTACATTCCAAAGAGGGTTAACGTTAGGCAGTCAGCTGGTCATAAAACTATTTCCAACACGTACGGTGAAAGAATAGTACCTACATATTGCGCGACTTGAAGTAAATGGTGTGAAAACAGGATGATGATGATGATGATAGAGGAAGATAAATCACCCATTTCTTTTAAAAATCAATAGGTGATAACTTTCCTTGTAGTGACGGAGTAAGAATACTACTCACCACCCCATATCTTACCCGTAGCTGATCGTACGAGACGACTAAGGGATATAAAACGCATATAATATCTATGCTAGAGAAGAAAAACTCGAAACAAAACCCTATACCAACACGTTTGACCAGCGCGGTATAGTAGGTTAATTTCCCTCCCATTATGGAGGAGACCCGAGCCTAACAGTGGGACATTTATGGGCTGTGATGATGATGATGATGATGTGATAACTTGCTCGCATAAATGCAAAATATTCACTTTAAAATTAAATTATTAATATCTATATGAGACAGTTTATATGCGTTTATTTCGTATTTTAGCATTTGATGTGTCTATGATATCAGTTTTAATAATATTTTTAATTTTACGAAATGATCATTCATTTTGGTCTACTCACTGTAAAAAAAAAATCTCGTAGCCATGGCCAAAATTCTTATGAGACAAAATCACTATGAAACATGTAATTGCTATTCAAATCACAAGCTATGACATCACTAATTATTTAATATAAGGTCGTCCTATTATTACATTAGACTAATTTCGGCAAGACGAACGAAGAAGGGTCACGGCCTTAAAAGGAGCTTCGATAATTTCACATTGTCTAATTAGAGAACCTATTTCCTTTGTTTTATAACACCCTTTAGATATGGGGGCAAGGTTTCCAAAATTATTGTAATGCAATTATTTTTAATGATAGTAACCAATAATTCATTGAAAGCAATATATGAGGAATATGTATAAGAGTAATAAATAGTAAAGTCATAATTCTCCTACTCAAACCTCATATATCTACTACTCATTTGGATCATCATTCCCCTACTCTTATCCCAATTACTTGAGGTCGATACAATATATACTCTTCTTTCATAGTACATAATTATTGTAAAAGTTATTGGCAATAGTTTTATATCCGGCCGCCTGCCAGACGTCAACCCTCCTTGAGAATGTAATTGTTGACCATACGGCATCAGATGGAGATGGCCTAGGTTGTTATAAAGCTTTTAGTCATCTTTTACGACATCCACGAGCAAAGTAAGGGTTAATATAATAGTATTCGTAGCCGCTACCACACAGCTTCAATAATAAATAGTAAAGTAACAGAGCAAAAACTTATTTATACTGTAATGATTCCTAATACGTAGTATACGTAGTAGTTATTACGTGATTACATATTTGAAATAAAATCAATTATGCGAACTTTATCGCGGTATATTGTTTTTTACAATTTCTTGACATTTCAAACAGTTTTCCGAGTCATCGTGGACATTTAAACACTTTTCAGAGTCATCCTAGTCCTCTCGTGACCATGAATGCGGATAGTTTCACAAATTACATCCAGGCTTAAAACTCCAATTTATTGATCATGCAATTTATAGTCCTGTGTGTGAATCGCACCCACGGCAATGGCACGGTAGGTCGATATTATATTTATTTTCATAATGTCATGTCATCTGTGCAGTTAAAGTCGGTCAGTCATAAGTCTATTTTAAACTAACAGAACTTGGTCCTTTAAACTGTGGCGGATTACAAAGTTTGTTGAAGTTGTCAATTACGAACTATCGAGAGTTAACTGAGAAGAACTAATGGACTAATAGATTTATGATAATATTGTCAACAACTGTAATTTGTTACAAAAAATAATCGACTTCAGAATCCTGACATGAATCAAACCTATAGCCACAAGAACAGTCTTTGTATTGCGAACTGCTTCATTTAACAATAAATGAAAACAAAGAATAAAAAAAAAAACGACCAACACTGCGACGTCCGATACGCAGTCGCCACTCGAGAACCTTTATTACCCAACAGCTATCGTCAGTTCGTCGAGCGATTTGGCTTGCCCATTCCAATTTCATTTCATTCAGCATGCTAATTCTTCGTCCTATGTTGGTTACACCCGTTCTTCTGCGGATTTCCGTATTACGGATTCCATCTCGCAGAGAAATTCCGAGCATATATCACTCCATAGCACGCTGAGCGACTTTGAGCTTGGTCATGCGGAACCATGTTAACATTTAGGGACTATGTTAACCACTGGTAACACACATTGGCCATAGATCTGTGTTGTGTATCGCCATAGATATAATTTATGTTACCGTGCTATCGTATGGTGAAAATGACACATAACATTGCATCTGAAATATCAATCTTGGAAAGCTTATGAAATAGTCACGCTTATTAGATACTAGACATTACAATAATTGTGCATGACCCAAAACTTCCTCTTTCCAACGGTATGCATAATCTATTTTTATTTTGCTTTTACACGGATTTTGACTTACAAAATATATTTTTATTCTTTTAAAATGTTATTTTGGGTAGGCTTGGAGTTTGCATTGGTAGGCAGCGGCCTAGCTATACCCTTGGTATTACAAAGGTCCATAGGGTGCTGTGACACTTATCATCAGGTGGTTGCTGCTTACTCGTTTGCCACTATAAGCAATAAAAAAAAAATAGAATACAACTACATGTTATAGAGAACAATACTCTATTTTAAAGTACAGTTAGCAACCTTAAACAGAATCCGTTTATAAAAAGTTGAAATAATATCTACAGAAATGAGTCGTACTATATCACAAATATACCTCCAAGCGTTCGATCATCCAAACATCGTTCGAATTCAATTTGTAGGCTTTTAACGCATAATATAATTTGTGATGGGTACATTCTCTAAACAACTATTTTGTTAATATACGAGTATAGGTACATGTACGTTAGTTGGCTTCTAGTTTGATGAAGTGAATATGGGTATATTAAATTACCTAGAGTTTCAAACTCTATATACCGCCTCTTAAGTTATATGGTTTACTTGTTATAATAAGTTTATTAGTTCTCATCATTTATAGCAGAGAAATTTTAGAAGAAATATAGACTAAAATAAACAAGGTACAAATGTATAGTTCAGTAATGAGACAACTGGTGCTTATGGATCTTAGTATAAAAGCGATTTCCTTTCCGTGAGAAAAGCGCCTTGTGTATAGTGTTGCCCAAATGCAAGAACAAGACGAGACTTAGCCAGTCTTGGTCTTGGTCTTGCGCCAATACACCTGGTCTTGGTCTTGGTCTTGCGCTCCCAGTCTTGGTCTTGGTCTTGGTCTTGCAGCAAGAGTCTTGCAAGTCTTGCAATTACCTATTAGTCTATTACTATTTATTAAAGTTTACTTTAAATCTTAGAAAAATGTATTAGAATTGAAACATTGTGAGCTTGAATTAACATAGCCATAGTAAAGATCAAGCAGATTAATAAATAACTGAGGATTTGATAAGAAATTCGAAAAATCAACTGACCTATATGTCGTTTTCCATGGAAGTAACTGTTTCTTAATAAACATTTATGATTTATAAGCTTACATTTGCTAAAACATGTAAAAAACAAATTAATTAATATATAATTAATCAATATAATTAATAACTTGACTGTATTTTAAAGAACAATATCTGTCTAGAAAGAGATTGAACCCTCAACTTATATGAAATTTAATAAAAGAGTTTTACGATTTATCATTTATTTCAATAAAAAATAAAATACAACACAAATCAAACATAACAGTACACAACAGCTTTATCATTAGGTTATGTTACTTTATATCAATTCTTTTGACCAAGAATTAATACAAAGTAACCATCTGGCTGACTCATCACTTAACCTATTTCTATGTTTTCTAATTACTAATGATGCTTTAGAAAATAATCTCTCAGCAGGTACTGAAGTTGCAGGTATTGAGAGAAAATCACGGGCCATCTTCGATAAAGTCGGATACTCTGTCTCATGCGTCCTCCACCAATCTAAAATGTCTTCCGAGCTGACAGTTCTTGGTTTTCTCAGGTACTCCTCCAACTCGTCTATCACTAAGCCTTGAAGACAAGATCCAGATGACGTCGAGGGACATTCACAGAGTTTATCAAAGTCTATCAAAGTCTATTACGTCTTCATCTTCATCACATACTTTATTTTCTTTTTTTGGTAATTCCAGAGATTTGTTCAGTGAGTGTAGACTTTTATATTCTTCATAAAGTTCATTGAACTTGCGCAGACTTTCTGTTTTAAGTTGCTTCCCCCACATTGTCAGGTCAAAAGTCTGAGCCTTATGCCTTGGGTCTAAAATTAAAGAAGTACAATAAATCCAGTTGCTCTTCTTATAATGTTTAAGCATTTTGTCTCGAGCTGCTTGGAAAGCTAGAATGAGCCTTTCATCCACTTCAGATCGATTAGGTTTCTCATCTAACTGTTTTACCATGGATTCAATTTTATCTAGCAAGAGATTGAATGATACAATGACTAGCGGTAATGTAACATATCTGTCTCCACCAAGTTTTGTACTTAAAAGTTTAAAGTTTATTAGAAATTTATGTAATTTTTCGAGTACCTGCCATTCACTAGCTGTGATTTGAAAATCATTCAATTCGGTGACAGACCTGCACAATATGTTAATGCCCGCTCTCACTTTTAAACCAAATCCAATCATATCATGTGTGGAATTCCATCTCGTTGGACAGTCAAGAATGGCATTTAGATTTGATGGCACGCCAGCTGCTTCACAAGCAGACTGAAACTTCTTCTTCCCTATCTCACTTCTTTTTATTTTACTGGAAATACTGCGTAACTTTGTTACAGATGTACGCGAGTCAGCAATATTTGGTGCATATTCTTCATCTTCCTCATCCTCAGTTTCGTCTGCATAGTCTTCATACTGCTGATCTTCCGCGTTAGTGTCAGACTCATAGTGTAATGCTAAGGTCTTTAATAAATCTTGTACACCAAGGTTTAAAATGTGAGCAAAGCACCGGAAATGTTGATTGTCTGAATCAAAGTGTGGCGGCAGCTGTTTGCCCAGTTCATACATAAATTTGGTATTTGCAGTTGCGTTGTCGACCGTGATACCTTGTATTTTATCAATTATGTCATATTCCAATAAACATTCATGGAAAATCGTTGCAATATCTTCCCCAGTATGTCGACCGCGTGATGGTATAAAATCAAGAACTACAGATCGATACTTCCATTCGTTGTCTATATAATGCATAGTAACCCCGTAGTAACTCCTACCAGCAATTGACGTCCACCCATCAATAGTAAACGACATTTTAGATGATAATTGTTGAAGTCGTTCCTTGAGATTCAATTGGAGCTCTTCAAATCGCTCTTTGACTTTCCTTCTAAGTGTAGACCTTTTAGGAAACACCATATTAGGGCAAATACGTCGAAAATATACTTGTGTAGTTTCGTCATCGAAAAATGAGAAGGGAAGATATTTTTTCACCACACAATCAACTGTAGCTGTCGTGATGTTGTCACTGCTGTTTTCCGACTGAAATAAAACAATAAATCTTGTGTTATTATTTAAAACATACTAGGTTTGAGCGTTTAGGAGGAGGAGGTTTGTTGTTGTTAAATCGAGAAAATCGTTAAATTGACATTTGTTATATTACCAAAATAAAGTACTTAGTTGTTACTGGCCGATTATGAAAACAAATGAAAATATGGGTGTTTATAAAAAATATTTAAGACGATAATTATATACTTAATATGTCGCACCCCTAGATGAAAACACCACTAACTCAAAAATACTTACGTAAGTTAATGGCGTTTTTGAAAGTATCGCATGAATAGCTACGCGGAGTTAAAATTCCCGTAGCGACAACTTCGACCATTGTTAAAAAAATATTCTTACCTGTCCACTTCTTCCAGCGGTTACTAAAAAGCTTGTGATATCTCCACTTAATTTTGGTTTAACAGGAAGAAATATTTGTGATTCCTTTTTGTGGAAAGATATTAGATGTTTCCTTAAGCCTGAAGTGTTTCTGTTTTTCATTTTTATTTCAATCTTTTTATGTTGGCACAATTTACACAAGGCAGTTTGGGATGCATGAATTATTTCGAAAAACTCCTCAAATTTGCTTTTGGGTCTTTTAGATCTGTGACTCAAACTCTCGTTACTCGGACTAGAATAATTTGAATCTTCGTCACTCATATTAAATTGTACACGTGATACGTTTTTAGAAAACAACAAGAATTAGTAAAAACAATTATTAAGTTAGACTCGAAGCACAGCTCAATTGGAAATGACTGGAATTAAAATAATTCCTTTATTTATAGTACGTTTCCTTGCTTTCTACCGCGCCGCCTCGCCACGTGCCGGCTCTATTAAAAGGATGCCGCCGCAAATCAAACGATGCCGCGTGCGGCGTACAAACACAGATTATTACCTACTTGTACAGACGCGACGCGTGAATAAAATATATGTAAAGAATTAGTGCCAATCACTATTCTTTACATATAAGTGAATGTTTTGGCGTACATCTATACTTATCTATACTAATATTATAAAGCTGAAGAGTTTGTTTGTATGTTTGATGACAGAAGTTTTAAAATAAATAAATAAATCCTGAACGTCACTATACCTCCAAAGTTACTATTCCTCGTGGACGAAGTCGCGGGCACTGCTAGTAAATACTTACTCTCATCATCTCTCTCAGAGATATTCGGGCTGGTAAGCAATACAAAACTCTTATCGCAGGCTTTTTATTTTATTAGTAGGTAAGTACCTACGCTTTTTATATTATTTTATTAGTTTTGTAGAATTTTTTTACACGTTTCAAGTATATTTAAAAGTGGCTACAATATTTATCAAACGGGTGATATTTGAACACTTTTTTGCTATTTTTTCTTGTAAAAACTTAAGAAATATAATGACTAAATGTACAATAATAGTACCTAAGTAATTAGTTTAAAACCATATAATCAATATTATAATATATACTTACTAGAATAAATTATTATGACATCTACTACCTATCCTTAACATTTTTTCCTATCATAATACTACTTGCGTGATCAGTATAATGTATTCATTTTCATTCTAAGCACTCTGAAACTTATTTATTCTTTGGAACACCTGTAGGTACTCTTAAAATTCGAAATTATTTTGCATGAGTATACCTACGCCCTGTGGCGGCAATCAAATAGTGTCAAATGTTGTGATTTCGGCGCGGCGGCAACGATTGTTGTATATGATTTCAAAAGAAGCCGCCGGCGCGTGTATCATAACCATGTACTGCCGAAAAGCGGCAAATTTCTTTGAGAAGTAAGTACAAAACCTTTGATGCCGCATTATCAAAGTGCCGATGGTTAAAACATAACTATGCATGCACTCAGTTTGATTTTAATGGATATTTTTTTATTCGCTATGTAGGTATGTTTATGGTATTAGTCGTAATGCGCATAGGTCCAGTTTTTCATATTCTTTGATACAGCTTTTTGCGTCTCATAGAATTCCTAAGCGTACCTATACACCGAACTGTTACACCTAACTACTCCGTGAAATAGCGCTAAGTCCTAGCTGCAAGACGCAAGAGTCTTGCAGGCTTAGTCTTGTTCTTGCTCAAGTCTTGCACGGTCAGTCTTGGTCTTGGTCTTGCTAAAAATACGCGGTCTTGTTCTTGGTCTTGGTCTTGCAAAAACGCAAGAACAAGACCAAGACTACAAGACCAAGACTGAATTTGGGCAACACTACTTGTGTACTATTAGTCTGCAGATCAGACGGGCTGGCATAGTTTTATTACGAGTATTAATTATATTTATATAAGAGATATAGATATAATTGATGTTACAGTGATGTTATTAACTGAGGTTACTTAGTCATTTTTAAAGGAAAGAAAAGACTGATGTTGCGCTGTCGATATAGTTATGAGTTAATGATTTCTGATGTTTACTCGAGTGTACATTTGAAATAAAACTACTTTTACGGATTCTATGGCGTTTATATTTGATTTTTAATATATAAATCATGATAACTGTAAAGTGTTCGAAACGTCGGGATATTAAAAATCAAATACAAACGCGATAGAATCCGTAAAAGCAGTTTTATTTCAAATAGGTATGAGTTATGGTGTCCATGTTGAAGTTTTATATATCGTTTTAATATTGGTGTCCGTAGCCATTTTTAAGAAAGTTAGTGATTTAAAATTCCTCAAGCCCTTGCAGTGTAAGAAGTCCTACTTCTTTACGCTATGCCAATTGAATAAAAGTATTTGATTTAAAACACAATGATGCAATACTTAAGGCGATCTTCGAATAAAACGCTAATTTTAAACAAGTTTATTGCTACAAAAGTAGGAAAGATGAAAATCTTATATCAACTCCTCCCGCCAGATGGAAATAGTATGTTAGTTGTCTTCCCATTACAGATGAGGCTAAACAGTATAGGATATAGTACGATTAGTCGGCGCTTAGTTGAAGCTTTATTACAGTATTGGAATAAAATGGGAGGCCTGTCCTCCCGTGACCATGAACACTATAAAGTATTTGAAACGTCGTGAAATTAAAAATCTAATACAAACGCAACAGAAGCCGTAAAAATAGTTTTATTTCAAATGTGTAATACTCGCGTAAACATTAGAAGTTATTAAGCTTTATTACGTTGAAGCGTTAAGAAAATATATATCTTGTAATACCTAGATTTACATTTGAAATAAAACTATTTTTACGGCTTCTATCGCATTTGTTTAAATACATTAGAATACGTAAAAATGTATGTTTATTTCAAATATATCTAGACAAATATTATTTTATAAAATGTAAGTAATACACATATGGTTTAATGAAATTACCACACGAAAATAATACTACCTACTATTACGAAGCCGCCACTAATGATGATAGAAATTTCAAATGCCTTTAGACCACAATTTGATGAAATTGAGGTGAGTCGGTGGCCTCGTATGAAATTTCAAGTATACTCGAACTGTTCAATACGTTCAAATAACATGAAATTTACACGTACATTGCTATCTTTGGTTAAATCGTGCAATTTTCATTTTAAGTGAGACTGTTGATGTTTATTTTTTTTTGGGACTAATCCCATCACACATTCCCACCACTGTATATCCTGTAAGCCAGGATCCACAATGGTCTCCGTATAAGACACCGAGGTTTGACCGTCGGGAAGTCCCTGGAAACGCTTTTAATTATCTTGGGACTCGCAACAAATTTAATTAGAATAAAAAAACAGGAGTTGGAAAAAAATCCACTTCCCTCCTATGTAAAGTGGGAGACAAAGCAAAAATTGGCTAACAGGCCAATAGGTAAGAGGATGTACTGATACATGAAGCGCAGCAGTACAGCACCACAGATATGGCAAAACTTGTTGATGTTTATTATCATCAGCATCATCATCACAGCCCATATATTTCCCACTGTTGGGCTCGAGCCTCCTCCATAATGGGAGGGCAATCGACCTACTATACCACGCTGGTCAGACGTGTTGGTATAGGGTTTTGTTTCGAGTTTTTCCTCTCTCGCATAGGTGTTATTGCGTTTTATATCCCTTAGTCGTCTCTTACGATCACCCACGGGTAAGATAGGGGGTGGTGAATTGTATTCTTACTCCATCACCACACGGAAGGATGTTTATTATGTATAGCGTTATTATTTCTTTAAATAAATATCCTTAGTGCTGTAATAGGAGCAGATGGTCCTTATCTTCGACGTAATAAGTGAACGATCCGTAATCTAAGTACCTAGTAAGGTGTGAATAATGTAAATCGTTCCATTGTCCTGGTTTATACAAACTCGAACAGTATAATTTATTCTTTTATATTCACTGATTGGAGAAGAATGCAGAATTTACAATAATGTGTTTTATAAACTAAAGGTAATTTTGATAATACACAACTTTAAAAGAAGCTGTGTGGTAGCGGCTACGAATACTACCAACCCTTGCTTTGCTCGTGGATGTCGTAAAAGACGTCTAGGAGCCTATAACGACCTGGGCCGACTCCATCTGGTGCCATTTAGTCAGCAGTTGCATTCCCGGGGAGGGTTGACGTCTGGCAGGCGGCCGGTCATAAAACTATTGCCAATAACTTTTACAATATGTACTATGAAATAGGAGTACATATTGTATCGACCCCGAGTAATAGGGTTAAGAGTAGGAGAATGATGATGACACAACTTTGAGAGAAGGCAACATTTTATCATCATCATTAACCTGCTCTTATCCCAATGACTTGTTTTAAAGCTCTTAGTCGACTTTAATAACATCCACGAGGTATGTAAGGGCTGGTAGTATTCGTAACCTTCACTACACAGAAAGACAACCTTTCAATTTAAAATAAAATATAAAAAAAACACCAACAAGAAAGCACATTCATAAGATTTTAGACTTAGACTACTTTAAAAAGTGAGTCTAAATTAACAACGTAAACATAATAATTATGGAATGGATAGCTTACTATTATTTCCTCTTATTCATCAACCCATAAGCATAAGTAATAATAATAGTGATACCCCTCTTAGGCTTATGCAATAATTTGGAAGTTTACCTTCTTAGACTCCTTATCTTGATTTTATGATTACATTAGAAATTAAATATTTTAAAGCTAATAAATGCAGACCCTAGTCGACACAATGACAGAAGATTGTAAGAAAAGGGGTCTACGCATGAATGTGAGCAAAACCAAAATAATGGTCTTTGAAAGAGATGAAGAAAAATTGGTAATGATGTACTAGAGCAAGTGGATGAATTTGTATATCTTGGATGTGGTTTTAGCCGAGATGGAAGGTACACCACTGATATAGAGCGAAGAGTGAATGCGGGAAATAGAGTAAACGGAGTGTTGGAACAACTTCTCGTTAGCCACCACCTCAGCCAGAAGGCACGTGTAGCAATACATAACGCAGTGCTTGTCCTAACATTACTATAAGGAAGTGAGAGTTGGGTATGCAGAAAAGAGCATGAAAGCAAAATTAATGCGGTCGAAATGCGATCTCTAGGGAAAATCTGTGGAGTTAGGCTGACCGACCGCATTCGCAACGACGACGTAAGAGAACGAGTAGGTATGAAAGAGAGTATTGGTGTAAAGTAGACATGCGCGAAACAGTACTTCGCGAAGTGATGTGATATGGCATTACATTTCGTGCCGAGTAATATTACATTTTACCATCACTTCAAACATCACACATGACATTTCATGTCATATGTGATGCGTAATGCAATAGGTTTAATGTGTTGTGTGATGTTTGATGTGATGTTTAGTCGCGTAATGTGTAATGGGTCAGTGCACGGTCGGGTAATATTACGTGTGATACATCACTCGCATTACTTACACATGTCTAGTGTAAAGATGCGAAAGGGAATGCTCCGATGGTTCTGACATGTGGAAAGAATGCTGAACGAACGTCTGGTTAAGAAGATATACAATGCGAAAGTGAAAGGATGTAGGTACCGGGGGAGACCGAGACTCATCTACCTAGACTAGATTGGTCATGTACTGAAGGAAGGTGGAGTCAAGAGTCTCCGAAACCGGCGAGCGTGTTTGAAGAGAATTATTAATGTTGAGGAAGCGAGTGAAGTATGCGAGGATAGAGTTCTCTGGCACTCTGTTCTCTCTGCTTACCCTGCAAGGGATATGGCGTGATGATATGTATGTATGTATGTAAGCTAATAAATCTTCATATTGAGTGTTATTGGCTTATTAGCAGATTATTGTTATTAGCTTATTAGAGTATTGTTAGCTCTAAACTTGGTAGTTCGAGGTACAATTTGAGAGGAGGTTAACGTAATTTTAGAACCATTTTTAAAATTTGGAATATTTAGATGTCCTTACGATAGTAGCATAACAGATTTGTTAGTTTTTAAACTAGTAAATTGCCACAATATAATAATTATCATAAATTAAATGTTTAATTCTAACTGATCATAAACAATTTAAAGTTTTATAAATAGGTTATTTTTTTGTACTGGCAATGAATTTGTAATAAAAATGTGCGGCAACATTTAATACCTAACTATAATGTAGATATAATTATTGGGCGTTAGATAGTCGTCGTGATGAACGGTGTGAAGTGTACTCTGCGAAATTAAAAAGCAAATACTAACGCGTTAAAATCCATAAAGAGACAGTTATATTTCAAATATCCTTACAATGTTTTCTTTTGCCTTTAAAACAAACAATAATTAACAAATATGAACAACTAATAATTCACACATAACTTCGAAATCCAGAGATGAAAGCCATTTATTCGTACCTGAAACGTCCGAGTAGCAGATTATTTGTGTCACCATTAAACTAAGTTCTCTTTAGAATTAAAACATTTATATAATGTGTCTTAATATTTCTTATGTAATTTCAATGAGTCATGCTTTAATTTAAACATAAAATTACATGACACGGCAAATTCAGAAATTTTATCACCCGGAAAATTGTTATCTACCTAAGGTAACCATTAAGATGTTTTGTAATGCACGAAAATATCAACGGCGGCTTAAAACCTTTCTGTAAATTACAAATTTTATGCTTACCGGCTCTTAAAATCTGTGTTTAATAATTACCGCTTAAACGCACTATGGTTTCCTTACACATGTGATAGTTGAATTTTATAATTATAATTTCAAAACAGATTTTATAATTACAATTGTAGGCACAATGATTAAACTTTTACCATAGTGATCAACGGTCATAAACGACATCGTTGTCCTAATGGGAGAAGTATGCTGCCGCAATTATGAGTTCTAATTCGCATTGACCTTAAGTAATATCAGAATAATATCAAGCGCTCTATATAAATAAGTATTACCCTATTTTCTCATAAAAACGTAAACATCGAGATCCTTGGTACTTGTTTCAAAAGAAAGAAAACAATATATACATATACTTTTTTTTTTGCATGGTGGATGGTCCACCATGTGGATGTGGTCGCGCCCCGACATATCGGTCCGGGGTGACAGAAGAGGCGGCGCGCAACCCCATGGACCCACCCTGCAAACACCTCTCTTCGCCGTGCGAGCGGGCCACCGGTACCCGATCTTTGTCTTCAGTGGCCTGCCCGGCGGTATACCCTTGCGGGTTCCTCTCGTGTCGACACCCCGACAACTTTCGCCGTGAGGATGTCGTCCTCACGCGGTGGCCTCACGTCGGATGACCGGACAATTCCCCGGTCCGACCACCCGAAGCCTCGGTTAGGGCGGCATCAGGCGCAGATATTCGCGCCTGCGCTGCCCCGACCACTGGCGGCGGCCCGAGTTAAGGGAATCCTCCCGGACTCGTTCCGCCGCCTCCTTCTGCTAGATGACAGCCTCGCAGAAGGCGGCGACCGCGTCCTAGTTCCTATCAAGCTCAGCATTGGGAGACTCCCTCGCAGCGCCATATATACATATACTAGCGGACCCGACCAACATCGTTGCGCCTAACAGTCAATGTACGAAAAGTAAAAATCCCACAACTCGAACGCAGCGCCACCTACGTGGTCCAATTGCTAATCTAAACCATTCTCGAATCTACTTGAACACACACAAAAAATTTCAACAAACCCGCCCAGCCGTTTAGGAGGAGTTCAGTGACATACACATATACATAAGAATTATATATTATATATAAATATATTACCAGAAATTTTCAGCACATATACATATTATACATTATATATTACTATAGAGTTCGAGCCTTCTCAATAGGAGCAAGCAAATTAACCTAATATAAAAGATTTTAGCATTTTGACATTGTTAAAGAGCTTTATTTTAACATAACATCTTATTAGAGCCTTTAAACGCTTTAAATGAAGCTGTCATCTAAAGTAGATACAGTAACATACTTTATTCCTAATAAAGCCTTTTTAAGTGAGTCGTATATAAACTTTTTAGAATTATTTGCATCATGTAGGTTTACATTGTTGCATAATTTCCTACTACATTAATACCAAATATAAGAAACTTTACAAACTTATATACACTAATAGGTATATACTCTTATAATCTACGCGACTTAAGTGCTTATATACTAGACTACACACTACAATATTTCAGTTTATTTACACGTTCTTGACTTTTATACTTATCTATATTAACCAAAATGCTGTTATTAATGTTCAATTTGGGTTATTATAGTTTTCTATTACTTTGCTTAAAAGCTTTAATATTTACAAAGCACTGCATTATTTTCTTATTCAATTTTTTTGTTGCTTTTGGTGGCAAATGAGCAAGCAGCACACCTGATGGTAAGGGTTATTACCGCCCATGGACCTTTACTATGGGGGTATAGCTAGGCCGCTGCCTACCAATACAAACCCCAAACCCACCCAGTTGGTCTTCCGGCTCTCTCGCTTACCGAGCCAAGCACAACAGCACATTGTCATTGCTCAGACGTCGATTTTCTGCGAAAGTGTGGCACTACCCCAGACGGACATCAGCCCGTGGCTGAAGACAGAAAACTGTCAAAAGCGTGGTTCTACCACTAAAAAAATCTCGAAATATGTTTGGTCTTCAATATTTAAGTGAAACAGAAAACTTCAATATTTCGTCTAAAAAGATAATAAACTTTTCGAAAGTCCTCTTTATTTTTATGGAAGTTTATAAGCTTTAATTAGGAAGATTTTTTTGCGAAGTTAACGCGTTTAAAACTTGTCACATTACTTTAATTTTGTCTATCTATCGAATTTATTTTTGTTTTGATAATAGAAATGTATTTAGCTGCTGTGTGGTAGCGGCTAAGAATACTACCAACCCTTACTTTGCTCGTGGATGTCTTAAAAGACAACTGATAGCCTTAAAATGACTTGGGCTAATTCCATCTGATGCCGTTTGGTCAACAGTTACATTCCCAAGGAGGGTTGACTTCTGGCAGGCGGTTGGTCATAAAACTATGGCCAATAACTTTTACAATATGTACTATGAAAGAGGAGTACATATTATATCGACCCCAAGTAATTGGGATAAGAGTAGGAGAATGATGATGAGTAAAAATGTATTTAACGGAACACCCTCCTGGTCGGGACAACAACGGAGTAGTGTGAGATCCTTACCGGTACCACAGTGTGTGGAATACTGGCACCGTGGTCTCATTGTCTTCGGTGTTCCGCTGGGGGCTTGCATTATGTCTTTGCACACCTAGATCATCACCCCTCGCAACGTGCTCTACTGCGGGTGACTACTATCTTTAATCGTCTATCCGTGGCCTCGGTTACAGCGGCAGTAGACGCAGAAGAGAATGCCAACGCCACCTTGCACGATAGTGACGGATCGGGTCCGAAGAAAAATCTCGCTTCGCAGTCCAATTCCTCAAACGGCCGACCATTGCTTTGGCGACGGCCTACAGCGACAGGTCACTAATGATTGCGAAAAGTCTTTGCACTTTCAGGCCGCTGCGCCGTATCTTCGTCTCAATCACAGCAATGGCAACCCGGAATCGGTTCTCTCTTAGCGACCGTACTCATGTATTCGTTGAAGCTGCGGTATCATGATAACATACGAACCAGCTGGTAAATAAGAACCAGTTCAGAACCAGCAATAGCTCCACTATAATCTAAAAAAAAAACCGACTCGAGGCGACTCCAACAGTGCACTCAATACACTTCTGCGTGCATCTTCATTTCCAAGTCCTATGCATGGGGTTCCAGCTGACGCGCATGTCAAGTCTGTTTATACTATGCGGTGGCCACATATAACCCTGACCGCGACAAGCCTAGTCTCCACAGAAGGGTTCTTAATGGTCAAATTCAAATTCATTTATTATGCATAAACCCTGTGAGGGCATTTGTCAGTTTTAACATTTTAGATTAATCCAATAAACTACCACCGGATCGGAACAAGACCGCTACTGAGAAGATCCAGCAATAAACTAATTGACACACTATACACCGCCATTGACAGGACCACCCCCGCGCATAGCCGTCGGCATACGATGCTGGGCCCACCTATATAGGTTGAGCAACAGCCGCCCAATTGCAAGCGGCTACCGCCCGTCCAGGACCAGGCCTCTGTATTTAACGTGCGCCTGGACCTCCATCGCGAACGAGTCCAACATTATTGTCTACCTGATGATAAGCGGTAATTGCTACTTGTAGACAGATGCAATACAATAAGCACAGCTAGGTCGCAGCCTACCGTAACGATCGGAGCTTCTAGATAAGTGAAAATAACTAATATATTCATTTCATACATACACATACATACATACATATCATCACGCCATATCCCTTGCAGGGTAGGCAGAGAGAACAGAGTGCCAGAGAACTCTATCTCTGCATACTTCACTCGCTTCCTCAACATTCATAATTCTCTTCATACACGCTCGCCGGTTTCGGAGACTCTTGACTCCACCTTCCTTCAGTACATGACCGATCTGGTCTAGGTAGGTTAGTCTCGGTCTCCCTCGGTACCTACATCCTTCCACTTTCGCATTGTATATCTTCTTAACCAGGCGTTCGTTCGGCATTCTTTCCACATGTCCGAACCATCGGAGCATTCCCTTTCGCATCTTTACACCAATACTCTCTTTCATACCTACTCGCTCTCTTACGTCGTCGTTACGAATGCGGTCGGTCAGCCTAACTCCACAGATTTTCCGCAGAGATCGCATTTCGACCGCATTAATTTTACTATCATACTCTTTTCTGCATACCCAACTCTCGCTTCCATACAGTAATGTTGGGACAAGCACTGCGTTATGTATTGCTACACGTGCCTTCTGGCTGAGGTGGTGGCTGCCGAGAAGTTGCCCCAACGCTCCGTTCACTCTATTTCCCGCATTCACTCTTCGCTCTATATCAGTGGTGTACCTTCCATCTCGGCTAAATCCACATCCAAGATATACAAATTCATCCACTTGCTCTAGTACATCATTACCTATTGTTACTCTTACATCTGTTCTGGTTTTATCTCTTTCAAAGACCATTATTTTGGTTTTGCTCACATTCACGCGTAGACCCCTTTTCTTACAATCTTCTGTCATTGTGTCGACTAGGGTCTGCAGGTCAATCGCTGACTGTGCCAGCAGGACTGCATCATCTGCATAAAGCAGAGCAGTGACCACTGAGTCGCCCATCTGGACTCCCACATTCATATCGTTCAACCTTTGGAGACATTTATCCAGATATATGATAAACAGCCTGGCTGACAGAACGCACCCCTGCTTAACGCCGATATTGACGTCAAACCAAGGCGACATTCCATCATCCAGCCGCACACAGGCTCTACAGCCCATGTAACTGGACTGCACAGCCTGTAGCAGTTTACCGTTAATACCATACTCCGGTAAAATGTCCCAAAGTTCCTTTCGTACAACCGTGTCAAATGCTCTCTCCAGATCCACAAAACTGCAGAAAACCCTCTGACCTAGAGCCAGATGCTTCTCCACAATGTTGCGCAGAGAGAACACTTGATCCATGCATCCCCTTCCACTCCTGAAACCTCCTTGTGTCTCACACAGTAAACCATCGGACACCATCCTCATTCTCCTTTCAATAATTTTTCCATACACTTTTGCTGCCAAACTGGTCAAGCTTATGGCTCTGTAATTTGCGCAGTCATAACGTGAACCCTTGTTTTTAAACAAAGGCACGATGACTGCGCTATTCCAGTCCCTGGGAACCATTCCCGAGCTCCAACATAAATTGAGGAGCAACAGGAACGCCTCCCAGACACAAGAGCCACCGAGCTTGATCATCTCGGCAGACACCATATCAATGCCCGCTGCCTTACCATTTTTCAAACTTCTTATCGCCCATTCAACTTCATCCATACTGATGCCATCGGAGGACGCCGTTGTCGGATGTTGATCTACTAAACCACATCCAACACCGGCGCCAACCGTAGCATCCGCATACATATCGCCAAAATATTCACTCCATCGGCTTAACACGTCTTGTGTTTGTGTAAGAATGTCTCCACCTTTAGACCTTATTTTATTCATTCTGAAGGCTGACCAACCACCCCGAGACTTCATCACCTCCCTCCAAAAGAGTTTGGTGTTACCCTCGAAGTTTTTAGTCAGCCTATCTTCTGCACTCATACTTGCTCTATCACGTTTCTCTTTCACTAAGGCCTTGGTGTCATTCTTACATTGCCGATATATTTCTTTCTTCTGTTCAGTCATACTGTCATTCAGATTCAAAGAAGAGACATAGTCCAGCCACGCTTTCTTCTTTTGCTCTACGGAAGCTGCCACTTCCGCATCCCACCATGCATCACCATTTGTTTTTCTATGCTTCTTTGAACTTCCACATACTTCTTTCGCTGTATCTACCATACTCTCTTTCAATACTCTCCAGCATTCTTCAATGTCCGATTGCGGCTGGCTTGCCATCGTCAGCCGTTCTCGGACACCCTCTGCATACTTTTCTCTTACACACTCTTCTTGCAACCTTTCAACCTTTATTCTTTCAAGCCCTCCGAAGTGGACACGCTCTCGCCAGTGCCTCCACTTTCTGAACAGACCACTAAATCTCGCAATAACGAGATAGTGGTCCGTGTCGACTGTGGGGCCCCTGTAGGCTCTTGCGTCCAATATTTTGCTTCGGAGGCGACTGTCTACCAAAATTAAATCTATTATGCTTTTCTGTTCATTCCTTCTCCATGTATACATATGGATGTCCTTATGTTGGAAAAATGTGTTTGACACAATAAGGTTTCTCTCCATGCATACATCCGCTATGAGCCTACCTGCGTCGTTCACTCTCTTATCACCAAATGGACCAAGTACGTCCTCATAGTCGGGACGCTTGGTCCCCACCCATCCGTTCAAATCTCCGCATACAATCACGCGTTCACTGGTTTCTGCCATATCCAGAACTTCCCTAACATTGTCCCAAAACTTCTCTAGGTCTGATGCCACCGAGGATCCTACGGGAGCATATGCTACAACCATGAATACCTTGGTGACACCTAGTTTTATACGGACCCAGAGAAGTCTGGGATCATACATTCCGTAATCCTTCACACCTGAGGCCAAGCGAGAGGACAACAGCACTCCTACCCCCATGCTGGCTCGATCGCTCTGTGGTACACCAGACCACAGAGCCATCCCGCCACCAGGAAGATCGCAGGCGTCACTGCCCCTTCGCTTGGTCTCTGTTACACAGAGCACGTCTAGCTGTTTGTCCGCCATGACGGATATCAGCTCGTGCAACTTACCTTCCACACAACCTCTTACATTCCACGTGCCCACCCGGCACTCCGTTCTCCTCGACTCGCCTAACTGGGCAAGGCGTGATGGGTGGCGGCCCCCATCGCCGCAACTGCCGATGTTCGTACCGACGGGGGCGGGTCGGTACGCGTCGCCTCCGGGGGACGCCCTAACCCGCATTGCGGTACGCATTTCGAGCCGGATTAGCAGTCTAATTAGACTGGCAGGGGACGCGAACGAGCACGCTCCGGACTATGCCCCCCTATTATATATTCATTTCAAATAATTATTCATTTCAAATAATTAGAAAACAAGTTGGGAGATTAATCATTTATGTAATTGGGTACGTCGCACTGAGATCTAAGAGCAAGTAATTGGTTTTCGCTAGGCGTTAGTCTGACACTAACGATTAATTATGTTCAGATCAGAATAACAGATGACTGAGTAACAGTCTCCTATAAAATCCTATTAAAACAAACCGACGGACTAACAGTCCTCTCGTCACCATGAACGCTATAAGTCTTCGAAACGTCGCGAAATTAATCAAATACAAACGCGATAGAATCCGTAAAAATAGTTTTATTAAAATACGTAATACTCGCGTAAACATTATCATCATTATATAAATCCATTATTGTATCCGATTGGGTTCGCCTTCGACTTGATAGACTAGCATGTTTTTAAATTTTGAATATTTCAAAATTTAAATAGGCTAACAACATCCTATATTGTTTCTTTATCCCCAGCTCAAAATAGGGCGCTGTGTACGTAGTAGCCCTTTAACGCCTTAAGCAGTTTTGTACCCTTGTTTGGCCTACCTGGACTTAGAGAATTTCCTAGGTTCAGTTTAGAATACCTATATTTAAATTAAATTGTTAAAATATCTTTCCTGAAAGATTAAAATCAAAGAATTTTAATCAAATTGAAAATTTTAGTATACTCCCCAATCCCCACACAAAAAGCTGTAAAAAGATTTCTTTTTGCTTTACACTTCTATGTGAGGCGTTCGTTTTAGAGCCGTATGCGATTTGTGTGCACAGGGAACATACTTATACGTACCTATATGTATCTATACGCATACTTTATCATATTCTTTTTATTTGTATTCTTTTTTTCTTTTTATTTACTTCAGAATCCTCCGCCTCGTCGATGCTCATCAAAAATATGAATAAATTCTTTTAATGAATAAAATCGATAGAATTAGGCGATACATGGCGGCTATCCCACCACTTTTTTTTTATTTCAGGGAAGATTCACCACTTTCTCACGGTTAATCAATATACCGTAAACCTCAAGAAATGAAGGAATACGGGATGGGATCAAGGTGGAATAGGATATAAGGTAATCTTACACAGACACATCTTACACGGACAGGTCAAACTTATAAAACATTTTTTTGCGTTAAAAATTAAACATAGAGTTTGAAATAGAACACTTTCACTTAGTTCCTAAGTAAATAAAAGATTTAATTTAGTATGTAAACTTCCGTTTCAACAGTACATTATCTTCCTCATAATAAATTTCTTAACATAAACATACATGGCATTGGAACCGATTTAAGCAAGCCCATGGATAATTTAACAAAATGCTTTAAACAGAGAAATATAATTGCTCCGGAATTATGTACTAAATAATCAACCTGAGGAACATCTTCAACCCAAAATCATACCACAATTGATCATATGCCTTCTCTACAAGCAAGAGAAATTGGCTTACTATTCCTCGCCGGCTAAATGGGTTGGTATAAAGATATGTGTCGATTACTAATATCTTAGTATCTCGTACACTTGATGCAGTCGACCAACTTATTTCTATTTTTTTTAAGTGTGATAATTTATGATATTCTATGCTTAAGCTTTCGATAAATTGAAAGAGATGAAGCCAGAACAAATGTAAGAGTAACAATAGGTAATGATGTACTAGAACAAGTGGATGAATTTGTATATCTTGGATGTGGATTTAGCCGAAATAGAAGGTACTCCACTGATATTAAGCGAAGAGTAAACGCGGGAAATACAGTGAACGGAGCGTTGGGACAACTTATCGGTAGCCACCGCCTCAGCCAGAAGGCACAAGGGCCTCCTCCGTGATGGGAGGGAAATTAACCTACTATAACACGCTGGTCAGACGTGTTGGTATAGGGTTTTGTTTCGAGTTTTCCTTCTCTTGCATAGATGTTATATACGTTTTATATCCCTTAGTCGTCTGTTACGATCACCCACAGGTAAGATAGGGGTGGTGAATTGTATTCTTTCTACGTCACCACATAACTTATGAACTTTATATTGTATATCAATTATTATTGGACTACGGGTTAAGAACACAGTTGTCACCACTAACTCCCCCGTTGGAGTTGTAAAAATCGGCTGAGGAGAATGGGTAGCAGCTATCTCCTGGGCAATATAAATTACTACATGGATACTTAATGTTATTATTTGCAGATACAATTTACGCGCGGATGCCCCTTAAAACGCGTGGATGCCCCTTAAACTTAAGGGGAAAATCTACAAGAGTGTTATTAGACCTGTCGTTATGTATGGATCTTAATGTTGGGCATTGAAAAAGACGGATGAGAGACGATTGCATGCTACTGAGATGCGTATGTTAAGATGGATGTGTGGGGTGACAAGATTAGATAAGATACGAAATGAGTATATTAGGCGAAGTTTGAAAGTAGCACCAGTGATAGAGAAGTTTATGAGCGTGAGATTGTCTTGGTATGGACAAGTGAAGAGGGATGAAAGACATGTGACAAGGAGGGTTATCAATATGCTTGTGGATGGGTGTAAGAATCGTGGGAGACCCAAGAAGAGATGGATGGATTGCGTAAACGAGGATATGTGTATGAAAGTTGTGAGTGCAGATATGACGGCTGATAGAAGATTGTGGAAGGCAAGAACATGTTGTGCCGACCCCACTTAGCATGGGATGAGGGTAGGCAAATGATGATTTGCAGTTACACTTTAGGTGGGATCTATTATACATGTATTGAAATATATTTAGATGTGTCTATTCTACAAAATTTAGGTCAATGATAGCCGACCGTGGTTAGGGAACTGTTTAAACGAAACGCCGAGACTCGCTTGTGTTTACTTTACAAAGTGCGAACACCGTTTAAGCGCTTGTCCGAATTTCTAATTAGAATGGACTAGAATAAATTTTCAGCAATGTTTTGTTATGTTAAGTACATTTGATGATGTGAGGTGTATTATATCGTTATATGTATTCTAACTTAAAGGAGGAAAGCTATAATTGAAATAACTTACTACCATGAAAGAGTTTAATAAATAAGTTTGATTTTTTTCATTCGTAACGACGACGTAAGAGAGCGAGTAGGTATGAAAGAGAGTTTTGGTGTAAAGATGGGAAAGGGAATGCTCTGATGGTTCGGACATGTGGAAATAATATCGAACGAACGTCTGGTTAAGAAGATATACAATGCGAAAGTGGAAGGATGCAGGTACCGGGGAAGACCGAGACTCGCCTACCTAGACAAGATTGGTCACGTACTGAAGGTGGAGTCAAGAGTCTCCGAAACCGGCGAGCGTTTATGAAGAGAATTATGAATGTTGAGGAAGCGAGTGAAGTATGTAGGGACAGAGTTCTCTGGCACTCTGTTCTCTCTGCCTATCCTGCAAGGGATATGGGGTGATGATATGTATGTATGTATTAGATTCTAGTTTACGTTACTAAGTATTATAAAACTTAAGAATTTATTAGTTTCTTAAATCTACACTATATTATTATCTTTATCACTAATCTCAGGTTCTAGAGGCTCATCATCATCTCAGCTCATATAAGTCCCACTGCTGGGCTCGAGCCTCTTCCACACTAGGAAGGAAATTGGTTTACCACTCCACGCTGGTCAGACGTGCTGCTATGTTATATGCACATTTTATTCCTTTTACCCATAGGTACGGGGGTGGTGAATTGTATTCTTACTCTATCACTACACAGAAAACTAGAAGTAGTATATGATAAAATATATTTTTATTAAGAGAGACAGAAAGGCTACAAAACATAAGGTTGCAATAAATAGGTTCTTTTTATTAAATTATTGTATATCCACAGACTTCTGTCCGTGCCTTTTTATGTTTATCTATTAATTGTTATGTTGATATTATATAATTCAATTTTGTTCTTAAAGTGGCGTTATTACATAAAGATGAAAAGGTTAAAAATTTTAAAGTTGCGCTTCGTTGTTTTTGTCTCTCTGTCTCTTCGTCTCTACGTTAGTCTTCATATTGTTGTTGGTGGCAATCTCTTGTTTACTTTGATTTTTCTTATTATAGTTTTATTCTGATGTGCATTTTAAAAGCTTGTTGTGGTTTGCTCTTTGCTCATTGTTCTGTTTAGTAGTTGGTAACTCCAGGTTTTTTGTTTGCGCTGGTTGAATATTATTACGATGTTAGGCCACTTTCATTACCCTATGATCTCTTTGTTTTATTGCCATCTTTTTTAATAAATAGGTTACGAGCAGTGACTATACGAATTATGTTATCAACTGTGTAATAATTATATTATCAGCTGTGTGAGACACAAGGAGGTTTCAGGAGTGGAAGGGGATGCATGGATCAAGTGTTCTCTCTGCGCAACATTGTGAAGAAGCATCTGGCTCTAGGTCAGAGGGTTTTCTGCAGTTTTGTGGATCTGGAGAGAGCATTTGATACGGTTGTACGAAAGGAACTTTGGGACATTTTACCGGAGTATGGTATTAACGGTAAACTGCAGCAGGCTGTGCAGTCCAGTTACATGGGCTGTAGAGCCTGTGTGCGGCTGGATGATAGAGTGTCGCCTTGGTTTGATGTCAATATCGGCGTTAAGCAGAGGTGCGTTCTGTCAGCCAGACTGTTTATCATATATCTGGATAAATGTCTCGAAAGGTTGAATGATATGATTGTGGGAATCCAGATGGGTGACCCAGTGGTCACTGCTTTGCTCTATGCAGATGATGCAGTCCTGCTGGCACAGTCAGCGACTGACCTGCAGACCCTAGTCGACACAATGACAGAAGATTGTAAGAAAATGGGTCTACGCGTGAATGTGAGCAAAACCAAAATAATGGTCTTTGAAAGAGATGAAGCCAGAACAGATGTAAGAGTAACTATAGGTAATGATGTACTGGATCAAGTGGATGAATTTGTATATCTTGGATGTGGTTTTAGCCGAGACGGAAAGTACACCACTGATATAGCGCAAAGAGTGAATGCGGGAAATAGAGTGAATGGAGCGTTGGGGCAACTTCTCGGTAGCCACCACCTCAGCCAGAAGGCACGTGTAGCAATACATAACGCAGTGCTTGTCCCAACATTAGTGTATGGAAGCGAGAGTTGGGTATGCAGAAAAGAGTATGAAAGTAAAATTAATGCGGTCGAAATGCGATCTATACGGAAAATCTGTGGAGTTAGGCTGACCGACCGCATTTGTAACGACGACGTAAGAGAGCGAGTTGGTATGAAAGAGAGTATCGGTGTAAAGATGCGAAAGGGAATGCTCCGATGGTTCGGACATGTGGAAAGAATGCCGAACGAACGTCTGGTTAAGAAGATATACAATGCGAAAGTGGAAGGATGTAGGTACCGGGGGAGACCGAGACTAACCTACCTAGACCAGATCGGTCATGTACTGAAGGAAGGTGGAGTCAAGAGTCTCCGAAGCCGGCGAGCGTGTATGAAGAGAATTATGAATGTTGCGGAAGCGAGTGAGTAGAGTAGAGAGAGAGAGAATAGAGTATGCAAGGATAGAGTTCTCTGGCACTCTGTTCTCTCTGCCTACCCTGCAAGGGATATGGCGTGATGATATGTATGTATGTACCATACGAAGTAGAAAATCGGGCAATAACGAGACGTAGTTATTAGGTAAAAATTGTTGCATTAATAAACATTATCAAGTTGATATTAATATGCCATTGAAATATTGTTTACGAATATTATTTAAAAATAAAATTTAATACCGAACCGAATTCCTTAAAAGACGAAAATATAATACGATGCGAGAATTGAATGTCCCACAATAGTTCGCGGTGGTGTAAGTGGCAGCACGATTGGAACGGATTTCCAATAGGTGTTGGTTCGAATCCCACTCGTGACAAGCATTTTTCGCTCGTAATCAGGTTTTTATAAATAATCAAGTATATTAAATGCTAAATTTCAGTAATTTGAATTTAATACCAAATTTGAAATAAATAACTATTTTATTTACCTAGTCTGTGCTCATAATTACAAGAAATTTGTAGTTAATTTAAGTGGACATTGCGGTTATTTATATAATGACTAAACTTTATCGTTTCATAAATAAATAATAATAAATATAAATAGTCTGCTAACTGTGTAGTAATAGTAAGTTATGATTTTTTATTGTAATTGATTACATTATTATTATTTTTGTGATTATTATAGTTGTTATTGCTTTGTTATTGTATTGTTTTTGGTTATTGTATTATTATTATAACTGCTGTGGATATATGATCTGAAAGAAATCATTATTATTATTATAAAACATTTTATAAACATATTTAGTGATCTAGTTATTTTTATGCTGCCATAAGTCAGAGGCTCGATACCGGTGGCTCACCCAAATGGCAGTAGAAAAGTTATGGGACAGGCTATGGGATTACGCGCCGTCCTTTCCGCCGCCCCGGGCTGTTTGATCGAGGTATGACCGGACCATACTCTGTTCTTCAAAAAGTTACTTATGTTAACTTGGATTAAAATTTCCGAAATAGATCAAAAGGAATAAACAATAGCTTTACTTGTGTTGATGGAGTAAGAATAAAATTCGCGATCCCTTTCTTTTCTTAAGGCGTCTTGAAACACTTCTTAAAGATTTAAAAGTATAAAATATCAATTTCTATCGTGGAGGTCAGATAGCAAACGCTCGATGACGGACCATATGAATACATTGGTAATATATAAAAAAAAAACAGAGGCACTACAATAATAATTATGTTAAAATTTGTCTAGTAAATCATAATTCAGCCTCTTGCTGGATGTAGTCCGAATGAGGAACTCCTCCAACTCCTACAACTGTAAAATGTCCTGGTAACGGAATGTGTGGTCATTACTTGGATTCATGGGGTTATTATCGTAATTACAATGCTTGGTGATCGCAGTGAGGTTTTAGGTTACCTAGGAGAGCGCCGCTACTCGTTCTCCTACCGATCCCCCAGCCGATTTCAGCGACGTCCACGGGTAATTAAGGGATGACGAAAAACGTATTGTCTTAAAAAAATTAAAATATGTATATTTAATAGTAAAAATAATGTTTCAAGTTGGCAGTAACTCCCATTGGCAAATTATAACATCAATTCCAGCCAGCCAGGCGTAGCTATTATACCGTTATCACCATTATGAGACCTGTGTTCAAAATGTGCTTCGATAGGCTGGTGAAAGGATAGAATAATAAAATAGTTTTTTGAAGATTGCTCTATATATTTTTCCATACATCTAACAACTCTATCAGCGAACAAGCTGGTGGCTTAAGATTTCATGATAAAATTACTTGAAAATCAAGGCAATCTCCAGACAAATGTGCCTATGGTTCCATCTAGCTCTTTTTTCACAAATTTAGTAGGTATTTTGCAAAGTTCTAATAATCTTTATCTTTTCTGCCTAGCGAAATACAAGCGAGTAGCTCGTGTATTACTGGCAGGACCGGCTTTACCTATAGTGCAGAGGGTGCGGTGCACCCGGGCGCCGGGTGTTATGGGGCGCCGAGAGCTGCTCGGGACACATAGAGCCTCCACTGTAACGCTCCGCTCGGAGCGGGTGCACCATACGCAGCATGTGCCTAATCATTTATAAACGTAGTGGGTGCGTTATTTGACAGGTTTGGGTACCTACCCAAGGGTAGCCTTGTTGCCTTGCTTACTGTACCTTCATAATCCGATCGTGTTTACCTGGTTTTGTGTCAAAACAACGAAACTAAGCATGGCACAACGCATTCCAGCGAGATTCGAAATTTAGTCTAACGTGTTGTAACTATCAACCTATTCCATTTTGTTCACGCATTTTGATACAAGAGGGCGCCAGGTGATTGCTTGCACCCGGGCGCTACATTTGCTAGAACCGCCCCTGATTACTGGTAACGAATTTGTACCTATTATTATGATTAATTTTTATATTCCAATACCTAGAATTAACGTTACTTAAACATTAATAAAATATCTGTCAAAAGACTAACAATTTTACTATAAAATGTTATTTAATTATCAAGTTACTGGTTCTACAAGAGTTAATAGTGAGGTAAAAATTGAGACATTCATGGCGATTGATCTATAGATCAATCAACTATAAAGAATTATTAGTTTTTCTTTTTAACATAGTTTACTTTCATCTTTGTAAATATATCCAAAAATATTGTTTGGATTTGGCATCAATAATATAATAGATAGACGAGCGCTAACTAATCTGTTATACTAAAATAAAGGAATGAATACTAAATATTATTACGCCGTAACCACACGCAGAAATGCACTGCAGAAATTGTTTCACCAGACCATGCTGGTTGTTGATATTCATGAGGGCTAAGACTTATTTGTGTGTGGAAATGTATGATAAGACCAGTCCCAAAAATGCTTCATAATTTGATATGTAATACTTAAAAAACATATTAACACATCTACAAAAAATAAAAATAAAAAAAATAGTAATAGTTTTCATATTTCACATGTAGGTGCTAATACAGCCTCGAGATTAAAGCAGAATTCTTATTTCTTTGGTATGATTGATATTATACCCATCTGTATAAATTATACGACCCGTCTATTACATCTCAACTGTTTGAATAACACTTCTAGACGTTTCTATTGGAATACTGAAATTGGCTTTTCGAAAAGAATTGTGGATATTGCTTGAATTTGCTGTCCTTTAAAATTGAATGGCTTTTCTTTTTTTTTTATTATAACATAATAGTTAAATCTTTATACATAGATACTAAGAGTATATATAGAGTATACGAAACGTAATTACACAAATGCCCTAGGGTTATAAGCATAGTGAATTTGTCCTTGAAAGATATTGGCACAATACTGTGAGGATTTTTAGGTACTAATAAGATAATAATATCCTGAAAGTTTCAGATCCCTAACCCAATTGGTATTCGGGAAAAAGCAAACTATTTAATAATCAGAAAAAATGAATATTCTCGGAAACGCGTGAATCGATTAATTTGAATTTTGGATATATTTTGGGGGCTGATAGTACCTTTTAGGAGAAAAATTAAGAGCTATTTCGGTTGATAAGAACCACAATAAAAATTACATTTTTGTTTTAATTTTGAATTTTAACTATGATACGAGTTTGGTACAATACCTATGTATTCTTCTTTCATATTACATATTGTAAATGTTATTGGCAATAGTTTTATGACCGGCCACCTGCCAGACGTCAAATCTCTTTGGGAATGTAATTGTTGAGCAAACGACATCAGATAAAGTTGGCCCAGGTCGCTATAAGGCTCTTAGTCGTCTTTTACGACATCCACGAGCAAAGTAAGGGTTGGTAGTATTCCTAGCCGCTACCACACTGCAATTTTGTATTTAGATCATTAGTTTATATATTGTTGCATGAGCTTGGAGAATCATTATAACTTAGATTATTCTTATTAGCTTTAGTCTGCCAAATAAAATAAAATAATCAATACAAGAAAATAGGAGGAAGTAAGAAAAGTACATTTTGCATAATTTACAATATTTATATGTAAAGATGCGAAAGGATATGCTCCAATGGTTCGAACATGTGGAAAGAATGCCGAACGAACGTCTGGTTAAGAAGATATACAATGCGAAAGTGGAAGGATGTAGGTACCGAGGGAGACTGAGACTAACCTACCTAGACCAGATTGGTCACGTACTGAAGGAAGGTGGAGTCAAAAGTCTCCGAAACCGGCGAGCGTGTATGAAGAGAATTGTGAATGTTGAGGAACCGAGTGAAGTATGCGTAAGGATAAGATAAGTAACGTTCTCTGGCACTCTGTTCTCTCTGCCTACCCTGCAAGGGATATGGCGTGATGATATGTATGTAGGTATGTACAATATTTATGGCCTTGGGAAATCTGTGATCAGTGAAAACAAAAATCTACAAATGCTTTCAAAACCAATATCAATTGCTAATTGTTTAGATAGCTATGGGAATTAAGTGACGTAGCAGTTTCTATAAGGAAAACGAATAGGTGCTATCAGGAAGTTCTCAGTCCCTGTCACGAATTAATTAAAGTTAATATTAAGCAGAACATCACAAGACAACAATACACCGTTAGGGTTTATTGTATAAATCAAACCCTTAATTGGTTACAATAGATTCAATAATGTCAGTAATTATTTTGCGTGGTAGCAGTTATTAATGACACCAATCCTTTTTTTTTCCCTTTTTTTTGTGTTGGACTATGTAGGCGGTCCCGCCTAGCCAAATTGGTCCGGGGCGATGGAAGAGGCGGCGCGCAACCCCATAGACCTACCCTGCAAACACCTCTCTTCGCCGTGCGAGCGGGCCACCGGTACCCGATCTTTGTCTTCGGTGGAATGCCACCAATCCTAACAGTGGTTGCGGGTGTCGTAAAACTGACTAAGACTACATGTCTTTACTTGTTACCTGTTGTTTATTTATATATATTTTTTTATTTTTAAAATTGATTATTCGCGAAAAAAAAAATTGAACGCTGTCATTGAAACAATATTAGATTTTATTAAAATTTAGATAACGTTAAGAATAGATATCGTAATGTCTTAACATTAAATCAATTATCGGAAAGGCTGCATAGATGATGTAGTGGTTAAAATACCGACCTTCCGTGCCAGTGGCGTGGGTTCGATTCCCACGCTGGATAATACTTTGCGCAACCCACAAAATATTGGTCTGAGTCTGAGTGTAATTTGTCTACGTTAATTGCATGTTTCTAATATCCCTCGAAATACAAGGATTATTTACTGAATACAGACAGGTTGGTGTCTTTTTAAAATAAAAAAAAATATAATTTATTGTTTTGTTATGAGCACTTAAAAAAATATTCAATAGTGAATATGTAGGTGTGTGTATGTATACGCGCGGCCACCGAAGACAAAGATCGGGTACCGGTGACCCGTTCGCACGGCAAATAGAGGAGAGTTGCATGGTGGGTCTATGGGATCACGCGCCGCCTTTTCCGTCACCCCAGACCTATTTGGCGGAGCGAGTCCAAGTCCATAGCCCACCGCAACAAAAACAAAAGGTATGTATACGCGGCTCAATAAAAACGTAATAACATGGTTAACAGTCATAATACTAGTTAATAATAACGCTACTACGAGTAAGTAACACCATAAGACATTTGTAAACCCTGGTACAAAGATAGCGGTATTATAAGCATGACGACAATATTTGTCTGTGGTATCGTAGGTATCATCCGGTTGCGGTGGTGGCAAACGAGCCAGCAGCACACCTGATGGTAACTGACACTGCCGCTCATGGATATATGCAATACCAGGGCATATCTAGGCCGCTGCCTACCGTGAAGAAAGTGCTCTTCTTAAACCTAGTTTAAAAAGGACATGTCATAGCGCTCGCGAAACACAGCAGCAGGTAGTTAATGCCAGATCTTGCACATACGTGGGAGAAATGATCACTGAAAACGTACAGTCGATGTCCGTATCGTTTCCAGGTGAAATGGATGAAGCCTACTGCGGGGTCGAGTGGGACGGTGATAAAATGGTGACGGTGGTACCAAGTCAAATATTTCCTCGGAGCACTCCCCGTGAAAGAGCCTGTAGAGTACACAGAGAGAGTCAAAGTCTCTCCGGGTCTCCAACGACTTCATCCTTTCCGTGAGATTGAGATCACCGACGATTCGAACAGCACGTCTTTGCAGGGAGTCAAGTGGGTCTAGCTGATGTGAGTGAGTTCCCTTGTGCTAAGCTAAGAATCGCTCTTAGCTATATTTAGTACTAGCTGATGCCCGCGACTTCGTCCGCGTGACGTTCAGTTTTACTACACACCCCTGTTTGAAAATTAAAAACATGCGGCCAAGTATTTCCCGCAGTTACTTTGCCATTTTCATGTATGAAATTCCTACACTAAAGATACCGACATCGGCACTGACTTCAAACCTATCAATAGATAGCACATACAAATGATAGTATTTTAACTTACTTTGTACTTTTAGTTTTTGAAGTCGGTTTTTTTAAACGTACTTTACTTTGTAAAACTTTCTTATATTACTTTTTAGTGTCTGTAATAGGTTGTTCTATAAACTACAGTAAGACTTTTCTAGATTACATAGATTAGTATTTTTTTAAAGTAGCTATGGGTAGGTCTACGAAAAGTATACGCTATTGCAGTAAGTTTAATGAATTTAATGAAGGTTACATGAAAAAGTACATGATATGGCATTATAATTTGTAGCGGGGTGAATCGCACTTGTCGCGACCCCTTGCTATCTAATTTTAAATAGGCGTTGCCGACACCATAAATAAAAAAAGGTTCATAAAATGAATACGACCGGATCAAACTATGTTAATTTTTATGGGACCTAACGGCAGCATTTCTACATCAAACTAAAGAAGAATGACGTAAATCGGATTTTAGATCTGTGTAATCGGTATACATACATAAAAAAATACTAATTGAATTGAAAACCTCCTCCTTTTAGAAGTCGGTTAAAAACAAAAATATACTTTAAATTTGTCGCAGTTGCGTGTGATTGAACTCCGTGTTTTATTGCTCTCTAAATCGAGCGGATTTTATACACTGAGCTGTTTTACCGCCAGGAAGCAATGGAGCTGCAGCTTCTGACAAAGCCATTGCCAAAGCTATTTTATGCTGTCTCCTGATTTTGGTAAGATTGCTCTGCTCAGATAAGTCTTTACAGAGGCGCTTAGGATATCTGGGAAAATGGCTATCATTAGGTAAGAGTTAGGAGAAATGAATTTCTTGATCCAAGTCGCACTTTAGTAGGTAGGATCTTCAGATTGATATCTCTTACATTTTATTATAATTTCAAAGGATTTGCAAGACTACAGAACGCTAACATCATTAAAAACAAAAGACTTAAATCAATGGGGCTATTACTGTTACATGTCTCCTCAAGTGTATCGTCCCAGCGCTGATCACTCTCAAGTGCTCTGTAAGCTACTTGAATCATACTATGCAATCAACAGTGTATAAAAATGTAATGAAACATAGAACCTCCTCCTTTTTGAAGGCAGTTAAAAAGTAGGCCCTCGCACAATATGCAGCAACAGGTGGTAGTAATAGCATTTGCTATTGCTAGGGTGTACTGTCGGGAGGGCTGAAGAGGCCTTAGTTCGGTGTTTAGACCGTGGAGGCTTTTCGACCGATGCAGATGGAGTAGTTGGGTAAGCGGCACGGGGTCCTCTCCTTTTAACTGATGCAGGTATTGCTGGGGCATAATTACTTCAGCATATACCACACGACATGTGCACACAGTTGCGTGGAAGGACACCACACCATCCTACGACTACTGCGATTGCGAGATGGATACGCGGCAGCTGACGATCGAGGTTTACGTGGCCATGTTAGATTAGCGCCATAAATTCATCGCAATCATCGGTGCCGAGTTAGCGCTGCCGGCTGTCACTAAGACGATGCTCGATAACGTGAGCAACTGGGACTCGATCGCGGCCTTTTGCGAGACAGTCGTCTCACAGAAAGAGCCGCCCGCTGGGGCGTCACATAGGACACTCTGCCACTGGCGCATCGCACGGCACAGGCGTGAGAACCTGCGCCTGATGTTACCCTTTCCGATGTCACGGGTGGATGGATCAGGGATTAATCAGCCACATGCAGAGAGGCCGACCGCGTGAGGGCGATGCAACACCGTTGTTTGCCGGGGCGACGGAGACAATACCTGAAGGGATAACTCGCTTGGCTGGCCACGGATATCATGAAAGCGATGTGAGAGGCCGGTCTGATGGCGATTGGGAGGGAACATGATGAGTTATGTGGCCACACGACGTCCTTCTACTGCCCCGGATAGAATGGGCGGGGTGTGTCCAGACCATAGCCTACCAAACAAAAACAAAAAACAGAGTGCACTGTGATACTCGATCCAAAGTAACGTTTTACCTTTTTTTTTTTGGTAAGCTGTGGACGTACGCCATACATTCCGTCCGCCCGACAACGTAAGGGCGGCGCGTGGCCCCATAATCCACCGTATTCCCTTCCCGTCGTCATTAGGCCGGCTACAGGTACCGTTTCCTTGACATCCGTGGCCAGTCTGGCGAGTAGCATCTTACCTAAGAAAGTACGTTTTGTAAGCTCTATGGTGTGGAACTTTACTTTTCTTTTTCGTCTATGACTTATTTGTTATTCAACAACAGAGAAAACTTTACACATACTGTTGGGTAGGCGCTAAGGGCTATCAACCCGTGTACCTTTACTAAGTTCAAGAAGTCAAAATAGTAACTTTTGAAAATAGAACGAAAGAATGATTTAAACAAAATTTTAGAGCCATCAATTGTTCATTTAACAAACTAAATAAATCATGTATTTTATTACTTCATAGTTAAACTGTATAATATCATCCAATTAAAAAAAAAGGCATGGCAAATAGTTTTAATAGTTATTTGGAACACCTGACCAACGTTATATAGCATGTCAACTTTCCCCCTACCTTATGGGTGGCTTGAGCCCAGCAGTGGGATGTATATTAGCTGAACTGATGAAACTACTATACCACGTGAACTTTATGTATGGGAACACCTGAAAATCTCGAGAACTATTGGATATATCGGGAAATGACCCGGACAAAAGTTTCATGAGAAGGAACGAGGAACTCGAATCAAAGCTCAAATTTGACCTTGGGCATGACCTTCGCCCAAATTCGAAGGTCAACTTTGGTTTTTTGAATAAGAACCTCTATTTTTGACCTCGGATTAGGAAAGAGCGGGAAATTCCACGTTCAAAACCATATTCATACTTATAAAATCCGATTACGGAAAAATGATGTCGCAAGCGGGATTCGAACCCGCGCCTATTGGGATTCCGGCCCAATCGTGCTGCCACTACACTACCGTACACTGTAGTGGCAGCACGATTGGGCCGGAATCCCAATAGGCGCGGGTTCGAATCCCGCTTGCGACATCATTTTTCATTTCGTAATCGGATTTTATAAACATATTCATACTTTTATTTTAAGGTCGTAGGAAGGTCGCTTACAAAAAGACCTCACATCAACTGATTTTCACACTGGAACACCTGAATATCTCGGTAAATAGCGATTTTTTTAAAAAATGTGTTAGGAATTTGGAATCGAGTTCCCTGTTCCTTCCCATGAAACTTTTGCCTCAAACATTTTTTGAAAAATCGGTATTTACCGAGATATCCTGGTGTTCCAGTGTGAAAATCAGTTGATATGAGGTCCTTTTTTATAATTTCGTTTGCAGCGACCTTCCTACCACCTTCAAAAATGAAGTATGAATATGGTTTTGAACGTGAAATTTCCCGTTCTTTCCGAATCCGAGGTCATAAATAGGGGTTCCCATTTAAAAAAACAAGGTTGACCTTCGAATTTGGGTGAAGGTAATGCACAAAGTCAAATTTGAGCTTTGATTCGAGTTCCCCGTTCCTTCTCATGAAACTTTTGTCCGGGTCATTTTCCGATATATCCAATAGTTCTCGAGATTTTCAGGTGTTTCCATACATAAAGTACACCCTGTATATTAAGTAATACAAATATTTTTCTTACATCACAGATAAATTAAATAATTATTTTGAATTAACCCTTCTAGTGACGTAAGGCGAGCGTTGATTTTAAAAACTTAAATGACCATACCTTTTGTTACTGACATCAGATTTGAACGTTTGTGTTCTGTTAGTGTTTTCTTACTGTCTATATTCATTTTTTAATAAATTTAACAAATGTATAGACACAGGGTTTTTACTTATTTATTATACGTATAGAAGAACTTGAAATTTGCCTTAGTATTCGTATCGGCATTGGAACTAAATATATAGGATTTTGAATAGCGTCTTGAGCATGGGTAATTGAAACTAATATCAGTATAACGAGTAATTTTGTTCTAAATTGTATATTTGAAACCTTTCAGATGTTTAGATATTATAAACTGACATAAATCACAATTGCTTGTAGCTAACACAGTTACTTTTATTTAATTTAGATAATATACTAATTATGGCTATAATATTATTGAGATTGAAATTATATGTTTCGATTATATAGCCTGAACGTATTATCTTTTTTGGTTTCTTGGGCTCTTTAAACTTTGTTAATCATCAAATTTTGCAGTCGAATGAAGCAAGATAATACCAACTCACATTAACCTATTTATACAAACATGCTATCTAAACTCGATAAAAGATATTAATCTAGGTAGGTCTCATATGCCAGGCGGGACACCGAAGGCAAAGATCGGGTACCGGTGGCCCGCTCAGCGAGAAGAGTTCTTGCAGTGTGGGTATATGGGGTTGCACGTCGCCTCTTCCGTCGCTCCGGACCGATTTGGCGGGGCGCGAACACATCCATAGTCCACCGCAAGAAAAAAAAAGACGGTAGGTCTCATACCGGTTTTTCCGTTAACAATTTAAAATTCGGGATAAATATTTTGTTAATAGGCCCGATTCGGAATATTTTAAAATTTTAACTACTTTGGTACTAGAAGCCTATAATTGTACATTGGCACTTAAAGTGAGATAATACAACAGTAAGTAGGTATAGCAAATAATACAGATTAATATACAAGTAAATATATAAACTTATTCTTATTTTCATTTTACAAAGAACTGAAATACATACAATGATTTCGGCTATGCCAGTTTTTTCTCGCAACGCTTAAATGGCGTGTTGTGAAATTGATTGGATTTATATTATTCTTTTAAATAATTTTATAAGTTTATTATGAATGAAAGCGTTGTTTTTGTTAATGGGTACTCATCTTTTCTTTAGTGCATTTTGTGCCTTCTTAATTATAGAACGAAATATTTTAACGGAAAATGCGAAGTTTTCATGTGTAATTTGTGTGATGACGGAGTAAGAATACAATTCACCACCCCTTATCTTACCTGTGTTAAGAGACGAGTAAGGGATATAAAATGCTTATATACTCTATGCAAGAGAAGGAAAACTCGAAAGAAAACTCTATACCAAGACGTCTGACCAACGTGGTGTAGTAGGTCAATTTCCCTCCCGTTAAGGAGGAGGCTCGAACCCAACAGTGGGACATATATGAGCTGAGATGATGATGATGGCGTGTGTATTTGAAAGACAAAATTTCTCATATATATTCTACTCAGACACAAATGATGAGAAAATAGTAACTAATGTATGACGTGGTTTGGATATGTAGAAAAAACAATAAGCTAAGATTACAAAACGAAAACTACGTCCTATGTTGGTATTTAATTGGCGACGTGTTTGCAAAAGACCAGACTAAAACTTGCATCACTACAATATGTCAATGAAGTGAAACAGGTATGTTAAAATCGTGGTAAGTAGAAATCTACAGTCTATCTACACTTCTGAGATTAAACGAAGCAATGGAAATCAAGCGTTTGAAAGAAAATATAATAGGTATAATATCTATTACATTTTATAATAATTTACCTGACCAAGTATATATCATTTACTTTTATTACTTATGATGCCAGATGAGCAGGCAGTTCAACTATAATAGTAAGTGATAACTGCTGCTCATAAACTTCAGCGATACACGGGCACAGCCAGGTCACTGCCGTATATGTTTAGACTTTTCTCGACATGACCATTTTTCACTGTGCATTCATATTAATGATCAATGCGTGTTAATACCGGTAACTTTTAGATTAAAATTGTTGTGAACACGCTGACCGATAGAAATCTAATCACACAGATATCCTTCAATAGCCATACCGCCAAAGTATAAAGCATTTAATAGCTTTCTATTAAATCGGTCAAAAGAGTATTTCAAATCGCACTGAAGCGTTATTTAGAAATAATACAAGATCTCTCAATATAGCTTTTTCTGGCTGAGGTGATGGTATTTCTATCCAACTTAATTCCATGCAACGAAGCATAAAAGTGTATATAAAATATACATACTGATGTATGTAGGATGAAGATTGGCATACAATTATATTTTTTCATTTATTGAATATATTAATTCGCTGTGTGGTAGCGGCTACGAATACTACCAATCCTCACTTTGCTCGTGGATGTCGTAAAAGACGACTAAGAGCCTTATAACGACCTGGGCCAACTCCATCTGATGCCGTTTGGTCAACAATTACATTTCCAAGGAGGGTTGACGTCTGGCAGGCGGCCGGTCATAAGACTTATTGCCAATAACTCTTACAATATGTACTGTGAATGGGGAGTACTTATTGTATCGACCCCAAGTAATTGGGATAAGAGTAGGAGAATGATGAGTGGTGCTTACCGGACACGGGGCCTTCGGTAAGTACCTGCATAAAATTGGAAGAGAAGGGGCCCCAGGATGTCACGAGTGTGGCGCGCCAGTAGATGATGCGCGTCACACTCTGGAAGTATGCCCCGCCTGGGGGCCCCAGCGCCACGTCCTGACGTCGGTCGTTGGAAGAGACCTGTCGCTGTCGACCATCATCTCAAAGATGCTCGACAATGACAGGTGCTGGGAGTCGATGGCCTCCTTCTGTGAGGCCGTCATGGAGAGAAAGGAGGCTGCGGAGAACGCGAGAGGCTTGCGCCCGCTGAATCGCTCCGCCGCCGGCGGCTGGGTAGGGGAGGCGCCGTTATGCGCATCTCCTCCCACCGCCTTGAGGACCGGCTGGGCGCGGCCAGAAGGCCAAGCGTTGGGGCGTCGGGGATCGAATGTCAGTAGACGATCTCTCCGGCGTCCCGTAAAAGCGCGGATGGGGGCCGCTGTGGTTTTAGTGGGTATTCCGGTTGGACTAGCCGGCCGGCGAGTCCCACACTCCCTCCCGTCACGACATCGGCGGGAAGGGGTTAGCGCGTAAATGCGTTTCCACTGCGTAATAAAAAAGAAAAAAAAAGGAGAATGATGAGTGAATATATTAATATTGCTTTTAAAGAAAGTGTTTAACTCAAAAGATTTCCTAAATATGTGTATAGGAATGTTCATTGAATTTTGTATTAAAATATTATAAAACCGATTGAATATTTACTGAGAATAGTTAATAGGCTCCAATTTAAACAATTCGCTTAGATGTTATGTAGTCACAAAGTCCATATAACCGTTACAAGCAATCTTATTGATCACTGGTTCGTAAAATAGATTTTTATGGTTACACACATTTATTCAATAAAGGTATAGGAACCGGAGAATGAGATCAATCGACATTTTGTTGGGTTCTGGACAATGGATATTAGAACATAATATAGATATTATATGGACTTATTAAACCTCATTTAATTTATCTAATGGAATAAAGAGGAATTGATTTCGGGGGATATTATTAGATTTTAAGACGTAACCGATACACGTTACACTATTAGGGCATTCTTCAGATAAGGCCATTTCAGATAAGGCCATTTCAGATGAGGCTAATTAGTCAACTATAACACGATAGCCAGGCGAGTTGACAAGAGTTTCCTTTCTCGGTGATGTTATCTTTTTACATCCCTTAATAGATTTTTACGATAGCCATGGGTAAGGGAGGTGTGGTGTCCATTGTAATGCTAACCTATCACCATACAAGGTAATATATAAATCGTCATCATCAGCTCAGTATCATCTTGTAGTGGAACTTATATAGCAGTTCCACTACAAGGCTCAAGTCTCTACAATATCAGATAAATTGACCTACTATACAACATAGGGCAGACGTATTAGTATCTATAGGGTGTTATTTCGAAGTTTCCTTCTCTTACACAGATGTTATGCGCATATTATATCCCTTAGTCATATTTTACGACACCCACAGGCAAGAAAAGGAGTAATTAAATTATATTAATCGTCTATATATTGTAAATAAAATACTATTTGGAATGTATTTTAATATTAAACTTTAATCTTTTCACAGTGAAAATTACACAAGGTTGAAAAAAAAAACGAGTATTGTTGGAGCGATTCAAAAGCCGATATGCTAACGAGCTAGGCTCATCAAACACATATTTCAAACGAAACTGACTTAAGTTAAATTTATTCGGTGCTGACAAATGAACAATTAAACTATGTGATATAAACCACGACTATAAGACCTATAATTCTTTAGAAGATTACAATTCTATATGCATCATCATCTTGCTCTGATCTTAATTACCTACTTGAGGTCCAAACAGTAGTGTTCTTTTATCTTATGTATTGCAAAAGTTTTGGCAATAGTTTTATTTTACTATTTAATATTGGAACTAATGTTATGGCCCATCGGAAGGTGGCAATTCAAGGAGTATGCTCTGGAAATATTAGCGTTACGGTTGAGTGGTTTCGTGGCGAAAACGGGTATAAATAGCGGTTACAAACGCGTAGACGGGATTCTGTTGTGATATCTAATCTGTGGTAGAAAGCCTGTTAATAAGTTATATGTAGTTATAAATGTTTAAGTGTATATCTATGTCATTTGTTTGTTGTATTCTTATACTAATAAGCATGTATCGTGTATGTGATGTAATATTGTAATTTAATGAGAAACATACCAACAGTTTGATAGTTAGAAAATAATTTCAATTGTATCAAATATGTATGTTAAAAGTTAATAACTAATACGGTAGCGAGTAGATTTAAATCTCTGCAATAACTATGACTTATTGGACGTGAAACAACTAAGTTCTTATGTAACTATGAACACTGTAAAGTGTTTGATACGTTGGGAAATTAAAAATCAAATACAAACCGCATAGAATCCGTAAAAATTGGTCAATTAAAAAAAATAGTTATTTCAGATTTGCTTTTGAGGAGTTTTTATATGATTTTGAGTATATTTTCAAAATCCAAGGTTAATGAACAAAATTATGAATAATATCCATATATGTCTTCATATTTTTATTGTGTCTCCGTATTTTTTTATATTATTCATAAATCATAATACTCGTAGCTCCGTATTTTTTATATTATGATTAATATAAAAAAATACGGTGTCGAATTTATTAACTTCTCTTTTTTTGAACTCCGTAAAAGTCACGTTTGTTTATATGAAATTTCTCAATAAATTCTTGTACACATCAGGTTTTAAACTCGATTAGTGCGCGTAGCACGATTTGTAAAGTTACGCGCGACTGAACAGACAAAGCTCATCAATTTCAGAAAACTCAACTTTGTCACGTACCGTGATAAAACTTTGAGAGTACGACTGTCATTTGTCAGTCTTATGCCGGTCATAGATTTAGGATTACACAAGCAACCATTTAACTTAGTTTAAATGTTCTACATATATTATATATCAATGGTGTTTTAAAGTTTGATATGTCATTTTGAAGAATATATTACCCATTAAACATGAGTAATAAATAATTTTCTTTCAAATTCAATTGATTCTATCACATATATTAAAATCTTAAGATGGTATGTTTTATTTTGACCGTACAGATAGCGTAATGGTTAATATGCTGACTCCTGCGAAAATTATACTCCAATTGGCCAAGAATGGACGTGAATACGTTGGTGGTAGTTTCATCTGACAAGTAGTGTCAGGTGTGAACAAACGATCTAGTCACACTAGATAGTTTGTTCACACTAGATTCTAGTGCACAGTTCCATACTCCATGGTGCTACTGAGATTTTCCTTATGAAAATCTAAATCTGGACCAGAATCCCAGAATTTCATTCAAATTTTAATATATTATCTATACATCAATATTAATTTGTAATTATTTTATCGTATCTCACTTTTTGATACGATATCTATAAAGTACAATAACGGTCAGAGATGCAGTGTTCAATTCACATCTGAGCGATGGTATGTATAATCAGTATACCATATTTCTGAACCTACTATAGGTTAGGACTATAATAATGGTTTTAAGAATGTAATTCACGAAACGAACATGCCAATATGCCGAACGAACATCTGGTTAAGAAGATTATCAATGCGAGAGTGGAAGGATGTAGGTACCGGGGGAGACCGAGACTCACCTACCTAGACCAGATTGGTCACGTACTGAAGGAAGGTGGAGTCAAGAGTCTCCGAAACCGGTGAACGTGTATGAAGAGAATTATGAATGTTGAGGAAGCGAGTGAAGTGAGAGAGTATGTTAGAGTGCCAGAGAACTCTATCCTTGCAGGATAGAGTTCTCTGGCACTCTGTTCTCTCTGCCTACCCTGCAAGGGATACGGCGTGATGATATGTATGTATGTAATTCACCATCTCTTTATTGCCTTATGGTATTGTAAAAGACAATGAAGATATATAATTTCCACTGCCAGATATGGCATGACATATCCTAAAACTAGGACATATATGTGTTGAAGAAGTTAAAGACAAAAATATGAATATGAAATTGTTTGTCACCATTTTTAGGGATGATACCCTCTTCTATATAAAAAAATATAATAATAATATCAGGAAGTTTGAACTCTCGTGGCATATAGTTGCTAATTATAGGAACACATACCTTATTATAACTAAGCGCACCTATACAAGAAAATCTTGTTAAGTCGCAATTAAACAGCGCATGCATCAAAATTGAAAATTAATGAAGCATTCATGGAGCGCAGTATAGGAAACTATTGCGATTATTTAGAACGTAATACAGTGAAGTATGGCTGACCATAAACTGTTATGAAACAAAACTATTTTTACGGATTTTAGAGCGGGAAAACTAAAATATTTCGCATCCAATCAGTCAAATTTCTTGCAAAGGTTTTTTAGCTATCTACGAAATCTGTAAAAAAATGTTTTATTTCATATGTGTAATCGAGTAAATATCAGAAATCATCATAGTTAATTTATAGATTATTAAGTAGTTAATTTATAGATTATTAAGTAGCATTTTTTTATTATTATTAGATAGGTAGCTACTTTAGCACCCAAAGATTGCCAACGGAACTCTACTTACGTATCTCCTGTCAATCTATCTGTCTGTCTGCGGTTATATCTCATATTTCTCAATGAAATAAGTTATTTTTTTTAGTGTAGATAATTGAAATCTTTACTGTTGATTTTCATTGCCACTCAAATATCAAATAATAAAAAAAATTACAAGCGATTTTGGTACATTTTTACAATTGTCGTTTAAAAATTATATCCTGATTAAGATGAATCATTTTTGGATTACTGCTAGTCCAATAAGTCCAACAATACTATTGTTTAATAACTTTGACAATCAATCATTAGTTACTGTATTCCGGTGTGGGGTGATGCATTCTCTAGTTATGTAATCAAACTAGAAAAAGCTCATAGTGTTGTCCTTAAAGTACTTTCGAGAAAGCCACGGAGATATCCAATAATAGCGTTATACAAGGAATGTGAAGTCCTTACAATCGGACGGCACTTTGTGTTCCATACCATATTACGCAAACATGTTTGACTTTAAATTACTGAAATTTAGCACTTAATATGCTTAATTATTTATAAAATCCGATTACGAAATGAAAAATGATGTCGCAAGCGGGATTCGAACCCGCGTCTATTGGGATTCCGGCCCAATCGTGCTGCCACTGCACCACCGCGACTAATTGTAGGACATGCAAATTTCACTCCGTATTATATTTACGTCTTAAGGTGACGGTATGCTATCTACCCGACAATGTTTACATTTCATTTCGTAATCGGATTTTATAAATAATTAAGCATATTAAGTGCTAAATTTCAGTAATTTAAATAACAAGGTTGTGTCATCGTTTAATACAATTCTAACTGTAAAGTTTGAAGTATTAAGCCTATAACAATGTGTAAACATTGTCGGGTAGATAGCATACCGTCACCTTAAGAGGTAAATATAATACGGAGTGAAATTTGCATGTCCTACAATTAGTCGCGGTGGTGCAGTGGCAGCACGATTGGGCCGGAATCCCAATAGACGCGGGTTCGAATCCCGCTTGCGACATCATTTTTCATTTCGTAATCGGATTTTATAAATAATTAAGCATATTAAGTGCTAAATTTCAGTAATTTAAATAACAAGGTTGTGTCATCGTTTAATACAATTCTAACTGTAAAGTTTGAAGTATTAAGCCTATAACAATGTGTAAACATTGTCGGGTAGATAGCATACCGTCACCTTAAGACGTAAATATAATACGGAGTGAAATTTGCATGTCCTACAATTAGTCGCGGTGGTGCAGTGGCAGCACGATTGGGCCGGAATCCCAATAGACGCGGGTTCGAATCCCGCTTGCGACATCATTTTTCATTTCGTAATCGGATTTTATAAATAATTAAGCATATTAAGTGCTAAATTTCAGTAATTTAAATAACAAGGTTGTGTCATCGTTTAATACAATTCTAACTGTAAAGTTTGAAGTATTAAGCCTATAACAATGTGTAAACATTGTCGGGTAGATAGCATACCGTCACCTTAAGACGTAAATATAATACGGAGTGAAATTTGCATGTCCTACAATTAGTCGCGGTGGTGCAGTGGCAGCACGATTGGGCCGGAATCCCAATAGACGCGGGTTCGAATCCCGCTTGCGACATCATTTTTCATTTCGTAATCGGATTTTATAAATGTTTGACTTTCTTATTACAGTACAAGAAAGCGTAGAAAAGACCAATGCATGTTAGAATACCACCGCACTATTCTTGTCAGTACTTACCAGCCATAGTTGGCTGCCGTCTATGTGCCGTCTATGCAATAGCGTCAATAGACATATCTATATTTACCCATTATCTAAAAATGAATGTAAAATAGCTTTTGACGTTAGCTTTTATCTTTAGATCGTCATGAAACAAGTCTTCTGAAGTGGCTTGTTTAGTATTGTTAATTACATTTGAGGTTAGGGCAATTTTAATTCTTTGAGTAATCAATCTTTACAATATACTCGTAGAGCTACTAAATATCTATATGATTATAGAATAGTACATCATTTGTAAAGTATTTAAAAATAGCAATAATATTTTTTAAACAAAATAGGTAGCAAAGATAAAAGCGAAATTAGTACCAACTAAGTTAGATTTCAACGAAGAAAATAACGCGACAATGTGTGTTTAATTAACCTACGACCTTTCATAATGTTACAATTAATTGCGCATTTTGCATCTATTTTCGGTTGACTCGGTAACTTTTATGGCTGCTCGTTGAATATTTACTTGTGGCATTTACTATGTACGTAATATGTAGTTTATTATCATTTTAACAGATTTAAATTGCCAAAATATATCTGTAATATAGTGATATTACAGATATATTTTGATACCACAAATAAATAATCTCTAGGTTTTTGATACACTTTTAAGCATAATTAAGTAACTGTGTGAGAGCGACCTCCCGAGGAAGTGATACGTACGTGATATCCCATCAGGTAGGCCGCTAAAGTTTAGGAATCGGTTTCGATGACTTGCTCAATTGACAGGTAGTACATTGCGTGCAAGTTATGTACTCTTCTTTCATAGTACATATTCTAAAAGTTATTGGCAATAGTTTTATGACCGGCCGCCTGCCAGGCGTCAACCCTCCTTGGGAATGTAATTGTTGACTAAAATAGTATCAGATCATCAGCATCGCCAAGTGATCAATGGCGATACATTGTACTTTTAACCCATCAATAAACAAGGAGGTGGCAATTAATATTGTACCAGAATGTGGAATAAAATGTATAACTAAAACTGTACTACTTAAATAAAAACCTTTGTGACAATTACACGTTGAACTTAAATAGTCCCCAATATTTTTTGACTCCCCTCAGACTCCTCACACAGGAATACAACCTTGTATCGATCATACAGATACATTCAGAATAATCATTTTTAATTGCAAAAAGAGTTGTCCTACGTGGTAATAGGACCTATGACACTCGATATGGTCACTACTTGTATCACTACGACTTCTGTGCACTCGTTGACAATTAAATGCAAGACGGGACAAAAGAAATTAAATTAAAATCTCAATAAAAATCGAAAGTCTTAATCACGTCAAAGTATTTAAGACTAGTTGTTTTAAATATTTCTCCGTGAATATATATTCATAGGAAAATCCGGGTAATTGGTTTCTTTTTTTTTCTAAATATATAACTTTTACCGTCGGATTATGCTCTGAATTGTGATGGTCGCGGTTCTCTAATTCGACGTGCAACCCCTTTTCGCCTGCTTTTGTTCTGTGTGCTTGTATCTGAGTGGAGCACATTTCATCATCCAATTAGTGACTGAAAACTGATCCTGAGTATTTAGGTCCTGATGCGGTGGGTTTTAAACACATGTGAGTCAAATTTCAATAAAATAACCTTGCAATAGGTATATATTTTAAACGCACAATGCAGTGCAAAATAATCTCCATAAAAATATATAACAAAATGTATCGTGGACCGTAGGTCAACTGGAATTGGGACAAAATGTTAAAAGGTTCCTACCCGAAGTATAAATAAGATATGGTGGTAGTTTCACAGCTTAGGCAAGTAATGCAGAGTATGAACAATGTCAATGTTCTCCGAACTGAGATTTTTATATTGATAAAAACAATGAAAACATGTAATGAATAAAGCTATTTTTGCGAAATTAATCAGGTTTTATTTTTCTTTTTACTCTCCGAATGTTTTGAATGAAAAATTTTTCGTGCGGTGACGGAGTAAGAATACTATTAACCACCCCATATCTTACCCGTGGCTGATCGTACAAGACGACTAAGGGATATAAAACGCATATAATATCTATGCGAGAGAAGGAAAACTCGAACAAAACCCTATACCAACACGTCTGACCAGCGCGGTATAGTAGTTTAATTTCCCTCCCATTACAGAGGAGGCCCGAGCCCAACAGTGAGACATTTATTGGGCTGTGATGATGATGATCCGAATATTTGGAATCTAAAATAATGCATTACTAATCTAAAATAATTTATTTAATCAATTTAACTAATAATAATATTAAAAAATTCTAAAGTCACTATCATGAACATATAAGATAATATTTTCTAACAATAAACCGAATACAATAAGATCTTTCTAGCAAATAATGGTCGCTTTGAAGATTTTAAAACGTACTGTTTTGTGTAATACTTACCAGAGTTGTTAAAATGCTTTATCTTTCTACGAGTTAACAAGATACAGTCACTGTTTTCTGTATGGTGTATATAAAATACAGTATCGTCACCACGTTGTTCGTTTATTGTGTTTTTTGTAGAATTGATTGAATTAGGCGATACATGGCAGAAATCCATTAGTATTATAAAATCGAGGAGAGGAAAGAAGATTCACCACTTTACCACGGTTAATCAATATACCGTACACCTCAAGAAAGTAAGGAATACTGAATGGGTTCAAGGTGGAATAGGATATAAAGAAATCTTACTACTGTGATGAGCACCACCCTCCAGAACTTCAACTTGCAATTTTCCGCAGAACTTCGAATAAAGACGTGTTTCGCCTCTGTGTATATGTCGAAATTCAAATTCTGCTTCAAATTCTCTAATTGTATGGGCCGTGTTTATAGAACTAAGGGTTATAATTCTAATCACAATAACACAATAATAAAAGAAAACAATAAAACCCTATGCCAGTGTGGGATAGTAGAATAATTTTTCGTCATCGTCATATAAGTCCAATTTCATACATACCTGTGTGCTGAGTGTGAGTTTTGACGTTAACATGTCGCGCTCCACAGCGTGCGCGTAAGCATGCCATTTGTATAAAGAAATGTAGTTTTAAAAACGCGCCGCTAGTGGCGCTGTAAATGTAGTTTCAAAAACGCGCCGCTAGTGGCGCTGTACATTTCTTCATGTTAACGTCAGAACTCACACTCAGCACACTGTTCCTTACCAGTTAGTGTTTGAATTGGATCTATATATATAAGTTGAGAAAAAAATACCCCATTTGCTGTTTTTTTTTCTAAGCCGTTAGTTTGTTGCGCTCTAACTCTTATCTATTTAATCAATGGTCATGAAATTTTGCCTATCTTTCATCCAATAAAAAGTCAATTATCATCATCATCATCTCAGCTCATATATATCCCACTGTTGGGATCGAGCCTCCTCTACAATGGGAGGGAAATTGACCTACTATACCGCACTGGTAAGATGTGTTGGTACAGAGTTTTGTTTCGAGTTTTCCTTCTCTTGCTGATATTATATCCATTTTATATTTCTTAGTCATCTTTTCGGATCACCCACGGATAAGATCAGGCGTGGTGAATTGTATTCTTAATCCGTCACCACACGGAAAACAACAGTTAAAATGGTATAAAACTAAAAAGTGAAATGGTTATACGGGAGAAGACGCAACAGATTTTCACATTTGTCCTTTTTATTCTGATTCGCTTGCTAATGCTACCTTTAGACATCTTACGCATACGCATATATTATGTGAGACGTCTGTCTAACCAAAAAAGTCGACGTAGCGAGTCAGGAAATAGGCGGAAAATAAAAATTGTGCCGTAACCGCGACGTAAGTACACCGGCGTAGGTACATTTGGCAGACACTACCTACGCCCCATTCCACCCTAGCTAACACCACAGATAATTAGATCGCGTGTTAATGTCCAATCCACAGTAAGGCCAATCACGTAAGAACGACGTCTAATATTCATGCGCGGGCCACCGAATTGAAAGTATTCGATGACTCAAGCGGAGAAGGAGAATAAAACAGGTTATGATTTCAACACACTCTTATAATATTTCGAGCGATTAAAAGAGATGTGGTTAAGTCATAACCGGCCGGGATAAAAATCTTTACGAATTTATAAAGTTAACTAGTGAATTATAGATACGTGACGTATTAAAATAAACTTGTATAGTTTCTAAGTACTGAAATTTGGCATTTACCATGCTAGGTTATTTAAAAAAAGCTGTTTATGAGCGAAAAATGAATGTCACGCGTGGGCCTCGAACCCAGAATCGTCTTACTGCTTCTTGTATAATTCCTTTTACCCCCAGAAATAATATTTTTCTTTAGTTTATAACCATAAGTGACTGGCTCGTCCCGGTTGTACCACATACGCCAGAAAATTAGTATCTGAGTAGAAGCAGTTTCTTTTTTAATTTTTTATTGCTTATGGTGGCAAACGAGCAATCAGCACACCTGATGGTAAGTGTCACTGCCGCCCATGAACTTTTGCAATACCAAGGGTAGGCTTAGGCCGCTGCCTACCAATAAAATCCCCAAACCCACCCAGTTGGGCTTCCGGCTCTCTAGCTCACCGAACGAAGCGCAATAGCCCATTGCCATTACTCAGACGTCGATCTTCTGCGAGAGTGTGGTACTACCCCGGACGGACCGGCCCGCGGCTGTAGACAGAAATCTGTCAACAGCGTGGTCCTACCACTATTGAGTTTCCAACTGCACTTCGTTTTGGTGAGCGAGAGTACATATAGATCAGGTGATCTACTGAAGAGTATAAAGCCATGTTTATCATTGTATTTTATAACTTATTTTTTTATTCCAATATACTGTGCCAATAAATGTACAATAAAAAGTTCAAAACATGTTCGATCCCTATCCTCTTTCCATTTAATTAATTGAGAAACGGGTTTTTTTAATTCTATCAGTAGAAATAATAGCGGGCATTGAAATTTATAGCACAAAATTCGTATTACTCGAATGACATTTAAAAAACTCTTGCTTTTCAAATCATAGTCTTTTTGCATATTTTTATAACAAGCGGTGTACTAAGAGGTTATACCTCTTAATATACTTTTATGAATCGTTTTTATCTTTGAGAGATTTGACCTTTCCTTTTGAAGCATTTTTATTGCAAAAAAGGCGTGTGTTGAAGAGCAAGTTAAGCCTTTGTTTCCAGTTACCATAAACATCAATAATATACGGAGTCAATATCCTCAAAGATCATAGAATATCATTATTTCTTTGGTTTTATAAGCAACTGAGCGACCCGAGGCCATATCGACTATTCGCCTTACTACCATCATTAGTTAAGCTCTTAAAACGTCTTATTCTTCCTCGTTTATTGCCGGGTGGAACAACATTTAATCGTAAACACTTCGATTTCACTTCAGCTAAATAATCAACGTGGCCATTTTGGTGAGAAAAGTTATTAACCAATGAGTTTTTATTAAATAGATATGTTACTAGGCGTTTTCCTGGACATCTTGTCATGATGATGTTAAGTGTCTTCTGAATATTTAAGTTTCATATGACAACGACACGACTTTTTACAAAAGTTGAGGGCGATCCGTGGTTCTGTTTTTTGGTGAAGGTTAAATCCTTTGCGTAGATTTAAGAACAAAAATCATCACTCTTTCCATGCCACGACCATAGACGAATAAGGATTATATTCCTTACCAGATAATATTGCAACAGAAGGCAAAATCTTAATGAAATACTATGCTAACGAGTGAGATTATGAAAAAGGAAATATTGATAATAATATACCAACAATCAAATTCCAATTTGTTCCAATGACAAATAAATTAAACGGCCAATTGGTTCTTCGATTACAACTTAAGTCACGTTCGAAGAAATGTCTTTCCCATTTCTATCCGAAGCGAATGCCAAACATGACCGTACCTTCCACGCTAACAGGCTTAATTCTAATTGCGTCCATTAAAAGGTCAATTTTCTTATCCACTTAAATTCTGAAGAGTAAGCGACTTTGTAACGATGATCTTAGATTGCCCCAAGGATTCTCTTTTTATCGATTCTAGTAAAATATATATCAGTATTTAAGCAGGGCTAAATCTTTATAGTCTAATCGTAACCTTTCCCGCGTATGGTGAAGTTAAACCTTCATCCGAATGAATCGTCACCCCTTACATGCTCCTGAGAATCAAAAAAATAGACGGAAAAGGAATCAGAGAAATGAGCGCAGTGTTCTTCTAGGAAACTAATTATATTAATTGCAGTTGGCAGCTCATTTGTTAAGCATGGCTTTATGGCATTATCTGCCATTTGTGCAAAAAATATAGACTCCAATAGTAGAGGTCGAGAGGCTGGACTGATTATAGCCAATATGTGTTAGATTCCAATCTTGGACAAAACGTTATTCATAATAAGGGGCAATCTAGTTGTGATAAAAAATAATTTGTTATATCAAACTGGATGAACAAATTGGCATACCTAATAAGAATTTACATTCGAAGTGATCATCCTTGTTGTCATCAACAAGGATTACATGTATATTATTATAATTATCCTACTCTTATCCCTTCTTACTTACTTCTAACTACTTCAGGTCGATATAATATGTACTTCTTCTACTATCGCATATATTGTAAAAGTTTCAGGAATAGTTTTATAATGTGCCGCCTATCTGACTTTAACCCTCCATGGGAATGCAATTGTTAACTAGACTGTCTGAGATCAGACAGATTCTGATCTTCCAATTCTGTCCAACTCTGTCTACTTACTTACTACTCTGTCTACTATTTCTGTCTACTTACTTACTTACTACTCTGTCTACTATTTCTGTCTACCTAGAGTCTGTTGTAAACAGACTCTAAGTAGACAGAAATTTCTTAGTCTTCTGTTTTTCTTCTTTTAATTATCTAAGCCTATCGATCTAATTCTGTCTGACATCAGAGAGACAGATCTGATCCAATTCTGTCTGACATGGTCTAATTTAAATTAGATTTAAGAATTGGAAATGATGAACAGAAATTTCTTAGTCTTCTGTTTTTCTTCTTTTAATTATCTAAGCCTATCGATCTAATTCTGTCTGATATCAGAGAGACAGATCTGATCCAATTCTGTCTGACATGGTCTAATTTAAATTGGATTTAAGAATTGGAAATGATGAACAGAAATTTCTTAGTCTTCTGTTTTTCTTCTTTTAATTATCTAAGCCTATCGATCTAATTCTGTCTGACATCAGAGAGACAGATCTGATCCAATTCTGTCTGACATGGTCTAATTTAAATTAGATTTAAGAATTGGTCCTGATGGACAGAAAATTCTTAGTCTTCTGTTTTTCTTCTTTTAATTATCTAAGCCTATCGATCTAATTCTGTCTGACATCAGAGAGACAGATCTGATCCAATTCTGTCTGACATGGTCTAATTTAAATTAGATTTAAGAATTGGTCCTGATGGACAGAAAATTCTTAGTCTTCTGTTGTTCTTCTTTTAATTATCTAAACCTATTGACATTCACTACTGCCTATAGGTAATCCACGCATCCCCCTTCACGTAAAGGTCTAATGCCACAATCACAACGCTTAGCAGATGAGTTGGCGGTTCCAGTAGATACTATATAACCATTCTTTTGATGCTCCCTTAGTTGTATTTTAGGACACCCAAGGAAAAGTAAAGGGGCTGTAACACCGTCATCATAAGAGTGGTATGTATCAAAGTCACTTTAAAATACTCGTGGCAAAAGAAAGGTTGCTAGATATATTCCATTCTTAGTTCATCATAACATGTTTAATAATAATAGTATAATAATGTAATATATTTTATGACATCAAATTTACAGCGAGTTACAAGTTGTAAAGTACCCCTATAATGCGTATCTGATATCCAGCTAATCCTTTATAAATTATGCTGGGTAGGGCGCCCTTAACTGGGTTTATGGCGAAAACAGATACTTGCTTATTAAAGCAATTTGTGAAAACAGATTATCACAAATGGGTCTTCAAAGTACAAGATATGGAAGTCCGTTCTTTGCTTTGGTTGCTAAGTCAGAGTGTTAGCTATGAAGCTAATGTTATTTTTCATTTTCTTGTTCTTGAAAAAGCTCTTCGCTTTTATTTCTATAAAATAAAAGTAAAATGAGAAAATAACAGGTAAGTTTATTATTTTTACGTATTAGAACAAACGAAAAACTGGGACATAAAACCTTATACTAGCGCAAACTCTATATATGTCAATTGTTTGTTATTTTAAAATAAACAATACGGCGTCTATACTTACATTATGTATTTATAACACAAAATGAACGTTTACCCTAATCGTACAGAATTTCTTTACAAGAAAATAACCTTTTCGTAACGTATTACCCGATAAAGATTGTATTCAACGCGCTTGTTGTGTACAAAAATATAGCATATTTTTTTTTATCCGAAGTAAAATCAATGATCACCTGGAGACTCAGGCAGATAGATAAAAAAAACATCATACGAAAAGAGGTCTCACTTATTAAACACAACGTCTTCATTTTCACATTGTTATACAACGTGGCTCAAAAGTTTATTAAAAATGCAGACCTAAAGCAATTATAGGATTATCTGAATTAAAACATTTAAGAAACATTCAAGAAAATACTTTTTACAATATATTGTCCTGACTAATATTACCACACTTTCCTACTATTGTAACTTCTGTAAGCCCGGTTCCACAATGATCTTTATAAATGACACCGAGATTTGACCCTCAGGCAGTCCCAGAAGATAATTTTAATGGTATTGAGACCCGCAACAAATTTAATTAGAAAATGTTAAAGAGGAGGAGTTGGAAATAATGATTCCACTTCCCTCCTAGGCAAAGCGGGAGACAGGAAAACAAAATTAACTAGTCATTCAATAAATAAAGGGATGCACAGCTACGATAAGCGCAGTAGTATGGCACCACGCATACGGATGAGCTTAACGGAGCCTATAGAAGATTGATTGCTACAGTAGGTATGGCAGAAACGTATGTACGCACAGCAATTTTCTTGAGTTGCTACCAGTTCCATATAGTATACTTCTCGACAGGTGACTTGATACTTTTTAGAATAAGGCATAGTTAGTCATAATTAGAACAAATGATATACTATGATAAGGGCAAGGGATGAAACAACTAACATTTATGTAATCAAGCCACCGAATGATCACTTTGATCACACGGAAACGCCATTAACGGTCAGGGAACACTTACTCGTTATACGCATAAAGTCTTGACCTCATCTGAAATGTCAAGTGCATGCCTTACAAGACATATCATCTATTAAATCTATCATTTATAATCTACTAAAAATACATTGCTTGTTTTACTTCTACTATTCAACTTTTGTTCTAATAAAAACGTTAATATATTACGTGCAAAGAAATAGTAACACTTTATGAATTTTATAGTAGTAGAGGATGGGTATTGAGTTAGGATGACATATTATCTTGGATCTAATAAAGATCGGTTATTAGTTACCCTTACACTCGAAACTAAATCACCTATAACTTACCTACGCAGTAGATATGTATATCTATATATTTTTAATGATATGTTCTACATATAAAGGTTAGAAGGTTTCAGGCTGTTTATTATCCTGGTTTTGTAGAGTTGTCGGAGGAAAAGAGTAAACAAATAAAACATTAGCAAAATAATAAATATTCATAGAAAATAAAAGTACTTTTACGGACTTTATGTCTTTTTAATATTGTTTTCTAACTTCCTGACGTTTTAAATGCTCGGGTAAAAGGTCATCTGACATGATTAATACTTTTTAATAGAAAAACATGTACAAACTTTTGTAATTTATAATTTTGTTTATTCTGATTAGTATAAAATAGGGGATAATGTCAATCTCTTACTCGTAGCAAATGGTATAGGGATCGCATTTATATGTGATATGAATTTACTCGTATATAGTATTGCTGCCCATTTTACTAATAATCTTATAGTTAGTTATTACGACTCCCATCAATAAGGGAATTCATCATCATCTCAGCTCATATATGTCCCACTGTGGCGCTCAAGCCTTCTCCAAAATGGAAGGGAAATTGACCTACTATACCACGCTGGTCAGACGTGTTGGTATAGGGTTTAGTTTCTAGTCTTCCTTCTCTTGCGTAGATGTTATATGCGTTTTACATCCCTTAGTCGTCTGTTACGATCACCCACGGGTAACAAGGGGGTGGTGAATTGTATTCTTACTCCGTCACCACACGGAAAAGGAATTCATAAGACTTTTGTATTATGAATTCTCATTAGACCTACATTACATAACGACAGTTGGCAGTGTAGCTAGTATTATAGATTAGATTCCCACACAGTAAATACTTTATACGATCCATATATTGTCGTTCTGTGTCCGAGTGTTTTCAGTAATTATATGTTTAAAAAGTCCTCCACAATACAATGCTTATTGCCTCAACCCGGTTAGAGTCTTAAAAAAACAAACATATCTATATTAAATTTACGTAGTGATTTATTACAATCAGTTTTGCTTGTTATATATCGTTACTGGTCTTCATAATTTATTAGCGTATATCCGTTATGTGCTACTGCTTTAAATTTGTATGGGCTATATTGAAACTTAAATTTAAAACTCAAAACTTTTTGATATATCATATAAAATTAAAATCATCATCATTCTCCTACTCTTATCCCAATTACTTGGGGTCGATATAATATGTACTTTTCTTTCATAGTTACCTACATATTGTAAAAGTTATTGGCAATAGTTTTATGACCGTCGCCTGACAAACGTCAACCCTTCTTAGTAGAGTTGGTTAGGCCACGCGAAATCGATGAGTTTGTATGAGTAACTCATATCGAATCGTGAGTTGGGACATTGTGCCACCTCAATGAGGTGGGATAATGAGACTGTTAGTATATGACTAGGAATTGAGATATACTGGGACATTATTACAAAAACACGAGTTGAGCTGTTATTGTGACATTCGACAAACACACAAAGTCTCCTCGGGACATATTCCTCCTAGAATGACTCCTCGGTCGGTAGTGGAAGTGGAAACAATCATTCCTCCCATCACCGACACAGAAATGGAAGTGGCCCTCTCGCGACTTCGTGGTAGGAGGAAGGCGCCTGGTCCGGACGGCGTCCCGGGGATCGTACTCGGCATTGCCTTGGAGTACCTCAGAGATGAGCTCCGGGAACTGCTCAACGTGTGTTTGAGGTCCGGGCAGTTTCCAGAACAATGGAAGTGCGGACGGTTGTGTCTGCTGCGGAAGGAGGGTCGCCCAGTTGACTCTCCTTCCGCCTACAGGCCACTGGTGTTGCTGGATGAGACAGCTAAATTGTTCGAGAAGGTGCTCGCGGACCGTCTCGTCCAGCACCTCGAGGAAGTCGGGCCGGGACTGTCAGAGAGACAATACGGCTTCAGGAGCGGCCGGTCAACAATTGATGCGCTGGCTGCCCTGAAATCTCTGGTCACCGAAGCGGTGGCCGAAAAGTCAGTCATCCTGGCAGTTTCGCTCGACATAAAAAATGCCTTCAACAGTCTCCCACATGAGACGTTGAAGGAGGCGCTCCAGTACCATGGAGTGCCTGCGTATCTCCGGAGACTATTGGAGGCATACCTCGAGGGAAGACAAGTGCTCTGGGAGAGGGGCGATGGGCGCATTTACCGCCATCGGGTGGAGTGCGGCGTCCCACAGGGCTCGGTCGTTGGTCCGATCCTGTGGAACGTTGGGTTCGACTGGCTCCTGCGGGGTCGGCTCCTTCCCGGGATGGGGGTTATCTGCTACGCGGATGACACCCTCATCACGGTGAAGAGGGCCGACTTTCAGGGGGCCTTCCGATTGGCACAGGTGGGAGTAGCGCTCGTCGTAGACCGGATCAGCATGCTGGGTCTGAGGGTCTCCTTGGATAAAACTGAGGCCCTCCTATTCCATGGCCCACGACGTGGTCCCCCTCGAGGAGCACACATCAGTGTGTCTGGGGTTGCCGTGCCGGTGCGGGCTCAGATGAAATATCTGGGCCTGTACCTCGATAGAAATTGGAATTTCAAGCCACACTTTGCCCAGCTCGTCCCTAGGCTCACCAAGTCAGCTGCGGCGCTGGGAAGACTTCTGCCAAATACTGGTGGCCCTGGATCATCCTGCCGGCGTCTTTACACCGGGATCGTGCGGTCCATGGCACTGTACGGTGCCCCTATCTGGTCGGAGTCGCTCACCACCCGCAACAGGGTCCTCCTGCGACGACCTCAGAGGGTTATGGCGGTGAGGGCTATCAGGGGCTACCGTACGGTGTCCTGGACTGCGGCGACACTACTGGCAGGTGACCCGCCTTGGCCATTTGTGGCTAAGGCGTTGGCGGAGGTTTACCGGCTCCGCGCCACAGCGCAGGCCAACGGTGAGCAGGTCTCCGCAAGGAGACTGGGCAGAGCACAAGAAGTGGCCCAAAGGACGGTCATCCAGCGGTGGAAGGAAGATCTGGAGTCCCCTGTAGCAGGGCGGGGGACTGTGGAGGCGGTTGCCCCACACCTTCACCGCTGGCTTACGAGAAGGCACGGCAGCCTAACATTTAGGATGGTGCAGGTGCTTACCGGACACGGGGTCTTCGGTAAGTACCTGCATAAAATTGGAAGGGAAGGGGCCCCGGGATGTCATGAGTGTGGCGCGCTAATTGACGATGCGCGCCATACAGTGGAAGTATGCCCCACCTGGGGGCCCCAGCGCCACGACCTGTCGTCGGAACTGGGAATGGATCTGTCGCTGCCGACCATCATCTCCAAGATGCTTGGTAGCGACAGGTGCTGGTCGTCGATGGCCTCTTTTTGTGAGGCCGTCATGAAGAGGAAGGAAGCCGCGGAGCGGGAGCGCGAGGCGCTTGCGTCCGCTGACTCGCTCCGACGACGGCGACCAGGAAGAGGGAGGCGCAGATACGCGCTTCTTCTTCCAGCGCCTTGAATGACGACGGGACGTGGCCAGACGGCCATGCGTTGGGGTGTCGGGGATTGAATGTCATCAGACGATCTCCCCGGCACCCTGTAAAAGCGCGGATGGGGCCGCTGTGGTTTTAGTGGGTATTTCGGTCGCACGGTGGCCGGTGAGTCCCACACAAGTCCTTCCACTCTCAACGGTGGGGGGATAGTGCGCAAAAGCATTTCCACAGCGTGAAAAAAAAAAAAAAATGTATTCGTAGCACACAGCATATAAAATTAAAATAACGTCTCTATATTAACCGTATTTCATAAGACCATAATATCTTACGATAACGATAATGGCAACCAAACTCACATCATCTCGGATCATATTCATAATTTTGTTTTATTATTATCTATATACATTTCAACACTACACACACGACTATTTGAATTTAAATTTTGTGTCGGATACTATTGCAATTTGTCATCAATATATGCTCAGGGATGGTAAAAATCTACATCTGTATTCAATAGATTAGTAGTATTCCTAAGCCGATATACCGACCCACACGTGAACCCATGTACACCAATAATACGCATTATCATCATCTCAGTTCATTTACGTTCTACTGTTGAGAATTAAAATTCATTTATTATCTATAAACCCTGCGAAGGCACTTACATATTGTCAATTTTCATATTTTAAATTAATCCACTAAACTACCGCCAAATCGGAACGTGACCACTACTGAGAAGATCCAACAAGAAACTCAGCGGATTTGTATATTATCATTATTTCTATACTGATTTTTTATAAAAAAATAGCACAACATCCTTAGTAAGAAATACGAGTAGCTCCCGTGTGATGCCTTTCGAACCCCGATATAAAGTCAAATATAATGTAAAACCATAGCTGGACCGGAGCCCACAAGCAGCAACCGATCACGAGTTAACTACTAGAGCAGCCATCGCTCCTCTTGAGATTGAGCCTTCTCCATAATAGAAGTGAAATCAACCTACTATACTACGCTGATCGAACAGGGTTTTATTTCGGTCCCCTTACACAGATATGTTAAGCATGTGTTTTCTCTTAATCATCTTTTACAATACTCGCGAGCAAGATGAAAGTCAAGGAGGTGATGAATTTTATTTTAATTACGTCACTATATAAAAAGCACTACGTCATCATCATCATCTCAACTCAGATACCTATGTCCTACTGCTGGGTTCCTTCCTCCGCCTCAACTGGAAAGAAATTGACCTATAATACCACGTTGGTCAGACGGGTTGGCATAGGACACTACATATTCTTTGGCATCTATTACCTAATAATTACAGTCAAATATCTACGATGCCAATAATTCAATAAAAAAATATGCCAATCAAAGGTAAGAGATTGGTTGGAAAGCGGTATATGGTGCCTCCTCAGCATACATCTATACATATAATAAATCAGTAGAAATCCCGTGTCTGTACATTTGATAAATTTATTAAAAAATGAATCTAGGCAGTAAGAAAACACTAACAGAAAACAAAAATCATTTTTTGGAATTTCTTGTCTGTCTGTATGTCTGTGTGTCTGTATGTCTGTATGTCTGTAATCGCTAATCTCCGAAGTTACTGAACGGATTGTTTTGCAGTTTTGATAAAAAGATTAAGCCTAATTCAGAGCAACATTTAGTCTTTGTTTCATTGAAATCTGATGTCTGTAAAAAAAGTTATGGTCATTTAAGTTTTTAAAATCACCGCTCGCCTTTTATGTCACTAGAAGGTTCAATTTAAAACAATTATTTAATTTATCTAAAGTGTAAGGCAAGTATTTATATTACTTAATATATAGTAGTTTCATCAATTCAGCTCATATACATCCCACTGTTGGGCTCAAACCTCCTTCAAAGTTGAAGGGAAGTTGACATAATACATATCATTAGTCAGGTAGTCAAAATAACTATTAAAACTATTTGTGATAAAAAAGAATATTTTAATTAGTTAATAATATATAAATTAGCTATAAATTAATAAAATGCATGATTTATTTAGTTTGTTAAATGAGCAAAAGATGGCGCTATAATTTAGTTTAAAACTTTAAATCATTTTTTCGTTATATTTTCAAAAGCTACTACATTAACTTCTTGAACTTAGTAAAGGTACTTTGGGTGGAAAGCTCTCAGCACTCACCTGACAGTCTGAGTAAAGTTGTCATAGCCATCTGTGACTAACAACTAAGTCAAACACGAAAAAGAAAAGTAAAGTCCACATCATAGAGCGTACAAAACGTACATTCTCAGTTAAGATGCTACTTTGGAGCGAGTATGCAAAGTGCACCCTTTTTTGTTTTTGTTTGGTAGGCTATGGTCTGGACACGGCCATTCCTTCCGGGGTAACAGAAGGGCGTCGTGTGGCCCCATAACTCATCGTGTTCTCTGCCCAAAGCCATCAGGCTGGCCTCTGGTACCGCTTACTTGACATCCGTGGCCGGTCCGGGGCTTTACCCTTCCAGGTATCGTCTCCGTCTACACCCCGGCAAACAACAGTGCTGTATCGCCCTCACGCGGTCGGTGTCTCTGCGGGTGGTAGATTAATTCCCATGGTCCATCTACCCGCGACCTCAGTTAGGATGGCAACAGGTGCAGGTACCGGGCCTGTGACGTCCGATGCGCCGGCGGCAGAGTGTGTCAGCATGGAGAGTCTCCTCTGTGACACGCTCTGCCGCCTTTTTCTGTGGGACGACTGTCTCGCAAAAGGCAACGACCGAGTCCGAGTTCGCTGACGCTATTGAGCATCGTCTTTGCGATAGTCGACAGTGCCAGTTTGGCACCGATGATTGCGATGAGTGCACGGCGCTGCTTTGCCTAGGCCACGCAAACTTTAAGCGTCTGCAGCGCCGTGTCCACCTCGCAATCGCAGTATTGGTTAGACGGTGGGCTCTCCCTCCTTGCGACCGTGAGCAGGTACACACCGAAGCAACCATGCCCCATCACTACACCAGTCACTTTAGCAATAGTGCTATTACTGCCGCCTGTTGCTGCATATTGTGCGAGGGCCTACTTTTTTACATTTTTATACACTGTTGATAGCATAGAGTACGTTTCAAGCAGCTTGCAGAGAACTTGAAGGTGATCAGCGCTGTGATGACACCCTTGAGTAGGCCTGTAACAGTCATAGCCCCATTCGTTTGAGTCTTTTGCTTTTAATGATGTTATTGTTTTACAGTCTTTCAAATCCTTTGACATTATTATAAAATATAAAAGATAACCATCTGAAGATATTCTACGCTACTAAAACGCGACATGAACTAAGAATTTCATTTTTATTAATTATTTCGTAATAAAAGCCATTTATTTTATATTTATCCGTGCGGTTGCGCAATTAGAATACAATTCACCAACCGCTTTCTTACCCGTGGGTCGATCACCCACGACACGACTAAAGTACATCATACATATCATACATCTATGGAAGAAAAGGAAAACTCGAAACAAAACCCTATACAAACACGTCTGACCAGCGTGATATAGTAGGTAAATTTTCCTTCCATTACGGGCGAGGCTTGAGCCCAATAGTGGGACGTATATAAGCTGAAATGATAGATGTCCATGTCCCCAGGTAGCCCTGAAAAGACTTATCTGAGTAGAGCAATCTTACCATAATGAGGAGTCAGCGTAAAATAACTTTGGAAGTAACGACGTCAGAAAACTGCTGCTGCATTACTTTTCGGTGGGAAGAGCTTTGTTTAAACACCCGATAGATTTATGCACATTGTTTATAAACCCGATAGATTTATAAAGCAATGAAACACCGAGATGTACAATAACACGAAACTGCGACACATACAAAGTGTTTTTTGTTTTATTGTGTACGGTGGTAAACGAGCAAGCAGCATGCACTTATTTTTTTGGCAGGCCATGGTCTGGACACACGCCTTGCATTCCGTCCGCGTGGCCCCATAACCCACCGTTTTCCCTCCCCATCACCATTGGGCCTTTCGACTACCATCCCCGATGACGCCCCGGCCCATTGGGCTTCACCCTCACGTGGTCAGCCTCTCCGCGGGTGACGGACTATTCCCCGTTCCAGTTACCCGCGGCTTCGGCTAAGGCAAGTAGACGCAGGTAATCGTGCATGCGCCGCCCCGCCACTTCTTACAAATGAAGCGGAAATAACACATTGCCACTGTTCAGACGTTACTTTTCTGCAAAAGTGGGGTACTAGGTCCGACTGGGGGTCGGACCGGCCCGTGGCTGTAGAAAGAGTACTATCAACTGTGGCTTTACCACTGTTAGTGTTTTTATTAAGGATTGCTGTCTAATCGTTTGCGTTGATTGGACAATGATAAATAAAAAAAATCGTAGAGGCCGTAGATCGAGCACTACGAGATCGTAATGAAAAGTCAATGGTACTTTTTTTGAAGATTTTCGGCAAATCCTTCCTGTTAAAACTCGAAGAAATAGAACTGATAAGATCAATGCTTCACTGAAGTATTCTTATCTGTGGCCCCAAGTAGCAAAGCTAACCCTAACCATCAAAATGCAAGCAAAGCCAAGGTCACCATTCACATTAGTGTTGCCCAAATGCAAGACCAAGACTTGCTGCAAGAGTTTCGCAGTGCTCCCTTAGACATGATTTTACGATTTTCTTAGCAAAGAAAGGATTGTCAACATTTCGTATTCTTACGAGTAATACCAGTACACGGAAGAATAATAGCCTCACTTCCGTTTAGTGGTATGTACCTAATTATTGATAGTTGTACAGTTACTGCCACTAGATGAATAGAATTCCATTAATTTAGTTGGATTTTTAATGTCTATGGGGTTTTTTTATTTCTATCAAAAAAAGTGACTTTGTGATGATTGATGAGTGATTCTAAAAGCAAAAGTTGCAAGATTTGCGAGCCTCGCAAGAGTCTTGCATTTGGACAACACTAATTCACATGCTTTTTTTTTTTTTTTTTTTTTGGGGTGTGGGCTACGGTCGGCGCACTCCTCGCACCACTCCGTCCGGGATGACAGCGGGGCGTAAGCGCGCACACCCGTAACCCACCCGTGACGTCGCCTTCGTCGTTGGGCCGACCACCGGAGCAGAGTGACTTGACGTCAGTGGTCGGCCCGACGGAATACCCCTGAGGAGTACCCTCTCCTCGACCGACATCCCCCCCTCGGGTAGGATGTCGGTCTTTCCTCACGCGGTCGGCCTCTCGGCGGGTGACGGACTAATTCCCCGATCCAGTCACCCGCGGCCTTGGCTAGGGCGGCATCAGGCGCAGGTAATCGCGCCTGCGCCGCCCCAGTCGCCGGCGGCGGCTCGCGCCGTCGAGGAGACGCTCCTCGCGCACGCGATCCGCCGCCTCCTTCCGCGAGACTACTGCCTCGCAGAAGGTTGCGACCGCGTCCCAGTTCCTGACGCTGTCGAGCATCGCCCTGGCGATGGTCGGCAGCGTCAGGTCGGCACCGATGATTGCGACGAGTTCACGACGCTGCTCTGCCCAAGCGGCACAAACCTCGAGCGTATGCTGCGCCGTGTCTTCGTCGCAATCGCAGTGGTGGCAGGACGGTGTACTCTCCCTCCTGACGACCTTGTGCAGGTATTTGGCGAAGCATCCATGCCCCGTCAAAACCTACACCAGTCGGAAGGAGAGCACCCCGTGCCGTCGTTCCAACCACTGCATCAGCACCGGCCGGAAGGCCTCTACGGTCCGCACACCGAACCGAGGCCTCTCCAGCCGGACTGCCCAACGGGCAATGACATCTAGGCGGGCGTCAACGCGCCAGGCGGTGAGTTCCCTCAAAGAGGCCACACCGCCCTCCGCGCGCACCCCCGACACCCGCCGATACAAATCGGCGAAATTCACATGCTTAAGAATTTGCCGATGTTTTAAAGAAAATTGGAGAAAGCGTCCTCCTTGATGAAAATGGTCAAGTGGCTGCCGGAAATACCTGGTCGAGTTTGAATTTTTAAGTTTCAAATAGGGGTGCGTAGTAAAACTGAATGTCACGTGGACGAAGTCGCGGGCATCAGCTAGTCATAAAATAAAATTTAAGCTGATTCCAGAACGCGATTCAATGACGCTTATTTCTTTGTAAAACCTTTTCTACAGTGCTATTATTATATAATACGACATCAGGAAAAAGGAAAAAGAAAAGAAAATAAACATTTCTGTTTGTAACACAATATAACTGATCTTATCTGTCCTCTTTATACTGTACTTATAGAGTACTCTATAGAGCATGTTAAGAGAGATTGAACACACACATACAATAGTAGAAAGAACATTACAATACTATTTTTATTCTTATATTTCGTCGCTTTGATAGTGAAAGGAAATGGAGTTAGGTAAAGGCATTACCTTGTCTACACAGATGGCGTAGTCTGCGTAATGCTAATAACCTTTCTAGTCGAAAAACGTAGTTTGTTACCTACTTCATACAGTTCTTTGTGTTCTCTATAATTATTTGCTTTGATTCTGTGCAATGTGTTCGTTAATTGTGTGTTTATTTATTTGGATAATCAATTAATTTTTACGTCTTTACAATATTATATCATCGTTCTGTTGTTATTCCAATTATGTGGGGTTGACGTTATATGTATTCTTCCATCGTACATATAACAAAGTTTTGGTAATAGTTTTATGAGCAGCTTGCTTGACGTCAATGGTGATATTATTGTTGAGCAGATGGTATCAGATAAAGTTGGCCAAAGTCTACGTTGAGCTCTTAGTTGTCTTTTACGATAACGAGATTATTGTAAGGATTGGTAGTACTCGTAGCCGCCACCACACAGCGTCTAACTTTTCAAGTACCTATAATAAAATAATATCATCAAGCAATCATCAATTTTCTAAGATGTCACATCGCATATAAAAAAATGAACTAATTAAAATAGAAATTAATTGTAAAGAAAAGTAAAGAAAATTATGAGATAATACGAACTTAATTGAAAAAAAAAAATAAACAAATGGTTTGTTTGCTCGTTAGACACTGGTTGGTAAGTTTCGTACCGTTAATAAGGTTCAAACAATTGTAAATTAGGAGCATTATGTTATATTAATAAAAATATATAAATTGTAAATTTTAGTAACATTATGAACATGTAATGAACAATTAATGTATCTATTGAGATTATGACTTCCATTATAACCCTCTCAGCAACCACAGCACAGTAATTGCAAATTTGGATATATGTAATGAATGGTGACATATTGTATTCCCAATAGTCAACATATGGATACTTGTTATAGCTCCTTTAATATTTTTTTTAGTCTATTAATATTAAAATAACTGGAAAACCTAAAACTTGATAACTAAACAAATATAATTGATAACGCGATTTCTAAAATATCGCCTTTTAAAAACTATGAAACAAAATATTCAAATTACCTATGCTCAGAGAGTAGGCCAAACATACAACCTTAGTTACTTTTTTATAATACTATCATATATATCTACTTGTATTTTTATAATTATCCGTGTGGTGACGGATTAAGAACACCACCCCCTATCTTACCCGTGGGTGATAGTAAGAGACGACTAAGGGATACAAAACGCATATAACATCTATGTAAGTGAAGGAAAACTCAAAACAAAACCCTATACCAACACGTTTAACCAGCGTGGTATAGTAGGTCAATTTCCTTCCCACTATGGAGGAGGTTCGAGCCCAACAGTGGGCCGTATGTGGACTAGGACGAATACTATATAATAAAGAAAAAAGGCTAGGATGACTACTATATAATGAAGAAAAAGTGTATATAATAATATACACTTTTTGGTATCATCAGAATAAACTTTTAAAATGTACGTTACTTGCAATGAAAATATGAACAAGCTTTCAAAGCTTCCATTTCCCCTCAGTGGCTTCCGCTGCACGTTATACAGTTCACATTTTCTAAGTATAACGGATATTTAGTAGAATATGAACTACGGTGAATATTAATGTTTAAAAAAATATCATATCAGTTAACCATAGATGATGAATATAGTTTTATAGGTGATGAATAGATAGATTTTAGAGATTCATAGATAATGAATATTTCTTAATTTATCATTTCTCATTTTCAAGTATACAATTCTCTACCTCCTTTCTTACCCGCGGATGTTATAAAAAACGACTAAGAGACATAAAATCATATATAACATTAGAAATAAAACTACTTTTACGGATTCTATCACGTTTGTATTTGATTTTTAATTACCCGACGTTTGAAACACTTTACAGTGATCATGGTCATGGGAGGAATAAGGTGTCTTACGTCCAATATGTCATTTTTATTACAAAAATTTATTTATAAAAAATTCAATAATAAAATTACTATCATGCCTTCTGAGTTTTCTGGCCGGATCGTTCTCAGTGTGGCCGCGTTCCGACCCGGTGGTAGCTGAATAGTTTTGTTAGTTTTGTAAAATTGTAAAATTACCATAATAATAATTATCATAAATTAAATACTTTAATAATAACAAATCATAACCAATATAAATTTTATATATAGAATCATTCTCTTTTTGTATTGGCAATGAATTTGTATTAATTTTGTATTAAAAGGTGGGTCGAAATTTAATATCTTATAGGGTAGATATAAATAAATTTCTGTAATAACAATGACATATTGGACTTAAGACACCTTACTCCTCCCGTGACCATGATCACTGTAAAGTGTTCGAAACGTCGGGAAATTAAAAATCAAATACAAATGCGATATAATCCGTAAAAGTAGTTTTATTTCAAATGTGTAATACTCGCATAAACATTAGAAGTCATTATCATATATAATATTTATGCGACTGCGACTGGCAATTTACCCTATACTACTCTACCCTATTAGTATAGGGTAGAGTAGTCCCTACTATGCTAACTAACCCGTTTGAACAGTGTACCAGACGACTTTTCCTCCTATTTTAGATGAGATTCGAACCTTATAGGACGTATATAAGTTGAAATGATGACGACAATGGTGATGAGATCTCGCAACACTTGCCATAAATTTCCACAATACTCGTATATCAATTTCCACGCGAATTTGATTATTTTTTTGTTCTTTTACTAATCGGGTTGGCATAGAATTTTGTTTTGAGTTTGTCTTTGCTTACAATTAAGTTATCTGCTTATGTTACTTTTTTTTTTTCTTCCGCAAGGTGGACCATGGATGTGGTCGCGCATCGACAAAACGTCCGGGGCGACAGAAGAGGCGGCACGCAACCCCATGGACCCACCCAGCAAACTCCTCTCTTCGCCGTGCGAGCAGGCCACCGGTACCCGATCTTTGACTTCGGTAGCGTTCTGCTTATGTTACTGAGACATCGTCTATTAGGAAAGCCACAGGAGTGAAATGACTGGGAGCATATTGTATTCTCAATCTGTCAACACATGGATCATGAAAACTCGTGGTTTTTATCAGTATGTGTATAATAATATTTTTAATCATATTTCTCATTCTACTAATATTATAAATGTAAATGTTTGCAAAGTTGTTTGAATGTTTGTGCCGCCAAAACAATATGAATAGATTTGATGAAACTCTCTATTAAAGTCAGGAATATAACTGCGAAGTTTCATCATATATCACTTTAAATACACACAACGCAAAGTAACAGTTATATGTAACTATTTACTACTACAAGACTTACTATAAGAGTTCTAAACTGTACAGGTTCGGTGACGCTGTCGACCATCGCTAACGCGAAGCTCGACAACAGAGTCAGGAAATAGAATGCAGTTGCCGCCTTCTGCAAGGCAGTGGTCTCGCAGAGGGAGGCGGCGGGGCGTGTCAGAGAGGAGAATCTCCATGCTGACATGTTTCGCTGCCTGCGTATTGGGCTGCGGACACGCAAGTACCTACGCCTGAAGCCACCCTAGCCGAGGCCGCGGGTGACTGGACCGGAGAATAGTCCGTCACTCGCAGAGAGGCGGACAGCGTGAAAGTAACTCCCTGGCAGGAGGCTGGGGTGTCGAAGAGGGTTGGTACCCGAAATGGTAACCCTCCGGGCTGGCCACAGAGGTTAAGTAAGCGGTATCAGTGGCTGGCCCAATGGCGATGGGGAGGGAATACGGTGGGTTATGGGACCACGCAACGCCCTCTTTCCGTCGTTCCGGACGAAGAGGACATCGTGTTTGCAGACCATAGCCTAACAAAAAAAAATCATTTGTACAATCTGTGCACATATAACATGTGCCAGGAGTGGGTAACAATCGACCGGTCGATCCCGCGACCAATTTTGGTCAATCACTCGCAAGTTCCATGAGGGGACGAATAAAACTAAACACCGTTCTGTCCTGATCGATTCTCATACTGAGGACTCATTGTTATTGTATTTGTCAGGTTATATTCCAAATTATGATGTATTAGTAAAAGAAATGCAGACTCAGGTTTCCCATTAATTTAAATTTAAACAGTTTGAATGAATAAATATTATTAATAATTACATGTTGTTTTAATTCCCCTGGGCATAAGCTTTTCAACCCATTAAATAAATATTCATGTATGTTGCTTATTTACCCATAAATCATGGAACTTGTAAGAGTGCACGTCGGTATAAAAGCACGTTGCATAAACGTCCCCCTTCTTACTGAAGAAATAGGCCGATCGCGACACAATTTTAAAATAAAAAATAGACCTTATGTGCACCAAAGTTGGCCACACCTGATATATGCCATATATCTTTTCGTCGTGTCAGCTAGTCAATTCATAATTTAAATATAAAGACGCACATATAAATGTCACTCCACCCTCCCACATCAGCATATTATATTTGTACCAAGTTCCGTTCAAATATTTACAATCTTACACATTTATACTCAAAGCGATACGATGTGACAATGAAATTTTGCTAAATAATTTTTAGTCTCAAGTCGTATCAAATAATGAGCCTTATTGCGTCTAAGGGAAATAGGAGGGAGTCTGCCTTCTCTTGCATAGATATTACTGGATATTATCCAATAGTCTTTTTTTTTTTAACGCCCATAGGCAACATAGAAGAAGGTGAATTCTTAAGTCCATCACTACAACAAATATACCATTGACAATCATCATCATCTCAGCTAATTTGTCTTACTGTTGAGCTCTAGCCTCCTCCATAATGGGAGGGAAATTGACCTACTACTACTATGCTGATCAGGCGTGTTGGTATAGAGTTTTGTTTCGAGTTTAACTTCTCTTGCATTGATGATATATGCGTTTTATATCACTTAGTCGTCTATTACGATCACCCACGGGTAAGGTAGATTGGTGGTGAATTATATTCCTAACTCCATCATCACAACCATTGAGAATAGATACTATAAATACAGATACCATATCCATTATGTGTCTAAGATCCTTTTATTAACTAACAAAAGAAACTCATGAAGTTGAAACGCCTGAATAGTTATTCAATGAAACATAGAACCTCCTCCTTTTTGAAGTCGGTTAAAAATTAAAATAGAAAAAAATAAATCTTATCATAATTGCTCCATTTTTTACGAGTTATAATGTTGTAGACAGACGCACGGGTACAGAGAGAGGTCAAGCTTGTAATACCTCTCTTTTTACTTCGGGGGTTATAAAAACATTCACAATGATTTAAAACAATATTAATAAATAGACGTCGTAGAATGATCATAGACTTTTTTGGCTCTGGTCGTCCATTCAGACAGACAAACAGAACAAAGCATACAGTATAAATATATAAAATTTTCATTGCAAATTATTAACACTTATTCATATTGAATAGCGTATTCTTAGTCACACACACACGCACACACACACTGTCCGTTCATAAGTAAAATCGTTACCATTAATTGGGCTCTGAAAACCTCTATTATATTACATAAAATACTAGCAAAATTATTCAATCATCATTCTCCTACTCTTATCCCAATTGCTTAGGATCGATACAATATGTACTCTTCTTTCATTGTACATATTGTAAAAGCTATTGGCAATAGTTTTATGACCGGCCGCCTGCCAGACGTCTACCTTCCTTGGGAATGTAATTGTTGAACAAATAGCATCAGATAGGTAGCCCAGGTCGTGATAAGTAAGCAACGTTATTCAATATAATACTATAAAACACTAAAGAGATGTATATAACTTACGAGCGCGACATAACATTTCCATACACCCGTATAAACCCATAATCATAGACTTGAATTTATTATAGGTATATTATAGGTGTGTCACCATAAGAAAAAAAAATTGTAACGAAGTCAAACCTATTCTGACGATATAAAGAAATTTAACTATGTATTGTGTGATTTAGTTATGATATCGATGCCAAAAGTATATTATTTAATTTTTTTGGTTGGCTAAACATAACTTTATAGCAATGAACTATAATTTTCTGAATAAAAAGAAGAGTCGGGGACCTTCGTCAGGAATGAATTCCCATATATACACACCTTAATTCCAAATGTCATTCAGAAAAAAATCTATACTTGTGTTTGCTGATTTTGGGAAATTTTTTTTTCGTACATCATCATTATCCTGTTCTTATCCCAATAATTTGAGGTAGACGCAATATGTGTTCGTACATATTGCAAAAGTTATCGGTAATAGTTTTATGACCGGCTGCCTGCCTGACGTCACCCCTCCTTGGGAATGTAATTGTTGACCAAATGGCATCAGGTGGTGTTGGGCCAAGTCAATAAAAAACTCTTAGTCGTCTTTTACGATGTCTACATGCAAAGTAAGGGTTGGTAGTATTCGCAGCCGCTACCACACAGCAATATCCTTGTGGATTAAGTACAAACTAGTAGAATTGGAGGCATACAGATAGCTTTCTATACTGCTTTACTTTCTAGTATTGTCCGTTATCACGTTATATATTCATAGGCGATCGAGTGTTAAGATATTATGTACATAGACATTTATGTAATTAAAATTTGGACAGAACATCTGTCGGGTCACCTAGAAAAGTAAATAAGAAACGTACGCAGTAGTGAATACAAATCTCGAAGCTCAATGATGAAATGAAAATATTTTATGTACCATCATATTTACCAGTATACAGCCACTGAAGCATCTCTCATACCGATTAAACAACACATCACTGGACTCGCCCCAATTGTTCACTATTATCGAGGCCTGTTCGTATGGAAATATTGGATGGATTTAGCAACTAACTTACTTCTAGTGTGAATACCAAACTGACACTTATAATGTATTCTGGTAAGTTTGAATAACACTAAATTAAGATTAGTATTGTTTTAGGTTAGAAAACTTATAAGATTTATAGTGTTACTTGTGTTTATTAAGGACAAATTAGACTGCTTTTTTTTTTTTTTTTTTTGGGGGCGGGTTACGGTCGGCACACTCCTCGCACCACTCCGTCCGGGGTGACAGAGGGGCGTAAGCATGCACACCCGTAACCCACCCGTGACGTCGCCTTCGTCGTTGGGCCAACCACCGGAGCAGAGTGACTTGACGTCAGTGGTTGGCCCGACGGAATACCCCTGAGGAGTACCCTCTCCTCGACCGACGTCCCCCCCTCGGGTAGGATGTCGGCCTTTCCTCACGCGGTCGGCCTCTCGGCGGGTGACGGACTAAATCCCCGATCCAGTCACCCGCGACAAATTAGACTGCTGACATTACGTAGTGGTTTGAGTAGGGTTCTCGTGGCATGGAGGAGTCCGGTTTGCATCAAAGACAATTTTATTCTTTGAACAATCTCATCCTACAGTCTCATATATTCGTTTTGTTGTATGATGTTGAATGTTTAAAAATAGAGTCGTAAACTATTCGGATGAAAATTTTTATTTGCACAACAAATTTTAAGCTTTTTTCACATTCCATCGTATTAGCACAGTACCATGTAACGATAATTCCATAAAAAATACGTAACTTTACTCAGATGAGAAAAGACGCAATCTATTCAAAACTCACGATCATATGTTCAAGAGTTCAACGAACTCGCGTAGTGAAAAAAATTTTTTTTTCATCCGAATCGATTTTTTTTCTAGCCTATCATTAGAAGTAGGACTAGTAGGGTTACCTGTCTTTGTTTTCGGGAGCGGTCCACTTCCACCCTGTATATACATAATGCAACATTATTAAGTTATATGGTACAAAAAACAGATTGACAGTTTCTTGAGCTTTACACGCTATGGTAATGGGACAAAGTCATATCTTTTCGTTTATTTAGGACTATTAATTACATATTTACGGCGCTCAATCACAACTTAGCGCTTGAATCCGTTTTTATATATATATATTAATTATTTTTCTACCGTTATGAAAAATATTTTTAAGAATTACAAAATTTCACAATAATAATATCACTTCCAGTATTCAATCAGATGAAATTTTTGGCTAAGGCGGTAGTTTAATATTAAAATCCGCGTTCAAAAATGATGATATGATGACTGATGATTCACTGATGTCGCTGATATTGCGACAGTGGCGCGGATTTCGCTCGGTAAAGTTGTTACTTTATAACTCTGAAGGTATTGGCATTACAGAAAAAAGTTTAAGAAAAAAGTTGTTCATAAATAAAAGATCTACACTTTAGATAATCGGTAAAGTTCAATAAAATTGAACGGTTGGGGAGAAAATGGCGAAAAATAAAAAAAAGGGAGGAAAAAAAGAAAAATGTTTGCCTTTCGGAAGCAATAAATTGAAAAATATTGATGAAAAAAAAAGTTTTAGATAAAAAAATTAGTAAATTTAATTTAGAAGAGAAAAGGTCTCTACAATTTTTTGCCTAACACTAGCCGTTCTCGAGATATCGAATTAAACGCGTTTTCATCGAAATGACCTTGAGCTGACCTCGCCAGAATCCCTCAAATTGGAATATATGCTCAGAATACACCCCCCTAGCGATCCTTCATAATCCCCAAACTACATAATTTTATGTTTTTTTTTTCCATTTTTTTCCGTAATTGCACTGGACTAATTTAATCATCATCATTATATCAGCTCATATATATCCCACTGTTGGGCTCGAGCCTCCTCCATAATGAGAGGAGCATTGACCTACTATACCACATTGGTTATATGTGTTGGTATAGGGTTTCGTTTCGAGTTTTCCTTTTCTGGCATAGATGTTATATGCGTTTTATATCCCTTAGTCGTCTCTTACGATCACTCATAGGTAAGATAACGGGTGGTGAATTGTATTCTTACTCCGTCACTACACAGTTGAATTATTTTTCAAACATATTCTAATCGAAATTTATATAGTTGTATTTAATTGCCTACACGTTAACCGTGGACGATATAAGTCGATGAATATTTTATAGTTTTCTTGTAGATAAGAGATAGTCACTCCTAATTTGATCATGTTCGTTTTATTGTTCTTGAGCTTACCTTGCAAGCTATGTAATTCGTGTAACTTAATATTCAATCCCCATAATGTATCTTCCTTTGCGTTTTCCTTTGCTTTGCTCAATTTCCGTTAGCTAGGGAGGTTTGTGCTGTTCTTATAAGAGAAATAGAATTTCTATCTATGCGTCATATATATTAATCAATTAAAGTATTAGGGTATCAAATGCCAAAAATATGGTTACATGTTGACGATGAAATCATGAATACATAATTAAATCATTTACGTATGAACCGCAAACGAGAGGCGTCACAGGGAGATGGGAGTTATTTTTAATTAAGTAGTCCATATACATATTAAGCAATCATCATCTCAGTTCATATACGTTCCATTTTTTTTTATTATTACTTCTGAACAACTTATGGTTCGGACATGTGGAAAGAATGCCGAACGAACGTCTGGTTAAGAAGATATACAATGCGAAAGCGGAAGGATGTAGGTACCGAGGGAGACCGAGACTAACCTACCTAGACCAAATCGGTCATGTACTGAAGGAAGGTGGAGTCAAGAATCTCCGAAACCGGCGAGCGTGTATGAAGAGAATTATGAATGTTGAGGAAGCGAGTGAAGTATGCAAAGATAGAGTTCTCTGGCACTCTGTTCTCTCTGCCTAACCTGCAAGGGATATGGCGTGATGATATGTATGTATGTATTACTTCTGGTGGCAGACTAGCAAGAAGCGCACCTGTTGGTAAATGTTACTGCCGCCCACGGACCTTTGCAATACCAAGGGTATAGCTAGGCCGCTACCAAGCAATGCAAACCTCAAATCCACCCAGTTGGGATTCCGGCTCTCTCGCTCCCCCAACAAAGCGCAATAGCACATCGCCATTACTCAGACGTCAATCTTCTGTGTGTGGTAATGCCTCGGAAGGACTGACCCGCGGCTATAAACAGAGACCTGTCAACAGCGTGGTCCTACCACTAACTAAATTTCATCCATCCCATTGTTGGCCTTGGCCTTTTTTTGGTAAATAATCATCATCTCAGCCCATATATGTCCCACTGCTGGGCTCGGGTCTCCTCCGTAATGGAAGGGTAATTGACCTACTATACCACGCTGGTCAAACGTGTATAGGGTTTTGTTTTGAGTTTTCCTTCTCTTGCATAGATGTTATATGCGTTTTATATCCCTTAGTCGTCTCCTACGATCACCCATAGTTAAGATAGAGGGTGGTGAATTGTATTCTTACTCTGTCACCACACGGAAGTAATGGTCGGACTTAAATTTGAATATCATAGGTGTATTATTACTAGCTACCTAAATCACTAAGAATTAATTTACTATATGTACTAAGCTGGCTAGTGAGATAAAATACACTCACAATTTAAAATGCATGGAGTCAAAGATAAATTCACTCTGGTTATATTTAACAAATGGCTCATAATCCGATCGAATAAAGATAATAATAACGGCTTTTAGTTACAAGTTTTAATTATATTTTTCTCATAAAATTGTACAGTCCCGAATTACACTCAGACTCAAAGCAACAATTTGAAAATCGCATAAAGTATCATCTTGCATAGGAATCAAACCCACGATACTTCGCACGGTAGGTGGGTATCTTAAATACTATGCCATTTGTGTAGTTAAAACAGGTATAACAGTAGATGATCCTCCATTAAATATTCCATATAGGTCTCTTAGTTTTGTTACACTGACTCTTAGTTTTTAGCATATTAGCCTATTAAAAAAGCAGTATTTCACATAAACTTTAATTTTTAACTGGATCTCGCTGTAATGTTAAATGGCGGTACGGACCAGGCCCGCGGCTGTAGACAGAAAACTGTCAAAAGTGTTGCGCTACCACTACTAAAATTTTGAAAATATGATCAAATTTTTTTACAGTGGCGAGATGATAGGTAGAAAGATGCTATATGAATTTTTCTACCACAAGCGACAAAAACAACTCTACAAGCGACAGAATTCCAAAATACATGGATTTTATTAATACTATCTCTTGTCATGTTTATTTTCACGCGAGTATTTTAACACAAAATGACACGGGATTCGAAGTCAAGAGCACATGGTTAACAAACTCGTGATTGTAGCGACAAGGAAATCAGAAGTATTTCCATTTAATTACCTAAACAGACTCTTTATTATCAGTTATTGTACCCTTTTAGACTGTTTCATAACGAGGTTAATTAAGTACCAAAAAGTAGTTAATTTCTACCATATTTTTCTCGTAAAAAACTTGTAAGCACCTCTCTGACAGACAATTATTACAGTCAACAGTCATTATTCCTCGCTTCGTAGTATAGCGTAGGGCTTTAAGCATTGTTGACCTGATTCTAGTGGGCTTTATGAAGCGTTATCTGGACTGATTTTGTGATTTTTTTATGAGGTCTAATTCGGAGGTACTAGTATCTGTAATATTACATATATACGTAAAAGCCACATACGCTATGTAACTTTTTGAACCCACGTAAAAGAGGATCTACTGGTATTTACACCGCACCGATAGACTATACTGCTATAGGAAATTTTGTCATAGTAAACCAACTTATTTATTTTATACTAGCTGTTCCCTCAACTCTGGTCGCTATCTTAGAACGTTTTTAGAAAATAGAGTACAGTATTTTTTACGTAACATGTCTATAAATTAAGTAACAAATAGAGATATAGATAAACAGATAAAAAATCCAAAATATTATAGGTAATTGTTCTGTCAAAGTTTATATTATAATATTTCATAGCATTTTCTTTAACAAATACCATCAATATTTTGTATCTTTCTTTCTGTACTGTTTTATTAAAGTACAAAAGTGTGGATGAACAATGCATAGAAATATTTTGTGCGGTTTACACACAGAGCCCCACAAATAAGCTGTATTTAATTGTTCAAATAAACTGTCGACTCTTTAATTTCTATTACCTAAATTTCTTTAATTTTAAAGATTCAATATTTTCATGAAATTTCAATCGGAACCATTTTGAGTATATCCAATTCAATTAAGAAAATAATGATTGAAATTGTTTCACGAATTCCGAAGTTAATGCGTAATATACAAAAATGAAACAGTTGAATTGAGAATCTGCTGCTTTTGAAGTGTTTTAATAATATTTCCAGTTTCTGTTAGACGGGTACGAACGAAAAATCACCAGATAATATAGAAATTTGCCAATTTTTTATATATAACCAATAACCAAACCATGTTCGTTTGAGGTCATATGCTCTATTCTCTGAATTCATTCAAAAACAAAGCACGTTTCCTTTAACCTAACCACATAAGCATGGCTATCAAAAAAAAGGACCTATTTTCAATTTAATAAACAAATGTAGACCACAATGCTAAATCAATATATTTTTAATTTGAATGTCAATCTATCTGCTCATTAACGTCCACTGTTGGGCATAAACCTCCGAACAAGTGGGATTACGCTATAATCACCACGATTGGCAGGTAAGTTGGCTGTCGCAGTGATAAGTTTCACAGGAGAGTGCTTATATCTTTATCTCTTGATGATTCTTTAACTGGTTTTTACAACTCCCACTTTTGTGGGAGTTATTTTCTTAAATAAAGAAAGATTAATATCAGATACTAAACATCGTCCCACGGGTTTATATTAATAATAATTACGTAATAGATCCTATCAAATTTCTCTGTATAGTGACGGAGTAAGAATATAATTCACCATTCCCTCTATTGTTCACGGGTGTCGTACAAGTCGACTAAGAAATACAATATGCATACAATATTTAATCAAGAGCAGGCAATCTCGAAATAAAGACTTAACTTAACTCGTCTGAACAACGTGTATAGCCAATTTAACTTCCATTTTGGATGAGGCTCAAGACCGATCATGGGACGTTTAGTTACGAGATAAGATGATGATAACGATTAACCACATCTTCTCAGCCTATATTTACGAAATGTAGCTGTAAAATGAACACAAAAGTTTTCTATACATATAACTCATCATTCTCTTACTCTTATCCCAATTACTTGGGATCGATACAATATGTACTCTTCTTTCATAGTACATATTGTAAAAGTTATTGGCAATAGTTTTATGACCGGCCGCCTGCCAGACGTCACCCCTTCTTAGGAATATAATTGTTGACCAAACGGCATCAGCTGGAGTTGGCCCAGGTCATAATAAGGCTCTTAGTCCTCTTTTACGACAACCACGAGCAGAGTAAGGATTGGTAGTATTCTTAGCCGCTACCACACAGCTCTATTTCTATACGTATAACTACAAGTATATAAATGTATTTCGGAAAAGTTTTTAACAAACCAAATTTGGTGTTTACATAAAAGTTTGCTTCTCAAGTTTACCTATTTTGTCTATTGGCCGGGACCCCTCCATGGGAGCTGGAAGCGGAAATGCTCGCCGGTTTGTATCGGCGGATGTTGGGGGTGCGAGCGGAGGGCGGTGTGGTCTCGTTGAGGGAGCACACTGCCTGGCGCGTCGACGCCCGCCGCGACATCATTGCCCGTTGGGCAGTCCGGCTGGAGAGGCCTCGGTTCGGTGTGCGGACCGTGGAGGCCTTCCGGCCGGTGCTGATGCAGTGGCTAAATCGGCGGCACGGGGTGCTCTCCTTCCGACTGGTGCAGGTTTTGACGGGGCATGGATGCTTCGCCAAATACCTGCACACGGTCGTAAGGAGGGAGAGTACACCGTCCTGCCACCACTGCGATTGCGACGAGGACACGGCGCAGCATACGCTCGAGGTTTGTGCCGCTTGGGCAGAGCAGCGTCGTGAACTCGTCACAATCATCGGTGCTGACCTGACGCTGCCGACCATCGCCAGGGCGATGCTCGACAGCGTCAGGAACTGGGACGCGGTCGCATCCTTCTGCGAGGCAGTAGTCTCGCGGAAGGAGGCGGCGGAGCGCGTGCGCGAGGAGCGTCTCCTCGACGACGCGAGCCGCCACTGGCGACTGGGGCGGCGCAGGCGCGATTACCTGCGCCTGATGCCGCCCTAGCCGAGGCCGCGGGTGACTGGATCGGGGTTTTAGTCCGTCACCCGCCGAGAGGCCGACCGCGTGAGGAAAGACCGACATCCTACCCGAGGGGGGGACGTCGGTCGAGGAGAGGGTACTCCTCAGGGGTATTCCGTCGGGCCAACCACTGACGTCAAGTCACTCTGCTCCGGTGGTTGGCCCAACGACGAAGGCGACGTCACGGGTGGGTTACGGGTGTGCATGCTTACGCCCCTCTGTCACCCCGGACGAAGTGGTGCGAGGAGTGTGCCGACCGTAACCCGCCCCCAAAAAAAAAAAAAAAGTTTACCTATTTATATATCTTGCCTGAAAACTAAGGAGTTTACTTAACAGTTATGACACTTGCTAAATAAGATTTTTTTAAATAACAATCTACTACCAAATCTACTCTAATCTCTCGCTGCAAAATGGATTTACAAAAAAATCTTGAAACGGCCAGGTAGCAAGATTTAACGATTTTAAGCCCTTCTTCTTCGTCTTCTCATTATAATTATCGATTTAAGTAAATGATATTGATCGTTATTGTCTTCTTTTTCTTAGTTCGTACTCGTTTCACTATCTGCCATAATCCATCCCGTAATAAAAGGGAAATTCGAGATTTTCGAGATTCGAGATTTATACTAAAATTTTAGGTTGTCTCGTATATAGAACAAAAAATAAACTATGGAGCAGATGTTATGATATTGTTAAAACTTAACACTTATAGCAATTATCATTGATATTCATGACTGGACTGGAATAACATGATCTCTAAGTTTCGGCTTTCTGAAATATTTTTGTCCACTCCATTGTAAATCCTAGCTTTAAAATGTTGCCGTATTTGTGTTTCCTTTTCAATAACACAAACAAATGACATGGTTCTGAACTTATACATCTTCCGCCCTGAAACAAAATTATAGTATCCGGCAATAAATTTTGTGTATCAATCTTTGGAAAGAAGCAATCGGTTAATGCTGACTTTGTAGAGATTTTTCTCTGTCATATATTACATTTGTGACCTTTGTCAATCATTGTACGATTGGGCAAGAGTGCAATTGCGTTCAGCCAAAAATAATAATATGTTAAAAATAGCAACTATTTAGAAAAAAAGCTTGTGGAATAATAGGTGTATGTTATTTAATAACAACAAATCATGATTATTTTAACAGCTCCGAATAGATAGCAGACTGGCAGTGCATCGTTTTACGTTGCATAGATAGTGTTAGACAGGGAAAGTCCTCTACGAAATTGTCGACTGTCTCCTTCCAAGGGTCGAAGTGCAATATTTATTGCCTGTATGGGTGATTATGTGTTATATATTATATGTATGGCTATTAATTAATAGATGCCTATCGTATCCTATATTATTATAACTTTGGTCATTGGTAAAGACAACGAATGCGTCGGATGTATAATAATTGCTTCAAATATTTTATTTCTTCTTTATTACGGCATGTAGCTAGTCCGTGTTAAACGGATAATAATCTTTTTTGAAAAATAAATACATTTAACACTTTTTCATGGGTGTCTTTGACTCTTTAAATGTTACCTACCTACCTCAACAGTATCTCAACAGAGAGTTCCTTTCTAAAATTAATAATCATGGATTTATTTTACAGTGAAAGAATTATAAAGTAATTAGTAAGAACTTTTGCGATCTTAATATTAATATGAGCGCGCGTACGTGTGTGTATGTCGCGCAACGTGCGTGTGGATATTTGCAAGTAATATAAAAAACAAAATACGAACTAATATAAAGCTTATCGTGCGTGTGCGATACTTTTATTGTACAGCCGGGAAATAACATTGGCGTTTTGATTCTTATATTTACACATAATATCTGGATGACCGAGCTTTCACTCGGCATTTTCATTTTAGTGTTTTGAAGATATATTTAAATATACCTAATAAAAATAATTAAATAAATAATAATAATAAATTGAAAATGTCAAAAAGTAATAAAAAAGAGAAACGGGATCCGAACCGATTGGACTACTCGATTATCCAATTGAGCTGTCTTAATGACAGCTTCAAAATTTATCATCGTACACATACATACATATCATCACGCCATATCCCTTGCAGGGTAGGCAGAGAGAACAGAGTGCCAGAGAACTCTATCTCTGCATACTTCACTCGCTTCCTCAACATTCATAATTCTCTTCATACACGCTCGCCGGTTTCGGAGACTCTTGACTCCACCTTCCTTCAGTACCTGACCGATCTGGTCTAGGTAGGTTAGTCTCGGTCTCCCTCGGTACCTACATCCTTCCACTTTCGCATTGTATATCTTCTTAACCAGACGTTCGTTCGGCATTCTTTCCACATGTCCGAACCATCGGAGCATTCCCTTTCGCATCTTTACACCAATACTCTCTTTCATACCTACTCGCTCTCTTACGTCGTCGTTATGAATGCGGTCGGTCAGCCTAACTCCACAGATTTTCCGAAGAGATCGCATTTCGACCGCATTAATTTTACTTTCATACTCTTTTCTGCATACCCAACTCTCGCTTCCATACAGTAATGTTGCGACAAGCACTGCGTTATGTATTGCTACACGTGCCTTCTGGCTGAGGTGGTGGCTGCCGAGAAGTTGCCCCAACGCTCCGTTCACTCTATTTCCCGCATTCACTCTTCGCTCTATATCAGTGGTGTACCTTCCATCTCGGCTAAATCCACATCCAAGATATACAAATTCATCCACTTGCTCTAGTACATCATTACCTATTGTTACTCTTACATCTGTTCTGGCTTTATCTCTGCATACTTCACTCGCTTCCTCAACATTCATAATTCTCTTCATACACGCTCGCCGGTTTCGGAAACTCTTGACTCCACCTTCCTTCAGTACATGACCGATCTGGTCTAGAGAGGTTAGTCTCGGTCTCCCTCGGTACCTACATCCTTCCACTTTCGCATTGTATATCTTCTTAACCAGACGTTCGTTCGGCATTCTTTCCACATGTCCGAACCATCGGAGCATCGGACCCTTTCGCATCTTTACACCTATACTCTCTTTCATACCTACTCGTTCTCTTACGTCGTCGTTACGAGTTTTTTTTTTTCGTTTTTTTACGTTATATATATATATATATATATATACAGGAATTGCTCATTTTAATTAAATGACCTGTGTGTTAAACGCATATTAAAATTCTCCTCCAATATTCACAATCAGAGATTCCCTTTATAACGATGAAGAGATGCCCTGATTGATTCTCGAAGAGAGCGCAAGTAACCTCATAACACACATAATTCCAATTTGTTTAAATTCTATAAAAGTAGATTTATTAATATATTGTAATTTTTGATAGTAATAAATAATCTAATTATTTAGTTGTTCACGCGGTCGGAGTGCGCGGAGATCTATCAATAATTTAAATATATATGGTTTTGTTGAGAGTTAAGGAGATACTTATGCTGTGGATAAAATTCAAATGGCAACCCTAATATAACCGGGAATTGAAAATGTCATGTTTGAGGGGAACATGATAATGTCATGTGGCACTCCCACATTTTCATTTATTCAATAAAATACTTAAGATATTTTACAGTGTTATGTTTAGTAAATTTGTAATTTTATATGTTAATTTGGTTGTTAGCGCCCAATTAATGGTAATGTGACTTACTGACTGTTGTATATAAGATTTGAAGAAGAGGAGCATTATGCTACAAATTATGAAGGAAATTATTCAATTGGAGGACTTTGTACACACGATATGAGCACGTGTACAAATAAAAAATAGGTATAGAAAAAAATCAAAATAATGACGATCACACACTATGTTTACATTATCAGATATTATTTTTTTCTGTCGTCTCTCCCTTCCTCCTTTTACCCCTTATGTACGTAGTACAGAAGTGTTAGATGATATAAGAATCCTACACTTTATATTCCTTAATCGATTTTTGTCGACCCATGGGACTATAATGGGTGGAGTCAATGTATTACCTACTTTAACATCATGATGAAAATATTGTAATCTGTATATGTATATATATATATATGTATATATGTATATATGTATATATATATATATATATATATATATATATATATATATATATATATATATATATATATATATATATATATATATATATATATATGTATATATAAGAGATCTCCACCTAAGAATGGGTTTTACGAAATTCCACCCGCAAGGAGGTTGCTGCGATGTAAAAATCACATTTTTTAAATGTAGCTCTTACAGACTGGAATTTCGGTAGGCATATTTGTGTTACGATATAGAGGTAAACTAACAACGGCTTTTTAAAATTGCACCCCTGAAGGGGATTCCGTAGGTGTTAACCCAAAAAAAACTACATTTTCCAACACTGCCCCTGCAGACTTGGAATTTGGTGTGGCCTTTCTTTCTGCCTTATAAAGGTCAGATGAAGTAGAAGTAGGATTTCAAGAAATTCCTTCTCCGAAAGGAATTCTGTGTAGCGAAAGTAAACTACACAACTAAACTGACGTAACCGAAGCGAAGCGAGTATTGTTTATTAGTTTATTATGAGTATTGTTTATTTTTGGTTAAGGTTTTTCATAAAACCTTAACCAAAAATAAACAATTTGTATATAACATTTCTGGAATTAATATTCGGATTGCAATGATGTGTAAAATAATAATTTGGGCTAGTCACATTCAACACATTAAATAAATTTCATATTCATAAATAGTAAATGATATATAAATTGTTGGCGCAACACCGAGCTTCAGTGGTTAACAACGTCATATGCGATGAATTAATAATTACCATGATAAGTTGTTGACCTGTTACATTCGAATATTTTAATCGCTTTTTACGTACTTTTTTTTATTGCTTATAGTAGCAAACGAGCAAGCAGCACACCTAATGGTAAGTGTCACTGCTGCTCATGGACCTTTTCTATACCAAGGGTATGTGGCTTAGGCCGCTGCCTATCAATAAAATCCCCAAACCTACCCAGTTAGTTTCCGGCTCTCTCGCTCACCGAACGAAGTGCAATAGCACATTGCCATTACACAGACGTCGATCTTCTGCGAGAGTGTGGTACCCTGGACGGACCGGCCCGCAGCTGTAGACAGAAAACTGTCAACAGCGTGGTCTTACCACTATTAAAAAACACGTTACACGTTTCAATAAAAACAGTTTACAATAGATGTGGGTTGAAATCCCACGGGTACTAATCCGTTTTCGCCATCATCTATTTTTATAGACTAGAATTTTAAATGCTAAATTTTACTAATTTATATTATTGGCTCGTATCATCAATCATAGAATTCTAGTTAAAATTTTCCAAGTATACATACATACAAATCGTCACGCCATATCCATTGCAGGGTAGGCAGAGAGAACAGAGTGCCAGAAAACTCTATCTTTGCATACTTCACATACAGTAATGTTAGGACAAGCACTGCGTTATGTATTGCTACACGTGCCTTCTGGCTGAGGTGGTGGCTACCGAGAAGTTGCCCCAACGCTCCATTCACTCTATTTCCCGCATTCACTCTTCGCTCTATATCAGTGGTGTACCTTCCATCTCGGCTAAATCCACATCCAAGATATACAAATTCATCTACTTGCTCTAGTACATCATTACCTATTGTTACTCTTACATCTGTTCTGGCTTCATCTCTTTTAAAGACCATTATTTTGGTTTTGTTCACATTCACGCGTAGACCACTTTTCTTACTATCTTCTGTCATTGTGTCGACTAGGGTCTGCCGGTCAGTCGCTGACTGTGCCAGCAGGACTGCATCATCTGCATAAAGCAGAGCAGTGACCACTGAGTCGCCCATCTGGACTCCGACATTCATATCGTTCAACCTTTGGAGACGTTTATCCAGATATATGATAAACAGCCTGGCTGACAGAACGCACCCCTGCTTAACGCTGATATTGACGTCAAACCAAGGCGGCATTCCATTATCCAGCCGCACACAGGCTCTACAGCCCATGTAACTAGACTGCACAGCCTGTAGCAGTTTACCGTTAATACCATACTCCGGTAAAATGTCCCAAAGTTCCTTTCGTATAACCGTGTCAAATGCTCTCTCCAGATCCACAAAACTGCAGAAAACCCTCTGACCTAGAGCCAGATGCTTCTCCACAATATTGCGCAGAGAGAACACTTGATCCATGCATCCCTTTCCACTACTGAAACCTCCTTGTGTCTCACACAGTAAACCATCGGACACCATCCTCATTCACCTTTCAATAATTTTACCGTACACTTTTTCTGCCAAACTGGTCAGGCTTATGGCTCTGTAATTTGCGCAGTGATAACGTGAACCCTTGTTTTTAAACAAAGGCACGATGACTGCGCTATTCCAGTCCCCGGGAACCATTCCCGAACTCCAACATAAATTGAGGAGCAACAGGAACGCCTCCCAGACACAGGAGCCACCAAGCTTGATCATCTCTGCAGAGACCATATCAAGGTTTTGACGATTTCCTCGAATTACCTCTGCCGAAACACTGTCAATTGATCGGCTATGCCGACGACGGTCTTCTACTCGTAGAATCCAACACAAGAGACGGTTTAGAGAAATTTGCAGAAATTTGTCTCAATAATATATTCGAATGGGGCACACGAAATTGGCTTAAATTTGCCCCACAAAAAACGTATCACCTTTTATTAAAAGGAAATTTACAATCGTTGCCGCGTATAAAATTCAATAATATGACAGTCAAAAAAGAGAGATTCAGTTTGCTATCTTGGTCTACTCTTAGAAAAAAACTTTTCATTTGTCGAGCATATTAAAACTGTAGGTGAAAAAGCGAAACGAAATTTCTATGCGCTTACTAGAATATCAACGTCTACCTGGGGCCTTCGTTTTAATACACTGAAAACTATATATATGGCTACATATTTGGGGTGTATTTGTTACGCTGCACCCGTTTGGGCTGATAGGTCTACCATAGGGGCAGCTCGCCTTAAATTATTACAAAGCCAACGATTGGCCTTAATATTCTTGTGTAAAGCCTACAGGACGGTCAGTACCGAGGCCTTGCCAGTACTCGCGGGTGTACTTCCGGTTGACTTGGATATTCAGAGACGGGCATCAATGTATTATACGACAAGGGAAAATATGAACACAGATTCCCTTCTACCGCGCGACCGTAATAAAATCGCTCGATTGTTTGCACCGCAGTCCGTTGTCTATGAAAAACTTTTAATTGAATGGCAAGAAAGATGGGATTCATCATCGAAGGGCCGTCACCTCTATCTATTTTTTCCATGCGTCCGCGAGCGCCTAGAGAGAGTGTGGCTGGAGGTTGACCATTTTGTAGCCCAATTTCTAACTGGCCATGGCAACTTTAAAAGTAAATTATTTTCTTTTAAACTCGTACCTTCACCACTATGTCAATGTTCTACAAATAACCGCGAGTATGAACAATCAGCACATCACATTCTCTGGGAGTGCGATCTCTGGCGTAACAAGCGCGACCTTATGTTAGACAGTTTGCAAGTAACATCTGGAGTAGTATACTATACGGATCTTGTAGCAACTCGAGAAAATTTCCGTGCGTTTAGGCGTTTCTGCCATACCTACTACCAATCTTAAGGTTCACATATAGGCCCCGTTAGGTTATCCCGTATCCGTGGTGCCGTACTGCTGCGCTTATCGTAGCTGTACAACCCTTTACTTATTGGCTGACTAGTCAATATTGCTTTCTGTCTCCCGCTTTGCCTGGGAGGGAAGTGGAATCACTCTTTTCCAACTCCTCCTCTTTAACTTTTCTAATTAAATTTGTTGCGGGTTCCAAGACAATTAAAATCATTTCCCGGGACTGCCTGCCTTAAACCTCGGTGTCATTTATAGTGACCATTGTGGATCCTGGCTTACAGGAGTTACAATGGTGGGAATGTGTGGTGGGATTAGACACCATATCAATGCCCGCTGTCTTACCATTTTTCAAACTTCTTATCGCCCATTCAACTTCATCCATACTGATGTCATCGGAGGACGCCGTTGTCGAATGTTGTTCTACTAAACAAGTATATTAATGATATTATTCCAAGTATATTAATGATAGTGATGCGTTAACATTTTCTAATAGATGCCATGTAGAACGCCTCCCGTGAAGATGATAATGTGCGTCACTATTATCACAGGTACCTATCCACACTGGCCTAATTGTTAAGGTGGTTGAACAGATCTTTTTTTTTATTGCTTTTGATGGCGACGCAAGCAAGTACGACAGCCAGCAGTACACCTGATGGTAAGTGTTACTACCACAACCTACATACAAACCCCAAACCCACCTCAGTTGGGCTTCCGGCTCTCTCACTCATCGAACGAAGCGCAATAGCACATTGCCATTACTCAGACGTCGATCTTCTGCGAGAGTGTGGTACTGCCCCGGACGGACCGGCCCGCGGCTGTAGACAGAGAACTGTCAACAGCATGGTCCTACCATAATAGATTGCCGGATTAAGTCACATCTGTTGGAATCATTTATTGTTCGCAAACAAGTTTTTATAAAAAAAACCTGGCAAGTCAGATACTAAGTCTTATTCATAGACATTTAAATAAATGAGCTGAAAATTAAGTCTATTAACACCAAAGCACTGTTTATCTAGATGTTATCAATTTAACGACATATGACGGTAATCGCAATATAAGAGAAGAAATCTCCAAAATGAATCTAAAAACCAACCTGTCTCGACTGTAAGTCGATCCTCTAACATTTTATTAAGTACTATACCCAATAGTGGGACGTATTTCAGTTGAAGTAGAAGTTTATTGAAGTGAAAACTTCTTTAGGCGCACCGCACACATATTTTTTAGGCTGTAAGTGAAGCTGATTCGTCACGCTCTGAGGTGAAAGGCTCGATCGGGTGAACTCGGGACCGACGAGTTTACCCGACCGAGAAAGATACAGTTACCCGCATCACTGCTGTGTCGCTGTGTTTACTATATTCAATTTAAATGTAATAATTGTTATTTTTAATTATTATCAATTATTCAATCAAATTCAATAGTTTTTAATAGTTATCATTGATACGTAATAATAATTTTGAAAGTAGACGCTACTTTGACGTGACAGTGACGGAAAAGTTAAGGAGTGAAAGGCTAACATGGTATGGACATGTGATGAGACGGGATGAAAGTAATGTTGTGAGGAAAGTTTTAAATGTGAATGTTGAAGGCTTTAGGGGTAAAAGAAGACCAAAGAAAAGATGGATGGACTGCGTGAGGTATGACATGGATAGACAGGGAGTGACTGCAGAGATGACGTCTGATAGGACTGTATGGAGGAAGATGACATATTGCGTCGACCCCAAGTAATTGGGATAAGAGCAAGATGATGATGATGATACATAATAATAATTATTTTAACAATCATTTTTTAGTTTACATTGTGAGGTTAGTGTATGCAGTTAGTGGTTTATCGTGCTAATATTAGGGAGAAAACATTAAAGATTATAAAAAACATAATATATTTTTTGATAACTTTAAGTTTTCACTTCTGTTGGCAGTCCTCATGACTGCTTTGTTTTTATTTATCTATCTATCTTAATAACATAAACGAGCAATACTTGTATATATGTATATATATATTCTGAATCTCGGAAACGACAAAAACAATTTTCTTGAAATTTAGTATGCAGGGGGTTCCGGGGACGACTAATCGATCTAGGTAAGTTTCATTTGTAGAAAATATTTTTTGTCAATATTTTCACGCAATGAAAAAATATAATTTTGCGTTAGCTGACAACTATTAAAATATGAAGGCAAATTTTGACGCTGTCATTAAAACACCTCAATTAGATAATCGAGCAGTCTAATCGAGGCTGGTTCGGATTCTGACTCTCTTTATATTACTTTTGACTTTTTTATTATTATTTAATTAATTATTTTTATTATATTTAAATATATATTCAAAGCACAGTAAAAAGAAAATTTCGAGCGAAATCTTGGTCATTCAGATATTTTGAGTTAAATAGTAAACAAAATAAATCCAATAAACCATGTAAGGCCTAAATCAATACGTAAAACAACAATATCACGGATCTTCAAAAGAACTAGACAAAGGTATACGTAATAAATATCCTAAGCAATCTCACTTGAATGTAGGAACTGCTCCAATTTGGGTTATAAACGACGATGGTAGCATTGAGTCCTGGCTTTTTGTTCAAATAAACGAATTTATTAAGACTGATTCTGCCGTTGTATAGGGTTTGTTTTGATATGTAAAAAAAAATACTTTGTGCTGAATGACACATACAACTTTAATATCAGAATGGTTATTAGTAGAAAATGTATGTGGTTATTAAAAAAAATAGACAACATTTGTCGTAAAGACATACGATATAAGTGAAGCTTTTGTCTTACAAGACACATTTTAATTAGCCATCAATCACTTTTAAATAACAACATTCATTTATTTACATCTAAAATTATGTAAACCAGGAAAGCGGATTTCTCACTGTTTTCATCGATATTCGTCTATTCGCATAGATTGTCTTTATAATTAATTTATTTCAGTTTGTGGAAGGACCACACTATTGACAGTTTTCTGTCTACATATTTTACCCACAGACAGAAAAAAAAATAAACTTATTTTTAATCTGTGCTTGTTTACAAATACTCACTCTAGAGGCAAAAAATTATACATATCTATTTTCAAAATAAGCTCGCTGCTTAATTAAAGCTAATATAAACCAAATAGAAAGTAAAATAACACCCAAATTACCATACGTAAATGTAGTTTTAGCAAACCAGTGAACGGGGAGTACGAGGATTAACATCTAAATGATTCTTTATTGATGATACTTATGTTTAACAAAACCTCCATAAAGGCAGAATATCATACTATATCGTGCTGGTCAGATGATTTGGCTTAGATTTCCAAATTGTGTGATCATTCTCTTGCATCGATGTTATCTGCGTATTATATTACTTATCCGTCTCTTACGTCAGCCACGTAGGAATACAATTCATCAGAAATATCGTCTTGCACACGGAAATAATTGGTACCTACTGTAGAAATAATATTTAACTGTCTTGTAAGTATTGTGATAACAATATCTGTCTGAAATAAAATTATTTTTGCGGGCTTTATCGCGTTTATGTTTCTTCTTCGACGCGTCTAAATATTAAAAATCATTAATAACGAAACATTACGTTAACAAAATGTAATCCCAAATTTAATGCCTGGTTTCAGTAAAACTTATTGGAGTTTCTTCTTTTTGAACGCATAAGCGTTACTTCATTGGGTACTGGCGTCCTCCAAAATGCGAGAAAACTGGCAACCGTTATTCTACGCTAATCGAGTGGTTGCAGTCCTTTTTCTCTTACAGTGAATATCATCATAATGAAACAAAATGAAAAGTATGGGATAGTAAATTGTATTATTGCACTAGATGAAAATATTTTATAATGGGGGTTTGCTGTTAGGAAATTTTTAATGACAACGTACAATTTGGTATTGTGAAATATCTTATCTTAATATATATAAATTACGCGTCACGTTGTTTGTCCGTGATGAACTCCTAAAGTACTTAACCAATTTTAATCAAATTTGCACAGCATATGTAGTTTAATCCAACTTAAAAGATAGGATAACTTCCATCTCAATTTTTAGTCGCAATATTATTTTATTGCAAATTATTTGTCTATTATTTGACAGTCACAATTATCTGTTATCTTCAAACGATTCTAACAGATGGCGGTATCTGTTGACTGGATTGAACAAGTATTTAATTGAGGGCGCTATGTTCAACGTACAAACGCTATAAGCTACAATTTATTAGCGTAACCACCACGTGTTACTGAGGCTACCTTAGCCACAGCAACGCGTGGCTGTGTCTGCTAGTAGTATATATAAATGGTAATAACTCGGTTGCTATTAAATGATATTTGAAAGTGAAATGTGAACGCTACATTTCTGTCTGCCAATTACAACAAGAATCTATCAAATTGTAACGATATCTCTATTTATAACGTTGGAATGAGAATCCCAAAAAGCTAGATAGAGATAACCCATGTCAAACTGTCTTGGTTATTGACTAAGACAGCAGATATGTCTATATTTTGCAACTTAGAGAAGCTTTTTGTATGAGAAAAATATTGGTTATAAGTAATGTCTTATGTTAACTCACATTTGGTAAATTTATTAAAGTCATAAATATATATATATATATATATATATATATATATATATATATATATATATATATATATATATATATATATTATAATTATATATATATTTTTTTTTTTTTTTTTTTACACCTCCCTGCACTAAGGAAATCCTTGTATCGCGGGGGACTTTACAAACATGCAATTAACGCAGACAAATTACACCCAGACTCAGAACAATACTTTGTGGATCGCACAAAGTATTCTCCTGCGTGGGAATCGAACCCACGGCACTGGCACGGAAGGTCGACGATATTATATATGTGACGGATGAGAGACGACTGCATGTAGCGGAGATGCATGCAGTGAATGTTGAGATGGATGTGTGGTGTGATGAGATTGGATAAAATAAGAAATGAACATATAGGAGGCAGTTTGAAAGTTGTGCCAGTGACGGAAAAGTTAACTAGTGAAAGGTTTATATTGTACGGACATGTGATGAAACGGGATGAAAGTAATGTTGTGAGGAAAGTTTTAAATTGAATGTTGCACGCATACCATAGTATATGTATATCATTTATATTATTTAAAAATGAAAAAAAAAGTGTGAAGTCAAGAGTCTCGGAAACCGGCGGCGGCGAGCGTGTATGAAGAGAATTATGAATGTTGAGGAGGCGAGTAAAGTATGCAAGGATAGAGTTCTCTGGCAATCTGTTCTCTCTGCCTACCCTGCAAGCGATATGGCGTGATGATATGTGTGTATAATTTATATATTATATTAAAACAATTCAAAGCAACGCCTTTATGAGAAATATAGAATAAAATATTACGATAACCAAACTGCCTTTTAAATGTAGTGATTATGATATTTGTCCTGGTTATGAACATTACACCAGTAATAGCTACCAGTCACGATAGTTCTGTTATTACATAAACTCACGGTAACGAGCCTCATAACAACGAAAAGGTGAGTAATAAAGCTAGTCGTAATTCGATTACCGCAAGGGACAACCTTACTTCCTGGTTAATTGAAAACTTTTGTCAAATTACTGAAATTTAGCATTTAACATGCTTGATTATTTATTAAAACTTGATTACGAGCGAAAAATGATTGTCACACAAGGAATAGGATGGTGGTTATGGTGAAAGATGATTTCCAGGTCTATCTTGAGATATGGCTGGTAAGATTATTTCATAATAATCTCAAGACTTGAGAATTCTTTACACTAATATAAATATGAATGTATTACTTATTTGTAATTATTATCATCAGCTGGTATCATATCATTTAAAAATATTAATTATTCTTCCTTCCTCTATAGCGACATAAGCTGCTTTTATTTGCTTTATGTTCATTACACAATTGCAGTGATTGAAAACTTAGGAAGACTTTCTCATGTGAAAATACGCATATAAAATAAAACCCATATGTATTATCAGCGATGATTTTCGATGGAGAATATTTTATCCCTCTAATATATTTATATTAAATTTAAATTTGTCACAGAATACAAAAAAATAGAAAACTATAGAAATGAAACTATACTTTGTGCAGAAAAGTTAAAAATTAAATGTAATATTACAATTGTATGATTTGTAAACAATTAAATGATGTAAAGAAATAACACTGTAAAAGAAAACTTTAAATTTATAAATCTCATGTTAAAGCTAAGAAGCGCTCAAGCTAAAGCTAACCAGTAGCATGTTTAGTTCATTTTCATCTCCATCATAGATAAAGCTGGTACCAACATTGCCAATCACTCACATGATAAGAGAAGACATCAATAGAAATATATATATATATATATGTATGTAATTATCATCATCATCAGTCTTCCCATATATGTCCCACTGTTGGGCTCGGGCCTCCTCCATGATGGGAGGTAAACTGACCCACTATACCGCACTGGTCAGACGTGTTGGTACAGGGTTTTATATCGAGTTTTACTTCTCTTGCACAGATTATATATGCAAATTATATCCCTTAATCGTCTTTTACAATACCCACGGGCAAGAGAGGGGGTGGTGAACTGTGTTCTTACTTCGTCACCACACGGAATTATGTTATTATATTTTATTAGAATGAATATATGTAATTATATAAATCTTAATTTCTTTAGCAGATAATGCAAGAAAGAAGGAAACCCGCAGCAAATATTTATTTCTCAAACATGCTTGGAAATGCATTATTTTGACAACCTTCTTCGAGATAAATCAATATTACTGTATTGACCAAACACATGCGAGCAGCGGCCGACAAAAATGTATGAAAATCCATATCTGTCGTGTTTTAGCGGTCAAATAAATATATATGAAAATTCATATCTATCGTGTATTTTAAAACTGGAATGATTTGTTACTTCAAATTCTAGTAACCATAATTCAACTTATCAGAGTTTTATTTAAATTTAGAACTAGTTTGAAAAAGAAAGCTGTTCAATAATGAAAAACAAACAAATGAACCCTGTGGCGCGTGAAAAATGTTGTTCGTTGTTCGTCATGTATACAGTTCTACTTAATACTACTTAGTTTTAATTTCCGCGCATTATTTGAGAAAAGCACTATACAAGCATTTGCCACAACTAGAAATTGATGGACTTACCTGTGTGTTACTTAAATATGTGCCTCGGCTACGCCTCGGCCCATATTTACACATTCGTCCATCAATACCTCTTTTGTTGGCAGCTGCAGTAATGTACTAATACCAAAACATGGCCAGCTTATGATATTAGGTCATTTTCTACACAATATAAATAAGATTCGTTCTTAGATGGAATGTAGTTTAAAGACAAAATATAATAATACAAAATAATATAATCATTAAATTTATATTCATAATGGAATTCGTAACTAAAAGTACAATTAAACATCCCTGTCTAGAGTTGGGTTTAAATGACCCACTTGTGTATCCGTTTATAAGAATTTTACTCCGGTAGTTAAAAAGTTTATTAACTCGTAGTGCCTACAGTGAAAAATAGATGAAGTAGGCTCCATATTATAACCAAATATTTAACTAGTTACGCTTTTATGGAAAAATATAAAGCACTGTCATTAAAAATAAGAAGCTTGTGCTGAATACCAGATGAAGGCTTTTGAGGTGAAGGTATAATGACTGGCGCATATAATACTGGCATATATATTAATATTAGCGGACACGGCACACTTCGTTCCGCTTAACAGTCAACAAATGAGCAGATTTCGATTAATTCAAAATTATTATCTAAGTTATTTTTATTTTATTATGATAATAAATAAATTTAAGAAACGAAGTATTTTAATGACGTGCCAGCAAAACGAAGAAGCACTCTGTGTTATACGACTTTTTCTTCTTGCGTGTTGAAAATTATCTAATTGTTGATCTTTGAGATTTGCTTAACGATTTCAAATTGTCAATATATCGTTCTTCTTCAGTAGTTTCATTCGCGACGTTTAAAATCCTAATTGCGTTACGGTGTTGTAGGGAAAGATTAGGTTTTCTTGGTCAAAACTTTGTTACTAATAAATTCGATACAATGACATTTATTATAGTAATACTCGTTAAAACTTGTAGCACTTGCAACTCACACTCAGATCGCACTTCGACCGGTCAACTTAAATTTCAACGTTTTGCGATATTTTCAAACCATAGATTACGTGAGCTGTCAGTTGCGTTTTATTACATCATCAACAAATGAACGTTTAGAAGTGATGGTTTTTTTTTGTTAATTAATATCAAATTTTAATATCCTATATCCTATTCCCGACAAAGACAAACTCAAAAACATAAAAATCGTAAAAATTGGTCCAGCCGTTCTCGAGTTATAAGTGTTGTAACTAACAGAACTACTTTCTTTTATACAGGGTGTCCCAAAATTCAACGATAAGCCGGCACCAGCAGGTGGACCTACATATGACTACTCGAGAACAAAAAAGAAAAAAATTCTACCTTGATTTTTTTTTTCATTACGACAAAAAAACCGATTTCTTTAAAAATCGACATCTTTTATTATATTATTAAGTGCCATTGCTACAATTTTACAAGTAATTCTGTGTTTTTTTTTGTATTGGTAAGGTAAGTAGCACTACTATCGATCACAACCATTAAAAATTCCAGAATATCTATAGTTTTTACACAAAAATCAACCAAAACTATGTTTTTTTCATAAATTATGTAAGATTTTGACTTTCAGCTCACTTTCACTCATCACAGTGAAAAAAAAAAGTATGGACACTACTGTGGCAAATAGTATTAAAAATTGGCGCAACTAACTACAATTCTAAAATGGTATAACATTCTAGGCAAACTAGCCACAAAAATATACTTAGGTGTACTATTTCAAAATAACAACCATACTTCGAAAATTGTTAGTGTTGATAGTAATCACTTTTACTATGTAGCCCAAATGTTTTTGTTGCAAGTTCTCAGAATTTGAATGAGACATGTGCGTAGTCCATAAGATAACATAAGTTAGACAGAGATAGAGAGATTATACGTTAGAGGGAGATAGATAGATGCTAATTGTTTAGTAACATTAATGCAGGTAGAGAAGTAATTAATGTCCTCAGCAGCACAGCAAGTCAGTACGCTCTACTTCTTTGTTTACTGCACACCGTTCTGTTTTAATTAAAGTGGCTCTGATACTAACGACTTTGGATTGAATTAAGTGACCTGGAAATTGACCTGACTTGGCATTATTTTAGACTGTGATTTTGTGTTTTTTTAAAGAAGTTTTGCCTTATTTTCAAGTGTTTAGCATTCATTATGCCGCTACCATATACAGCGTTAGAATACGCTAATATGCACCTAATTTATGGAGAATGCCGATGCAATGCCAACGCTGCTAGCAGATTATATCGAGCAAGGTACCCTACTCTTCAAAGGTATCCGGATTATCGCGTATTTATTAACGTGCATCAAGCATTTTCGGAGGGTCGTATACCATCTGACAGGAGAAACGCTGGAAGACCTAGATCGGAACACGATGAAGAAGTTCTCAAAGAAATAGAAAGCGATACAACTACCTCTGTACGTGGCATACAAGTAGCAACGGGAATTCCAAAAAGTACTGCACATAGAATTTTAAAACGTCACCAGTTTCATCCATATCATTACAGGCGCGTGCAGGCGTTATTACCGCGGGACTATCCACTGCGGGTCGCATTTTGCCGTGTAATGCTGCAAAAACACAGGGAAGATCCCCAATTCTTAGACAAAGTTTTATGGTCGGATGAAACAATCTGCAAGAAAGATGGCTATTTAAATCTTCACAATCTTCATAGCTGGAACAATGAAAATCCGCACCTGGTGAGAGAAGACAAATCCCAATATCAATTTAAGGTTAACCTATGGACGGGCATAATAAATGGAAAAGTGATAGGGCCCTTTGAGTTACAAGGAAACATAGATGGCAATAGCTATTTGAACTTCTTACAAAATGAGTTACCAGGATTATTAGAAGACGTGCCCTTAAGTGATTTGCAAAACATGTGGTTTCAAAACGATGGTTGCCCAGCTCACTATGCCCGCCCTGTGCGAGAGTACTTAGACCAAGAGTACCCAGGGCGTTGGATCGGGCGACTTGGTCCTATCTTATGGCCACCCCGTTCACCCGATCTAAATCCCCTGGATTTTTTCTATTGGGGTTGTCTAAAGGACAGAGTCTACTCAAAACCCATTGCAACCTTGGACGAGCTTCGCCAAAAAATAATTCAGGCTGTGGATCACATGAACAGAATCAGATATGCAAGAAAAATAAAACGTTCATTTTTAAGGCGATGTCGTGCCTGCATTACTGCCAATGGCAAACAATTCGAACATTTATTGTAATTTTAATAATATAGTAAATTCTAATCTCTCTATATCTATCTCTTTCTAACTTATGTTATCTTATGGACTACGCACATGTCTCATTCAAATTCTGAGAACTTGCAACAAAAACATTTTGGCTACATAGTAGAAGTGATTACTATCAACACTAACAATTTTCGAAGTATGGTTGTTATTTTGAAATAGTACACCTAAGTATATTTTTGTGGCTAGTTTGCCTAGAATGTTATACCATTTTAGAATTGTAGTTAGTTGCGCCAATTTTTAATACTATTTGCCACAGTAGTGTCCATACTTTTTTTTTTCACTGTGATCAGTGAAAGTGAACTGAAAGTCAAAATCTTACATAATTTATGAAAAAAACATAGTTTTGGTTGATTTTTGTGTAAAAACTATAGATATTCTGGAATTTTTAATGGTTGTGATCGATAGTAGTACTACTTACCTTGCCAATACAAAAAAAATCACAGAATTACTTGTAAAATTGTAGCAATGGCACTTAATAATATAATAAAAGATGACGATTTTTAAAGAAATCGGTTTTTTTGTCGTAATGAAAAAAAAAATCAAGGTAGAATTTTTTTCTTTTTTGTTCTCGAGTAGTCATATGTAGGTCCATCTGCTGGTGCCGGCTTATCGTTGAATTTTGGGACACCCTGTATATATAGATAGGATCTCAAATACTAATTAGCTATTGGTAATATTAGGCAATTCTAATATCGTCACCATCATTATCCACTGCTAAATGTTGACTTAGGCACAATATGATTTATTATAACAATATTCGTAAACATTCGTAACACTCGCACAAAACGAACACTGGCCGGTCAAATTTAATTTTAACTAACTTTTCGCGGTATTTTTCAAACAAACCATTAGACCACATAATGACGTGAGCTGTCAGTTGCGTTTGTTACATCATTAACAAATAAACGTTTAGAACTGATGTTTTTTAATGTTTTTTTGTTTATTAATATTATATTTTAATATCCTATATCCTATTCCCGACGAAGACAAACTCAAAAACATAAAAATCATAAAAATTGGTTCAGCCGTTCTCGAGTTATAGTGTTGTAACTAACATAACTTCCTTTTACATATATGGATGAATACGTTCAAAAAATGTTTTTAATAATATTAATATTTTCTTTTAATATTTTTTTGAAATTACCGAATGGTGACGGAATAAGAACACAAATTATCACCCGTATCCTGCCTGTAAGTGATGAAAAATATGTCTAAGAGATGTGATATGCATAGCACACCTGTGCAAGAGAAAAAAAACTCAATATAAAACCCCTGTACCAATCCGACTGACCAGTAGACATTTTATTTCCCCACAATATAGAGAGTCGTCGTACGAGCGTTTTAATCGAATAGTTTCAGAATTCGAATTTGATGCAAAATATTTCTTAATAATATTTTCGATTATCGTAATAATTATTATAAAATCTTAATTTTTTCATTTGATAAACTCACTATTTCAATTTAACACGTTTGCTGTGACAGTAACTTTTCAATATTCTCCATTCCTTCGGTACAAGACCTATACACCTGATAATAAAACTTCAATTGTGACGGCACAAGGCTTATAGACCCTGTAAAATTTAAGAGACTTTAAGCCGATTTTTGGCTTCATGTAAAAATATATATATGTTTTTTTTTTTGCTTTGAATATTAATAATAATGATTTAATTGACATACATCTGAAGGCGTTCGTTAACAACTTATTTAATTTAAAAATTATAGCTATATTCAAAATACAGGGCTTAATCACCCTGTGCCGCACTGAATAAGGGAAGTCTGTCGCGTATTTTAGAGACGTGAAATAAAAATATCGATAGCTGTAATTAAGTTTTAATATAATGAAAAAAAAAACAAACAATAACATGTATAGTAATTTCAAAAGTTACTAATCCTTGGCCAAGCTCACCTATTGATAAACATTGTATTCAAATTCTGAAGAATATTAAATTAGCAGATCATACATTTTATAAACCGTCGAATATCGATATTTTGTTAGGTAATGGTGTATTTTGGTACATAATTGAGCCAGAACAAATAAAATTAAATACTCAGAATATAACTGGGTGGTTCGATTAAAGTAAAAACGACATCTTTTTGTAATTATTCTAGTTCACAAACATTAAACGAACAAGTAACTAAATTTTGGGAGTTGGAGAATTTTGAATCTATTAGTACACATCCAGAGTGGTCGCCGGAAGAAATCATATGTGAGCAACACTTTATGGACACAACATCTCGCCTTGGGAATGGCAGATTTTGTGTTACTATTCCTTTAAAATTATCACCCGATCTATTGGGTGATTCATACAAATTGGCAAGGTCACGATTTTTGCAATTAGAAAAGAAATTTCGCTCTAACATTGAATTCAATGATCGGGGGAGTCGTCGTAGGTGGATCCAAATAAATGACTCTCTCGGGTTCGATGCCGTTTATTTTTGAAAGTAATTTTACAATAATTTGTTTGACGTATGAGTACGGTCGAGTCTAGCGAGCGAGTGTTGGGCGATGCTTGCCGAAGCCGCGAATGGCGATTCGCGCACCTGTGTGCGCTTGACACACATATATGCAGGCAGTCGTAGTTCGCGTCAACATGCCGCCCCTCATTGAAGCGTCGCTGCTTCAATTCTGCTTCACTTCTGGCAATGGTAGGGGACAAATCCTGTTGAAGGATCTCCTTAATGTACCAACCGACGTTCTTATATCACCACATCTCGCTTGGATCGCTACCAGCGCATCGTTCAACTGCGACAACAATTCTGGTCAAGATGGTATATAGAATACATCAGTGAACTACAAATTCGTTCCAAATGGACTTCATCAAAGGAAGAATTGCATATAGGAGACCTGGTACGTCGTCGTAGGTGGATCCAAATAAATGACTCTCTCGGGTTCGATGCCGTTTAGTTTTGAAAGTAATTTTACAATAATTTGTTTGACGTATGAGTACGGTCGAGTCTAGCGAGCGAGTGTTGGGCGATGCTTGCCGAAGCCGCGAATGGCGATTCGCGCACCTGTGTGCGCTTGACACACATATATGCAGGCAGTCGTAGTTCGCGTCAACATGCCGCCCCTCATTGAAGCGTCGCTGCTTCAATTCTGCTTCACTTCTGGCAATGGTAGGGGACAAATCCTGTTGAAGGATCTCCTTAATGTACCAACCGACGTTCTTATATCACCACATCTCGCTTGGATCGCTACCAGCGCATCGTTCAACTGCGACAACAATTCTGGTCAAGATGGTATATAGAATACATCAGTGAACTACAAATTCGTTCCAAATGGACTTCATCAAAGGAAGAATTGCATATAGGAGACCTGGTACGTCGTCGTAGGTGGATCCAAATAAATGACTCTCTCGGGTTCGATGCCGTTTAGTTTTGAAAGTATTTTTACAATAATTTGTTTGACGTATGAGTACGGTCGAGTCTAGCGAGCGAGTGTTGGGCGATGCTTGCCGAAGCCGCGAATCGCGATTCGCGCACCTGTGTGCGCTTGACACACACATCAGGCAGTCGTAGTTCGCGTCAACACATGTCGACACTTGCGTTTCTCACGATTGCAGGCCAACACTAGTCGCGCGAAGCTAACGCAGGGTGCGGTACCAGGTGAGAGGGGTACAAGGTGCTTCGACCTGGTTTCGCATGATGATGAAATTTTATTTCTTTCGTGCGGTGCCAGGTGTAAAAACTTGGTATTAAGGTAGGTACACCATTGGATTCCATTTTAATAATATATTTTAGATATATATTCATCTCTTTCCTACACCGAACCAAATTAAAGTTAGGTCTTCCGCACGACAAGGAAGTCTATACTTTTCTTAGCCGCACTGTAAGCGTATACGTATACTAGGTGCGAAACCGGGTCTAAACGACCTGGTTTCGCACTCAACGTGTTAAGATCTTATAAGCAACTATCGCGCTTTCATTATACAGTAAATACGACAGAATGTTCAAGCTTTCAGGGATATTACGATGATAATTTTAAATTTTATGAACATAATTAGGTACCAAATCTATCATGATCTTAATTAAAATTAATAGCAAGCAGTTAACACAATACAACAGAACATCATAAAGGATCATTGTGTAAATCAGACCTAATAATATTAATAAATTTAAAATCTAATTTCTTTACAATAGTACATACCTATATGCTATTTCTAAAGATATTTTTTCGGTTTGAAATATCTCATTTTAATATAGCAATATAGCATAACATAGCATAATTTAATTTATCCTCAACGTGTATTAAAACACCGTTGTTGTTGTTGGTCTACTTTATAAATCACGAGAGAAAAAATAAAATCAAATCTAACGCGTATTTGCTTTCGCTTTGAAATAAACTAGTGCGATAATTTTACCATTTAATTCTTGGTGAAGCATTTATTTCAGTTTAGTATCAAAACGATTTACTTTTGTTTTTTGTTATTGCACTTAATGGCAAACGAGCAAGCAGCGCACCTTCTTCTTCTTCTTTTTATGTATTGGCAATCAGCTACTTAAATGAGCCATTGTTGCCAGTGTCGAGTTCTTCTTCTTCTTTTTATGTATTGGCAATCAGCTACTTATACGAGCCATTTTTGCCAGTGTCGAGTTATAATTATCTTCACGTTCTTAATCTCTTCAGGTTAGTCATTGTCTGTCAGTCAGTCGAATTGTCGCCCTCAACAGTGCTATGATGACACTGTTAATGGTATCTTGTAGGAATTTTGATGGAAAACGAAAACGTTGTAAAGCACTTTTATATGATATTCACTACATCCCAGCTGTTCTGTCACATCATATTACATAAAATACCATAAAAATTATCTAATATAACACGTTAAAACACTAAGATATCGAATATAATACAAGAGCACCACATGACGTTTTAGATTCCCCAGTGTCGAGTTATAATTATCTTCAAGTAGAGTAGCTTTAGATTAGTCATTGTCCGTCAGTAAGTCAAATTGTCGCCATCAACAGTGCTATGGCCACACTGTTAATGGTATCTTGTGGGAATTTTGATGGAAAACGAAAACGTTGTAAAGCACTTTTATATGATATTCACTACATCCCAGCTGTTCTGTCACATCATATTACATAAAATACCATAAAAAATATCTAATATAACACGTTAAAACACTAAGATATCGAATATAATACAAGAGCACCACATGGCGTTTTAGATTCCCCAGTGTCGAGTTATAATTATCTTCAAGTAGAGTAGCTTTAGATTAGTCATTGTCCGTCAGTAAGTCAAATTGTCGCCATCAACAGTGCTATGGCCACACTGTTAATGGTATCTTGTGGGAATTTTGATGGAAAACGAAAACGTTGTAAAGCACTTTTATATGATATTCACTACATCCCAGCTGTTCTGTCACATCATATTACATAAAATACCATAAAAAATATCTAATATAACACGTTAAAACACTAAGATATCGAATATAATACAAGAGCACCACATGACGTTTTAGATTCCCCAGTGTCGAGTTATAATTATCTTCAAGTAGAGTAGCTTTAGATTAGTCATTGTCCGTCAGTAAGTCAAATTGTCGCCATCAACAGTGCTATGGCCACACTGTTAATGGTATCTTGTGGGAATTTTGATGGAAAACGAAAACGTTGTAAAGCACTTTTATATGATATTCACTACATCCCAGCTGTTCTGTCACATCATATTACATAAAATACCATAAAAAATATCTAATATAACACGTTAAAACACTAAGATATCGAATATAATACAAGAGCACCACATGGCGTTTTAGATTCCCCAGTGTCGAGTTATAATTATCTTCAAGTAGAGTAGCTTTAGATTAGTCATTGTCCGTCAGTAAGTCAAATTGTCGCCATCAACAGTGCTATGGCCACACTGTTAATGGTATCTTGTGGGAATTTTGATGGAAAACGAAAACGTTGTAAAGCACTTTTATATGATATTCACTACATCCCAGCTGTTCTGTCACATCATATTACATAAAATACCATAAAAAATATCTAATATAACACGTTAAAACACTAAGATATCGAATATAATACAAGAGCACCACATGACGTTTTAGATTCCCCAGTGTCGAGTTATAATTATCTTCAAGTAGAGTAGCTTTAGATTAGTCATTGTCCGTCAGTAAGTCAAATTGTCGCCATCAACAGTGCTATGGCCACACTGTTAATGGTATCTTGTGGGAATTTTGATGGAAAACGAAAACGTTGTAAAGCACTTTTATATGATATTCACTACATCTCAGCAGTTCAGTCACATCACATTACATAAAATACCATAAAAAATATCTAATATAACACGTTAAAACACTAAGATATCGAATATAATACAAGAGCACCACATGGCGTTTTAGATTCCCCAGTGTCGAGTTATAATTATCTTCAAGTAGAGTAGCTTTAGATTAGTCATTGTCCGTCAGTAAGTCAAATTGTCGCCATCAACAGTGCTATGGCCACACTGTTAATGGTATCTTGTGGGAATTTTGATGGAAAACGAAAACGTTGTAAAGCACTTTTATATGATATTCACTACATCTCAGCAGTTCAGTCACATCACATTACATAAAATACCATAAAAAATATCTAATATAACACGTTAAAACACTAAGATATCGAATATAATACAAGAGCACCACATGACGTTTTAGATTCCCCAGTGTCGAGTTATAATTATCTTCAAGTAGAGTAGCTTTAGATTAGTCATTGTCCGTCAGTAAGTCAAATTGTCGCCATCAACAGTGCTATGGCCACACTGTTAATGGTATCTTGTGGGAATTTTGATGGAAAACGAAAACGTTGTAAAGCACTTTTATATGATATTCACTACATCTCAGCAGTTCAGTCACATCACATTACATAAAATACCATAAAAAATATCTAATATAACACGTTAAAACACTAAGATATCGAATATAATACAAGAGCACCACATGGCGTTTTAGATTCCCCAGTGTCGAGTTATAATTATCTTCAAGTAGAGTAGCTTTAGATTAGTCATTGTCCGTCAGTAAGTCAAATTGTCGCCATCAACAGTGCTATGGCCACACTGTTAATGGTATCTTGTGGGAATTTTGATGGAAAACGAAAACGTTGTAAAGCACTTTTATATGATATTCACTACATCTCAGCAGTTCAGTCACATCACATTACATAAAATACCATAAAAAATATCTAATATAACACGTTAAAACACTAAGATATCGAATATAATACAAGAGCACCACATGACGTTTTAGATTCCCCAGTGTCGAGTTATAATTATCTTCAAGTAGAGTAGCTTTAGATTAGTCATTGTCCGTCAGTAAGTCAAATTGTCGCCATCAACAGTGCTATGGCCACACTGTTAATGGTATCTTGTGGGAATTTTGATGGAAAACGAAAACGTTGTAAAGCACTTTTATATGATATTCACTACATCCCAGCTGTTCTGTCACATCATATTACATAAAATACCATAAAAAATATCTAATATAACACGTTAAAACACTAAGATATCGAATATAATACAAGAGCACCACATGACGTTTTAGATTCCCCAGTGTCGAGTTATAATTATCTTCAAGTAGAGTAGCTTTAGATTAGTCATTGTCCGTCAGTAAGTCAAATTGTCGCCATCAACAGTGCTATGGCCACACTGTTAATGGTATCTTGTGGGAATTTTGATGGAAAACGAAAACGTTGTAAAGCACTTTTATATGATATTCACTACATCTCAGCAGTTCAGTCACATCACATTACATAAAATACCATAAAAAATATCTAATATAACACGTTAAAACACTAAGATATCGAATATAATACAAGAGCACCACATGGCGTTTTAGATTCCCCAGTGTCGAGTTATAATTATCTTCAAGTAGAGTAGCTTTAGATTAGTCATTGTCCGTCAGTAAGTCAAATTGTCGCCATCAACAGTGCTATGGCCACACTGTTAATGGTATCTTGTGGGAATTTTGATGGAAAACGAAAACGTTGTAAAGCACTTTTATATGATATTCACTACATCTCAGCAGTTCAGTCACATCACATTACATAAAATACCATAAAAAATATCTAATATAACACGTTAAAACACTAAGATATCGAATATAATACAAGAGCACCACATGGCGTTTTAGATTCCCCAGTGTCGAGTTATAATTATCTTCAAGTAGAGTAGCTTTAGATTAGTCATTGTCCGTCAGTAAGTCAAATTGTCGCCATCAACAGTGCTATGGCCACACTGTTAATGGTATCTTGTGGGAATTTTGATGGAAAACGAAAACGTTGTAAAGCACTTTTATATGATATTCACTACATCTCAGCAGTTCAGTCACATCACATTACATAAAATACCATAAAAAATATCTAATATAACACGTTAAAACACTAAGATATCGAATATAATACAAGAGCACCACATGACGTTTTAGATTCCCCAGTGTCGAGTTATAATTATCTTCAAGTAGAGTAGCTTTAGATTAGTCATTGTCCGTCAGTAAGTCAAATTGTCGCCATCAACAGTGCTATGGCCACACTGTTAATGGTATCTTGTGGGAATTTTGATGGAAAACGAAAACGTTGTAAAGCACTTTTATATGATATTCACTACATCTCAGCAGTTCAGTCACATCACATTACATAAAATACCATAAAAAATATCTAATATAACACGTTAAAACACTAAGATATCGAATATAATACAAGAGCACCACATGACGTTTTAGATTCCCCAGTGTCGAGTTATAATTATCTTCAAGTAGAGTAGCTTTAGATTAGTCATTGTCCGTCAGTAAGTCAAATTGTCGCCATCAACAGTGCTATGGCCACACTGTTAATGGTATCTTGTGGGAATTTTGATGGAAAACGAAAACGTTGTAAAGCACTTTTATATGATATTCACTACATCCCAGCTGTTCTGTCACATCATATTACATAAAATACCATAAAAAATATCTAATATAACACGTTAAAACACTAAGATATCGAATATAATACAAGAGCACCACATGACGTTTTAGATTCCCCAGTGTCGAGTTATAATTATCTTCAAGTAGAGTAGCTTTAGATTAGTCATTGTCCGTCAGTAAGTCAAATTGTCGCCATCAACAGTGCTATGGCCACACTGTTAATGGTATCTTGTGGGAATTTTGATGGAAAACGAAAACGTTGTAAAGCACTTTTATATGATATTCACTACATCTCAGCAGTTCAGTCACATCACATTACATAAAATACCATAAAAAATATCTAATATAACACGTTAAAACACTAAGATATCGAATATAATACAAGAGCACCACATGGCGTTTTAGATTCCCCAGTGTCGAGTTATAATTATCTTCAAGTAGAGTAGCTTTAGATTAGTCATTGTCCGTCAGTAAGTCAAATTGTCGCCATCAACAGTGCTATGGCCACACTGTTAATGGTATCTTGTGGGAATTTTGATGGAAAACGAAAACGTTGTAAAGCACTTTTATATGATATTCACTACATCCCAGCTGTTCTGTCACATCATATTACATAAAATACCATAAAAAATATCTAATATAACACGTTAAAACACTAAGATATCGAATATAATACAAGAGCACCACATGACGTTTTAGATTCCCCAGTGTCGAGTTATAATTATCTTCAAGTAGAGTAGCTTTAGATTAGTCATTGTCCGTCAGTAAGTCAAATTGTCGCCATCAACAGTGCTATGGCCACACTGTTAATGGTATCTTGTGGGAATTTTGATGGAAAACGAAAACGTTGTAAAGCACTTTTATATGATATTCACTACATCTCAGCAGTTCAGTCACATCACATTACATAAAATACCATAAAAAATATCTAATATAACACGTTAAAACACTAAGATATCGAATATAATACAAGAGCACCACATGGCGTTTTAGATTCCCCAGTGTCGAGTTATAATTATCTTCAAGTAGAGTAGCTTTAGATTAGTCATTGTCCGTCAGTAAGTCAAATTGTCGCCATCAACAGTGCTATGGCCACACTGTTAATGGTATCTTGTGGGAATTTTGATGGAAAACGAAAACGTTGTAAAGCACTTTTATATGATATTCACTACATCTCAGCAGTTCAGTCACATCACATTACATAAAATACCATAAAAAATATCTAATATAACACGTTAAAACACTAAGATATCGAATATAATACAAGAGCACCACATGACGTTTTAGATTCCCCAGTGTCGAGTTATAATTATCTTCAAGTAGAGTAGCTTTAGATTAGTCATTGTCCGTCAGTAAGTCAAATTGTCGCCATCAACAGTGCTATGGCCACACTGTTAATGGTATCTTGTGGGAATTTTGATGGAAAACGAAAACGTTGTAAAGCACTTTTATATGATATTCACTACATCTCAGCAGTTCAGTCACATCACATTACATAAAATACCATAAAAAATATCTAATATAACACGTTAAAACACTAAGATATCGAATATAATACAAGAGCACCACATGACGTTTTAGATTCCCCAGTGTCGAGTTATAATTATCTTCAAGTAGAGTAGCTTTAGATTAGTCATTGTCCGTCAGTAAGTCAAATTGTCGCCATCAACAGTGCTATGGCCACACTGTTAATGGTATCTTGTGGGAATTTTGATGGAAAACGAAAACGTTGTAAAGCACTTTTATATGATATTCACTACATCTCAGCAGTTCAGTCACATCACATTACATAAAATACCATAAAAAATATCTAATATAACACGTTAAAACACTAAGATATCGAATATAATACAAGAGCACCACATGGCGTTTTAGATTCCCCAGTGTCGAGTTATAATTATCTTCAAGTAGAGTAGCTTTAGATTAGTCATTGTCCGTCAGTAAGTCAAATTGTCGCCATCAACAGTGCTATGGCCACACTGTTAATGGTATCTTGTGGGAATTTTGATGGAAAACGAAAACGTTGTAAAGCACTTTTATATGATATTCACTACATCCCAGCTGTTCTGTCACATCATATTACATAAAATACCATAAAAAATATCTAATATAACACGTTAAAACACTAAGATATCGAATATAATACAAGAGCACCACATGACGTTTTAGATTCCCCAGTGTCGAGTTATAATTATCTTCAAGTAGAGTAGCTTTAGATTAGTCATTGTCCGTCAGTAAGTCAAATTGTCGCCATCAACAGTGCTATGGCCACACTGTTAATGGTATCTTGTGGGAATTTTGATGGAAAACGAAAACGTTGTAAAGCACTTTTATATGATATTCACTACATCTCAGCAGTTCAGTCACATCACATTACATAAAATACCATAAAAAATATCTAATATAACACGTTAAAACACTAAGATATCGAATATAATACAAGAGCACCACATGGCGTTTTAGATTCCCCAGTGTCGAGTTATAATTATCTTCAAGTAGAGTAGCTTTAGATTAGTCATTGTCCGTCAGTAAGTCAAATTGTCGCCATCAACAGTGCTATGGCCACACTGTTAATGGTATCTTGTGGGAATTTTGATGGAAAACGAAAACGTTGTAAAGCACTTTTATATGATATTCACTACATCTCAGCAGTTCAGTCACATCACATTACATAAAATACCATAAAAAATATCTAATATAACACGTTAAAACACTAAGATATCGAATATAATACAAGAGCACCACATGACGTTTTAGATTCCCCAGTGTCGAGTTATAATTATCTTCAAGTAGAGTAGCTTTAGATTAGTCATTGTCCGTCAGTAAGTCAAATTGTCGCCATCAACAGTGCTATGGCCACACTGTTAATGGTATCTTGTGGGAATTTTGATGGAAAACGAAAACGTTGTAAAGCACTTTTATATGATATTCACTACATCTCAGCAGTTCAGTCACATCACATTACATAAAATACCATAAAAAATATCTAATATAACACGTTAAAACACTAAGATATCGAATATAATACAAGAGCACCACATGACGTTTTAGATTCCCCAGTGTCGAGTTATAATTATCTTCAAGTAGAGTAGCTTTAGATTAGTCATTGTCCGTCAGTAAGTCAAATTGTCGCCATCAACAGTGCTATGGCCACACTGTTAATGGTATCTTGTGGGAATTTTGATGGAAAACGAAAACGTTGTAAAGCACTTTTATATGATATTCACTACATCTCAGCAGTTCAGTCACATCACATTACATAAAATACCATAAAAAATATCTAATATAACACGTTAAAACACTAAGATATCGAATATAATACAAGAGCACCACATGACGTTTTAGATTCCCCAGTGTCGAGTTATAATTATCTTCAAGTAGAGTAGCTTTAGATTAGTCATTGTCCGTCAGTAAGTCAAATTGTCGCCATCAACAGTGCTATGGCCACACTGTTAATGGTATCTTGTGGGAATTTTGATGGAAAACGAAAACGTTGTAAAGCACTTTTATATGATATTCACTACATCTCAGCAGTTCAGTCACATCACATTACATAAAATACCATAAAAAATATCTAATATAACACGTTAAAACACTAAGATATCGAATATAATACAAGAGCACCACATGGCGTTTTAGATTCCCCAGTGTCGAGTTATAATTATCTTCAAGTAGAGTAGCTTTAGATTAGTCATTGTCCGTCAGTAAGTCAAATTGTCGCCATCAACAGTGCTATGGCCACACTGTTAATGGTATCTTGTGGGAATTTTGATGGAAAACGAAAACGTTGTAAAGCACTTTTATATGATATTCACTACATCCCAGCTGTTCTGTCACATCATATTACATAAAATACCATAAAAAATATCTAATATAACACGTTAAAACACTAAGATATCGAATATAATACAAGAGCACCACATGACGTTTTAGATTCCCCAGTGTCGAGTTATAATTATCTTCAAGTAGAGTAGCTTTAGATTAGTCATTGTCCGTCAGTAAGTCAAATTGTCGCCATCAACAGTGCTATGGCCACACTGTTAATGGTATCTTGTGGGAATTTTGATGGAAAACGAAAACGTTGTAAAGCACTTTTATATGATATTCACTACATCTCAGCAGTTCAGTCACATCACATTACATAAAATACCATAAAAAATATCTAATATAACACGTTAAAACACTAAGATATCGAATATAATACAAGAGCACCACATGGCGTTTTAGATTCCCCAGTGTCGAGTTATAATTATCTTCAAGTAGAGTAGCTTTAGATTAGTCATTGTCCGTCAGTAAGTCAAATTGTCGCCATCAACAGTGCTATGGCCACACTGTTAATGGTATCTTGTGGGAATTTTGATGGAAAACGAAAACGTTGTAAAGCACTTTTATATGATATTCACTACATCTCAGCAGTTCAGTCACATCACATTACATAAAATACCATAAAAAATATCTAATATAACACGTTAAAACACTAAGATATCGAATATAATACAAGAGCACCACATGACGTTTTAGATTCCCCAGTGTCGAGTTATAATTATCTTCAAGTAGAGTAGCTTTAGATTAGTCATTGTCCGTCAGTAAGTCAAATTGTCGCCATCAACAGTGCTATGGCCACACTGTTAATGGTATCTTGTGGGAATTTTGATGGAAAACGAAAACGTTGTAAAGCACTTTTATATGATATTCACTACATCTCAGCAGTTCAGTCACATCACATTACATAAAATACCATAAAAAATATCTAATATAACACGTTAAAACACTAAGATATCGAATATAATACAAGAGCACCACATGGCGTTTTAGATTCCCCAGTGTCGAGTTATAATTATCTTCAAGTAGAGTAGCTTTAGATTAGTCATTGTCCGTCAGTAAGTCAAATTGTCGCCATCAACAGTGCTATGGCCACACTGTTAATGGTATCTTGTGGGAATTTTGATGGAAAACGAAAACGTTGTAAAGCACTTTTATATGATATTCACTACATCTCAGCAGTTCAGTCACATCACATTACATAAAATACCATAAAAAATATCTAATATAACACATTAAAACACTAAGATATCGAATATAATACAAGAGCACCACATGACGTTTTAGATTCCCCAGTGTCGAGTTATAATTATCTTCAAGTAGAGTAGCTTTAGATTAGTCATTGTCCGTCAGTAAGTCAAATTGTCGCCATCAACAGTGCTATGGCCACACTGTTAATGGTATCTTGTGGGAATTTTGATGGAAAACGAAAACGTTGTAAAGCACTTTTATATGATATTCACTACATCTCAGCAGTTCAGTCACATCACATTACATAAAATACCATAAAAAATATCTAATATAACACGTTAAAACACTAAGATATCGAATATAATACAAGAGCACCACATGGCGTTTTAGATTCCCCAGTGTCGAGTTATAATTATCTTCAAGTAGAGTAGCTTTAGATTAGTCATTGTCCGTCAGTAAGTCAAATTGTCGCCATCAACAGTGCTATGGCCACACTGTTAATGGTATCTTGTGGGAATTTTGATGGAAAACGAAAACGTTGTAAAGCACTTTTATATGATATTCACTACATCCCAGCTGTTCTGTCACATCATATTACATAAAATACCATAAAAAATATCTAATATAACACGTTAAAACACTAAGATATCGAATATAATACAAGAGCACCACATGACGTTTTAGATTCCCCAGTGTCGAGTTATAATTATCTTCAAGTAGAGTAGCTTTAGATTAGTCATTGTCCGTCAGTAAGTCAAATTGTCGCCATCAACAGTGCTATGGCCACACTGTTAATGGTATCTTGTGGGAATTTTGATGGAAAACGAAAACGTTGTAAAGCACTTTTATATGATATTCACTACATCTCAGCAGTTCAGTCACATCACATTACATAAAATACCATAAAAAATATCTAATATAACACGTTAAAACACTAAGATATCGAATATAATACAAGAGCACCACATGGCGTTTTAGATTCCCCAGTGTCGAGTTATAATTATCTTCAAGTAGAGTAGCTTTAGATTAGTCATTGTCCGTCAGTAAGTCAAATTGTCGCCATCAACAGTGCTATGGCCACACTGTTAATGGTATCTTGTGGGAATTTTGATGGAAAACGAAAACGTTGTAAAGCACTTTTATATGATATTCACTACATCTCAGCAGTTCAGTCACATCAGATTACATAAAATACCATAAAAAATATCTAATATAACACGTTAAAACACTAAGATATCGAATATAATACAAGAGCACCACATGACGTTTTAGATTCCCCAGTGTCGAGTTATAATTATCTTCAAGTAGAGTAGCTTTAGATTAGTCATTGTCCGTCAGTAAGTCAAATTGTCGCCATCAACAGTGCTATGGCCACACTGTTAATGGTATCTTGTGGGAATTTTGATGGAAAACGAAAACGTTGTAAAGCACTTTTATATGATATTCACTACATCTCAGCAGTTCAGTCACATCACATTACATAAAATACCATAAAAAATATCTAATATAACACGTTAAAACACTAAGATATCGAATATAATACAAGAGCACCACATGGCGTTTTAGATTCCCCAGTGTCGAGTTATAATTATCTTCAAGTAGAGTAGCTTTAGATTAGTCATTGTCCGTCAGTAAGTCAAATTGTCGCCATCAACAGTGCTATGGCCACACTGTTAATGGTATCTTGTGGGAATTTTGATGGAAAACGAAAACGTTGTAAAGCACTTTTATATGATTCACTACATCCCAGCTGTTCTGTCACATCATATTACATAAAATACCATAAAAAATATCTAATATAACACGTTAAAACACTAAGATATCGAATATAATACAAGAGCACCACATGACGTTTTAGATTCCCCAGTGTCGAGTTATAATTATCTTCAAGTAGAGTAGCTTTAGATTAGTCATTGTCCGTCAGTAAGTCAAATTGTCGCCATCAACAGTGCTATGGCCACACTGTTAATGGTATCTTGTGGGAATTTTGATGGAAAACGAAAACGTTGTAAAGCACTTATATATGATATTCACTACATCTCAGCAGTTCAGTCACATCACATTACATAAAATACCATAAAAAATATCTAATATAACACGTTAAAACACTAAGATATCGAATATAATACAAGAGCACCACATGACGTTTTAGATTCCCCAGTGTCGAGTTATAATTATCTTCAAGTAGAGTAGCTTTAGATTAGTCATTGTCCGTCAGTAAGTCAAATTGTCGCCATCAACAGTGCTATGGCCACACTGTTAATGGTATCTTGTGGGAATTTTGATGGAAAACGAAAACGTTGTAAAGCACTTTTATATGATATTCACTACATCTCAGCAGTTCAGTCACATCACATTACATAAAATACCATAAAAAATATCTAATATAACACGTTAAAACACTAAGATATCGAATATAATACAAGAGCACCACATGACGTTTTAGATTCCCCAGTGTCGAGTTATAATTATCTTCAAGTAGAGTAGCTTTAGATTAGTCATTGTCCGTCAGTAAGTCAAATTGTCGCCATCAACAGTGCTATGGCCACACTGTTAATGGTATCTTGTGGGAATTTTGATGGAAAACGAAAACGTTGTAAAGCACTTTTATATGATATTCACTACATCTCAGCAGTTCAGTCACATCACATTACATAAAATACCATAAAAAATATCTAATATAACACGTTAAACACTAAAATATCGAATATAATACAAGAGCACCACATGACGTTTTAGATTCCCGCCAAAAGTCCAGCAGCGCACCTGATGGTAAGTGTTACCGTCCATGGACCTTTGCAATAACAGGGATACAGCTAGGCCGCTGAATACCAATGAATATTCATTTGACGTTTTCTGTCTACAGACGCGGGCCGGTCCGCCCGTGGTAGTACCATAATCTCGCGGGAAAAAGCAAGAGAGCCGGAAGCCCAACTGGGTGGGTTTGGGGATTTTTTAGGTAGGCGGCGGCCTAAGCTAACTCTTGCTATTGCAAAGGTCCTTGGGTGGCAGTGACACTTACCATCAGGTGTGCTGCTTGCTCGTTTGCTACCATAAACAATAAAAAAAAACGTTTCACTAAATGTGTAGTAATTAATAAACAGTTAACGCATCTCATCGAACAAACGAATACTTGATGACATATTGATTCATCAAACCAATTACGTCCATCACTAAACATAGGCATTATCGCCGCTTGGGGAGGTGCAAGGAAGCGATAATGCCATAATTGGCACGCTTAAAGGACGGATTGCCGATTACAGTTGTGTTTTTTTTTTTTTTTTTTTTTTTTCTAAATCGTTACCCTAATTTGCAAACCTAATAACTCCACTTTTTCATAAAAATGACATTTTGATATCGACAGAAACTAGATTATTTGCTCTATTTTTTTAAATACTAATAACTCCATGCTTCCCAACTGTATTGGTGTAAAACGCTATTTGAAAATCAAATAACTCCTCGTGAAACGAAACGCATCGATTTTGACTATACTAATCACAAAATAAAAGGCCCGTTTTGACAGTTCACACCCAAGAAGTTCTCTATTTTTTACCGATCGAAATGTTCTAAGGTAATTACATTTTTCATTGATGGGTACCGCCCACTCGGCTAAGTGCCGTGCATAACGATTTTTTCATATTCTCCACAGACTATTAATAATCGGTTAAAGAAAAAATAAATCGATCAAAATATTTTCTTTTGAGGTGGACTCGCAGTTGTCCGGTTTTATTAATTTTAATACTAGTGTTTAGAATAACTGAATTTCACCAGCTGTGTATTGATCTTTACTGAAAGTTATGAGTTTGGAGCTAACAAAGTCACAAATTGGGACAATGTCATATTTGTCGAAGAGATTTGGCTGAACTCGAATCATACCGTGCCACAGTCGTGGACGGACGATACCAAGGCATCTTGCTCAAAAGTGCCAATGGGAAAAGGTGGACGCTTAATAATCTGCCACGCTGAATCAGCTGGGGGAAGTTTTTTTTAATGATGCCTTGCTTGCAATAGAGTCTAAAAGTACAAAAAAATATCACGAAGAAAAGGACGCAAATAAATTCACAGAGTGGTTCAGCATGGACACAAAATGATAAGAGCGCCACCATACCATTGTCAGTACAATACTTTGATCTGGGCTCAAATGAAAGGATACGCAGCACGCCACAATACAAAGCCGCCATTCTCCACTAAGAAAATTATGACATTGTTGAATGAAGCTTGTGCCAAAATTACTAAAGAAGACTGGACAAAAGTGGTAGAAAACTCAAAAAATAATTAAGGAAGACTATGATAGAGACATCAATATTGACAATATAATTGAAAATGAAATAATTATAGATGCGGGTGACGATAGCTCAACCGATAATTTTGGCTCATCATTTGAAGAAAATGAAGAAATTAAATGAAGAAATTGAAGATTCACTTTTCTCGATTTTTATTTTGTGATTGAGTGAATGTTATTGTAACACAAATATATAATGATAGAAAATTGACCTTTCATAACATTGTGTCATTTCAAAATACCCATAATATCAAAATTTTAACTTAAATTTTCAAATCAGAACTTTAATCCAATGCACTTTACAATACATATTCAAATCGATTAAATACTCACGCAAACTTGAATCGATATATCGTGAGTATCGAGTACCGAGTCGTATGGTTATATCACTATATCCATCAATAAGACAAATGTCAAAACGGGCCTTTTATTTTGTGACAACTATAAATAATCGAATATCTCCCGCGAAGTCGGTCATTTTGTATGGCGTCACAGAAGCGTGCGCATGCTCCCGAAGATTAATTTTCAAAACAAATGGTTAAAGTGGGTTTTATCACCGTTTGAAGCTTAAAAACAGTAGAAGATATATTAAGGTAAGTGTATTTATGATTTAAACAGCCTTATAATTTTATTTTGACATGTTTTTTTTGGAAAATTTGCACGGGGATTGAAGTTATTAGATTTGACTTATGGTTATTTTGGTGTGATGTTTGGAGTTGATATGTTTGTCGCAAGGTTTTTATGATGCTCTGAGGCCTAATAATTTAATTTTTACTATGTACATTGTACAATCATATGAGAGACAGAAGTATCAATTTTATGAATGTGAAGTGTGTGTGTGTGTGTGTGTGTATACAAGACTTCAATATTACGAACGGCAAAGACCAATAACAAAAAATACCAATGTGAATATTTGACTTTTCCTTACTTCAAGGATTTCAAACAAATCGCTTTTTATAAATCCATTCGGCCAGGGAAAATGAAAGGGGATCCAAAGGTAAACACTTATTGAAGTGAAAACTTCTTTAGGCGCGTTGAGCGTTTTTGGAGGGGAAAAACTTATAGGTTCGCGTCACCGACATGCTAATGCTAGTGGTATATAAACTTCTTTAGGCGCGTTGAGCGTTTTTGGAGGGGAAAAACTTATAGGTTCGCGTCACCGACATGCTAATGCTAATAGTATATCTATAGCTATGTGAAAACTTCTTTAGGCGCGTTGAGCGTTTTTGGAGGGGAAAAACTTATAGGTTCGCGTCACCGACATGCTAATGCTAATGTATATCTATAGCTATATGAAAACTTCTTTAGACGCGTTAAGCGTTTTTGGAGGGGAAAAACTTATAGGTTCGCGTCACCGACATGCTAATGCTAATAGTATATCTATAGCTATGAATAGTCAGACTGGTGCACGCGCAGTGGCCTGTGTACACGTATACACTAATACGTTAAATATCTCTGACTGTATCATGTGCGCGTTGGACGTTTGGATGGGTATAATTTCATGAGTTCACGTCACCAACATGCTATAATAGCAGTACATTTATATTCGTAAGTGGACCGTGTTGTACAAGTAAGGTTAAATTGGCAACGTGGAAAGTTCAGCGTTTTTATTTAAGTGGTTTTATAGTTTGGATGTTATTGTAATCGTTTAATTAAAGGATTACTGTTCAATATAAAAGTGAGTATTGAACATTTTAATGTTTTTATATAGATAAATGAATAATGAAAATAAAGAATTTATTTTCAAATATTTTCACTATTCATATCAATATTTGCATTTAAAAGTATGGCATTATTTATTTTTAATTGTATTTTTAATATTTAACCTTTATGTCATGAAATGAGTATCATTGTGGTTTAAAGGTTATCTTACTAGCGTGGTAAAACCGACTCCTAGATGTTCGATAATATTTTTTATTTTTATACATATAAAAATTAGAAATTTATTATTATTTCAATTAGTCTTAAGTTAATAGTTTTCACTTCTATCGGCAGTCCCCATGACTGCCTGTAGTTCTTTTTTTTTTTCAATTTGCATGCTTTGATTTCAACTTATCATGACTTAAGACCATCTTTCTATATGGTATGTGATTATTTACAGGGAGGCGTTCTAAATTCAAGTGTTTTCATTACAGGTTACCGATCTGAGAGCTCTGCAGTGCAGACCTAATGGAGATGTAATGTACAAGCTGCGGTTTGTCAAGGAATGGAGGATCCTCAATCAAAGAAAAATCCAATTTGTCCACGTGAGTGTGGAGGATCTAAAAAACTTATATAACGAAAGAAGAAAAATCACGAATAAAAAATTCTGATCTACAGCAACTTAAGTCATCTATGCCCCGTGATTATCACGGCTATTACGATGCGTTGCCTCATGAAAATTAATTATTTTCATTTATAAAACACAATTTCTTTGTACGGTTGTACTCTGCTTAAAGTTTAAGATAAAAACAAACAACTCCACTTTTAGTTTCAATTATTGCTTAAACCAAATCTAACAACTCCTTTTTTCACTATAAAACTTTTTTTTTTGACTGTGACTGGACCGGGGAATAGTCCTTCACCCGCAGAGAGGCCGACCGCGTGAGGGCGACGCTCCGGCAGTTAGCTGGGGCGTCGACGGGGGATGGAACCCGAAAGGGTAACCCGCCGGGCTGGCCACGGAAGGCAAGGAAGCGGTACCAGTGGCCGGCCCAATGGCGATGGGGAGGGAATAAGGTGGGTTATGGGGCCACGCGCTCCCCTTCCGTCGCCCCAGACGGTGCGGGCGACGTGTGACCAGGCCATAGCCTACCAAAAAAAAAAAAAAAAAAAACTATAAAACCTAATGATTTAAAAAAATAGATTTTAAGTGTTTTTAGATAAATAAAAAGCATAATTTCCAACGGGATTTTTGGTTTTCTTTATTGCGTTAAATAAAATTTATTATGAAGTTTAAGTCTCTCCTGTAAAATTTGCTCTGTGTTTTATATATTTATATAATTTGATAATAGTTTATATATATAAAAAATAAACATATTTATTAAAAAGTTTATATCACGAGAAGTTCACATTTAAAAAAGTATGCATGACTGACTTTCATTAAAAATTTGATTGATTCTCTAGAGTTCTAGACTCAATGTTTCTATTTAACTTAGTTATTGATAGATTTAATAATCTACTAACATTCACCAATTTTCGAACAGTTCGATTTCCCTCGTGGTTTTCATTGTAAACATCTCGATTCCAATATGTTTGGCGGTTAAATATTTTCCATTAAAGTTCACAGTAAACACAAATTGGAAATATAAATACATTGAAAGTAAATGAAAAATAATTTAAACACATGAATATTTTTCATTTGATTCTGAGACAATTACTTTAAAGTTATCGTTACACTGAATATACTGATAGACAAACAGAATAGCGCCGTATATAAAATGTTAAGGGTTCAAATCCATGCAGAATAAGTAATAACGTGAACGAGATAATCAATGATAATGTTGCGAATTTAGCTTTCTTATAAATTTGTCATCATGTGTTTTCTATTTTGGACTTGTACAGAAGTGACATAGGATCACTTTGACTACCATTGTCGCTGACATACCTCTAAGATCGACAATCGACATGAATCATCCAGATAAAGGAATTTAGTTACACGACGCTATTAAGGCGGACACAAGTAACGCTTGTTAAGATATGTTAACAGATGGCGACATATACCTCCACAAGAGAGAAAGGGGTCACCACTTACTCGCGGACCATTATATCCTTATACCGTCGTTACACGGACAATATATTAATTAGCAATCAGGAATTTAAATTATTTTGAGCAAGCAACGTAAACAATGAATACAGTTAAATATTTTATCTGTATCTATTTTGTTTTTTTTTGGGGGGTGGGCTACAGTCGGCGCACTCCTCGCACCACTCCATCCGGGGTGACAGAGGGGCGTAAGCACGCACACTCGTAACCCACCCGTAACGTCGCCTTCGTTGTTGGGTCGACCACCGGAGCAGAGTGACTTGACGTCAGTGGTCGGCCCGACGGAATACCCCTGAGGAGTACCTTCTCCTCGACCAACGTCCCCCCGCTCGGGTAGGATGTCAGTCTTTCCTTACGCGGTCGGCCTCTCGGCGGGTGACGGTCTAACTCCCCGATCCAGTCACCCGCGGCTTCGGCTAGGCGCATGTAATCGCGCCTGCGCCGCCCCAGTCGCCGGCGGCGGCTCGCGTCGTCGAGGATACGCTCCTCGCGCACGCGCTCCGCCGCCTCCTTCCGCGAGACTACTGCCTCGCAGAAGGTTGCGACCGCGTCCCAGTTCCTGACGCTATCGAGCATCGCCCTGGCGATGGTCGGCAGCGTCAGGTCGGATTTTATAGGTACCTGAATAATGTTGTTAAAATCGAATGTATTGTGCCACTCTATGATGATTATACCTTGAGTTATTTTCTTGTTCTTTTCAACACCGCTTCCTCAAATAATCGTACAATAATTACGTATATTACATCCCGGTCTGGCCCTCCACCAAAGATAAAGACCGGGTTCCGGTGGTCCGCTCGCTAGGCGAATGAACATGTAGGGCGGGTCTATGGGTCGTGCGCCGCTTCTTCAGTCGCCCCGGATGGATTAGCGCGGAGCGACCACAACATAGCACCCTGCCAAAAAAAAAAAAAAAAACCTTCCAGTCTGGCCCGAGGCAATCATAGTAATTTATGAAGGAATGTAAATAGATATTTAATGTAAGGAACTGAAAACTCAAAATAAAGTCTTGTATAGTTCAACCGTACATAGAACATCTGTGCTATCATCAATATTGTATTATGCAAAATGACATTCATTAACTTTACTGGACAGTCCGCAATATCGACTCATCATATTATCATACTTTCCATATTTTTAGGATAGGCTATGATCCGGTCATACCTCATCCAAATAGCCTAAAGCGGTGAAAGGGACGGCGTGCTGAATCTCTCTATTGTCATTTTTGGGGACTATCGGTACAGGATGCTGAATGTAGTTGACTTCTTATTTATTTATTTATTTAAAAACATAAAAAATTTACAGTTTAAACCAAAAAGCTTATATGTTATACTACACAATCTAAATATCTACTTATTATACCTAATATTATACAATAACAAACAAAATAACATTAACAATAATTGACAAAGCCAAACGCAGTGCCCAATTTAAATATTTATTTATTTGGTTGTTTATTGCACATGTTCTATCAGTAAATATATCTACGTCTGGAATCATTTTAACATGTTGTTCATTAGAATAACAGCCATCCCAGTAGTGCTATTACTAGCTTGGTAAATCCGCCATGTTGGTGAGCAGGCAAATAGTCGATGTTGTCTTCGACCAATGCCACACATGTAGTTATCAGGCACATATAGGTTTATGCACTCACGCACCAATGGATTGTATACCTTCTCACCTAGTAGCAGACAATAATGCATAATATGCGCAAACTTGCGCCTCAGCTCCAGTGTTTTATTCACATCTAATTCTATCATTATTAAAGAATCAAAAGCACTCCTCAGCTCACACAAGTCATATTTCTAACCGCCTGTCTAGCTTGGTATAGTAGTAGTAGTACATATTATATAGGTATAGTATTTCAAAGTCTTTGCTTAACAGTGGAACATGTATGGCTTCAAAAGAAGAAGTTTATTCCACAAATCTTAATATATATAAATTACGCGTCACGTTGTTTGTCCGCGATGGACTCCTAAAGTACTTAACCGATTTCAATCAAATTTGCACAGCATGTATAGTTTGATCCAACTTAAAAGACAGGATAACTTTCATCTCAATTTACAGTCGCAATATTATTTTATTGCAAATTATTTGTCTATTATTTGACAGTCACAATTATTTGTTATCTCCAAACGATTCTAATAGATGGCGGTATCTGCTGACTGGATAAAGTAAGTATTTAATAGATGGCGCTATGTTAAACGTACAAACGTTTCATATAAGCTACAATTTATTAGCATAACCACCACGTGTTACTGAGGCTACCTTAGCCACAGGAACGCGTGGCCGAGTCTACTAGTATACTTATAAATATTTGCTTAATACTCATAACGTAGCACAAAACTCTGCAACTATGTACGCGAACAATAGACTCATTTTTTTTTCTTTCAAAAAGATTAATGAATATCTGTACTGACTATTCAAAAATATGATATTAAAGAATTTAATTCATAAAAGTGTCTAAGGCAAAAAAAAATGTCCAAGTATGATTTACTTTAAGTAAAATGAAATTTACTTAAATTTATGATGGATCACAGAAAATGTGGAATGATTTTGTTAACTCATAGCAGTCTTTATTTGAGGGGAAAGGTTATGGGTCCGTTCACATCTCGTTATATTCACCTTGGCGCGCTAAACTATCTCTCTATCGCCATTTGGACAGGTCACCAGTACCGAACTCATTTCAGAATGTTGGGCACTGGCACTAGAATTATAAGTTATGTTACCCATTATATCTTTCCTCGTCTTATGAATAGACCAGTGGTTCTTAACCTTTTTAGGTCCTTTACCCTTATGATCTAACTAGGATCACTAATTTTATCTCTCCTCCTAACGATGATCTCAAGCAATATGTGTTAATACAAATACGTAGACTTTATTAAACATAAAATCAATTGCAATTGAGATATTTTTACTCTAAATTACATTTATAAGCAAATTTTAACTCAATGAATATATAATATCTAAAAATAAAATAATTTAGGAATGATTCTACAATCGACAGTTAAGAGTTTAAGGCAAACAGAGAGACAATAATCAACTCATTGTTACCCCCGCGAAATACAAGATTTACCCCCGCGGAGGTAATTACCCCCAGGTTAGAAACCCAGGGAATAGACCAATTATATCGTTTATAGTATTTCGAAAAGAATCGTTCAACTTGTGGGTGTTCTGGTGTTTTATCCTTTGAAGCACTTAAGGTGTTAGATGGGTTTAAAAATTCAAAAAATCGATTTATAGTTTTCTCTTATTGAATAGTACTAGTAGTATATGTAATATTCTTCTTAATTTCACAAAATACTGTTTAAATCTTTGATATGCTGAATTAAATAAAATATCATTATATCATCATCTCAGCTCATATATGTCCCACTGTTGGGCGCGAGCCTCCTCCTTAATGGGGGGGAAATTGACCTACTATACCACGTTGATCAGACGTGTTGGTATAGGGTTTTGTTTCGAGTATTCCTTCCCTGGCATAGATGTTATATGCATTTTATATCCCTTAGTCCTCTCTTACGATCACTCACGGGTAAAATAGGGGGTGGTGAATTGTATTCTTACTCCGTACAAATAAAATATATGATTGTATATACATAGTAAATGCCCTTTTTTTTTGAACCTCTGAATCCCACCTAATCCCTTAATCACTTAATGACATCCTTACGTTATTGCATTTATCGGATTCCTTATCTGACTAACCCTCTACTATTATGAATATTGCCCCGGACGGAATAGCGGGGTTTGACGTACCGTAGCCAGCAGACAAAAAAAAAAGCTATTATGAATATTTACATTATTAATATATACCTATCATCACCTCAACTCGTATACGTCCCACTACTGTGCTGGATGCCCCTCCATTATAGAAGCGAAATTGACCTACTATATAACCAAGCACAGACGGGTACGAAACCCTAATCAGGGTTTTATTTTGAGTTTTACTTATTGTGCTTAGATCATTATCATCATCATCTCAGCTCGTACATGTCCCACTGCTGGGCTCGAGCCTCCTCCACAATGGGAGGGCAATTGACCTACTATACCATACTGGTCAAACGTGTTGTATAGGATTTTGTTTCGAGTTTTCCTTCTCTCGCATAGATGTTATATGCGTTTTACGAGTATATCCCTTAGTCGTCTCGTACGATCACCCACGGGTAAGATAGGGGGGGGTGAATTGTATTCTTACTCCGTCACCACACGGAAAACGTGCTTAGATATTAAATGAGATATTAAATGTAAATAGTAATAAACCCATTGGACTTCTATGACACCCACAGGGCATTGGTGAATAGAAAGTTTATTCTTACTCCGTCACCACACGAAAATTTATACATCTGTTCCATAATAAAAATGAAATACATTTTTATGCGTTTTTCTTTAAGAAAGTGAAAGCAGATAAAAGGTCCCTAAATGTAAGCCTCATAACCAAGCTCAAAGTCGCTCAGCGTGCTATGGAACGGGCTATGCTCGGGATTCCTCTGCGAGATAGAATCCAAAATACAGAAATCCTCAGAATAACGGGTGTAACCGACATAGCACGCTGAAGTGGCAATGGGCAGACCACATCGCTCGAAGAACTGACATCCGTTGGGTAGGAAAGGTTCTAGAGTGGCGACCACGTACAGGACGACGCAGTGTAGGACGCCCCTCCGCTAGGTGGACAGACGACCTGGTGAAGGTTGATAGGCGTCGTTGGATGCAAGCGGCACAGGACCGCACTCCGTGGCGTAACATGAGGGAGGCCTACGTCCAGCAGTGGACGGCGATAGACTGAAATGATGACGATCATAATGATGAGATAAAAGTTTAGTATGTAATGTGATCTTACTAAAAAACATAGCTTGCATTTGTCTAGATATGCTAGCGAGCATATCCACTACAGTTTCTTGCAGAATACTTGCCCACTCGCCAGTAATCACATTCTTTATATCGCTGATGGTGATCTAACCTAATAAGTTTGTTACAACTTAAATAAGGTTTGAAACCAAATGGGTCCTGAGCACTTTTCGAAACTATTATTTTTAAAAACATTCAGTTTGAAAACTAGAACCCAACAGTTATCGAAACTGAATTGATTCTAATTATATTTGACATTTTCTGTTTATTTTTAACATAAATTAATACTTTCACATAAATATCTCTAGCGTGAATATAAAAAATAATGACGCTTAAAGTTCTATAATCGATGTACCTATTCGGAAAATTCATAATCTTACATTAAAATTACATTCAGATCCCGAAATGTTCCTAGTTGTATTTTTAAATTGTTAATATCATAATAGAATAACACATATCAATCTCTATTATTTTTTTTAAACTTTGTCATTCGAACAAAATGCCGATGAATCGAAATATAATAAATCGAATAATTGATAATAAATCAAATAATTGATCAATTTATTTTTTATTACCTGCGAGTTCTACAGAAAAATGGGAAAATGTTTCACAATAGGAAAATAGATTATATTTTTATAAAGATTAGTGGAATAGCACTAGCTTTAGCTCGCAGCTACATCCATGCAGAAGTCATCTCTGACAGCAGCTAGCAGCATTTCGACTCGAGATGGTAGCCGAAAGACTAACCCGCCATATAGGCCACCAATGACAAACACCGGGTTTTGGAGGCCCACTCACACTACACTACGTAGAGAGGTACGCGTACGGCAGGTTATGGGGTCGTGTGCCTCTCCTTGCATCGCCCTTTACGGATTGGTTTGGGTGTGACTTTGCCATAGTCTGTCACCAAAAAAAGAGGGTTTTCAAGATTGGTTGAAACTTAACTACTCAGCTTTTATTCATTCTACAAATTATACTGCCTTAAATGTTCTATTTACCCGTTTGGTGATGGAATAAGAATATAATTATGCCCACTCCTTATTTGACTCTAGGAGTTAGTTTTTTATGACCTGTTTTGGTATGACCACACCCTGCTCTACACACCCTGCATACGAGAATACAAATAAAGGGCAGTGTGAGGCACCATAAACTATCGTGTAACCACGGCACATTTAGAACGAACTATAAACATCGTGGAGTGTGCCCTTGGCAACTCGCCCGCATGGTGTGGAGCCACGTTGCTGACAGTTTTCTATCTCATCGTTGCAAGTCCGAGACATCAAAGGCAAAAAAGTAAAACAATTATGTCAAAGATTTTATAATAAAAATACTGTTATTAAGAAACAAAGAAATAGAACGGCGAAAAATAAAAAGTAATCCCATTTACCACCAAACCTTCAACTTACGTAAAAGGCTAATTTCAGGGTAAACGACTATAAGCACTTAACTCGACAACTCGGCAAGTTACTTAGCTAATGTAAATGGAAACCGACCTTTCTATCAGGCTACATCCGATCTCTCATCGGCCGTGTAGGATTACCGAACCATTGATTTATGAGAATAAGTGAAAAGAAATTGCACCTGTATCAAAGCACACAGTTATGCTTTGTCTTTCGTTCAAATGACTAGTTTGATTGAATCGCCAATAGGCTACATAAAAAAAGACCAGCGTGTGCTACCCTGCCGACTCGTTCATCATTCTCCTACTCTTATCCCAATTACTTGGGGTCGATACAATATGTAATATCTTTCATATATTGTAAAAGTTATTGGCAATAGTTTTATGACCGGCCGCCTGCCAGACGCCAACCCTCCTTGGGAATGTAATTGTTGACCAAACGGCATCAGGTAATGTTGGCCTAAGTCGTTATAAGGCTCTTAGTCGTCTTTTACGACACCCACGAGCAAAGTAAGAGGTGGTAGCATTCGTAGCTGATACCACACAGCTATGCTGCTACCTCGCCGACTAAGAGAAGAAATAGACAAGGAAATATTAAAGCGAATGGCTTATTTTGTCGTAATTTATTTCTTACAGAAGAGTTTTGGATATCCAGATCTATAAAAATATTAAGCTCAATGCTCAAATAAACATGGTTGGTTTTCTATTGGCTCTAATATTATTAGTAGCCAGAGTGATGCGCGCAATGAAATCGGTTAGAAGCGATACGAAATTGAAAATTCTATCTCGTTATTTATAACAACTCCATTCATCCAAGACCTTCTTGTACATGCATGCATGAGTTTGTATATGTATGTTTGTGCGTGTATGAGTACGTGTGTGCATGTGTGCGCATGTAGTATGTGCGTGTGTGTGTATTTGTGTGTGCGTATATGTACGTGTGTATGTGCGTGCATGTGTGTAGGCGCGTCGAGATTAATTTCTGTCTGTGACCTTTATAATATTGTCAGTCCAGTGGGGAGTCATCCTACGCTACTTATTAGTATAACATCAGTTTAAAAGAAAAGAGGGTGGTAATAATATATGAATGAGTAAAGACATAGATAAAACTAAGTATAGATCGTCGATTGATCGTGAATAATATTTGTACTTATGACCTTTCATTCCAAGGTCTTAAGTGCAATCGCCATATAGGATAGTTCTTTGTGCCATCTACAAATGGTTGGTCCAATTCTAAGTGTTACTTGTGTCCGTTAATTGTATGTGTAAAGTCTCCGCTTTACATGCATTTAATCTTAGTTCTGTATGTTATTTTAAAAATAATCCTTGTGGTGCAGTAGACTGCAATCATATAACTAACTAGCAGCCCTTCCCGGCTTCACACGGGTGGACATTTATTTTTTAAACATTTTGGCATAAACGTACAGTAAATGCAGGACATACCTAAATAATAAGGTATTTAGCAATAGCGTCTCGCGGGCTCCTTTTGCGTACGTGACTTGATGATTGAAAACTATTTATATATTAAAATATTTATAGTGACATAACTACAATAGTTAGACACATGCTATTGCATCATTTTTTGTAGATATTGATATGTTCTTTAACATTGTGGAACAGTTTTTTGTTCTACCATCAATAGTTTTCGCAGCACATGCGATGAAAGATATTTTATAGGCAATTTTTGCACCTTGGGTAACATTATTGTAGTTTTAGTAGAGATCCTTATGTTTTTATTGCAATAAAAATAGCCTATATTAATCAGTGATAATGTAGCATTCAAATGGTAAAAGAATTTTTAAAATCGGTCTAGTACATTTTGAGCCAATTCGTTACAAACATACTTACATACAAACCTTTCCTCTTTATAATATTAGTATAGATGAAACAAATATTACAATCATACTCAGAACAATAATTTGTGGATCACATAAAGTATTCTTCTGAATGGAAATTGAACCCACGGCACTTGGCACAACAATTTGATATCTTAACCACTACACCATTTGTGTATGCATATTATGAAAAGTGTTTTTACTTAAACACATATAATTCATACTGTACTGAATGCGCTCTCTTGCCCGTGGATAAAAGATAAATGAGCGATACGATATGCAGATAACATCGATGCAAGAGAAATATAATTGACTAAAATATTATGGTATGTTAATTTCCATCATAAAAAGCCTGGCGTCAAATATTGGGACCTATATCGATTGAGGAAAAGAGGACGAAGATCGATGATTTTAACTTCCAAAAAGGAGGAGGTTCTCAATTCGCACGCTATGTTTTTTTTTTGTTTTTTTTTTTTGTATGTTTGTTACGCGATAGCAACGCCAATTATGGATGGATTTTTATAATTTTTTCTTTGTTAGAAAGAGGATACTTTAAGTGTGGTCCCATATGCAGGGTATCAGGATCTGATGCTGGGATCCTGGGAAAATCGAGAGTAATTCCTTAAAATGTAGGGCAAAAATGCTGTTTCTGACGCCTCTGTACATAATTTATAGTTCATCCAATCTAAGAAGTGCATTTTGACGTTTTGCATTTTTTAATACACAATAACCTCGGTCAAACGTTGATGACACATGATTGTAAACACGAAATCTGAAATTTTAAACAACTATTAAGTTATTTACATAATTAACATTGCGGGTGACTTTCTTGTACAATAATACTTACATACATACCATCACGCCATGTCCCTTGCAGGGTAGGCAGAGAGAACAGAGTGCCAGAGAACTCTATCTTTGCATACTTCACTCGCTTCCTCAACATTCATAATTCTCTTCATACACGCTCGCCGGTTTCGGAGACTCTAGACTCCACTTTCCTTCAGTACATGACCGATCTGGTCTAGTCTCGGTCTCCCCCGGTACCTACATCCTTTCACTTTCGCATTGTATATCTTCTTAACTAGATGTTCGTCATTCTTTCCACATGTCCGAACCATCGGAGCATTCCCTTTCGCATCTTTACACCAATACTCTCTTTCTTACTTACTCGCTCTCTTACGTCGTCGTTACGAATGCGATCGGTCAGCCTAACTCCACAGATTTTCCGTAGAGATCGCATTTCGACCGCATTAATTTTACTTTCATATTCTTTTCTGCATACACAACTCTCGCTTCCATACAGTAATGTTGGGACAAGCACTGTGTTATGTATTGCTACACGTGCCTTCTGGCTGAGGTAGTGGCTACCGAGAAGTTGCCCCAACGCTTTGTTCACTCTATTTCCCGCATTCACTCTTCGCTTTATATCAGTGGTGTACCTTCCATCTCGACTAAATCCACATCCAAGATATACAAATTCTTCCACTTGCTCCAGTACATCATTACCTATTGTTACTCTTACATCTGTTCTGGCTTCATCTCTTTCAAAGACCATTAATCTAATATTGAAACTCGTAAAAATAATTTAAAATAAAAATAACATGATATAATTGTTATTCACGACCTAACAATGTCACTTCATCACGTTCTATACAGTAGTGCTTGACAACTTCCAATTCACGAATATCCAAATAATCGGTAAAAATATTAGAATAATACGATTAATCGAATAGAGATTTTGACAGAGATGTACATTTTGACACTTTGATTGATGAGGAAATAATTATTAATGTTCGCGACGCTGATAATTCAAGTAATAGTAGTAATTCTTAATAAATAGCCATTTTCAAATCCAGTTTTTGTTTTTAATTAACCTAATCCTACCAAATATGATGAATAGATTCTATGCTGAAATAATTAAATTTGTTTAGTACTAATTTAGCACTTAATTTATTCATCACCTTTTTGAAAAATAAAAAATAAACCGATTATTAATTATAAAGAATCAATATCGATTTCGCAGTAAAATCGGATATTTTCGATAGCGATTATTTGGTTCACCTACCTAGACAACTTACTTAGACAGCTGTCAAAGTGCAGTTCTTAGATTAGACAGACTATAGTTTGATTATTTGTGTATGGAGATTATCTTTATGAGCTTTAGCTGGTAAAACAACAATGTTACTAAGGAGTAAAATAAGGGTCACGGGATGAACATTTATATGGAAGTTTATCATTTTCAAAGTAGTTAAGTACGAAATTTCGCACACCTACATCTTTTTAGAAATAAAAGAATGTGTGTTAGCGTTTTTTCAAAATTTCACTGCTAAGGGGTAGTATAAGTAGTATAAAATAGGTAAAAACAAGTGAAAAAAAAATAAAATATATTTTTTTAATTAATAAGTATTAATTATTTTTTTAAATATTATATTTTTTTTTCAATTTTGTTAAACTTTCGTGTATTACGCTAATACGTTGAGATCGTTGCTCCTCGATTTGGTTTGATAACGTTCGCGAATCAAACTGAGTCGCTGAGAATTACTTTCTGTAGTTTCATTACGCCTAGATAAGTTTGTGTATGCCCTCATCTGAGAAAGCCTATTGACCCGCTGCTTGTCACTCTCATTTGTAATATTTATCCCATTTCCTAACCCCATTTTTCTTTAAACGAGTGTCTCTCTCGTCACTCGTATCTTCCAAACGGTGCTGTCTCATTCGAGCAGCCCGTTTACTAGGTCTACCTATTAAAAAAAATCTGAATTCACTAATTTTCCACTAAAAACCGGCAAATAAAAAAATATTTTATAAAAAAAACAAAAACCGACTTCAAAACTATGTCTACGATAAACGACATACAATAAACTTACACTAAAAAGTAGAAAATAATTTATTTTAATTAGTTTAATCTCAAAAGAATAACAGAACAATTTACGAAATTATAGTATACCTACCTATTTACAGGTAGACTAGGTATGTAAAAACTTATACTATGTCAAGAAAAATGGATAATAATATTATATTTTGTATTTCAAAGTAAGGAGCTTTGAAATATAATAAACGAAATTATTAATATTTATTTACAAGTACTATTTTTTTGGAGTAGGTGCCAGCTAAATCAAAATTAAATTCCCTTGCATAAATCTTTTAAGTGCATTAAATCATCAACGAAATCTGCCCGCGTTCGGGTAGTTCACTCAGTGACATCGCCCCTCTTTTCTCGCACCTGCCTCGCTCCGGCTATCGCCCTATTCGCAGTGATCGTCCATCTTTGCGTAGGTCAGGTAGGTACTGCGTGAGCCGCGTGATTTTCGCAAAGTAGAAAAACTGTCCATGGCTGAGGAAAAGAGGACGAAGATCGATGATTTTAACTTAAATTGTTTGTTGAAAAAAGGATGATTTTGACATGTTGTTTTATGTTTTCATAACTAGAGTAGGTACTTCTTCTCACCCATCCCGCTACTGGGTATAAGCTTATGAGGAGATTGGGAGGAAAGAGTTCTCTGGCACTCTGTTCTCTCTGTCTACCCTGCAAAGGACATGGCGTGATGGTATGTATGTATGTTATATTGACAACAGGGGAATGCTGTACTGCATAGTAATTATGCACGGCCAGTTTTCAATAAACGACTACTGTGATGACGGAGTAAGAATACTATTTACCACCCCATATCTTTTCCGTGGGTGATCATACGAGACGACTAAGGGATATAAAACGCATAAAAAATCTATGCGAGAAAAGGAAAATTCGAAACAAAACCATATATCAACACGTCTGACCAGCGCGGTGTAGTAGGTTAATTTCCCTCCTATTACGGAGGAGGACCGAGCCCAATAGTGGGACATTTATAAGCTGTGATGATGATAATGATGATGAATAATATAAATAACATAAAGGATGACGAAAATGAATAAATAAAATGAAGAATTCAATTATGACGTGACATGACGTCATTACATGAAATTTGTCTGCGCGTGTGTGTTTGAGTGTGTAAGCAGGTTGCTGTGTTTTCAGGTGGATTGTATGTAGGTGGGTAGTGGTTGTTGGTGGGTGGTATAGAAAAATTTATAGCTTTTCAACGCTATACAGATATTAATATACGATTATTTGCTAGTTTGTTATAAATGTTTCATCAAATATGGTTTTAGTACGTACCTACTAATAGTAGTGGTTTATATTTTTTTAAAGAGGCTGAAACTTATTTTCTTCTATAAATGCATTTTCTTCTATAATCGCATGGCCAATAAAATTTTAGATAGAAGAAAACTACAGTCTATACTCATTGCCACAATATCTATGAACTTAATTGAACGTAACTAATTCACACTTATACTTATCTCCTCTGTTCCGTGAAAGAGGCTTTTACTGTTAACCGCTCATAATGCCCAGTTACTAACTTCGAACCTAGAGCCGAGACATATCCGTTAAAATGTTCGAAATTCGTAAATCTGTTAAAAATATCAACAATATTATTTTCTTCACCCGACCTATGATTCAAATCATGGATCCTATGATCTCAGTAGTATACCAATTCTACATTCCAAAAAGCAGTTTGAATATAAAATATAGTAACATTTATACTGATATGCTGTGTGGTAGCAGTTACGAATACTACCAACCCTTACTTTGCTCGTGGATGTCGTAAAAGACGACTAAGAGCCTTATAATGACCTCGGCTAACTCCATCGGATGCCGTTTGGTCAACAATTACATTCCCAAGGAGGGTTGACGTCTGGCAGGCGGCCGGTCATAAAACTATTGCCAATAACTTTTACAATATATGTACTATAAAAGAAGAGTACATATTGTATCGACCCCAAGTAATTGGGATAAGAATAGGAAAATGATGAATGATTTATACTGATCTATGAGCGTAGTAAATATTAATAAACTTGATAACCTAAATTCTAAACTTGATTAGTGCACAAAAAAATGGTAATTAATTGTATACAATTAATTACCATTTTTTTTTTTTATTGGTGGGCTATGGATGCGTCTCGCCCCGCCGAATCGGTCCGGGGTGACGGAAAGGCGGCGCTTGACCCCATAGACCCACCGTAAAACCTTCTCTCTTCGCCGTGCGAGCGGACCACCGGTACTCGATTTTAACTTCGGTGGCCATACAATTAATTACCATAGGTATTAGTTAGGCTACAAAATTAAATACATCAATCAAACTTTATCATTATATTTGGATTGCTGCTTTGATTTACATCTTAAATAACATTATTAATCACTCAGTTTATTCAAATACATATTTAAACTATTGGTAGTAACATTTACTTACTTTATTTATTTACATAAAATATAAATATAACTTAATTTTACTACATACATACGCACATACATATCATCACGCCATATCCCTTGCAGGGTAGGCAGAGAGAACAGAGTGCCAGAGAACTCTATCTCTGCATACTTCACTCGCTTCCTCAACATTCATAATTCTCTTCATACACGCTCGCCGGTTTCGGAGACTCTTGACTCCACCTTCCTTCAGTACATGACCGATCTGGTCTAGGTAGGTTAGTCTCGGTCTCCCTCGGTACCTACATCCTTCCACTTTCGCATTGTATATCTTCTTAACCAGACGTTCGTTCGGCATTCTTTTCACATGTCCGAACCATCGGAGCATTCCCTTTCGCATCTTTACACCAATACTCTCTTTCATACCTACTCGCTCTCTTACGTCGTCGTTAGAGAGCGAGTAGGTATGAAAGAGAGTATTGGTGTAGAGATGCGAAAGAGAAAGAATTTTACTATATAATATTTAAACGATTAGAATTAGGTATCATTACTTATATTATTTATTTATATAAAATATAACATAATTTTACATTATAATATTTAAACTATGAATATTACCATTACTTACTTTATATATTTACATAAAATATAAATATAACTTAATTTTACTATATAATATTTAAACGATTAGAATTACCATTACTTATTTTATTTATTTATATAAAATATAACATAATTTTACATTATAATATTTAAACTATGAGTATTACCGTTACTTATATTATTTATTGACATAAAATATAACATAATTTTACATTATAACATTTAAACTACGAGTATTAACCTTTACTTACATGATTTATTTAAATAAAATATAAATATAACAATTTTACAATGTACCTAATAAATGCCCTAAATGTAAAACTTAAGACAAGGTAATTTTACACAGAATATCTTTTTTTAACAATAAAAATTAAGTGTTTCCATAACCTTAACGACGTTATTAAAAACCGAAAAATAAACTTTTTAATATAATATAAAATATAATATCCGTATATAAATAACACTTCAACGAAAATCTAATGCAAAGTTATTATTGCAATTCAAATTACTGAAATTTAGCATTTAATATGCTTAATTATTAATAAAAACCCGGTTCCATCCATCCATCCATCCATCAGCCTGTAAACGTCCACTGTTGGACATAGGCCTCCCCACGAGAATGCCATCTATAACGGTCCTGTGCCACCTGCATCCAGCGGTTTCCTGCGACCTTGATGAGGTCATCAGTCCACCGAGTGGGGGGTCGTCCTACGCTGCGTCGTCCGATTCGTGGTCGCCACTCGAGAACCTTTTTTCCCCAACGGTTGTCGGTTCGTCGAGCGATGTGGCCTGCCCATTGCCACTTCAACGTGCTAATCCTTAGGGCTATGTCGGTTACACCCGTTCTTCTACGGATTTCCGTATTTCGGATTTTATCACGTAGAGAAATACCGAGCATAGCCCTCTCCATTGCACGCTGAGCGACTTTGAGCCTTGTTATGAGGCCGACATTTAGAGACCACGTTTCAGTGCCGTAAGTCATCGCTGGTAACACACACTGGTTATAAACCTTTGTTTTCAGACACTGCGGAATATTAGACGAGAAGATCCTCCTAAGTTTCCCGAACGCTGCCCAGCCGAGTTGGATTCGTCGGCTGACCTCTTTCTCGAAATTGGATCTACCTAATTGAACTGTTTGTCCTAGGTAAACATAATGATCGACAACTTCGAGAATCGCATTCCCAACCAGGACCGGTACAGAAATGACATGGGCATTAGACAAGATTTTCGTCTTGTCCATGTTCATTTGCAGCCCTACTAGTTGGGAGACCTTGCTGAGGTCATTGAGCATGGTGCTAAGGTCCTCCAGGGATTCTGCCATGACTACGATATCATCTGCGAATCGAAGGTGAGTGATGTATTCGCCATTGATGTTGATGCCGAGTCCGGTCCAGTCTAAGAGCTTGAAGACATCTTCCAGCGCAGTGGTGAACAGTTTCGGAGAGATAACGTCTCCCTGTCTCACGCCTTTCTGCAGCTGGATCGGTTTCGTACTCTTATCGTGGATGCGGACTGACATAGTAGCGTCTTTATACAAACACTTCAGCACTTCGATATATCGATAGTCAATTTGGCACCTCTGAAGGGACTGCAGCACTGCCCAAGTTTCGACAGAATCAAAGGCTTTCTCATAGTCCACAAACGCTAGACACAGAGGCCGATTATACTCCTCGGTCTTCTGTATAATCTGGCGTAGCGTGTGGATGTGGTCTATGGTACTATAACCTTTTCGGAAACCGGCTTGTTCGGGCGGCTGGAAGTCGTCTAGCTTGCGCGCGAGTCGGTTCGTAATGACTCTTGAAAACAATTTGTACACGTGGCTCAGGAGTGAGATGGGTCTGTAATTCTTTAAGAGCGTTTTATCGCCCTTCTTGAAAAACAGCACCACCACACTCCTGGTCCACGACTCTGGAACGTCGCCCCCGAGAATGACAGAATTAAACAGCTTCTGTAGGGCTTTTAAAACTGGCTTGCCGCCTGCCCTCAGGAGCTCTGTGGTAATTCCGTCATCTCCCGGTGCCTTTCCGTTCTTTAATTGTTTTAGAGCCATTCTGATCTCGTACAAGCTGACGTCCGGGATTTCTTCGGTATAGTGCCGAGTTAGCTTGGATCTGGGGTCTTGGACCAAGCTGACAACAGGATTCAGGGATGATTTGTACAACTGCCCATAGAACCTTTCGACCTCTCCCAAGATCTCACTCTGGGATGAAATGACAGTACCGTCATCGGTCTTCAGCTTAGTCATTTGGCTCTGCCCAATCACAAACGGGATTCGAATCCGCGCCTATTGGGAGTCCGGCCCAATCGTGCTGCCACTTACACCACCGTGAACTATTGTAGGACATTCAAATCTCGCTTCGTATCATATTTACGTCTTTAAGGTGACGTGGGCCATCTACCTGACAATGTTTTTATAAATAACTAAGCATATTAAATGCTAAATTTCAGTAATTTGAATAACAAGGTTGTGTCATCGTTTAATACAATTCTAACTGCAAAGTTTGAAGTATTAAGCCTACAATGTGTAAACATTGTCGGGTAAATGGCGCACGTCACCTTAAAGACGTAAATATGATACGAAGCGAGATTTGAATATCCTACAATAGGTCACGGCGGTGTAAGTGGCAGCACGATTGGGCCGGACTCCCAATAGGTGCGGGTTGGAATCTCGCTTGTGACATAATTTTTCGCTTCGTAATCGGGTTTATTATTGCAATGATTATGCTATCGATACTGTTTGTCTAGTAATGCATTAAATAACTACATATACTTCTCATATTACTAACATATATGATCACAACTCATTTCCTATTAATTACAGCGTTATGTTCTTCTATAGCCTATCAATAAAAAGTTCTATAAACGTTAAAAAATCAAACGAGGTATTCTTAACACCACCCACTAAATACCACGCTCCCCAGACGAGTTAGCATACTTTTATTTTGAATTTGCATTCTCAATTCTTAATAATAAATGTTAATACACCATAATAAATACTATATATTCATAGTATCCATGCTTAACTTACTTTATGACAACATCGTTATATATACAACTAGCTTCTGCCCGCGGCTTCGCCCGCGTAAAAGGTTACTTTCCTAAAGTTTTTGATCCCCTATTTTTATTTTTGACCGTCGGTAATACAGTGCAACGGTATTACAATACTCAGGGTTGGAACTTCATTACTGGACTGCTAGATGGCGTTGAAGAAGCTAGATTTTGAGATTTTTTGACAAACAATTTTTTTATTTTTCATATAAAAATTTTGATTTTTTTTTTTAATAAAAAGTATCCTATGTTACTTTTAATACCTCCAAGAATATGTGTACAATGTTTCATGATGATCGGTTGAGTAGTTTTAGCGTGAAAGCGTAACAAACAAACTTACATTCACATTTATATATTAGTAGGGCTAATTATGTTAGTGTAGGAACTTGTACGCTATCATAATATTGACAGTGTTTCTTAACTTAACCAAATAATTCGTCTTTAGTTATTGTACTTAGAATAATTTAATTACTTAACAGTTATTATTTACCGCTTGCGGCGCTATAAATTACCTATCTCTTCTTATCAACTCATATTGTACGTACTGTTGGCCATGAAGGTCTCCAATAATGGGTGAGAAGTCACATTGATTACTCTGTTTTTAATTCTAGTTTTCCTTCTCTTACAGTGATTTCATGCTCTTATATCTTTTATACGTCGCTTACGAGATAGGTTAAATCACGGAAAATAAGTTACAAAAACTAACCGACCATATCTGTGTTTACTAATCCGTAAATAATATTACAAACAAAGAACATCGCTAGTCTAATAAATAAAAGGGTGGATGAGATCGCTACTTATTTATATTTCCAAGTTGCATGCTGTGAGGTAGCGGCTTCGAATGCTAACAACCCTTATTTTGCTCGTGGATGTCGTAAAAATCGACTAAGAGCCTTACTTATAACGAAATGAGCCAACTCCATCTGATGTCGTTTCGTCAACAATTGCATTCCCAAGGAGGATTGACGTCTGGCTGGCGGTCAATCATAAAACTATTGCCAATAACTTTTACAATATGCACTATGAAAGAAGAATATATATTGTATCAACCCCAAGTAAATGGGATAAGAATATGAGAATGATGAGTTGCTCATTGCTTGATCATTACATATGATAAAGATCAAATATATCCTAAATTTCATAACATTTAACTAAATATGAATCCATAGACAAACGAATTGGGCAATATATAGTGTACAACTACTGATGATATAATTTTTTTTTTGTATAATAGAAAGATATTGTTACTGAAGAATTTCGCCTTTATTTGACAATAAAAACATTATAAAAAATTTTAAAAATATAAATTACGTTTTAGTGTGCTTATAAACAACAAAAGCTTTAAGAGCACAAGAAGAGAAAGATCTTGAATCTTACGACATTTAAAAATATACGTTATAAAAAACATCGTCATCTCAGCTCATTTCTAATAGTGGTAGGACTACACTGTTGACAGTTTTCTGTCTACAGCCGCGGGCCGATCCGTCCGGGGTAGTACAACAATCTTGCAGAAAATCGACGCCTGAGCAGTGTGCTTCGTTCGGTGAGCGAGGGAGCCGGAAGCCCAACTTCCTGTGTGGATTTGGGATAGGAGCTGTTCCCCTGGTATTGCAAAGGTCCATGAGTGGCAGTAAGACTTACCATCAGGTGTGCTGCTTGGTCGTTTACCACGTTGTAAGGATATAGTAATTATAACATACTATATCCATCTATATACAATGTAAGTATGTGCTCGATACTATATATTATAATGGTTTACAATAAACAGATCAGGGCTGTGGGTGAGATCAGTTCTTATTCAGCATTGACGTGTTTCATTTCTCTCCTAAAGCGACCAACATCACATGGCGACCCTGCCATGCGCGAACTCGCGGGTATCAAGTAGCGTTCCTTATATAGATAAGCTATTCTAAACAACAGTCGCGATGCATTGGTGCAGATAAAAAAAAAACAACATCCGTCCCATGTTCCGCTGAACTCGAGCCTCCTCAAAAACAGGAAGAAAATTTACCTACTATACCGTGCATATTATATCCCTTAATCGTCTTTTACGACACTCATAGGTAAGAATTATAATAAATATATTTTTACTCCATCACTACACATTACATTGCACTAAATAAACCAGCATTTATACTAAAATACTAGTGTAAATATACCAGCTATCTCGCTAATTGGCTCTGTTTACAACTGTGCTACCACTTACATTTACATACGAGTATGACTCTTGGCTTAGTGTTTGGTCCTTGCAAGTTATGTGGAGGGTATTTGGAGAAACTTCACAACTTCGATTCTGCAACCGTCGTTATGACAGTTGAGTAGAAGATTTGAGACAACTCGGTCCGCCAGGCGGTTGTGCCACTCGGTGTATTCGTAATTGCCGCACCTGCTTAATCCTTGGTAGGACATTGTTTAACGGAACTGTTGGAACCACCATAATAGTGTTTTGTGGTGCTGTGAACTGCATAGTTGTATAGAATATAGTGAAGCTGACCGCGCGGTTTGGCGAGCCTACTGCGACGACACTACTGCCCTCGGCGAAAGTGGATGAAAGGTTGGTGGAGTATTTTTTAATTACTTCTTCGCGGCTTGCAGGGATAGGATAATATCAGTTCCTCACCTAGTTCAGTAAACTTACCTCATACAGTCCACTGCAGGCTGTGCATACCGTACAGTCTTTTTTTGGTCACTTCGACCCAGGATACCGCTCCTAAGGTCTCATACCTCACCTAGGAATTCGTAATTCCCAGGTATTTAGACAGTACAGACGTTCTGTACCGTTATTTCTAACCGTGTTAGAATACCTCCCAATAAATATCATATATGTTAAGACGTTCTTAGCATATAATTTATTTATATTGGCCGTGCCAATTACTTCTTATTCCCCATTATTTAATGAAATTATAATTTCATTGTGTAGACGTTCTATACATATCTTATGTACTTTACTTTTCTCCACTATACGAAGTATACAATATAAACAAAACACATAAATTATTTTTTGTCGTACAATTATTCAGCTAAGTGTTATATAATTAAATTGTATAGGTAACAAGTATTAGTGAAAGTAATATAATATTAATTTTATAATTTCATTGGGCTACGTGTGTTGTTTCACAAGATGGCGGCACCTAAAGCAAAAATTTCTAGTGATAAGAAACATCCATTACCCAAAAAATTAACCGTGTTAATTCAACGAAAACAACTCTTGTTTTCACAAATGCAAAAGGTATATGATATGTCCCACGATTTATCGAATTCTGATACGAAAGAATTGTTTTTATTGCACGTCTCTGAAATTAGTGACCTACGTAGTTCATTCGAAAAAATAATATTCGATATATTCGAACAAGAACTTTTAGTTGATTCTGAGTCAATACTTAGAAGTCAAGAGTTACAAAGTTTTGATGAACTATATTTTCGAGTGAAATTATGTGCTTCGAAATATAGCTCGGCACGCATCGGCAATAACGGTGAGAATCGCTTGGTTACCATGGAGTCCCGCCCTCGCCTGCCTAAACTTGAATTGTTTACATTTAATTCGGATATTGAGAATTTTAATACATTTTATGAAACATTTTGCTCGTTAGTACATGATCAGCCGCACATTCCAAAAATTGATAAATTTCATTTTCTATTGTCTTGCACGAAAGGTTCTGCATTAAATATGGTTAAAAGTGTACCGATATCCGCCAATAACTACGATCTCGTCTGGCAGAGTTTAATTGATAAATATCGAGACAATAGATTGTTAGTTGGTAGGTACCTAGATAAAATGTTAAACTTTTCACCGTTACGCAAGGAATCGTCTGCTGATTTGAACATGTTTATTGAGAACTTCGAACATTCGTATAAGGCAATACAGGCACTTAATATTAAAGATTTAAGCAGTTATGTAATGTGTCATATTGCGTTAAGGGCATTAGATCCACAAACTCGAAAATATTTTGAACAAAAATTAGATCAAAATTCCATTCCTACCTTCGATGAATTAGCATTATTTATACATAATCAAATAAAAGTTCTAGATCATTCTGCGTCATATTCTAATGTGTATTCTAATAAATATCAACAAAATGATTCGCGACAAAAGGACACAAAAAAGCATTCGCTATCTTCTACACGCTCTGGGTTAAAGGGTTTATGTGTACATTGTGATAGTAATCATATGATTTTCCGTTGTGAACAATTTCGTAAATTGTCTAATGAGCAACGTATTCGCCGTGCGAATGAATTAAAATTATGTCATAATTGTTTAAAATCAAATCATACCGTTAAGGCGTGTAAAAGTAATTTTAAATGTTTAATCTGTAATTTACCGCATCATGTTCTGTTACATCGAGAAGTTAGCGCGATAGATAATAACAAACCGTGTTCGAATCAGCTGATTTCGACTGAGACCGCTCCTGCGCCGTGCAAGGGAGACGGACAATCAATTATCAGTACGGTGTGTCATCTGACGTCTACGCATACTTCTAACTGTACAGTTATCTTGGGAACAGCTGTTGTGAATGTTTTGAACGCGTTTAATAATTATCAGCCCGTGCGCGTATTAATTGACTCTGGGGCGCAAAGTAATTTTATTACGTTAGATTGTTTTCAACGGTTAGGATTATCAGCTAATAAATGTCCATATAATATCTTCGGACTAGGTGGCGAATATGTAAAAAATTATGGAATGGCTTCGTGTGTTATTCAGCCGCGCTACAATAACACGCCGGTGTTTAACATTGATGCTGTAATTTTACCTAAAATTACATCCGATTTGCCAAACGTACTTATTCCCGATAAGTTGATTACTAAGTATAAAGACTTACAATTAGCTGATCCGTATTTTTATACAACGTCCCCGATTGACATTATTTTATCGGGTGAAGTGTTTCCCTATATTTATGACGGGACAAAATTTATAATAAATAAAGATGTACCAGTGGCATTGGGGAGCATATTTGGTTACGTCATAACTGGGAGACTAGGGTTAAAAAATTGCTCTAGCAGTCTCGATGTTGTACCGTGTGCAACGTCATTTGTGTCGTACACAATTGAAAATAATTATTTAAATGATACACTTAAACGGTTTTGGGAGTTGGAATCTTTACCGTGTGAAGTTCCAACGGATCCTATGGAGGAGTTAGCCGAAAAAATGTACACAGAAAAACACTGTCGTGATGAGAATGGTCGTTATGTTTCTCCCATTTTATTAAACCCACACCATGCACCTATTGGTGATTCTTATGATGTGGCTATAACTAGGCTTAAACAGGTCGAGCGCCGCCTGGCGCGATCGCCAGACCTTCATAAGTCTTATGTTGACTTCATGCGAGAGTATGAATCTCTTGGACACATGGCGTTATATCAAGGTCCTGAGCAGTCAGGATATTATATACCGCACCATTGTGTTCTGCGTCCATCGTCCGTAAGTACACCTCTGCGCGTTGTTTACGACGGTTCAGCACAACCTAAGAATGGTATTTCAATTAACAATGCACTCTTGACAGGTAGAAAACTACATCCAGACTTACTAAAGATTATAATTCGCTTTCGGTTATATAAAGTTTGTTTCACTGCTGATGTGTCAAAGATGTATCGGGCTGTTCTGATTGATCCTGCTGATAGGAAGTACCAGCACATTCTTTGGCGAGAATCTGCAACGGAGCCAGTTCGCGTCTTCGAACTTCGAACGAATACCTACGGTCTCCGTAGTGCACCTTACATAGCTGTGCGCACGCTGCATCAGCTAGCTGAGGATGAGCTCACTCATGCTGAACGTCCGCGTACAGAGGCTGCAAAGGTGCTCAAACAAGGCTTCTACGTTGATGACGAATTATGGTCCTGCCCATCATTAGAACAGGCCTGCACGTTGCAGGATGATTTGCTGACACTTCTTAAAAGTGGTGGCTTTGATTTAAGAAAATGGGCTAGCAACTGTCCCGAGTTACTTACTCATATGCAGTCAAATCAAGTTGTAACCATCGATTTTCAAGATGATACGTTATCATCCTCCCTTAAGGTGTTAGGGTTGACATGGTTACCTGCCTGTGACAGTTTTGCGTTTTCCTATAACATGACTGATAATAAACAGACCAAACGATCAGTTTTAAAACTACTGGCGAGCATATTCGATCCTGTAGGTATTATTTCACCATGTACGTTTGTCGCAAAGTGTATCATGCAAGATCTCTGGAAGATGGGAGTCGCATGGGATGAGCAACTACCACCTGAGCCGTGCTCACAGTGGAATCGATTCATCTCCGATCTACCACTTTTGACTGAATTGCGTTTTGAGCGTCACATCTTAATACCTAATTTTAGTGAAATACAATTAATAGCATTTTGCGATGCGTCATCCCGTGGATACGCAACGTGCTTATATATACGTAGTATAAACAATATAGGTGAAGTGAAGGTTCGACTGCTGACTAGTAAGTCAAAGGTTGCGCCGTTAAACCCACTCTTGTCTATACCTAGACTCGAACTCGAAGCAGCCGTGCTGCTATCGAAGGTTGTAAGTTTTGTCGTACAAAACTTAAGCGATAATAATTTATCTGTTTCTATATTTGCGCTCAGCGATTCGAAAAATGTTTTGGCTTGGATACATACACAACCATACACGTTAAAAACTTTTGTGGCTAACCATGTTAGTCGCATTATTGCCGCAGTACCACCTAGTTGTTGGTATCACGTGAAGGGCGAAAATAACGCTGCAGACATATGTTCACGTGGAACGTTGCCTGCTCACTTCGTGGAAAGAGCTACAGAGTGGATTCACGGCCCCGATTGGCTATATGATAACCAACAAAAGTGGCCTATAAAACCATATTTATTAAATCATAACTTCAAGATTCCCGAACTTAAATCAAATAGTGCAACATTTAGTTTTAATTCTTCTCTAAAGGTTGAAATTAAAAATGACCTTGAAGAAATATTTAATAAGTGTTCTTCTTTTAATAAATTACAGCGTATTATTTCATGGTGTCATAGATTTATTATAAATCTTCAGTGTAAAATTTCAAATCGGTCTTTAGGCCCTCTAACGACCTTTGAGTTGCGCAAAGGTCATGATTCAATTATTAGAATTATTCAACAAAATCACTTTGAATCTGAAATAGTAGCGTTAGAAAAGGGTAAGTTTGTAGCCTCTTTACGTAAACTATCACCCTTCGTTGAAAATAAAGTCCTCAGGGTGGGGGGTCGTATCTCACAATCTGACCTTCCGTACAATACGAAGCACCCGGTTTTGCTACCAAAATGCCGTACAAGTAAATTATTAATCGAATATTTGCACGTAAAATACCTACACGTAGGGCCTCGTACATTACAAGGTCTAATGTGTCAAAACTATTGGCTCGTTGGTGCTCGTAGCATCATTCGATCGGTACTGACAAAGTGTAAGGTGTGTTTTAAATGCCGACCTACTGCATTACAACCTCAAATGGGTACGTTGCCCATGTCCCGACTTAAGGTTGATAAGGTATTCAGCCATGTAGGTACAGATATAGGTGGTCCATTCCTTGTAAAAGAAAGTACACGTCGTAACGCAAAAATATACAAGGCTTATCTATGCCTATTTGTATGTTTTTCAACAAAAGCAGTACACTGCGAGGTGTTAACTGATTTATCAGCTGAATGTTTTCTAGCTGCATATGACCGTTTCGTGGCCCGTCGCGGATTAAGTACTTGTTTATATTCCGATTGCGGGACGAATTATGTATCGGCAGCCAAGCATCTCAAGGAGGTACTTAGATTTTTAAATGGTAATAAGATTCATGACGAGGTACTCGTAGGATTAACCGCGCGGCAAGTAGAGTGGAGGACAAATCCTCCTAACGCAGCTTCCATGGGTGGACTTTGGGAAGCCGGGATAAAAAGTACGAAACACATTTTACAACGTATTGTAGGTGATAGAAGTCTCACTCTGGAAGAGTTGTCAACTGTGTTCTGCAGAATAGAGGCTGTATTAAACTCACGCCCTTTATGTACACTATCTGAAAACCCAAACGAGTTCGATGTATTAACTGCTGGTCATTTCCTGATAGGACAAAGCTTAGTGGCTGTGCCTGAATATAATTATGAGGACGTTCCTCAACATAGATTATCTCGTTGGCAGTCAATTCAAAAAATATCACAGTTATTTTGGAAGCGCTGGTCAAATGACTATCTTCATACTCTGCAACAAAGAGAGAAGTGGTTTGCCTCACCTCCTAACGTAAAGATTGGTGATTTAGTTTTACTGAAATCAAATTTGACGCGCCCATTGCAGTGGCCTCTTGGTAGAATTGAAACAACACACGAGGGCGTTGATGGCATTATTCGTGTAGTTACTTTGAGAACTAAAAATGGTCTAATTAAGAGACCGGTGAATAAAATTTGTCCATTACCGTATGCAAATTAATTACCTTTTATTTTTTTCTTAGGTTAAATTTTATTGTTTATCTAGATTAATTAATTATTATTATTCTTTTTTTTCAAAAATATACCTCACTAAAGGTTTATTTATTCTATGTGTTTTGTTTACATAGGTTAGTGGATTGTATATCCCTTACTTGCCCTTTAATTTAGAATGGGGAATTCATCATGTTGAATTCGGTGAGGGGTATGTTTGGTCCTTGCAAGTTATGTGGAGGGTATTTGGAGAAACTTCACAACTTCGATTCTGCAACCGTCGTTATGACAGTTGAGTAGAAGATTTGAGACAACTCGGTCCGCCAGGCGGTTGTGCCACTCGGTGTATTCGTAATTGCCGCACCTGCTTAATCCTTGGTAGGACATTGTTTAACGGAACTGTTGGAACCACCATAATAGTGTTTTGTGGTGCTGTGAACTGCATAGTTGTATAGAATATAGTGAAGCTGACCGCGCGGTTTGGCGAGCCTACTGCGACGACACTACTGCCCTCGGCGAAAGTGGATGAAAGGTTGGTGGAGTATTTTTTAATTACTTCTTCGCGGCTTGCAGGGATAGGATAATATCAGTTCCTCACCTAGTTCAGTAAACTTACCTCATACAGTCCACTGCAGGCTGTGCATACCGTACACTTAGTTTAGATAAAAGTTCCATTCCATGTATATACAGGGAATAATATTATCTTACATTGCTAGTTCGTTTTTAAGTTTTAAGCTTAAGTTTATTTATGATTCCCAAGGAGGATTGGCGTCTGGCAGGCGGCCCGTCATAAAACTATTGCCAATAAGTTTTACAATATGTACTATGAAAGAAGAATACGTATTGTGTCGACCCAAAGCAATTGGGATAAGAGTAGGAGAATGATGATGATGAATGATGATTTAGACATTGTTCTTATCCGCCCAGCACGTACAAGCGTTTCAAATGTAATTTTTATCGGTTTACCTTTTGTATTTTATTTTTGAGCAGGCAATATCGCTCATCGAACTGACGATTATTGAGGGTGAAAAGATTCTCGAGTAGTTACTAAGAATCGGATGAGTGTGCGACGAACCACGTGAAGTGACGGCATGAGTGGAAATCACCGTCGCTATACATTCATAACATAGATAGTTTGATAGTTTTATATTAATATATATTTCAATAGAATGTGGCTACTTCAGAAAGGAGATCACCCTACTCCATATGGCTAGGGTAATTTAATATCCCTTTCTTGTGATGACGGAGTAGCAGTACAAATTTAAATAATGCATTTGATATGCTAGGCTATTTATTTAAAGTTATTTGCGAGGGAATAATGATTACCTCACCTAAGAATTGAACCCACATCTATTAAAAATCCGTTTCAATCGCCTTACCAATAAGGTCAGTGTTGATAGACACGTATAATAACCAAATTATGACTCGCATTCTCATCTTTACAGAAGTTTTACATGCCATCTATTAGAAAACATTACACCTTATTTCGATTTAATATTCTAACATTTCAGTTAGAATTGTATTAGGTAATGACAACGACCCAGTAATGTAAATTATCGACTGCACAGATGGCGTATTGGTTAAGATGCCGACCTTCCCTGCCAGTGCCGTGGGTTCGATTCCTACGCAAGACAATAATTTGTGAGAACCACAAAGTGTTGTTCTGAGTCTGGGTGTAATTTGTCTACGTTAATTGCATGTTTGTAAAGTCCCCCGCAATACAAAGATATTTCCTTAGTGCAGAGTAGTGTCCTTAAAAAAAAAAGAATAGAGATTTAGCATTTGTATCCCTGCAAAGTCTCTCGCAACACAAGGATTTCTTTTTTTTTTAGTACGGTGTGCTCTCTTTAAGCGAAAAAAAGAAAGGAAAAGAAACTAGTTAGCCCACCAGCTAGCCCAGCTAGTGCCACACAGATTTGATCTTTGTCTTAGTATATTTAATACATCGAAACATGATAACAACGCACTTTTCTATATAAGTAATAGTTATACCGTCTTACTCCGACATAGTTACGCAATAACTCGCTGGTGCAGGAAATTGTGCTCCTTTATAATATTAATATCGTCTAGAGACTTCGGGAGATTGTCCCTTGTCGTCGTACGTATATTGAGTACGTACGTGAATTATTTAGAGAATTTTGGCTTTAGTGTTCTCCTTAAAGGATAGGTAAATAATAATTGAGAACAAGAGCTTAACTATGTAATTAATCAACTTTAGTGATCTATCAAATAGATGTTTTGAATATTGATATTATGAAATAGAACCATCTATTTCATAATATCAATATTCAAAACATCTAAAATCTGTCTGTAATCTCTTATATACAGAGTGGAAGTGGACCGCTCCCGAAAACAAAGACAGGCGACCCTACTAGTCCTACTTGTAATGATAGGCTAGAAAAAAATCGATTCGGATGTTTTTTTTTTACAATGAGTTTTAAGTATTTTTCACATTCAATCGTATTAGGACAGTGCCATGTAACGATAATTCCATAAAAAATACGTCACTTTACTCAGATGAGAAAAGACGCAATCTATTCAAAACTCACGGTCATAAATATGTTGAAGAGTTCAACGATCTCGCGTGGTGACAAAATTTTTTTTTTCTACCGAATCGATTTTTTTCTAGCCTATTATTACAAATAGGACTAGTAGGGTTACCTGTCTTTGTTTTCGGGAGCAGTCCATTACCACCCTGTATATAAAATCTAAATACAACGGCGACATTGTAAATCATCAACCTACTCTTATCCCAATCACTTGGAGTCAATGTACTCTTCTTTCATCGTACAAATTGCAAATAGTTTTGGTTGTTTTATGACGGGCCGTCTGCTTGACGTCAACCCTCTTTGGGAATGTAATTGTTGACCAAGTGACATGAGACAGAGTTGACTAGAGCAATGTATTCTCTTAGTCATCTTTTACAACAGTCACAAGAAATGTAGGGGTAGGTAGCATTCGTAACCCCACCATCGTAAATATATCATCATTCTCCTACTCTTATCCCAATTACTTGGGGTTGATACAATATGTACTCTTCTTTTATAGTACATGTTGTAAAAGTTATTGGCAATAGTTTTATGACCGGCCGCCTGCCAGACGTCAACACTCCTTGGAAGTGTAAATGTTGACCAAACGACATCAGATGGTGTTGGCCCAGGTCGTTATAAGGCTCTTAGTTGTCTTTTACGACATCCACGAGCAAAGTAAGGGTTGGTAGTATTCGTAGTCGCTACCACACAGCCAACCATCGTAAATATATATATATACATAATTAATTAATATGGTGCTATTACACAGATTTATTAAATTTTTTAGGTAAATTTTACTTGCATTGTGTAAGCAACTACATAATAAAATGGACGGCATCATCATCATTATCTCAGCTCATAAACGTTCCCCTGCTGGGTTCCAGCCATCTTCACAACAGGAGGGAAATTAAGCTACTGTACCTCACTGGTCTGACGTGTTATTATCGGATTTTATGCCGAGTTTTCTTCTGCTTAGATGTAATATGCATGTTATATCCCTTAGTCGACGTTTTCGACTCCTACGGGCAAGATAGGGGGTGGTTTGTGCCCGTTAACATACTGAAAAGTACAACTATGAAAGTATATAGAATAAGAGGGAAATTATTATTATTGTATACGTTTGAATCAAATTGGACATTTATATTTATACAATAACTTCAAAGAAAACCTTATAAAATCAATTGTAACATTATGATGAACCATTACGTTAATTCACAGCACATTATTTATAAAATCCGATTACGAAATGAAAAATGATGTCACAAGCGGGATTCGAACCCGCGCCTATTGGGATTCCGGCCCATCGTGCAAGCATACCGTCACCTTAAGACGTAAATATAATACGAAGTGAAATTTGCATGTCCTACAATTAGTCACGGTGGTGTAGTGGCAGCACGATTGGGCCGGAATCCCAATAGGCGCGGGTTCGAATCCCGCTTGTGACATCATTTTTCAATTCGTAATCGGATTTTATAAATAATTAGTAATTTAAATCACAGCACATTATTTTACATGACCTAATATTTTCTGATAGCAAATGGCACACTTTATTTATATTAGTCAATTCCATGGATACAAAACATTCGATATTTATGCCTGCAACATTTGGTTCGAAAAGCAATTTTACAATATTCATTGAAACTGGCACAAAAGAACATTGTTTGACCAATTATACAGCAGCTGTGAAAGTATTAATTCGAGAATAAGGTTCATTAAAATCGATGGTAGACAAATTTTGAAAGCCCGCACTGGGCCAATATAATAGATTGCCTTTTCTTTCCTAATCTAACAGGAAGCTCCACTGAAAGACATATTAATAACTTTATTACTTAAATAGTCGGCATCATACGTATCTTTTTAAGATAGAAGTGTATAGATTTTTATTTATAGAAGGTTTCTTTTATTCACAAAACAATAATACTTTCTAACGAGAGACGAATGTCAACTTTCAAGGACGCTAGCACTTCTGTTATACTTACATCTAAACTTATTTTGCGTGGAGGTTTTATATAAGTTCTACCAGTTATGCTGGAATTTTATACAGTTTATTTGTGAATATCTGGTCAAACCTTATACCGCATGACCATCTGAGGTTGTGCTAACCTCTTGAGCAATGTCCAACCGCACTTCAGGAATCAGCCGGCATAAGTTGCAACTTAATCGGACGATCTTTCTGATATTATATACTACTACTAAATATGTGTGTATTAAGTAGGCAACAAATAAAAAAAATGTTATCATAAATGCAAATATTTGTTACTCAATCACGTCAGAACGGCTGAATACATTTGGATGAAATTGACATGAAGATATAGTATGGTTTGTCTAGATAGAGTCTACACATTTTTATATCGAAATATGAATCCCAAAAATAATTATGTTGTTTGAAATAAAACTACTTTTACGGATTCTATCCCGTTTGTATTTGATTTATAATTTCCCGACGTTTCGAACACTTTACAGTGATCATGGTCACGGGAGGACTGATGAATGGACATGATCACTGTAAAGTGTTCGAAACGTCGGGAAATTATAAATCAAATACAAACGCGATAGAATTCGTAAATGTAGTTTTATTTCAAATGTGTAATACTCGCGTAAACATTAGAAGTAATTATGTTGTTAGTGATAGGGACATGCTTTTTTTGATAGGCTATGGTTCTGAACACACCCCGCCCAATCCTTCGACGACGGAAGGGTAGAGCGCATCCCCTTAACTCCTCGTGTTATTTCTTCAATGCCATTGGGCCGACTACTCTACCGATATCTTGACATTCATGGTCAACCCGACGGTAGTAGAGTCACCCTGCGGACAGTTGTCTTTTTACAAGCATAAATGGGCTTACTTATCTTGGCCAGTACCACACGCTCGCCAAAAAATTAAAAGAAATAAAAAAAAGCAATTTATGATGAAGAAGTAGAGTCGGTAGCCCAAACCTCATGTTACGGTAGGCAGCTACCCGGCTGTGGTCCTAATTTTGCAGAAATACATAAATTACAGATACTATAAGTAATACAAAATTTACAATTTTTTTTATGAAATTTGTATTTACTATTAATTGATTTAATTGAGCAAATCTAAACTAGTACAAGTCAAGGCCCCACTAGCATACATAATATCGTATCTTTTCAGATCTTCTTCTAATACATTTATTTTATACATATACTAGCGGACCCGGCACACTTCGTTCCTCCTAACAGTTAATGAATGAGATGAGCAGATTTCGATTAATTCAAAATTATTAAGTCATTTTTTTATTATGACAATAAATATGAATAATATATAAATTCAAAAAATCAAGTATTTTAATAACATGCCAGCAAGACAAAGAAGTACCTTGTGTTATACGAAATTTTTCTTCATGCTCGTTAAAAATGATCTAATTATTGATCTCTGAGAATTGCTCGACGATTTTGCATTGTCAACGCCACGGGCTGCCTCGCTTTGCTATTGTGATTAAGAAGCACGGAGTTGGGCAATATTAACGCGGCGGACTTCCCGTGCAATAAATTGTTCTTCTGCCGTGGTTACATTCGTGATGTTTCGAATTCTAATTGCGTTACGGTTTTGTCGGGAAAGATTTGGTCTTATTGGTCGCAGTATTGTTGATGACAATATAGACACAATATGATTTATTATAACAATATTCGTAAAAAATAAAAAAAACTACGTTTAAAAAACCGACTTCAAAAACTGAAAAGCACAAAATAACTTAAAATACTGTCATTTGTATGTACTATCTATTGATAGGTTTGAAATCGGTGCCAAGCCCTAAACAAAGTTATAAACAGCTTAGGTACTTATTGTAATGAAATTCCTACACTAAAGATACCGATACCAGCACCAACTTCAAACCTATCAATAAAAATTATAATATTTTAAGTTATTTTGTACTTTTCAGTTTTTGAAGTCGGTTTTCTTAAACGTAGTTATTTTTTTTATTTTTTACTTTTTGGTGTTACAGACACACATAGGTTGTTCTATTAATAGCGGGGCTTGAGCTACTCGTACATTTGTCGCACTCGTTCTTAACGCTAATTTTGACTTATATGGTTTTCTCATGGATGCCATTGTCAGAACTTGGCTAAATTGAAATGGGACCACACGGGAAGCACCAGCTTTCAAATAAAAAAAAGAATCATTAAAATCGCTTCGTCCAGTCGAAACTTATGAGGTAACAAACATAAAAAAAATACAGACGAATTGAGAACCTCCTCATTTTTTGAAGTCGGTTAAAAATTCGTAACACTCGCACAAAACGAACTCTGACCAGTCTAATTTAATTTCAACTTTTCACTGTATTTTCCAAACAAACCATTAGACCACGTAATGACGTGTGTCAGTTGCCATTAGTTACATCATCAACAAATGAACGTTTAGAACTGATGTTTTTTTAATGATTTTTTTTGTTTATTATTATCATATTTTAATATCCTATATCCTATTCCCGGCGACAACAAACTCAAAAACATAAAAATCATAAAAATTGGTGCAGCCGTTTCGAGTTATAAGTGTTGTAAAACTAACACAACTTTCTTTTATATATATATATATAGATTATAGATATGACGGCGTAACGTCTTAATTTGAATTATTGATTGATTGAACGAATGAACGAATGCAAGGTGATATAACACCGAGCGCTGGGGTGGCGGCCAAACGGGTTGAGAGCCCTCAGCGCTCACCCACAGTCCGGGTAAAGTTGTCATAGCCATCTGAGACTAACAACTAAGACACACAAAAAAAAAAAAGGGTGGCGGCCATTAAGTTTCGGATCATCGTAGAGTGCGCACGCACCCACGTGTTCTGGTGGAATATCTTAATACCAATTTACGTCAAGACGATTGGGCCGGATTCCCAATAGGTGCGGGTTCGAACCCCGCTTGTGACATCATTTTTCGTTTCGTATCGGGTATTTATAAAATAATTAAGCATATTAAATGCTAAAAATTTCAGTAATTTGAATAACAAGGTTGTGTCATCGTTTAATACAATTTTAACTGTAAAGTTTGAAGTATTAAGTCTATACATTGTGTAAACATTGTCCGATAGATGGCATACGTCACCTTGAAGACGTAAGATATAATATGAATCGAAATTTGCATGTCCTAAAATAGTTCACGATGGTGTAAGTGGCAGCACGGTTGGGCCGGATTCCCAATAGGTGCGGGTTCGAACCCCGCTTGTGACATCATTTTTCGTTTCGTATCGGGTATTAGAGTGGTTGTTAATTCTAGTGATTAAACGTGTTGATTGTGAAGTGCCTTTTTTTATTGCTGAGCCTTGAGTCTCCTCGCCCGTCTGCTCACCATGTCCACTATTTCGAAGAGTGACGAATCGTCCAGTGAGACCTCTTCAGATGAGTCGTCTTCATATATAATAATTTGATTTTTATGTTTGTGATTATAATTATTATTATTGATTGCTGTGTGGTAGCGGCTACGAATACTACCAACCCTTACTTTGCTCGTGGATATCGTAAAAGACGACTAAGAGAAACGACGACGACGTACGAAATAACGACCTGGGAAAGCTGCATCTCATGCAGTTTGGTCAACAATTATATTTCAAAGGAGAGTTGATGTCTGACAGGCGCCCGGTCATAAAACTATTGCCAATAACTTTTACAATCTGTATTATGAAAGAAGAGAACATATTGTATCGACCCCAAGTAATTGGGATAAGAGTAGGAGAATAATGATGATTGCTTTATTGTTGTCTTGTTTTTGGTTATTATTATTATTATTGATTACTATGGATATATGGTCCGAAATAAATCATTATTATTATTATTTAATATAATAAAGAAGATAATGAATTGAAAGGACTTATCAAACTCAAAATTAACTAAACTAATAAATGCAAAGCTTCAAGGGCTATTCATTATCACGATGATATCCAAAACGTACACGTATTTATAGAACCTCATTAAAAAAAATGTACAAAATACAATGATGACGAGGGTTGACATGCAGAACAGAGATTCGTATAATACATTATTATTAAACCAGTCGAGCCTAACCACGGTATGAAGAGGTGGATGAAATATTTGACGTGTGTTCGACCCTTGTTATACTTCATTCGTGTTTAAATTTTTACTCCAATTAGCACAAAGCTTTAAGAGAATACCTTAAATTAAAACAAATGTTTTTATATCTAATTTATGTAAAAATTTTACTAATAAAAGTGCTAAATTATGTCTACTAAATAATCGTTTTCCGTGTGGTGACGGAGTAAGAATACAATTCATCACCCCCTATCCTACCTGTGGGTGACTGTAAGTGACGACTAAGGGATATCATCATCATCATTTCAGCCCATCGCCGTCCACTGCTGGACGTAGGCCTCCCTCATGGTACGCCACAGAGTGCGGTCCTGTGCTGTTTGTATCCATCGACGCCCAGCAACTTTCACTAGGTCGTCTGTCCACCTAGTGTAGGGGCGTCCTACACTGCGTCGTCCGGTACGTGGTCGCCACTCTAGAACCTTTTTTCCCCAGCGGTTGTTGGTTCTTTGAGCGATGTGGCCTGCCCATTGTCACTTCAGAGTGCTAATTCTTCGTGCTATGTCGGTTACACTCGTTCTTCCGCGGATTTCCGTATTACGGATTCTATCACGCTGAGAAATCCCGAGCATAACTCGCTCCATAGCGCGCTGAGCGACTTTGAGCTTGTAAATAGCCGATTACGAAACGAAAAATGATGTCACAAGCGGGGTTCGAACCCGCACCTATTGAAAATCCGGCCCAATCGTGCTGCCACTTACACCATCGTGAACTATTTTAGGACATGCAAATTTCGCTTCATATTATATCTTACGTCTTCAAGGTGACGTATGCCATCTACCGGACAATATTTACACATTGCATAGGCTTAATACTTCAAACTTTACAGTTAGAATTGTATTAAACGATGACACAACCTTGTTATTCAAATTACTGAAATTTCTAGCATATTAAATGCTAAATGGTGATGGTGTAAGTGGCAGCACGATTGGGCCGGATTCCCAATAGGTGCAGGTTCGAACCCCGCTTATGACATCATTTTTCGTTTCGTAATCGGGTATTTATAAATAATTAAGCATATTAAATGCTAAAAATTTCAGTAATTTGAATAACAAGGTTGTGTCATCGCTTAATACAATTCTAACTGTAAAGTTTGAAGTATTAAGCCTATGCAATGTGTAAACATTGTCCGGTAGATGGCATACGTCACCTTGAAGACGTAAGATATAATATGAAGCGAAATTTGCATGTCCTAAAACAGTTCACGATGGTGTAAGTGGCAGCACGGTTGGGCCAGATTCCCAATAGGTGCGGGTTCGAACCCCGCTTGTAACATCATTTTTCGTTTCGTAATCGGGTATTTATAAATAATTAAGCATATTAAATGCTAAAAATTTCAGTAATTTGACTTTGAGCTTGGTTATGAGGCCTACATTTAGGGACCACGTTTCCGTGCCATAAGTCATCACCTGTAACACACACTGGTCGTAGACCTGTGTTTTCAGAAACTGAGGTATGTTGGACGAGAAGATCCTCCTAAGTTTCCTCCTAGCCGAGTTGGATTCGTCGGCTGACCTCTTTTTTACTAAGGGATATAAAACGCATATAATATCTATTAAAAGAAGGAATTCTATTAAAGAGAAGGAAAACTTGAAACAAAACCCTATATCAACACTTCTGACCAACATGGTATAGTAGATCAATTTCCCTCCCATTACGTAGGAGGCCCGAGCCCAGCAGTGCGACATATATGGGCTGTGATTATAATGTTGATGATGATGATGAAATAATCGTTTATTAACTATATTATTTAATATTTTTCAACTTAATTCTAATGGCGCCATCCATACATCAGATTATCTATAATTAATATAAGGCTCCCGACGAACCAATATCACCATAATCACTCAGCACGTGGTCACCAATCGCCGTTGGTGTTATAAGTTGCTTAGAAAATTGCTGCAATCCCCTATTCTGATCTTCCCTCAGCCGATACTTATAATTGCCACATAGAATAAGGGATGGTCACCCATTGTAATCATAACACTACAACGCGTGGGCATTTCTAATGGTTATGAAAAAATTTTGGTCTTTGAAAGAGATGAAGCCAGAACAGATGTAAGAGTAACAATAGGTAATGACGTACTGGAGCAAGTGGATGAATTTGTATATCTTTGATGTGGATTTAGCCGAGATGGAAGGTACACCACTGATATAGAGCGAAGAGTGAATGCGGGAAATAGAGTGAACGGAGCGTTGGGGCAACTTCTCGGCAGCCACCACCTCAGCCAGAAGGCACGTGTAGCAATACATAACGCAGTGCTTGTCCCAACATTACTGTATGGAAAGGAGAGTTGGGTATGCAGAAAAGAGTATGAAAGTAAAATTAATGCGGTCGAAATGCGATCTCTGCGGCAAATCTGTGGAGTAAGGCTGACCTGACTGACATTCGTAACGACGACGTAAGAGAGCGAGTAGGTATGAAAGAGAGTATTGGTGTAAAGATACGAAAGGGAATGCTCCGATGGTTCGGACATGTGGAAAGAATGTCGAACGAACGTCTGGTTAAGAAGATATACAATGCGAAAGTGGAAGGATGTAGGTACCGGGGGAGACCGAGACTAACCTACCTAGACCAGATCGGTCATGTACTGAAGGAAGGTGGAGTCAAGAGTCTCCGAAACCGGCGAGCGTGTATGAAGAGAATTATGAATGTTGAGGAAGCGAGTGAAGTATGCAGAGATAGAGTTCTCTGGCACTCTGTTCTCTCTGCCTACCCTGCAAGGGATATGGCGTGATGATATGTATGTATGTATGGAAGGGCTTTTGTTTTTGACGGAGGGCTATGAACTAGCCACACTCCGTTAATTCCGTCCGGGGCGATCGAAAGAACGGCGTGCGGCCCCGTAGATCCGCCCTTCATGGTATCTCTCGACGCCCTGCGAGTGGGGCCCTGGAACCTGGTCTTTATCTTTGATGGCATCATGGAAGGGCTAAGGGTAATTGACCTTCACTTCTTCATCACTTCGAAAATGAAATAATGAAGTGACTGCAATTAATTCAAATAATGCTTTAATCCTTACTAATATTATAAATGCGAATGTAACTCTGTCTGTCTGTATGTCTGTCGCTCTTTCACGCCAAAACTACCCAACTGATCTAAATGAAATTTGGTACACAAATAGTCTAGAGCCTAATAAAGGACATAGGCTACTTTTTAATGTAAAAGAAGAGTTGTAAAGGGAGATTAAAAGTTGTAAGGAAGTATCGTCATTTTTAAAGCCTATTTGAAACTTATTTTTAGGCTATTGATTAGATATAAATAAATATGACATTAAAAATTTGTAAAAAAAATACCCTTAAGGGGTAAAATAAAAATAGGGGATGAAAAACTTTAGGAAAGTAACCTTTTACGCGGGTGAAGCCGCGGGCAGAAGCTAGTAGACTATATAGATAGCGTAGTAGCCTATATAGCAACCTCCAAAATAGACTGGTTATTAAACCCGTCTATTTATTCAAGCGATTATCAAGCATGCAGATTGAACATATAACCCTAATGAGCTATACGTTCAATCCGCACGCTTCACAATAATAATTTGTGCAATCCAGAAATTATTGTTTTAAGTCCGGGTGTTATTAATGTCCATATACTTGCTGCAACACTATTAAGAATAAATTGTTTAGTAAAGAAATAAAAACTGTAACGTAAGACTAAGTTCTTTAGTACAGGATTAGGTGCTGTTTAAAGAAAGAAAGAATAAGTATATCAAATTAAGGAACATGATTGTTCCTCTGATACTTAAACAATTATTCAAGACTTGAAGCTTAATACACCTTTCCTTTCTACACTCTTAAATACCACAAGGAATTTAGTAGACACCTGTGAAACCCTAAACAACAGCCGTTAAAGCGATTAAGTTAAACATTATTCCGTCCCCACTCAGCTAAAGTACCTTTTAGTATGGCATTATCGGCACATAAACATCAAATGTGGACATCACTAAAGTCGCTGTAAATATGTACTTATAAACCGTTCATTTATCTGGATTTGAATGTTATTTTTTTTATTGCTTGTGGTGGCGAACGAGCATACAGCACACCTGATGGTAAGTGTCACTACCGCCCATGGACTTTTGCAATACTAAGGATATAGCCAGGCCGCTGCCTACCAATATAAACCCCAAACCCACCCCAGTTGGGCTTCCAGCTTTCTTGCTCACCGAAGAAAGTGCAATAGCACATTGCCATTATACAGACGTCGATCTTCTGCGAGAGTGTGGTACTACCCCAGACGGACCGGCCCGCGGCTGTAGACTGAGAACTGTCCATAGCGTGGTCTTACCACTATTAAAAAGTGTTTACTGCTAGACATCGACCTGCCTAAGGGGATATCCCCTTAATACCGGTTACAATTGACATAGTCATTGTTTTGTCATTTGTATAGTGGCCGACTGAATGAGAGCTATGTTGGGATGGTTTCTTTGCAGACACGTCTCTATGAGTAAATAGGCCGGGAGAGGTAATCTAGTGATGGCTGCTCTAGTAGTGAACTAGTGATTAAGTGTGGCTCGTTGGTCGACAGCGAGAGTAACTGGGACGCGGTCGCCTCCTTCTGCGAGGACGTCATCTCGCAGAAGGAAGCGGCGGAGCAAATCCGAGAGGAACTTCTCTTCGAGGATTTGCGCCGCCGGCGGCGACTGGGGCGGCGGTGGCGGCGGGTGAATGGACCTGGGATTAGTCTGGTCGCTCTGGGAGCGAGGCCACCGCGTGAGGACGACGCCCCGACGGTGCAAACTGTCCGGGCGTCGACATTAGTGAGAATACCCGTGAGGGTAGACCGCCGGGTGGGCCACTGAAGAAATAGACCGCGTACCAGTGACCCACCCGCACGGCGAAGAGAGGTATATTGTAGGGCGGGTCTACGGGGTCTTGCGCCGCTTTTCCTGTCGCCCCCGGACGGATTAGCGGGGTTTGAAGAACCGTACCCAAAAGCGACATTTTTTTCTTATGGAAAAAAAAGTGTCGCTTGTGGGATCTGGTCCAGCCTTTTGTATTATATTTTGATAGGTAGAAGTAGTCTTATTATATTTAAAGTATCAACGAAACGATTAAAATATGATACCTTTTTTTTTATTATACGTAATTATGGTACATATATTCAAAATAGACGTTAGCAAAATATTATGCAATTTCTAGTAGGATATACATATTTCCTCATCATCATCATTGTTATCATCTCATCTCATATATGTCCCACTGTTGGGCTCAAACCTCCTCCATAATGGGAGGGAAATTGACATACTATACCACGCTGGTCAGACGTGTTGGTATAGGGTTTTGTTTTTAGTTTCCCTTCTCTTGAATAGATGTTATATGCGTTTTATATCGCTTAGTCGTCTTTTACGATCACCCACGGGTAAGATGTGGTGAATTGTATTTTACACGGTACACAATTGTACACGGGGATGGTGAATTGTATTCTTATTCCATCACCACACGGATATACATATTTGAAATTTACTAATTGAGACGTTTCTTGTGAATCCCCAATATGGTACTAATATTTTTAATGTATATTACTCGGTGTCGTCGTGAGGGCGCTATATTGAATTTATTGTGATGTGTCATACCTAACCTATAACCAACGGACGGGCTTCGTCATGGTCAGGTTGCAAGAACACGAAAAGCAAGACTAAGAGAAGAAGTATAAGAAAAGCAAATGTAAAGTTAAATAGACCGACAAAATATTTGCCTCCATTTTTATCAAACGATAATATTTTTTACGCAGTTTTCTTTTTCAATTGAGTACTACATTTGATTATAAAGCTTTAAAGCTTTATAAACGATCTTTAAACGATCGTATTTCATTAATGAAAAACGATCGTCAATTTTCTCGTGATCAGACAAAGATTCAGTAGTATTAAAAAAAATCTAAACTCATTTCATTTTTTTACTCAACCCAACTACACAAACATAAAAATTTCTTTTAACCGCTTATTCCAAAACGCTTAATGTAGAAAATAACTTTTTAATCCTACCCTTTTATGTTAATGGCTACTTTTGCACTATTGAATTTGCAAGACAACGTAGGTTTGTTTTCAGTACCATCACGGCAAACTCATGGGTAACATAGAGAGTTTATCTACCTCAGCCCTTTCCTACAGATTAATTATCACATGTTTTCACAGACCTCGTTCTTCAGGTCGTGTCCTACTGTTTAAAACATCTATTTATAGCACTATATGCAATGAGTACATAACCTTGTTCGACAAAAGGGATACGTATTTAAAAAGTGTTTTATTTGTACTGCTTTCTATGCACACTTTTTAAAATTATACTATGCTACGGAGGAGAATGAAGAGGACGCTCTTTGGTGAGATTGGTAAAATTTATGTCATTATTTATTCTTAGAATAACAACAACAACTTATTTATTAACAAGTTAGTTGTTGACTGCGCAGTGATCGAAGGAGCTACTTTCATACTTATTGTCATAGGTTTGATATCAAAAATAATTCTTCTGGGTGTTAATATACTCTGTGATCACTAATTAAAATATTGTAAAGTCTTACGTCGGCTTTTATTATTTTTGACAGAAAAGAAGAAAGGGCGATGGTGAATGATCATATTCTTCCATACTGGAACACATTCCATGACTTCAGTGGCCCGCCCGGCGATTTACCGGATTTCAAATACATACATACGTCGGTTGAAGTCTTGACATCCTTTGTGCTTAAATTCTAGGGCTAACCTAGAATTTAAGCATTATTATGGCTGAATGCTTAATTCGTCAAAATATGATATCCCAAGCCATCACGCAGGATGTATCACTAAAGTTAAATTGTCGGTGACAATGGTCTGTCCATAAAGTGAAGAATGTTTACATGGCAAGTTATGAATACATTGGTACACGGCAGAATGTAATCAGACGAAAAGACAGGCGATTATATGTAACTTTTTGATAAACATTATATTTTATTTTTCATCGCTGTTGCGTGGCTACGGTAACAAACCAGACAGAGGAGTCATGTTTTTAAAATAAATATATACATTTACAAATAATGTGCGTTCTAATTTAGGTTGTGCTTGGAGCTATGATTTGAACTATCGGGATACATGTTTGCCTATATACTGCACAGATGGTGTATTGGTTAAGATGCCGACCTTCGTGCCACTGTCATGGGTTCGATTCCCACGCAGGACAACAATTGTGCAATTCACAAAATGTTGTTCTCAGTCTGGGTGTAATTTTGTAATTTGTCTGCGTTAATTGCATGTTTGTAAAGTCCCCCGCAATACAAGGTTTATTTCCTTAGTGAGGTATTATTTAAAATATATATATATATATATATATATATATATATATATATATATATATATATATATATATATATATATATATATATATATATTATTTAGGTGTATATTATTATATTATTTAGGTATATATTATTATGTATGTTGAGGTGGTTTGGACACGTGGAAAGAATTTGTGAAGAAAGGTTGACTAAACAAGTATACAAAGCGAGTGTGAGTGAGACGATTACAAGGGGAAGACCACGTCGTACTTTCCCTGATCAAATTGAAGATGTGTTAGTGAAAGGTCAGTCAGATTAAGAGTACGCGTAATCGTAGAGCATGCATGAAGACTGTGACGAGTGTGAATGAAGCGATGGAGGTATGTCAGGATCGTGGTTTGTGGCAATCCGTATTCTCTGCCTATCCCTCTGGGAAACAGGCGTAGAGCTCTCAACTATGCCAATCTCCATATTGAGGTGTGGTCATCAATTGCGTTCAGACAGGCGATATAATCCTTTGTATATCCACTCTCCTCCTTTTAACCACTAGCACTATAATTCCGTCGTCGTTAACATATCCTCTAAACAATGTCACAGCTAGATATGCCATATTTCTATTCTAAACTTTAGATTAAAATAACTAAACAGAATTTTAGACAAACCATCCAACAAATGCCTAACGTAGTACATATATTATTCGATGCTAATATTATAGTGATAACTATACTTACTAAAAGTTATAATAACTTTTAAGGCCGATATGGATTTCTAATTACACATTTACAATTCAGAGCACATCGGAGTCCTTTATATTGGCTACCAAGGTCCTTGAAAAATTAATGAGCTATAAAAATGAGTGGTTACAACGTAATTGCCCGAGCCCGGCGACGTACTTGAAATTGAATAATTATAATATAAGATATACAATGCGAAATTGGTAGGATGTAGGTACCGGGGGAGACTGAGACTCACCTACCTAGACCAGATTGGCCACGTACTGAAGAAAGGTGGAGTCAAGAGTCTCCGAAACCGGCGAGCGTGTATGAAGAGAATTATGAATGTTGAGGAAGCGAGTAAGTATGCATGAAGTATGCAAAGATAGAGTTCTCTGGCACTCTGTTCTCTCTGCCTACCCTGCAAGGGATATAGCGTGATGATATGTATGTATAATATACTAATTGGTCAATATAATAATATACTGTCCGTGTGGGGACGGAGTAAGAATATTATTCACCACCATCTATCTGACCCGTGGATGATCGTAAGAGACGATTATGGGATATAGAATGCATATAACATCTATGCAAGAGATGGAAAACTCAAAACAAAACCCTATACTAACATGTCTGACCAACATGGTATAGTAGGTCAATCGCCCTCCATTATGGAGGAGGCTCCAACCCAACAGTGGGACATATATTAGTTGAGATGATGGTGATGATGATGAATTTACTAATTATACCCTATATTTCTTAACCATAATAAGTAACACTTACCTACCAAAGCACAACATTTGAAGATTTTTATTAAGGTGAGGCCGCGCTTGGAATTCTAGTCACAGGGATAAGCGCTCATACCTAGCCAAGATATTAGGGCCTATGCCTTTAGCTTTTCGTAAAAATAAATATCCATTTTCTTTTTAATCAAAGCATCTTTAAGGAGTTCTACTTATTATTGACCTGTTTATAGAATTTTGCGTGAAATATTTTAATAATTTAGGTTTTAATCTAATAAAGACTTCTTCTTAATGAATGGCCTCTGTGAGTGATTAACCACAACTTCGCCAATGTCAAGTAAAATAAGTTTAAAAAATTATAATAGATTTATATTTTAGTCGTCAGTCATGTCGGTTCATTGCCTAAGTCATCAAATAAAGACTGTTTATTTTCTAACGGGACGTCAATAATAGGCAAAGACATTGTTTTTTTTCTTTTAGAACGTTCTGCAAAGGTATAAATCTTTGTGTCCCAGATGATTTTACAAACATACAATTAATGGACACAAAACAATCATTTGTGATTCAAAACAATCATTTGAGTACACAAATAATTGTTCAAACTGGAGATCGAACTTAAGACACGCCAACCATACACCGGTTGAAAATTATACTACTGTACCATTTATGTTTCCATTTGTATTGCAATTTTTTGTTCTTATGTTCACATGTAAGAGTAACAATAGGTAATGATGTACTAGAGCAAGTGGATGAATTTGTATATCTTGGATGTGGATTTAGCCGAGATGGAAGGTACACCACTGATATAGAGCGAAGAGTGAATGCGGGAAATAGAGTGAACGGAGCGTTGGGGCAACTTCTCGGCAGCCACCACCTCAGCCAGAAGGCACGTGTAGCAATACATAACGCAGTGCTTGTCCCAACATTACTGTATGGAAGCGAGAGTTGGGTATGCAGAAAAGAGTATGATAGTAAAATTAATGCGGTCGAAATGCGATCTCTGCGGAAAATCTGTGGAGTTAGGCTGACCGACCGCATTCGTAACGACGACGTAAGAGAGCGAGTAGGTATGAAAGAGAGTATTGGTGTAAAGATGCGAAAGGGAATGCTCCGATGGTTCGGACATGTGGAAAGAATGCCGAACGAACGCCTGGTTAAGAAGATATACAATGCGAAAGTGGAAGGATGTAGGTACCGAGGGAGACCGAGACTAACCTACCTAGACCAGATCGGTCATGTACTGAAGGAAGGTGGAGTCAAGAGTCTCCGAAACCGGCGAGCGTGTATGAAGAGAATTATGAATGTTGAGGAAGCGAGTGAAGTATGCAGAGATAGAGTTCTCTGGCACTCTGTTCTCTCTGCCTACCCTGCAAGGGATATGGCGTGATGATATGTATGTATGTATGTATGTTCACATTTAAGGGGTAAGAGTAGGAGAATGATGATGAATTCTTATTTTAATAATAGTACTACTAGTAAAGTTTCCAAGTTGCTTAAAAATCGTTAGCATTGTATTTCTTAAAGGGTTACTGATCAAATTTCTTTTTTTTTTGTGTTGATGATCAAGTAAAGGTACAATCGTCTGAAGGTTCAATAATATTATTAACTATATATGTTACTATTTTTTTGTAAATAATAATGTTACAATCCTCGCGCAATAAATTTCACTAGAGCTTAATTTGTATAGCGGATTTGGTATCGACAAGTAATGAAATCCACTTTACCACAAAATATCTCCCCGAAGAATTTCGTCCACTTACTAAAGAGGATTTAGGCACTCGAATAAAGCTCGCTAAATCTCTGACAAATGATTTATTAACTTTGACAAGCAACTTATTTTTTTTGTAAATTATATTTTATTTTATGAGCAAATGTCATTTAATTTAAGCTGTTTTTTTCACATATTAATAATATGAATTTACGTGTGGTGATGGAGTAAGAATACAATTCACCACCCCCTATCTTGCCCCTGGGTGATCGTAAGAGACGACTAAGGGATATAAAACGCATACAACATATGTGCCAGAGAAGGAAAACTCGAAACAAAACCCTATGGGCCTATACCAACACGGCTGACCAGCGTGATATAGTAGGTCAATTTCCCTCCCATTGCGGAGGAGACTCGAGCCCAACAGTGCGTTATATATGAGCTGACATGAAAAATATTTTTCTTTTATCGCTGTGGAAACGCATTTACGCGCTATCCCCCGCCGGTGACAGACGAGGGAGAGTGTGGAACTCACCGGCCAGCTGGAACCCGACCGGAATACCCACTAAAACCACAGCGGCCCCTTCCGCGCTTTTATGGGGAGCCGGAGAGATCGTCTACTGACATTCGATCCCCTTGGCCTTCTGGCCACGTCCTATAGTCCCTCAAGCGGTGGGAGGAGGTGCGCATAACGGCGCCTCCTCCTCCCCGGTCGCCGGCGGCGAAGCGAGTCAGCTGACGCAAGCACCTCGTATTCCCGCTCCGCGGCCTCCTTCCTTTTCATGATGGCCTTGCAAAAGGAGGCCATCGACGACCAGCACCTGTCGCTGTCAAGCATCTTCGAGATGATGGTCGACAACGACAGGTGTCTTCCAACGACCGCCGATAGGACGTGGCGCTGGGGCCCCCAGGCAGGGCATACCTCCAGAGTATGACGCGCATCATCTACTGGCATACCACACTCGTGACATCCTGGGGCCCCTTCTCTTCCAATTCTGTGCAGGTACTTACCAAAGACCCCATGCCCGGTAAGCACCTGCACCATCCTAAAGCTTAGGCTGCCGTGCCTTCTGTTAATCCAGCGGTGGAGATGTGGCGCAACCGCCTCCACAGTCTCCCGCCCTGCTGCGAGAAACTCCAGATCTTCTCTCCACCACTGAGTGACTCCCCTTCGGGCCACTTACAGTACTCTGCCCAGTCTCCTTACGGAGACTTGCTCGTCGTCGGCCCGCGCGGCGACGCGGTGCCGGTAGACCTCAGCCAGGGCCTCGGCCACAAGTGGCCAAGTTGGGTCGCCCGCCAGCAACGTCGCTGCGGTCCATGACACCGTATGATAGCCGCTGACAGCCCTCACCGCCATGGCTCTCTGAGGGCGTCGCAGAAGGGCCCTGTTGCGGACGGTGAGGGAGTCCGCCCAAATAGGGGCACCATACAGCGCCATGGACCGCACCACTCCGGCGTATAAACGCCGACAGGACGACCTAGGACCGCCTGTGTTTGGCAGAAGCCTACCTAACGCCGCGGCTGTCTTGACGAGCCTCGGAACGAGCTGGGCAAAGTGCGCCCCGAAACTCCACCTAGAATCAAGGTGCAGACCCAGATATTTCATCTGGGCCCGCACCGGCACAGCAACCCCAGACACGCTGATGTGTACACCTTGAGGGGGACCTTGACCCGGGCCATGAAATAGGAGGGCCTCGGTTTTCTCCACCGAGACCCTCAGGCCCAACATGCTGATCCGGCCCACGACGAGCGCAACCCCCTCTTCTGCCAGTCGAGCAGCCCCCAGGAAGTCAGGCCTCCTCACCGTGACGAGGGTATCATCAGCATAGCAGATGACCCCTATCCCGGAGAGAAGCCGACCCCGTAGGAGCCAGTTGAATCCGACGTTCCACAGGATTGAGCCAAGGACCGATCCCTGTGGAACGCCGCACTCCACCCGATGACAATGAATGTGCCCGTCGCCCCCCTCCCAGAGCACGTGCCTTCCCTCGAGGTACGCTTCCAACAGCCTCCAGAGATAAGGAGGCACTCCATGATACCGGAGTGCCTCCCTTAGCGTCTCATGCGGGAGGCTGTTGAAGGCGTTCTTTATGTCCAGTGAAACTGCCAGGAGGACTTCCTTTCTGGCCACGGCATCGGTGGCCAAGGACTTCAGGGGGGCCAGTGCGTCAATAGTTGACCGGCCGCCCCTGAACCCATATTGACTCTCTGACAGTTCCGGTCGGATTTCCTCGAGGTGCTGGACAAGACGGTCCGCAAGCACCTTCTCGAACAATTTAGCCGTCTCGTCCAGCAGCACCAGCGGTCTGTATGCGGAAGGGGAGTCGACTGGGCGACCCTCCTTCCGCAGCAAGCACAACCTGCCGCATTTCCATTGCTCCAGGAACTGCCCGGACCTCAGGCACGTATTGTGCAGTTCCCGGAGCTCACCCCCGAGGTATTCCGCGGCGACGTTGAGTACAATTCCCGGGACGCCGTCCGGACCAGGCGATTTCCGCTTCCCGCGGAGTCGAGAAAGGGCTGTCGCCATTTCTCGGTCGGTGATGAGTGGGATTGAGGTCTCCACCTCTACCACCGACCAAGGAGCCATTCGGGGGGGAACGTGTCCCGCAGAACGCGGGAACAGTTCCCTCATTAGCCCCGACAGGAAACCTGGATCCATCGTTTCGATGATAGGGACGCCACAGGCGCGAATTCTGTTCCGCGCCCGCTGGTATGAGCGCCCCCAAGGATCACTGTCGAGGCCCGTAAGGAGTTCCTCACGGGCCCTCTCCTTCGCCTGGCTGATGGCCAGCTGCAGAGTTTTCTTCCTTCTTATATATTCCGTCCGCAGCTGACCCTCAAGGACGTCATCGCAGTTAGCCCGCTTTCAGCATCTAACATAAGCACGCCGCGCCCGATTGGCAGCCACACAAAGATTAGCTATCTCGAGCGACCACCAGTACACCTGGCGATGCGGCGGCCTTCGCTGAGCCCTCGGCATCGCCGCATCACAAACTACCTTAAGGGAGTGCCCTTAAGGTAGTTTGTGTCGGGTCTCATTTGATCTGCGAGCCCATCCATATCTGTAAGTAGCATCTGTCCTATCCTACCCCAGCGCTGTACTATGGCAGACTCCCGGGTCATTTCTAGGTCAAGTTAACCAATGGCCCACTTTGGGAGTCCACGCCTTCTGCCGCGCCGGGGCTCTGATGGTCCCCGAGGGGCAGAGATCTCGAACCGCACATATCGGTGGTCCGAGAGAGTCGCCACCACCAGGCTGGCGAACGATAAGTCCACCACGGATCCACCCCGATGTCGCACGCAGGTGTGAACCGTCCCTCTGTTAAGGAGGGACAGACCGGAGAGCAGGGACCACTGCTCGACGGCCGTGCCCTTAGCGGCTGTGGCAGGGTTCCCCCAAACGCGAGACTTTGCGTAAAAGTCGCCGAGGACCACGATTTTCCTCGGCGAGTGACGGCGAGCCGCGGCACTGACGGAGTCCAAGAATAACTCGAACTCCGCCAGACCGCGATTGGAGGAGAAATAAATACCGATGATAGCGAAGTCTCGCCACCCCACCACAACGTAACCATTGCCCCTCTCCAGTGTAGAGAGGGGAGGGCCGACAAATCCTTTGGACAGGACAGCCACATCTTCCTTATTGTCCCCCACCCAATTGGGTGAGTGAGGGATAAAGTAGGGCTCGCAGGCCACAGCTAAGTCAATTTCCCGCTCCGCCATGGACTGCAGTAGTAGGTCCTGAGCACGGAGCAAATACAAAGAGGAGACGGCCTAAGTAACTGTGCACTGTGATTCTCAAGTAGGCCCTGACGTCATCACGTTAACATCAATAGTAGGCGTGGCCTATTAGTCTTCTGTCGTCGCTGACGGTGTTCGTACGGTGCATAAAATTATATTTTTGGTGTATTTTTATGTTATTATGAAGAAAACCATGAAGTGTTGTGTTTTATCATGTAAAAACTACTCCAATAAATGTACAGATGCTATGGAAAGAATCACATTCCATTTGTAAGTATATTTATTCATAATTTATCAAAATAATTTCTAGAAAGTTCTTTTGACGGTATCGTGTTCAGAAATAATTTTACTCAACGCTAGATGGCACCACTTTTCGTAATAGAACCTAGAACAATAAAAGCACATACAGTTCAAACTATTAAGATTATTGTAATAACTAATAACCATGAGTATTAAAATTTATACCCAAAGACAAAAATATGAGTTTTATATGTAGTTAAAAATTATTTTGTAAGCAATACGCCAGCTGTCGTTAACTATGAAGAACTATAAAAGTGTCAAAAATCCAGGGTCGTAATTAGAATATAATTATAACATTCGAATTTTTCATCAAAGAAAAATATTTTTTACACTACTTTAAATGAACCTATTATAATTAAACTGTAAATTTTGTATGTTTTAGAATACCGTCCAATGACGATGATAGAAGCAATGGATTTCAAAAATTAATAGAAAAACTGGACTCCTACGAAATATACAAAGATTTGTTCTTCTCATTTTAATAATGAAGATTTAAAGGACTGTATTGCAGCCAATAGAAACCACTTCGAACAAGCTTTTTATATTTTAAATTGTTTTATATTTATGTATTTAACTAACACTGTAAAAGTCATAAATATTTTTTGCAATAGAAAAAGGTTTTTCTTTGTTACAGTATTTAGGGCAAGACTAGGTATAGCTCAAGAAATAGATGATACAAAAGAGTATTTCATTTTTATTATTGGAACCAATGTCACCCTTTCTCCTTTATTTATTAATAATGTAATTGCACTCGATGCAATTTCTTGATAAGATTAACGAGGTTGAGCACGTCACAAAAATATTCAAAATGGTGGTGGCGTCGAAGACCGGGTCTTCAAGTTACCTTTGGCATGGCTAAGTTTTAGATGGCCCGTGCGTAAATCAAACGGTGGCTACTTAGGGCTGGTCTGCTCGCTTGAAATACTCTTTTACATGTCTTGGGCATTGACACCATTGTTGCATTATCAATTATATAAAATTATATAAAGCCTTATTTTAATAGAGTGGTTTGATACATACATACAAACATACATATCATCACGCCATATCCCTTGCAGGGTAGGCAGAGGGAACAGAGTGCCAGAGAACTCTATCTCTGCATACTTTACTCGCTTCCTCAACATTCATAGTTCTCTTCATACACGCTCGCCGGTTTCGGAGACTCTTGACTCCACCTTCCTTCAGTACATGACCGATCTGGTCTAGGTAGGTTAGTCTCGGTCTCCCTCGGTACCTACATCCTTCCACTTTCGCATTGTATATCTTCTTAACCAGAGTGGTTTGATTCTTTTTTTATATGGAAAAGATAAAAAGGAAGGAAATAATACCGTGTAACTAACATATTTACTAAAAGTCCAACTACTTTCATTCGACAATTTGTTAGAAAACCAAACAAATAATTGTATTACTTGGTCGTATGAAAAGGACACAAATATGAAGAAAAAAAGGTTTCTAAACTTCTAAGTTTATCAGAATGACAGTAAAGAAAAGATGGATTTTTCATAAAATATTAACATTATGAACAATGCTGACAAGCTTTATAAAGAAATTTTCGGTTAAAAACAGTAGTCGTACACCTACTCGCTATGCAGAATTATTTGATTATAAATGTGTGTGTGTGTGTGTTACAAATGTTTACATTTGTATTTGAATAGAGCAAACAGCTAATAAGATTTGTTTGTATCTTTGAAATAAAAAAAATTAGCACTCCTTGATATATGTAGGTAAATTCTGAGTACGTCCCTGTTATACCATACATTTACTGCCATCTAATGCAAGATAGCTCAACTGCATACAATATACGAAATTAGTAGTTGTGCTAATAGCCGGTAGATGGACATAAAGGAGGGAGTGAGACAAGTACTATTACTTGTCTCACTTTCTTCATTAGCAGCGTTCCGCTCATCCCTGTAAATGACACGCATTGTTTCATAGAAAATATTCATTACAACAGCTCCTCTTTGTATTTGCTCCGTGGTCCTGAGCCCCGGCGCAGTGGCTTAAATTCGCCTGGAGGAAGCGTACTCCGTCTCCCATTTAGGTTGACATTTCGGCTTCCTCCTGGCCTCTACGGCCATTCACGAATGCAGCGGCCCGAGGTCCAGGGGCCACCTTACCTTTCGACGAGGGGGCTCGGCAGACTGCCGCAAATGGTATGCTCCGCAGTTCGACCAGCGGCGGTACATACTGCACAACGCGGCGTGGCCACACACGCGGCCGATTTATGACATGAATAATATGAATTAACTATAATAACTTAATAAGTAATATAGTTATTTAATATATTTAATCAAATATAACTATTACATTTTTTTATTTCATAGCTTTTATAACCCGAAAAACACTTTTGGCCAAAAAGAATTTTGAGAACTAAACAGCAAATACATTGTGTTTATAAAATATCAACCTAAATAAAACATTCAGTTCCCACCAATCTTTGGATTTTTTTTAAACGGTTTTGTTTAGCTTACTCCGTTTGTTTTTTTATTTAGTAATTAAAATTTCACCCTCTTCATGACAACCGATTGACCTGAAATTTGGTGTACGCTTTTGGTTCTGGTGACAATACAATTATGTACACTAAAATTTATTGTCAATTCAAGATGGCCGCCGCTACAAAATGGCAGAAAACCTACTTTTTTCAATCCCATCAATATGGGTATCAAATGAAAGGGCTTGACAAGTAGAATACAGTGCATAAAATCAAAATCTAAGATGGCCGCCACTACAAAATGGTAGATAATCTGATTTTTTTTTTCAATAAAACTCTGATAAGTTGCCTTCTTGTTGATGACAACAACAAACGATTTGTTACTTCAAAATATGAGTTTTGAAGTAACAAATCGTTCCATTTTTAAAATACACGATTGATATGAATTTACACATATATTTATTTGGCCGCTAAAACACGACAGATATGGCTTTTCATACATTTTTTGGCGGCTGCTGCTCGCAAGTATTTGGTCAGATAGCAATTTTGATTTATCTCGAAGAAGGTGGTCAAAATAATGTTCAAATTTCCAAGCATGTTTGAGAAAAAATATTTAACTCTAAGATATTGAATATAATACAAGGCCACCATCCCGACTAGAAATTTTTTCGTCTTCCTTAGCAGGACCGGACCGGGCATGCCCGATCTGGACCAGATAAGGTATGTAACGCAGAAGATATATCTGGACCCGATCAGGAAAACCTTATCGGGTCCACATCAGGCATTCCTGATTGGGTCCAGATCAGGCGTTCCTGATCGGGTCCGGATGAAATTTTACTGATCGGAACCAAATCAATCTGCGTTATATATCTTGCCTGATCCAAAACGAATATGCCCAGTCCTTTTAAAAAACATGAAAAGAACATGTTTAATAGGTAAAAACATAAATTAATATATGACGTAGGCACCGAATGCAGTGCTATATTATTATCATAGAGAGTGCCAGTGAGCCGTTCCGATTAGGGCACAACCACCAGATGCTAACGACTGCAACTGTCGCCTGATTTTCTCATTCATGACCTGATCTATCTGTTTTAATCTGATTCGATAACGACTAATTTAATATTAGGCCATGTCATTACGCTTCAGAGAATCTTAACACCGCGATTCAAATAATGACGTCATTTTACTAACGCCATCTATTTATTATGACCCAAAACATTAAATGTTAGAATGGTTGTTACAATATAATATTTCTATCTATCTATGTTTTCAAATGTTAGGTACATTTATATATATATATATATATATATATATATATATATATATATATATATATATATATATATACATATATATATATATATTATTTATTTTTGTTTTTTACTTTAAATATAAATTATTTTTATATTATTAATTAAATATTATTATTATTATTAAGTGGAAGGATGTAGGTACCGAGGGAGACCGAGACTAACCTACCTAGACCAGATCGGTCATGCACTGAAGGAAGGTGGAGTCAAGAGTCTCCGAAACCGGCGAGCGTGTATGAAGAGAATTATGAATGTTGAGGAAGCGAGTGAAGTATGCAGAGATAGAGTTCTCTGGCACTCTGTTCTCTCTGCCTACCCTGCAAGGGATATGGCGTGATGATATGTATGTATGTATGTATTATTATTAAATACATATGATTAATTAAAGATTTCAGATTAATCTCCTCTGATGCAAATACAATTTCGCCGTGGCATAAATATGACAATCATGTCACTTTTTTGAATTTTGATTGAAATTTTTTTTGTGTTACGAAAACTGTTTCTGGTTCTGATATACTACAAGCCTTACTATATACTTGATGATATTCCACATCAGGCTATCCTTATTTGGTCCTGATCCGGTATGCCTTACCATACTTGATGTTATTTCACATCAGGCTATCCTGATCAGGACCAGACCTGGTCCTGATAGGGTTTGCCGGATCCGGCATGCCTCATTCTGTCCTGATCGGGTCTTGATCCGGTATGCCTTACCATACTTGATGATATTACACATCAGGCTATCCTTATTTGGTCCTGACCTGGTCCTGATCCGGTATGCCTTACCATACTTAATGATATTTCACATCAGGCTATCTTTATTTGGTCCTGATCTGGTCCTGATCCGGTATGCCTTACCATACTTAATGATATTTCACATCAGGCTATCCGGATCAGGACCAGACCTGGTCCTGATAGGGTTTGCCGGATCCGGCATGCCTCATTCTGTCCTGATCGGCTCCTGATCCGGTATGGCTTACCATACTTGATGATATTACACATCAGGCTATCCTTATTTGGTCCTGACCTGGTCCTGATCCGGTATGCCTTACCTTACTTGATGATATTTCACATCAGGCTATCCTTATTTGGTCCTGACCTGGTCCTGATCCGGTATGCCTTACCATACTTAATGATATTTCACATCAGGCTATCCTTATTTGGTCCTGATCTGGTTCTGATCCGGTATGACTTACCATACTTAATGATATTTCACATCAGGCTATCCTTATTTGGTCCTGATCCGGTCCTGATCCGGTATGCCTTACCATACTTAATGATATTTTTCACATCAGGCTATCCTTATTTGGTCCTGATCTGGTCCTAATCCGGTATGCCTTACCATACTTAATGATATTTCACATCAGGCTATCCTTATTTGGTCCTGATCTGGTCCTGATCCGGTATGCCTTACCATACTTGATGTAATTTCACATCAGGCTATCCTGATCAGGACCAGACCTGGTCCTGATCGGGTTTGCCGGATCCGGCATGCCTCATTCTATCCTGATCGGGTCCAGATACATGATCTGGTTGAACCATACTTTTTTTCTAGTCGGGATATGACGCTTGCAACTACCCTTCTAACGCATAGTGAAATTTTTATACACCTAGTTGTTAAAAAAGTGGTCTTCATTTCATCTAATTAAATTAGAAATAATGTAAGTTTTATTTTTCAATACGGATATATTCTCAAACTCGTTTTTAGTAAACTAACTATCATTATCACTAAAATCAATGACTTAACTCCTAAGAACAAATCTTTGTATGTATTATACTTTCGAAATTACCCATACTCACCGATCTAAATGAGCGAGCCTATATAAATAACCTATATTTATGAGGTTTAAACATATTTAGTTCCTGCTAATTATCCGATATTTTTTTTCTATTTAGTCAATTAAACCAGGACACCACCAATTAATGCAGATATTAAAAAAAATATTTTAATAACAACGCATAATGCATTCCAAACAAAAAGGACCCCAAAAGTCTAAAAACATCTTAATATTTTATATAGTTGTTTATCTACTTAACATTGTTATATTTTAAGTTCAAAATTTATTTGTTCAAATGCCATAAAAAGTGTTTAAAAGCCTCTGATAGCCAGAATTACCTTTTAAAATTCTTATAGCTTATTTACTGCAAGAGCCTAAATTGTAAAGTTATAGACTCCATAAAATAAAATAGAACATAATAAAAAATGACTACAAAACCATCTTAAGTAATAAAAAAAAATCTTACGAGATATTTTTATCTATCATTGATCGTGATATCCATCTATCGACCCATCGATCTCCATTGTTATAGGCTTCCTCCCCCACGAAGAAGACAATGCTATAATTACGCTCTGGGGACAGATTAGCGATCGCTATTGACATTATAAGTATCCGAGTAGAGTGCTCTTGACGTTTCTCCTGATAATCCCTCAGCCAGATTTTTGACTTTCACAGAAAAATAATGTGATACACATTGTATTTCTAACTGGTCACGGATGGATTTTAGAATACTTTAGATAAACAATTAAACTCTATAGATAGCGCTGCGATCGATGTTAAGGAATTCTGTTTTTATTTCTTGTAGATTTATACACAGCAGCCTCTTTTGGGACAGTTAGTAATAAACATTTTTGTTTTATTCATTTTCTTCAACATTTGCGCCTTTTGGAGTACCTAACTTTTTGCCCGAAATTAAAAAATCTTAATACATATATAAATTACGCGTCACATTGTTTGTCCGCATATAAATTACGCGTCACGTTGTTTGTCCGCATATAAATTACGCGTCACGTTGTTTATCCGCATATAAATTCGCGTCACGTTGTTTGTCCGCATATAAATTACACGTCACGTTGTTTGTCCGCATATAAATTACGCGTCACGTTATTTGTTCGCGATGGACTCCTAAAGTACTTCACCGAGTTTAATCAAATTTGCACAGCATGTGTAGTTTGATCCAACTTAAAAGATAGGATAGCTTTCATCTCAATTTATAGTCGCAATATTTATTTATTGCAAATTTTCTTTATTTGACAGTCACAATTATCTGTTATCTCCAAACGATTCTAACAGATGGCGGTATCTGTTGACTGGATTGAGTAAGTATTTAATAGATGGCGCTATGTTTCATATAAGCTACAATTTATTAGCATAACCACCACGTGTTACTAAGGCTACCTTAGCCACAGCAACGCGTGGCCGCGTCTGCTAGTACATTATATTTTTTTCTTTTTACTCTCGTGTCGTACAAGTGACTAAGGGAAACTGATCTTAGACCACTGTCATATTAATCTACAGTATCTAAGGTTTTTGAGTATAACAATTCACTGCACAGGTGGCGTAGTAATTAAGATATCCACATACCGTGCCAAGTCTCGCGAATTCGATTATTACGCAAAGCAATACTTTGTGCGCTCTACAAATATATTTTCTGAATCTGAGTGTAATTTGTCCGTTAATCGTATGAAATCCCTAGCAATATAAGAATTAGTTTATTACTGCTTGGTGTTTATAATTAAAAAGAAAGTATCTGTTACGGTATTCAAAGTAAAATAAAATAGAAATATCAACAAAAGCACCTACGTAACATTTATCTTGTAAAACTATTCACATTCTAAACAATATTCTAACAATAGCAGACATTTGTAAACTTTGTAAAAGCATTCATTTCATGAATGGTGTGCGAAGCTGGCAGCTAGATAGCGAAACGAGGAAACGACACGATGTCCATCTGCAGTGCACTGTACAACTTGATCAAAGAACTAGAGCAGTTTGTGTTATCTACAAGCTCTTATCCAGTCTTTTAGAGAAATTGTTATGTTAATTTTAACCGATATTATTCCACGATATTTTACAAAATATGATAACCTGTATACAATTATAATTAAAGCAAGCAATTAAATTTAATTAATAAAATTAAATAAAACATTTGTAAATATACAAAAATTAAAGAAAATTATATTTTTTTTTTATTTAAATTCATTTGTAATTTAAATTATTTATTTTCACAAAGAACTTATCTGGAGCATAATTTCAATGATCCCTGCACTATGCTTAGTCTTGTCTCCATCCAACAGAGAGAACATTAATTCCCAACAGGGAAGAATTCCGTTTGACGCACAGGTGGCAATCACAGTGGATAATAATCTTCCCAGGAAACAGGAAATAACTACCATTAAGGTTAGTTATCACTGTAACTACCATTTTAATTATGCATTGTGTGATTTTACCTTCGAAAAATATGTAGGTATCTTGCAACAATAAACTTGTGTTAGACGATTAACGAAATGAACAAATAATAAAAAAACATATAAATAGCAAATAAAAAACAAATATATAGCAAGACTTATTTAATATATGAACTTACACATTAAATGTTTTGGAGAATATGAAGAGAAGCAGCAGAAGAATAAGTAAACCATATCAAATTTCACTTAACCATATCAATTTTTAGCGTTGGGACAACTTCTCGGTAGCCACCACCTCAGCCAGAAGGCACGTGTAGCAATACATAACGCAGTGCTTGTCCCAACATTCAGCGTGTACTGTATGGAAGCGAGAGTTGGGTATGCAGAAAAGAATATGAAAGTAAAATTAATGCGGTCGAAATGCGATCTCTACGAAAAATCTGTGGAGTTATGCTGACCGACCGCATTCGTAACGACGACGTAAGAGAGTAGGTATGAAAGAGAGTATTGGTGTAAAGATGCGAAAGGGAATGCTCCGATGGTTCAGACATGTGGAAAGAATGCCGAACGAACGTCTGGTTAAGAAGATACACAATGCGAAAGAGGAAGGATGTAGGTACCGGGGGAGACCAAGACTCACCTACCTAGACCAGATAGGTCATGTACTGAAGGAAGGTGGAGTCAAGAGTATCCGAAACCGGCGAGCGTGTATGAAGAGAATTATGAATGTTGAGGCAGCGAGTGAAGCATGCAAGGATAGAGTTCTCTGGCACTCTGTTCTCTCTGCCTACCCTGCAAGGGATATGGCGTGATGATATTTATGTATGTATGTATGTAAATTTCACTCTTCCCATACATACATATATAATATACTTAAAAACAAAGTTTTCTGTGTACCGCCGCCGGCCGGTCCGTCCGGGGTAACCACACTCTCGCAGACAATCCACGTCAGAGCAGTGCAAAGTGCTTTTGCGCTTCGTTCGGTGAGTGAGAGAGGCGTCAGTCCAGCTTTCTGGGTGTATTTGGGAGTTTTTATTGGTAAGCAGCGGATATTGCAAAAGACCATGTGCAGCAGTAAAACATCGCGCACCAAAAACAGGTAACAGCATCACGTACTAAAAAATTAACTCATAGGAGACTTAACAAACATGCAATTAACCGACACAAATTTCACTCAGATTCAGAACGATTATTTATGGATCGTACAACGAACTATTCTGCATGGGGATCGATTCCATAACACTTGGATGGGAGGTTGTTATTTAGACCACTAAGCCATCTTGTACAGTCTACGTCTGAATTGAGTCTTTTAATTATTGATCTCTACGAGCCAGTACTTTAAAATGCTTAATATAGTTATGCTAACTCATCAAATATTCACAATGAATTTTGTTCTATTTTACACAATTGTGTATGACCTTGTCATATCTGGCTACATTTTTAATAACAATCTGTAATAAAAATGATTTAATTTATGCCCTGGCTGATCCAATAGAACGTCTATTTTTAAAAGTTCTGCCTGCAATATCAGCTCTTTTATATTATTCAAAGCTGGGCTTGAGCCTCCTCCTCAATAAAACAGGTGGCCTGGGTTTTGTGACGAGTTTTCTTTCTCTTGCATCAATGTTACCATGATGTGTAGTTATGTTCCTTATTGGTCTTTTACGACACTCACGGGCAAGAAAGGGAATTTTGAATTGTATTCTTACCCCGTCACCATAGATAGAGATAAATCCTTCCATTCATCAGCCCGTTGACGTCTACTGTTGGACATAGGCTTCTCCATGAGAATGCCACTCAAAACGATACTGTGCCACCTGCATCCTACGGCTGTCCGTCACTCTCAAGATGTCGTCAGTCCAACTGAGAGAGAGAAATAGTTAAATATTAAAAATAAAATCTTAATCTCGACGTCATCCTAACTTTAATAGTGGCAGGACCACGCTATTGACAATTCTCTGTCTACAGTCGCGGACCGGTCTGTCCGGGGTATTACCACACTCTCGCAGAAGATTGACGTCTGAGTAATGGCAATATGCTATTGCGCTTCGTTCGGTGAGCGAGAGAGCCGGCAGCCCAACTGGGTGGGTTTGGGGTTTGTAATAGTAGGAGCCCATACTCTTGGTATAGCAGAGGTCCATGGGTAGCAGTGACACTTACCATCAGGTGTACTGCTTGCTCGTTTGCCACCATAAGCTATAAAAAAATATTAAAAAAAATAAAAAAAAACTCCACCCATCGGTGACATTGATATTCTATTATCGAGTCGAAATCCAGCCAGATAAAAATGCCAAGGAGAGGTTACATATTAAAACGAAATATAAGAGTACTTATGAGTAAGAAAAAGAACTCTCTTCTCCAAGGAGAAGAGAGTTCTATTTCAAATTAGATAAGGAAAAACTCTCCTCTTCGAGATAATAATTATTGATCTATCCATTCAACAGCCTATTGAATTCTACTACTGTCTCCTCATAGGATGACAATATACAGAGTGCCGATTTTATTAGTAGAATAACTTAATCTAGGTGTAGGAATGACGCCATAAAAAACATTAAAGTTAGTTGCAGACTCCTAGCTCTTCCCAATCCCGAGATAAAGTGATTTGTTTCTTATCAAAACAGTAGGTTTGTCACCGTACATTGGCCTGTAGGTACATTTTGACCGGCTGTGCGGCGGCGAGCGCAGCGCGAGCGGGTCTATTTGCCTACTAGTTCAGTGTCACACGCATGAGTTTATGCCTACACGAAATTTTTATAGTACAAGTGTATTGACCGCTTATCAGTATGGCAATTTAATCAAAACTTAGGTACTATTTTTTTTACTCATTTGGATAGTGTATCATGGTCTGATACACCCCCTTTAAGGATTCTACTAATTAAATCGGCACCCTGTATAATATAACCACCACGCTTAATAGGTGAACTATTTTATTGGTCTTGGTGGCACACGAGCAAGCAGCACACCTGACGGTAAGTGTTACTGCCACACATGGACCTTTGCAATACCAGAGGTACAGCTAGGTCGCTGCCAACCAATAAAAATTCCAAACCCACCCAGAAAGTCAGGCTTCCGACCAGAGGGTTACACTTCCGACTAGAAGCACAGCAGCACACTGCCACTGCTCAGACGTCAATTTTCTGCAAGAGTGTGATACTACCACGGACGGATCGGCCCGCGACTGTAGACAGAAAACTATCAATAGCGTGGTCCTGCCACTATTGAACAGTTGTCTTAAATTTTCCAGGAGTACCTACAATTGTCCGTTCTTCCGTTAATTCCTCAAACAATATTTAGAACTGCCACGTTAAGGATAGTGACTTATTTTATTCCCAATCCGTCACCAAACTGGGCAATTATTTATGACTATTATAAATCTAAAGAGTCTCTCTAAAGAATCTAAAGAGTCATTAAGCACACTAATCACAGGTAAGAAAATGGTTAAACTATTAGATAAGGATGTTACGTGCTCAATTAAATATTAAAGAACGTTCATTTAGTGTATCTTATGTACATACATACATACATATCATCACGCCATATCCCTTACAGGGTAGGCAGAGAGAACAGAGTGCCAGAAAACTATATCTTTGCATACTTCATTCGCTTCCTCAACATTCATAATTCTCTTCATACACGCTCGCCGGTTTCGGAGACTCTTGACTTCACCTTGCTTCAGTACATGACCGATCTGGTCTAGGTAGGTTAGTCTCGGTCTCCCCCAGTACCTACATCCTTCCACTTTCGCTTTGTATATCTTCTTAACCAGATGTTCGTTCGGCATTCTTTCCACATGTCTGAACCATCGGAGCATTCCCTTTCGCATCTTTACACCAATACTCTCTTTCATACCTACTCGCTCTCTTACGTCGTTGTTACGAATGCGGTCGGTTAGCCTTACTCCACAGATTTTCCGCAGAGATCGCATTTCGACCGCATTAATTTTACTTTCATACTCTTGTATCTTATGTAACAAGTTTATATAAAGTTATACTTTATATACAAACAAATAATAATAACAATGAACTAACCTCGGTATGTATCAATTACTATTTTAATTTAGAATCTCAATCTAAGTCTTAGCATATGACCACGGATGTTAAGGAATCAGTACCAGTGGTCGCTCTAATGGCGATGGGAATAGCACACAGTGGGTAATTGAGCCGCTCGCTGCCCTGCCGTCGTTCCGGATGGAATAGTCGAGCTGTGTTCAAGCCATAACCTGACAAAACGAAAAAAATGTATACTTAATCGAGGTAGATAGGTATACTAAATAAACGTTCAAAGTTTTTATGCCAATGTTTATTAAAACAAGGTTTTAACATGATGTTGTTTTCATCTACACAATATTAAAGAAATTTTAATTTAGAATACAATTTCAACTTATTAAGCGTGCCTTGAGTTAGTTAAGCAACGCTTAACGTGTAGCTTGTATAACAAAAGAAATAAAAAAACGAGTTAAAATTCAGAGCGGGTCTTAATTAGAGGAAAGTGACACTTGCAAGAACGCAGCCGTTTTAGCGTAAAATAAACTACCTTCCATCCACAAAATAACAAACTGTATTGAAAATAACCAGTCACTGTAAATATATCATAAAATTATTGTTATTCTAAACTAAGACGTTGACGTTTAAAAAAGAAAGGAAAATATAATTAAAAATTTTCTTCTAGATTGACTAAATTTTAAATACCAACAAGCACTAAAAATTAATAGTGGACTATTTTTACAAACATACAATTAACACAAGTTATATTCAGTTTCAGAATTTTTCTACAAAGAATTGAATCTATGACGCTCAGTATAAAATGTAAATACATAAGCAAGTACACCAGCTAGGTAATCCAAATTCACTGAAATTAATGTAGGTATACTATAAAGGATAAAAAAAAGATACACTGTATCTGCCATAAAGGTTAGTGTGTATACATTGTAGATTATACATACATACATATCATCACGCCATATCCCTTGCAGGGTGGGCAGAGAGAACAGAGTGCCAGAGAACTCTATCTTTGCATACTTCACTCGCTGCCTCAACATTCATAATTTTTTTCATACACGCTCGCCGGATTCGGAGACTCTTGACTCCACCTTCCTTCAGTACGTGACCAATCTGGTCTAGGTAGGTTAGTCTCGGTCTCCCACGGTACCTACATCCTCCATCCATTTTAGATTATATGTACCCATATGACTTCAATAATATTTGTATTGTATTGAAACTAAGCTTATAATCATTTTCGAGTGGTGCCGAAGTAAGAATACCATTCACCGCCATTTCCTGTACCATTATTGAGGATGATTTAGGGGCCATCATTATCATCATCATTCTTCTGCTCTTCTCCCAATTACTTTGGATCGACGCAATATGTACTTGTACATATTGCAAAAGTTATTGGCAATAGTTTTATGTCCGGCCACCTGCCTGACGTCAACCCTCCTTGGGCATTTAATTATAAATTAAAGGGCATCAGGTGGAGTTGACCAAGGTCGATGTAAAGCTCTTAATCGTTTTTTACGACATCCACGAGCAAAGTAAGGGTTGGTAGTATTCGCAATTTAAAATAAATTCTTATTATAATATTGTACCAATCCGTTTGACTATCATAGAATAGTAGAGAAATTTAGCTTCTATTATAGGAGAAGACCTTGAAGAGGATGATAATTCTTTCATTATGCTCCTGTCATTATCCCACATTATATTTATTTTCTTCTTCGTTTACTAAACCATCTGGTTAATTAAAAACATTCTGCTTAGGGTTTTGGGTAAGTTTTGCGATTAATGCTAATAGAGATTGGGAATATAGTCGTTAATCACACAGCACTAAGTAGAATTAACATAGAGTCACTATTATAAAATTCGAAAAAAGATGGTTATGATAACAAATAGTTTTTTTTAATAGCACCCAAATTTTTAAGTATTCAACAATCGAAATGACTACAGCGATTTTATACATTAACTTATGGCATCCATTCGTCAGGTCAACTAGGCTTCCGAAATGAATGGCATTTTAAATGAAATGTTTTGTTGGTAGGAATAATGATCGAAGATTATGTGTTTCGATTCAAAACGTTCACTTTCTAATTTCATAGTAATCTTCTCATTAAGCTTGGCATAATTCACAAGTAGCACGTAAAAAACATATGAAATGTTTTTTCATACGTCACACCTGTTACCCGTCTTAAAAATCAAGAACTAATGATGTAATTCATATTGTAACGCCATTAATCATAAATCATTTTGCATTTGTAATAGCAAACGTGTAGTAAGTATGACATTAGAGTCGCGGCACATCATCGACGATGACGACGACGATATCACACTTGCTCAATTAAGAGCTTACACGGCCTGCGAGGCCATTACACATGAATATCCGCGGTTTCGTCTTCGCCGTCGAGGTGCGAAATCGCGACGCGCAAAAATCATAAATCCAAACGTGGGCACGCCCACTTTGCCACCAGCGACGCCCCAAGCCGAGGTCCGTTACCTACAGGGGGAGCTCTTGGGCGATGTCGCTTAGCTTACCTCAATCGGGTTGAGAGCCTTCAGCGCTCACCCATGGTCCACATAAAGCTGTCAAAGCCATCTGCGGCTAACAGCTAAAAACATTAGAGCATTGCGAAAAAAATCATTGGATATGATATTTCACATGTGAAATCACAGTTAACAAGAAAATCACCAAATGAAAATGAAATGAAAGTAGCAATCATTTTCATATCTAATTCTCATCACGCTCTAAGTGGCATTTACGACACCTGTAACCAATGTTAGGATCCATAATATTCCTTTCCAACAACATATTTCTATGCTTTAACAAATTATATAGAAAAAAAATCTGCATTAATGTATACAATTTCAGTAAAATGTTATGCTAGTTCAACCACTTGGGACTTAGTTTTATCCCGACGTCTACGGTAGATTATGTCGTGAAATATCTGTCCTGAGGGAGCAAGACTTTTATGAAATTCATTGTCGTCCGTAGTATTAAATTTAAACTATGTAAAAGAATACTTTGATACTAATATCATCATTCTCCTACTCTTATCCCAATTACTTGGGGTCGATACAGTATGTACCTACTCTTATTAACCGACTTCAAAAAAGGAGGAGGTTCTCAATTCGTCTGTATTTTTTTTTATGTTTGTTACCTCATAGGTAAGTCGGTGCCGGTATCAGTATCTTTAGTATAGGAATTTCATTACAGTAAGTAGGTACTTACTGTTTATAACTTTGTTTAGGGCTTGGCACCGATTTCAAACCTATCAATAGATAGCACATACAAATGATAGTATTTTAAGTTATTTTGTACTTTTCAGTTTTTGAAGTCGGTTTTTTTAACGTATTTTTTTTTCTAGTACATATTGTAAAAGTTATTGGCAATAGTTTTATGACCGACCGCCTCCCAGACGTCAATCCTCCTTGGGAATGTAATTGTTTACCAAACGGCATCAGATAGAGTTAGCCCAGGTCGTTATAAGGCTCTTAGTCGTCTTTTACGACATCCACGAGCAAAGCAAGGGTTGATAGTATTTTTTTTTATTGTTCTTAGTCATCATGAACTTAGTCTAAATTACCCCTGACTTGATCAGGGACCTAAATTAGTTGTGATAATTTATTAGCAGTTACAATAAAAGGTAGAAAAAAATTGAAAGAATACATAGTAACATTATAAGAACTAAAATAAATTTAACAAAGAAATATGAAAAATAATTATGCTAAGAGAGAAGTAATAAAGTATTTAAAATATAAAAGAGAAAATTAATAGCACTTAATAGTATGTATAGTGAAACTATTTAGATATAGAAAAAACAAGTACTAGGTACTTGTTGATACTTATTATCATGAATCTTAGTTAGTTGAGGAAATGAATTAACAATATATGTACATCTGGTTTTAGAAAAGGATAGTGCTAGTGATATAAGAAAGGTAAGAGAAGTTAGAGAGAATACATAGTGACATTATAGGGATGGGGTAACAAAAGAAAAAGCTATAAGTTTAATCATGAAATACTTAAAGTAATTATACAAAGAAAGTAAAAAGTAGCTAATTGTAAGATATAAAAGAGGAAGTTAACAGTACTTGAAATTATACTAAACTATAACATATAGAAAAAATAATAACAGGTTATTACTAAAAGAAATACATATATATATATATATATACACATACATACATACATATATATACATATATACACACATACATATATACAGACATACACACATATATACATATACACACACACATATATATACATATACATACACACACGCACATATATACATACACAAACATACAACTCACCCAATAATAATAACTAAAATAAGGTAAGAATTATAACCCAATAAGCAGATATAATAAGATAATAATCCAATAAGAATTATAAAATTATAAACAGCATCATCTGTTGAAAATATATTATGTTAGATACAAATGAAATAAGAAATAGGTAATTTATACAATATAGACCATATTGTATAAATTGTAATTAATATAATCTAAAAAGAATAAAATATATTAAACAATAAAATATAGGAAAAGTAAAGAAAGAAAGAAAGAGAGAATAGGAAATTTATAATTGTAGTAAGTGTATATTTATGTAGTAAGTACATTTAGTTTAGGAAAATAAGAAAGTGAGATTGAGGATTTTAGAAATAGAAAAGTACGAATATTAAATTGTAAATAAATCTAAGATATAAAAATTGTTTTTAGGAAAAGTAAGTAAGTAAGTAAAAAGATTAGTAATTAATTTTTATTTCTATTGATGACTATTTTCGCAATTTTTGTACAGTAGTCTAAAAAGGGGTCTCGTGTATCATTATCGGAAATGATTGTAGATATAGTGTCTATTGTAATCTGTGTATCTATTGTATTTTCTATGTTGTGTCTGTCAATAGTGTGGATCGGGCATTCGGCAATGATGTGAATTATGGATTCATCTGATGATGTGTCACAGGGGCACAGTGGGCTCTCCTTGTATTTGAATCTGGCTAGATATGCAGAAAACCCACCATGTCCTGTGAATACTTGTGTTAGCATGTGATTGATCTTTATTTGTTTTAATGATTTGGTGTGAAGTGATTGTATCGGGGCAGAAAATTTTGGTGACTTAAGCAGTTGTTTAGGATGTGTAACGTTTGTTCCATTCTAAAGCTGATTTCTTGCGGATGATTTGTTTGGCGTATGATAGTGGCAATTTGTCATATGCCGGCTTAACTTTATTGCATAGGGCTGCAGATTTGGCTAGTTGGTCAGCCCTTTCATTGCTCTCGATGCCAATATGGGCATATCCATGATATAGAGACTGATTTGTTTTGGGTGGCTATAGTTACAAGATGATTACGGATGGCAGTGGCGAGTGGGTGGGAGGAGTGATGATCAATTATTGTGTCCAGGGCGGCTTTTGAGTCAGACAAAATAATGGATTTGGGATAGTTGTTGTTCATTATTATGTATGTGGCGTGGTATATGGCTAATAGTTCGGCTTGAAATACTGTACAATAGGGTGCTAAGTGTAATTTGCGTGTTTTAATTTCGGCAGCGTGTTTCCAGACAGATACGGCGGCGCTAACGCCGTGAACAATTTTGCAGCCGTCTGTATACAGCACGACAGTATTATTTGTTAAGGCGGTTATATCGGTGTTGTCAGGGAGAAGTTTTAAGTGGGGTTCTTTGGCAGGGTGTGGTTTGCTGGTGAATGGTGTAGGTGCTTCAAATTGGCTGTCTGCTATTAGCTGGCAGTGACCCCTCTTGACATTTTATAGAGTGCTAACTTCTCTGATACAAATGTCAAGAGGGAACAATCCAGCCAGTAGCAGTGAGGAGTTAAGGGAAACGGTCCTATATGATTTACAAATTTTTAGGGCGAAAAAGCGTTGCAGTGTATTCAGTTTCTTAATTATGTATGAGGGTTGGTAGTATTCGTAGCCGCTACCACACAGTACTTTGATACTAATATAGATATTGAAATTGTAGTGCGTTTTCTTCATTAATTACTTCCTGTGAAAGTAATAAAAACCGGCTGTATGATTTTCAGAGCAATAGAACTGCGAAAGTGCTATCGCCAAACCACCTACAAAGTAGAGCGATTACGCCATTATTTCACCTCGAGGAGGCATATGGTGACACTACCACTTATGGACCTTTGCAATACCAGAGCATAGCTAGACCGCTACCTACCAAAATTGTGTGAAATCGCTTTTTTTTTCTTTTTTTTTGCGGTGGACTATGGATGCGTCTCGCTCCGCCAAATCGGTCCGGAGGACGGAAGAGACGGCGCGTGACCCCATAGACCCACCATGTAAACTCCTCTCTTCGCCATGCGATCGGGCCACCAGTACCCGATCTTTGTCTTCGGTGGCCTGTGTGAAAACCCTAATAAAGAGCTATAATAATAATAATTTTTTATTGCAGAACCAACAATAATTCATAATGCTGTTATAATAAGATTCTGGTTACAAATGAGGCTTAGTATATAATGAAAAATGATCCCTGAATCCTAAGCTATGTTAAATTCATTTGTTTTAGGAAAAATAAATGGAATACATAACGTCTTTTTACTATTAAAATTTAAAATAATACAACAGATTTCGTAAAAGCAACCGTTTATTATAATTTATATGGAAAAAGGTATATATAATACATTTAAGTATAAAATAATACAACAACATTTGGATTAAGTATATATGATTAACCTAATCTATGTTGGTATTATCATTTTGAAATAGAAAATAAGATAGAAAATAAAATAGAAAATCTACTATTTTCATATGAAGTTAGTAGATCTTCTATTTTTGGAAGGCTTGGAGGACAATAAAGTAGCTCAAAATTAAAGCGTAATATATAGTAATTTCGTAAGAAATTCGAGAATAAAAGAAAACTCCTAGTCCTGTGACCTTAGTCCCCGTCTCCAAAATTGCAATTTTCTTCATCAAATATGGAAGGTGACGAGTTTTCCTTTTGCCCTGGATTTTAAAATATAATAGGGGTAAAAAAATCTTTTAACTTTGTATTTAAAAGCTTCATAGGATTTTATTCAATAAAGAGATGAAATGATTTTAATGAGTCTTCTGATATATCACTGATTGTCTGAATATCAGCCGCCTTTCGCCGAATGTGGCCAATATGCCAATTTCAGTGAGACCAGTCAATAATTAACAAACACATGCAAACTTTTACACTTATGACGTTTATTTTCTTATTTGCCAATACGTGGCATATTACCAAGCGGTAACTTTTAAATTAAATAAAATTATTATATTTTTTCAAAGATTTTATATGATTTTGAAAATAAATGGTTTTTTTTTCACGTATTTACTTTGTCACCAGTAATCACGGGCTTATAAAAAGGAGAATATGTGATAATGAAAATCAAGTTTATCAAAATTCAAACTTCTAAAATTGTACTAAATAATTAATTTACGTGCTATAATTAGTGCAAATATTACTGAAATGATAAATGTAAATGAATTAAACTTGTAAAAATGTATCTTCTCAGAATAAAAAAAAAACGAACTGGAACCTTAACAGGGGACAAACGTAAAAATATATTGTATATAAAATACTTTTTAATGTTTTTAATAAAACTTATAAAATTATTACTGAACAATCTTCCTGTTTTTATATTATATTATGGTAAGTAACATTATGGTCACATTAAAATCATTTATGATTGCTGAATGGGTTTCGATTACATCTTCTAATATTATTATCATCGACATATCTATATTGCCTACAAATTTATTACGAAATTTTATTTCTGTGCGATGAATATATACCCAGTGTACTTTATTTGTATGTATAGTTAGGGGTATGTAGAGAATGACAATTTTTATTAAATTATCTTAAAAAAAAACTTATAAAACTCATATTAATAACAGTCTTCTCTTCACACATTTAAACCGTTCACAGGTATTATATTTCTAATGTTTACGCGATTATTACACATTTGAAATAAAACTACTTTTAAGGATTCTATCGCGATCGTATTCATGGGAGGACTGTCCTCCCGTGACCATGATCACTGTAAAATGTTCAAAATGTAGTAAAATTAAAAATCAAATACAAACGCGATAGAATCCGTAAAAGTAGTTTTATTTCAAAGGTATTAATATACTTACAATTCATACATATGTTGCACATATATTTATGTTCTAGGATGTCAATACCATATTCAAAAATAGTCTACTATTTTAATAAAAATATGAGTCGTAATCATTTCAATAAACATATTGATCAAAATTAAACCAATGTGAGCAGATAAGTTAGACTCTAACTGATGTAAAAAAATACAATAATAAGATAAACTTACAAATTTTTTATATAGCACTAATCGGATGCCCAATATTGATGACTATAGGAATATACAATTATTAATTTACCTGCAGACTGGCGTATAACACAAAATGACGAGAGTTACGCAAGAAGCTCGAAAAACCGAAATGACAAATCTCTGTCGTACTATTATTGTAGCATGTAAAGCGCGAATGTCTATCAATCTGAAAACTAAGATTAACAGCCACTAGTGTTGTCATGTTACGCATAGACTTCTTCTTCTTCTTCTTAATGAATGGCCACTGTGAGTGATTAACCACAACTTCGCCAATGTCAAGTAAAATAAGTTTAAAAAATAATAATAGATTTATATTTTAGTCGTCAGTCATGTCGGTTCATTGTCTAAGTCTACACGCATAGACTTATCATTTCGTTTATTCAAGCATGACAGGACCGAACATTTCTTCTTCTTCTTCTTCTTATATATTGGCAATCAGCTACATATACGAGCTATTGGTGCCAGTGTCAAGTTACAAATATTTTCACGTTTTTAGTCTTTCAAGTTTGTCATTGTCTAAGTCAAATTGTCGCCATTAACAGTGCAATGGCCACACTGTTAATGATATCTTGTGGGAATTTTGATGGAAAACGAAAACGTTGTAAAGCACTTTTATATGATATTCACTACATCCCAGTAGTTCCGCCGCTTTATATTACATAAAATGCCATTAAAGTTATCTAATATAACACATTAAAACACTAAGATATCGAATATAATACAAGAGCACCACATGACGTTTTCAAATTCCCGTCAAAAGTCCGACCGAACATTTCATTTTGTGTACCTACTTTTGGTTTGACAAATATGACAAGATGAAAAATTAAATAAGGTTTACTCACATCTCAATTTCAGCCAACTAGTCCGGCAGTTTATTTGTACATCTGTCACAAAACGCTCTATGAACATACCTGATTAATTTTTATGAGACCATTATATATATAGAAAAAATTACGGATTACTTACATTGCATTCTGGTGAATACGCTATAGTATACAGAATACATTTGTATTGAATCGAACAAAAAAAAAATACGTATACGTTATATATATACGTGATATACGTTGACTCATTATCAATCGGGCATTAAAAAGCAAATTAATATCGCAGATATTTATTTAGGATTAAATCGGTATTAGGATACAATTATACATCGATACAAACGAGAATTATTTATTCAGAATTCATTCATTAATACACATATGACAATAAAATAAGTAACCAATAAGCCATAGGAATATAATGACGCTGATACTGCTACATTTTGTATACTCTAAACATGATATTATTATTATATTAATTTATGATTTATGAAGAAAGATATTTCATAATGAAAGAATAACGTTAAATATTTTTAACAAGAGTTAAATTAGTACCTTATTTGGTCCCATTTTAATATTTTTTTAGGGATACAGGTCATCTTTAGTGATTTTACACCTTACAGAAGTGGTAGAAAGTATTTTGAAAATGCCTTGCTCATACTATTCCCAAAACTTTTTTATTATATTACAAAATTTATTTCAATTCTAATTTCTAAATACATATGATAATAATAAAAACGCAAAAGCTTATTTGTATATATGTTCAATATCTCAGGTAGGGTCTACCCATTCGGCGCTTTTCCATCGCCCCGTGCAGCACTATGACCCACCGCGGTCAGCCCCGTAGGCTACTACACAATCCCATTGAGGCCCTGGCAATAAACAACTATTTTCTCAGAGTATGGGTGGCGGACTAATCGCTAGTCCATCCACCCGCAACCTAAGCTAGGGTGGCATCTGATGCCTATCATGTATTCTGCCTAGACAATGCGATTTTAGAGGATCTTTAATATTTTTTTTGTATTCTTGCAATAATATAAAATCCCATAGTGATCTTATCCCTTGATAAGGGCACTGGTTAAACTTTATATATTTACGAGTATATTAAACAGTCTCCACGCAGATTAGAAGATTATGGAAATGCAAATACTGCGCTTGTCTTATTTGATTACACTATCTTCCAAGAAAACAATATTGTATCATAGTAGTGGTAGAGCCACAATCTTAATAGTTTTAACTCACTCTCGTTTAACTCGACGTTTGAGCAGTGGCATTGTGCTGTTGAGCTTTGTTCGGCGAGCAAGAGAGCGGAAGCCCAACTTCCTGGGCGGATTTGGGTTAGTAGGCAACGGCCTAGCTGTACCGTTGGTATGGTCGGTCCGTCCATGAGCGGCAGTAACACTTTCTTAAACGTACTGCTTGCTCGTTTGACACCAGAAGCAATAAAAAATATCTATATCCCTACTAATATATAAATGTGAATGTAAGTTTGTTTGTTACGCTTTCACGCTAAAACTACTCAACCGATCATCATGAAACATTGTACACATATTCTTGGAGGTATTAAAAGTAACATAGGATACTTTTTATTAAAAAAAAATAAAAAAAATTATATGAAAAATAAAAAAATTGTTTGTCAAAAAATCTCAAAATCTAGCTTCTTCAACGCCATCTAGCAGTCCAGTAATGAAGTTCCAACCCTGAGTATTGTAATACCGTTGCACTGTATTACCGACGGTCAAAAATAAAAATAGGGGATCAAAAACTTTAGGAAAGTAACCTTTTACGCGGGCGAAGCCGCGGGCAAAAGCTAGTCATACTAATAAATATTCCACCCGAGCAAACCTATGGTCGCAGTTAGTAACATATATTTATGCCATTCAGAAATAGATTACTTTAAAACTAACAAAAATTTAAATCTTTTTTTTTTTTCAATCTCTGTATTTTTTTTTCCAGATACAAAATCACTAAAGAAAGCATATCGAGAAGTTGTTAATTTCAAAATTGCTGTAGGCAATAAAATTAAAACTAATTTGAAAATGTAAATAAATTAGTAACTTTGAATTTTTATATAATTATAACAATTTCATTTTTGTACAGTGCTAACTTTTATCCTTAACATATTTCGGGTAGGCACAAACATATTTCCTCATTGAAGATTTTATAATCTTTTTACCAATAACATCTAACTTTTAGGTAACAATTAAGGTAAAATATTAACTTAACATGTGCTGCGAACTTAATATGTTTGTGCATTATTATCATTATTTTGCTCTTATCCTAATTACTTGGAGGCGACGTAATACGAAATATTCTCGTACATATTGAACATAGTTATTGGCAATACTTTTATGACTAGCCGCCTGCCTGACGTCAACATTCCTTAGGAATATTATTCACCAGACGACATCAGTTGGAGTTGGCCCCGGTCCATGTAAAGATCTTAGTCGTTTAGGACACCTACAAACACCTAATTTCATACTGGAGTAACAGGTCGCATCCACTGCCGATCGTGATAATATTGCTCTTTTTAAACCTCATTTAAAGAAAATCATCTCATAGTATTCTGGCAACACTGAAACACATAATTCATTATAGAGTAAGTACCAACGCTGAAGGACGTTCATGTTCGTGTCCGTGAATTATAATTTAAAGTGTATTGTTTAAATAAAAACTTGTCTCAGAATCGTATTCCGGCAACAAAGTATATTATTTATCTTCTCGCAACTATATTTGAACAACCATAGACTATATATACCTACTGATATCACTTCGACTTGTCTATGTTTGAAGCCGTACCTAGTAGCTACTAGCCGTACTCTTGATCTTTTGATGAGAGTCTTGATAGTACATACATTGGTATATAAAAACACGCAGAAAGTGAAAATATAATATAAATTAGTATTAAACGATAGAATAATTTATGAATTAAAGTTTAGAAAGTTTTCTAATTTTATATTTATGTTCAAATCAATCTTAAGTACTCTTTCTCATATAAATGTCTTTTATAGCACCTGTCTAACTATTTAAGTAAATTTCCTTTAGTCCAAAGCATTTTAAAGGACATAGTGTAGATGTTACTTATGGCATTGGCAATATATACTAGCAGACCAGATTGTCTTGGTATGGACATGCGATGAGGAGGGATGAAAGGCATGTGACAAGGAGGGTTACCAATATGCTTGTGGATGGGCGTAAGAGTCGTGGGAGACCCAAAAAAAGATGGATGGATTGTGTAAACGAGGATATGTGTATGAAAGTTGTGAGTGCAGATATGACGGCTGATAGAAGATTGTGGAAGGCAAGAACGTGTTGTGCCGACCCCACTTAGCGTGGGATGAGGGCAGGCAAATGATGAGACCCTTGCGTATACTTCCATTTTTTTTCCTTTTATTCATATGCATTTGCAGATTTTTTTAATTACTAGGTATATTCTTTTTAAAATCGTATTATTTATTAGAGTTTACCAACGATGACAAACATTGGGTTCCGGTGGCCTACCCACGTGGCATAGAGAGGTATGCGTAGAATACGTTATGGGGTAGGGCGCCGTCCCATCCATCTATTTCGGGTTGAGAGCCCTCAGCGCTCACCCACAGCCCGGTTACGCTGTAACAGCCCCTAGGCTAACAGCAATCGCAGTGGATGCGGTTTAGTGGGTAACCTAGCCCTAGGCTAGGAGTCCCACACTTCCCATCCGGGGAGTAAGTGCGTCATGCATTCCTGGACCACTGCGTTACCAAAAAAAAAAAAAAAAAAACCATCCATCTACGCCGGACAGATCGAATGGGTATGATCATACCATAATCTGTCTTCAAGTTTATTAAAATTTGTCACCAGATGACGATATTTATTTTTCTGATTGTTATTTTTAATTAATATTATCAGTAACAATTAGTACTAATAGATAGCGTTATATAAGATTTGAGCTGCATTTTTTAAATAAAAACTTTAATTTTGAGATCTCTACTTATTTTTCGTTATAATTATAATGAATTATCAAACATTAGTGTTGATGCAGTGCTATCGGTTCAATTTCATAAAAATGTAAGCCCTTTTAGAGAAATAAATACAGATATATTTTATAATATAATACATATTCATTTTGATAACCTCTTGTGCGCGATTAGCGTATCAATTGAGATGCGTTTTGATTGCCTTGTCCAATCATTTCCGTATAGATACTGATTGAATTCAGTTGCTACAAAGACCCTCAAAAATCCGATAATTAATAAAGTAAATACTTCTATGGTTCTTAATAGAATTCAGCTTGTAGTTGGGTTACAAATCTATATATATATATATATATATATATATATATATATATATAGATAAGAGATTTCCACCTATGTATTGACACATCACGATATCTCTGGAACCATAAGGCCTACAGACTTAAAATTTGGTAGGAATACTCCTTTCACCGAGTAAAAGCTAAGAACGGATTTTGCGAAATTCCACCCACAAGGGAGATTGATGGGATGTAAAAATCACATTTATTAAATATAGCTCTTACAGACTTGAAACTCGGTAGGTGTATTTGTGTAGGTAAGGTAGGTAAACTAAGAACGGCTTTTTAAAAATTCCACCCATAAAGGGGATAGGTGTCATCCCAAAAAAATCACATTTTCCAATACCGCCCCTATAGACTTGGAATTTAGTGTAGACTTTGTTTCTGCCCTGTAAAGGTCAGATGAATAAGGATTTTAAGAAAATCCTTCTCCGAAAGGAATTCTATCTCGCGAAAGTAAACTACACAACAGAGATGACGTAATCGAAGCGAAGCGAGGGCGGATCGCTAGTATAATATATCACCTTCTTTATGGAGATATATTACACTGTATTATTATATCATTCAATCAACAAATTAAAAGGCTGTTCTTTATCAATTTAAAGTTCATCTTTGAATGAACCTTTTTATAATTAAATATACAAATCTGTATCCCTAATGGCCACTGAAGCCTGTTGTTATAGTTTACGCAAATCCAACAAAAAATTTACTTCCATCACTAGCACCTACTTTTGTGACCCGTGAATTCCAGCACACCTCAAAAATACCTACAGTGCCTTTGTACGAATGTACATGTCCTCATATTTGCGAGGACTAAATGTGTACACACTGATCAAACTTCAATTGCCAATGAGTATCCTAAGAACTATATAAAAGAAATCATCAAGAAAATGAGCAAACATCAATCACTTGAAAAGTTATAACACCAACTGCGGTCGCGGTGACTATGACATCTTCCTTTCCCCCCTGTGGAGTCATGTGTCCAACAGCAAATGTTGACTGTTATATAACAAATGTATATAATATTATGTTGAGTTCTCTTCTCTTCTATCGATGCTATGCTTATGGTTACCATTACTACTTAGTCGTATTTTACAAAACCCACGACAAGGTATAAAAAAGCATCAAATATTATAAATTAACCTTAAAAAGTAGCAAATTTTTACTAATGAAAAACTAAAACTATTTCATCACCTTTTCTTTTTTAATCAGACTGTTCTACATTGTGTGCCGTATATCTTATTACCTTACCGATACCTATATCAAAAAACTTATTCATTGCGTCTGGCTATTAAGATTTATATGTTACATAGTTTATTTTCCTACAAAGAAAATCAGAGAAGTAAATAATTTGCACGATCCGGTAGGTATTTTGGAATTTATTCGACTTTTCTTATTAATAAATACACATATATGTATTTTAACTAGTAAAAAATACATGTAATATATGTACTTTATTGTAAAATACATGAACGTTTTTCACTTTTTCCTGTAGACCGTACAAGCCTATTTAGGTTAATTTTTGGACTCCCACTGGTACTATCAGCGTCTCCTTTGGCACCACAAGTCTTTGTTCTCATTATCATTAAATCAGTGCGAATGCTAGGTCTTCTCACGTTTGGAGCTACAACACCACAGGCGTCTGACAATCTTCTTTTAATTGAGAGTGTGCATTTTTTACTTCTATTGCTTTGACTACCGGTTGGTGGTAAGGTACAAGGACTTCCAAAAGCGGTACTGACTCTTTTATGGTGATTTGGCGCCATTTCTAGTGGTAGATTAGCTACTACGAATAATTCATAAAATAGATCGTCTACATGGAAATTCTTTTTGGCTGATGTTTCAACGAACACGCATGCTGAGTCTTGTGAGTTACAATAAGCAGCGGCTTCCTCCGGCTGAACAGTCCTGTCAAATAAAAGTTCAAGATAAACAAAACTATGTATAAATAAGATACCTATTAAAGAAAATATTCCTTCATTTCCTTTTAGTATATTTTTAAGCAACAAATCGAATTTACATACATACATACATATCATCACGCCATATCCCTTGCAGGGTAGGCAGAGAGAACAGAGTGCCAGAGAACTCTATCTCTGCATACTTCACTCGCTTCCTCAACATTCATAATTCTCTTCATACACGCTCGCCGGTTTCGGAGACTCTTGACTCCACCTTCCTTCAGTACCTGATCGATCTGGTCTAGGTAGGTTAGTCTCGGTCTCCCTCGGTACCTACATCCTTCCACTTTCGCATTGTATATCTTCTTAACCAGAATTTTTAAAGATTTTTTTTTTTTAATTAAAAAAAATCGAATTTAAATTTGTTATAATATGACTGTTCTTTTCACAAAATTTCCAATTTGTTTAAACGGGAATAGTAAAAAAAGTTAAAAAGCGCTTATTAAAGAGAAAGAAAATTAATAAGTAGTGGATGTTTTATTCAGATGAAAACTTTTATTTTTCATTAGAATCATTTCGTCTCATATACGTTACATTGTTGGGCTCAAGCTTCCTCCACAGCGGGAAGGAAACATGCTGGTCAGATAGATATCTATACCATATCCCTTAATCTTGCAATGTTGAGGATTTTTAGCGAACCGAAAAAAAGGTTTATTGAGTCGTAACAGTGAATTAATTGTAGAAAATCCTTATTATATATGGTTAACCTACTTTAGTTCTCGGTCACACTTGTTCCCAGCTATAGCCATGGGAACACGTGGCGCCTGCCTTCGTCCTCTACTGTTTCCGCTGGTTGCACTAGCTTTCGTTTCCAATATCTGTTCTCGAAGGCGAATTACCTCCTCAAAAGACTCTCTGCAATCCATCGCAAACACTAGGACGAAGATATCACCTGTCGATAGAAAATAATTACAAATATAATATGAATAGTAGAAATTTAATAACGGACAATTGCGTCATATTTTCCATGGACAAGTCGACTCGAGTTTGAGCATAGTTTGTGCTCATCCTACATCCTGCGATGAACATTTGATATGCTCGAAACTCGGGTTCAAAACGTGTATGTACTTATAATAATTGTCATGCTAAAATATAAATATTTATTTAAAATATTACAATTAACAATATAGACTTTCTAAAAGAAGTTCTGAGTAACAAACACGAACTTTGAAATTTAGAACTTTAAAAGGCAATACACCCGCCCTTTATTATTAAAAAAAAATTATCACTAAGTATCTATGATTATTGTGCACCTCTACAGATTACTTCTCTTGACAAATATGGGAAAGGATACCTTTAGTATCTAGGTCTAATTGTTATGATACTTATTTGCTCCTATGCAGAGATACTGTATAAGTAGGTGGATCTTCGAGCCCTTGCCGCAATGAACATTCAACATGTGTATATTGGCAAAAAGTTGAGATACTTTTTCTTATTAAGCCTCCTAAAACCGTTCATATGAAGTTTTATTAATCCAATTATGCCGTACATAAACCCAAACCATCTAATGAAGACTCGGTTTTATGTACAACATAACTCTTGAGGGCTAGCGCGCTGCGAGTTTTCGGCACAATCACTTGTTTGGTTATATAATACGGGTTTCTTGTTTAAAAATATGTATGTTAAAATCTTTTAAACTTGATATTGTTAAGATAGCACGCCATTCACGCTAGATAAGGAAAATTAATATAAGTTATAATAACACACTGGTTAGAGGAGTTGGCATAGGATTTTATCTTGAGTTAGCCTGTTTTTACATTGGTATTATCTATAAATCTAATGAAATTATAACGAAACCAAAAACGTATATAGGAGACATAAAAAATATTTTATTTGAAATGATAGCGAGGCCAAAAATATAATCTAAAAATGTTTGTTTATATATTATATTTGAGCATCAACACTATTATTTATTATGTCGAAATCTTATAGAAAGCATATCATCCACGATTATTTGATTAAAAGAGACTATGAATTACTATGGTGTCCGATGGTTTACTGTGTGAGACACAAGGTTTCAGGAGTGGAAGGGGATGCATGGATCAAGTGTTCTCTCTGCGCAACATTGTGGAGAAGCATCTGGCTCTAAGTCAGAGGGTTTTCTGCAGTTTTGTGGATCTGGAGAGAGCATTTGACACGGTTGTACGAAAGGAACTTTGGGACATTTTACCGGAGTATGGTATTAACGGTAAACTGCTACAGGTTGTGCAGTCCAGTTACATGGGCTGTAGAGCCTGTGTGCGGCTGGATGATGGAATGTCGCCTTGGTTTGACGTCAATCGGCGTTAAGCAGGGGTGCGTTCTGTCAGCCAGGCTGTTTATCATATATCTGGATAAATGTCTCCAAAGGTTGAACGATATGAATGTGGGAGTCCAGATGGGCGACTCAGTGGTCACTGCTCTACTTTATGCAGATGATGCAGTCCTGCTGGCACAGTCAGTGACTGACCTGCAGACCCTAGGCGTCACAATGACAGAAGATTGTAAGAAAAGGGGTCTACGCGTGAATGTGAGCAAAACCAAAATAATGGTCTTTGAAAGAGATGAAGCCAGAACAGATGTAAGAGTAACAATAGGTAATGATGTACTAGAGCAAGTGGATGAATTTTTATATCTTGGATGTGGATTTAGCAGAGATGGAAGGTACACCACTGATATAGAAAGACAAGTAAATGCGGGAAATAGAGTGAACGGAGCGTTGGGGCAACTTCTCGGCAGCCACCACCTCAGTCAGAAGGCACGTGTAGCAATACATAACGCAGTGCTTGTCCCAACATTATTGTAAGGAAGCGAGAGTTGGGTATGCAGAAAAGAGTATGAAAGTAAAATTAATGCAGTCGAAATGCGATCTCTGCGGAAAATCTGTGGAGTTAGGCTGACCGACCGCATTCGTAGAGAGAGATTCGTAGAGAGAGATCCGCATTATAGAGTATTGGTGTAAAGCTGCGAAAGGGAATGCTCCGATGGTTCGGACATGTGGAAAGAATGCCGAACGAACGTCTGGTTAAGAAGATATACAATGCGAAAGTGGAAGGATGTAGGTACCGGGGGAGACCGAGACTAACCTACCTAGACCAGATTGGTCACGTACTGAAGGAAGGTGGAGTCAAGAGTCTCCGAAACCGGCGAGCGTGTATGAAGAGAATTATGAATGTTGAGGAAGCGAGTGAAGTATGCAAAGAAGAGTTCTCTGGCACTCTGTTCTCTCTGCCTACCCTGCAAGGGATATGGCGTGATGATATGTATGTATGTATGAATTACTACGCTATCCATCATAGGAGATCACCGGTATCCCGTCGTATATAAGTTTTTATTGAATCTATCTCATCTCAGTTCATATATGTCCCAGGGCTCGAGCCTCCTCCATAATGGGAGGGTAATTGACCTACTACACCACGCTGGTCAGACGTGTTGGTATAGGGTTTTGTTTCGAGTTTTTCTTCTCTCACCATATTAATGCGTTTTATATCTCGTACGATCATCCACGGGTAAGATAGGGGATTGTGAATTGCATTCTTACTCCGTCACCACACAAAATTGAATCTATAACCATAATTAATTAATGAATATTGTTGAAATTTCTATACTTTTCTATAATTATATAATAATAAACAATTTTATTGAAATTTATACAAACTAAAGTCTTTCTAGTCATTTACTCTGTAATAATTTCTTCTAACTAACCTGTAAGAAACGACAGTCTTCTCATAGCTGGAAATGGATGGTTACCAGAAGTGTCCAATAGATCTAATTGATAGACCTCCCCGCGGATCCTGTACAATTTGCGGTGGAAATCCTCTATGGTAGGTGTATAACTGTCTTCGAATTTTGTACTAAGAAACCGTGATACTAATGAGGTTTTCCCTACGCGAGCGGACCTGAAGAACAAAACATACATGTTATTAAATAACACCTATATTATATTCATACATATACAAACTTTTCTCATATTTCTAATTCAAACTCAGAATCGGTAAACTCATCGGGAATCACATGTCATGCACTAGACCAATAATTCATTTTTATCTAATTTATATACGTACTAGCTTCTGCCCGCGACTTTGTCCGCGTGGAATAGTCGTAAGTTAGCGTTAATCCAAAGTAACTATTCCTCCTACAATATTTCATCCCCCTTTTCAATCCCTTACAACGGTTTTCCCAATTAAAAATTACGCCTATGTCCTTTCTCAGGCTTTAGACTATCTGTGTACCAAATTTCATTTAAATCGGTTGAGTAGTTTTGCCGTGAAAGCGATACAGACAGGCAGAGTTACTTTCGCATTTATAATATTAGTAAGGATTTTGATGCGATGACTGGGTAATAATACAATTAACCAACCCTTCATTTCCCGTAATTCTCATAAAAGATGGCTAAATGATGAAAGTAGATAATATCACATCAAAAAAATTAGAACTCGAAACGACGTCATAAGAACCACCACAGAAAATTTTAAATAAAATCCAATGCTGACCCATCTGATTGACGTGGGGCAATGACGTGATGGATTATGTTCCAATAATCCATAAGTGAAGGGAAATTCCATAAGTTAAATAACAAAATACGTAATCAACAGCGATACGTTGCCAAAGGTGAAATATATATATTCAAAGCCAATTGCTTTCAGTCGAAAGCGATGACTTAATGAGTTTGCAGAATGACGGAAATAAACGGAATCCTTTATCAGAGGTTTTCATATAGAGTAAAACAAACTTTGCTTTAGCTAAACGATTTATAATCACATTGCTTAATTATTATTAATGTATTTACATTTTATAATATAAGTTATCTATAATAGTTCATAACAGTGACTTAGAAACGTTCTAAATTCTGTAGGTATTGTGGCATATACAACCTCTACAGTGAATGTGAACTTAGCATACATTTTTTGAGGTTCCGTACCCAAAGGGTAAAAACGGGTCCCTATTACGGAGACTTCGCTTTCCGTCCGTCCGTCTATCACCAGGCTGTATCTCAAGAACAACGATAGCTAGACAGTTGAAATTTTCACAGATGATATATTTCTATTGCCCCTATAACAACAAATACTAGTAATAAAATAAAATAAGTATTTAAGGGGGGCTCCCATACAACAAACTTGATTTTTTTACCGTTTCTTGCTCGATACTAATAACGGTGACAGGTAGATGCTTTAACTATTCACAGAATATTTAGTTTTGTGTTCTCTTTAAATATAATTAATTAAAATAAAATAAAATAAATAATTAAGGAGGCTCCCATACAATAATTTTATACATATATTATGGTACAGAACCCTTACGTGCGCGTGTTCTCGCTCTTAGCGGATTTTTTAATTATTACTGGCAACTATATAAAAATAATAAACTGAAATGATGGAGTTGTGATTAAACTACCGACCTAAGATGTCAATTGTTTTTTTTTTTTACTCGCATATACAAACGAGAGAGAGCCAGAGAGCCGGAAGATCAAATGGGGTGGGTTTAGGGTTTGTATTGGTAGGCAGCGGCCTAGCTGTACCTTTGGTATTGCAACGATCCATGGGCGACAGTGACACTTACCATCAGGTGTGCTGTTTGCTCGTTTGCCACCATAAGTAATATAAAAAAATGAGTAAGCAGCACAACTGATACGGGTTGAGAGCCCTCAGCGCTCACCCACAGTCCGGGTAAAGTTGCCATAGCCATCTGAGGCTAACAACTAAGTCTCACAAAAAAAAAAAAAAAAGCACTACTGATGGTAAATGTTACTGCCGCCCATAGCACCTTTGCAATACCAGGGGTGCAATGAGCATGACATCTATTTACGAAGACTAAAGATAAGCAAACACATAACATTAATGCAAGACCAGTTTTTCTTTCTGTGTGATAAAAATATTTTTTTTTAAATAAAACAGCATAGACAATGCCCGAGATCTTTAAAAACTGACTTGTACAAAATCTTCATTTCTGATAGATCTTTATTCCTTTGTCATTATGATCACTAAAGATTTATTGAAAAAGTTTATTCCCTTGAAGGCTCTAGAGAGTAATAAATTGCTTAATATGTTTTCATAACTATTCAAATAAACTATCATAACGCTAAATAATGTACGGAAAATCTATTTTATTGTTATACATCTTCAAAGAACATGTTTATTGTTATAATATGCTATGTAATTTTGAGTGACTTCATTGTTGATAGCATAAGAGCGGTTATCGTCCCGTATTAGAATACTTGGTAAGCTGTTGCTGCGTTAATAAATTATCTGTTAGTTTATGAGCTTGTCATGCGATGAACAGTAATCCAATTTGCATGTTTTTCTTTCTCTGTGTTGGCCATGGCCAGATGCTATGTAAAAAAAACATGATAAATTAGGAAAGAAACTTAAATAATCTACTCAACCTTAGGGGACGTCCATCAATCACGTGATCTCTTTTTTAGCATATTTATTTTGTAATTTTTGTTAAACACTTTCAAACTTCACGTGATTAATAGACGGCCCCTTAGGAATGCATATAGGCTGAAGAAGGAGATATTATACATATTCAAATTAAAATATAATTAAAAGTAAAGGGGTATTTTTTTTATTTCCTCCCTTCCTTATATTTGGTAACTTAATGAATTTGATGTTTACGTGAGTATTACACAAAAATAAAACTGTTTTTACGGATTTTATCGCGTTGGTATTTAGTGTTCATGATCGATCGAAGGACGCTGAAAAGTGTTCGAAACTAAAACGTTAGAAAAGTAAAAATCAAATACAAACGGGCTAAAGTCTGTGAAAATGATTTTATTTCACATTTGGAAACTGATTTCACAAGAATACTAAAGTTCTCAGAGACGATTGAAAGTGAATTGAAACCACTTATAGGTAATTACAGTTGCACAAAAGTCATAGTATAGACATTCTATACTGTTAATCAAATATCAAAACCTTTAACTTAAATTTCATATCTCGCCCAACGGCTCTTGATTTGTAGACTATAGTCCACTCCATTGAAAGTCAGTTTAAGGATGCTTACGAACTATTAGCCTTCTTCTAATATGGGATGTGTAATTCTCAAAAACTGATAAATAAGTTGCCTCTCATGTTTATAGCGTAGATATTGTTCAAAAAAGATGTTTCTATTATTAGGTAGCTTTCTTTTTTTCAATCGCAATATATAAAAATATGTATCGATATATTCGAATACCAGTTAAAATGGCCAAACTGCTATGAGCATTTGAAAATTGCTTATATAGCTCAGTACCTCACATTCGTCCGAAAACATTTACACGATGCTCGATATTTTTGAGTTCTTTTTTAATGAAATTTATTAATAAATTTCAGTACTGTATTGTTTAGTATCTATATGAAATATATTAATTGGCAACTAAAATTTGTTATACATACACAATAGCGATATCTACCTAAGCATGATTACTCGATTGTTCGTCATTGTTTAATGTGTATTGTGAGTATTAAAATTTTCATCAGAAATACTTTCATTTCTATAGCCCTTGTCATTTTGATTCGTTATTCATTGTTTTGTGCCGAATATTATTCAAGGATCACGGCTTTTTTTTTATAAAAAATAAACGAAATAGAAAAATAATACTCAAACCCAACGTGTGTGAGTCCGCAATCAGACAGACAACACCGAAAAATATCGATTTGTACATAGACTGACCCTTCAAAGACAATCGTATGCTAATTATGAGGCCCATCATCAGTGACCGTTGTACGTTGACTCTTTCTTTCACTTTTAATTCTTGTTCTCCCTTGCAAGCCCAGTCATTTTCAGCGTAAATGAACTGGCGGCTGGCTGGCGGTACAAATGCGAGCGACGTCTGTAATCTTAGCATCATTATTATTAAATGGGTCACAAGGCATTTGCCCCTCCATCATAATGCCGAAAGGAGAGTCTATCTACTTACATTACTTAATCATTCACGATACCCACCGTGATGTAATGAGTCGTGAATTTTATTATTCATTCATCTATCAGCTCTTCAACATTCACTATAGGATGTAACAGTTCCTAAGGGAAGATAATGACATAATAGCCACGTTTGTCAGACGAGTTGACGATCGCAGTTAAGCTTAATATATATAAATTACGTGTCACATTGTTTGTCCGCGATGAACTCCTAAAGTACTTAACCGATTTTAGTCAAATTTGCACAGCATGTGTACTTTGATCCAACTTAAAAGATAGGATAGCTTCCATCTCAATTTATAGTAGCAATATTATTTTATTGTAAATTATTTGTTTATTATTTAACAGTGAAAATTATCTGTTATCTCCAAACGATTCTAACATATGGTAGTATCTGTTGACTGGATTGAGTAATTATTTAATAGATGGCGCTATGTTAAACGTACAAACGTTTCATATCACCTACAATTTATTAGCATAACCACCACGTATTACTGAGGCTACCTTAGCCACAGCAACGCGTGGCCAGGTCTGCTAGTATTATATAAATCTCCGAAGAGTACGCTGCGGTTTATTTACCTGATAAATCTTCAAGCTTCTAACAATTTTCAGGTAAAAATAAGGAGGCGGTTCTAAAATCACTTACTGCGTCGAATCGAAAGCCTATTAGTTCGAATAGCAAGCGTATTGGTTAGTAATCCATCAATTTACCGGGTGAGTTATCAAAGGTAAGCGATGAACAACACTAATCTAACACATATAGTGATGGTATAATTGACTCGAAGTACTAGCGGGCACGTGAAATACAAATTGTTGTTCTGAATATGTTTGTAACTTGTATTCGTTAATTATATGTTTTTAAAGTCCCTAACAATATAGGGATTATTTCCTTAGCGCAGGATATTGTTTTTTTTAAGAAAAAAATGTCGGTTTTAAATTATATGCAAAAATTTTGTGCTTTTGGGATTTTATTTTAGTTTAATTTGTCTTTGCATTACCTGTAAATTTTACTATGGAAAACAATAAATTTGAATGCATAAACTAAAAGCGGATGATCTTCCTTACTGACAATCAATTACTTTATATCTAAGATCCATGTAGAAAATAGTACTATGTAATATCAAAATCAACTCTATAGGCTTTCAAGTTTCTATATTAGAACCATTAATCAAAAATGTTCCAACTCTTAGCGTAATTTTATAGCTAATTATATGTTTATGAATTCCCTCGCAATAATATATTCAATGGGATGTTGTCTTAAATAAATTGTTGTATTAATTTTCATATCATTAAAAATAGAATGAAAGAACACTTACCCCAACATAACGAGTCTAAAACAATTCTTTGGAGGTGGAGCAGAATCATCGCCGCAAGGCTGGGTTACTGGAGCACTCGGTCCCGGTGATCTCTCAGAATCAGAATCATCACCAACTCCTGCACCACGTCGACATAACCATGATGTCCCACATTTATCCCTTGCGTCTTCTAAGGGAGCAGCAAACTGACATCTCCTTGGAGATTTTCTGCCACTTGCGAAAGAAGATTTTAAAGGTGATGGCGGTGCTCTAACAGGGCTTGGTGACGCTCTAACAGGTGATGTATTAGTCTTGACAGGTGAAGATTGTAAGGACAATCCCCCCCTTTCCGTTGTTCCATTAAACATTTTGATCGCATTTGGCACACTGATTAATAACCTTTTTAATTGTTTATGTTCAAGTATTGATCATTACATAACAGTCTAGTTTCAGTATTATGGTTGATGGTGAGCATATAATGAATACTGAATTAAATATTACAAAAAAAAAAGAAATAATATTAGTTTTCTTTGAAAATAATAACAGGCTATACGTGCTTAAATAGATTTTATATTTCAATAATTAAATTATATTATATTCTGCGAAGGATATTATCATTAATAATTATAAATATTGTACTGATTCTTCTTCTTCTTCTTATGTATTGGCAATCAGCTACTTATACGAGCTATTGGTGCCAGTGTCGAGTTATAAATATCTTCACGTTTTTAGTCTTTCAGGTTAGTAATTGTCTAAGTCAAATTGTCGCCATCAACAGTGCTATGTCCATATTATTAATGGTATCTTGTGGGAATTTTGATGGAAAACGAAAACGTTGTAAAGCATTTTTATATAATATTCACTATATCCCAGCAATTCCGCCGCATTACATTACATAAAATGCTATCAAAATTATCTAATATAACACGTTAAAACACTAAGATATTGAATATAATACAAGAGCACCACAAGAGTCACCGAAACCGGCGAGCGTGTATGAAGAGAATTATGAATGTTGAGGAAGCGAGTGAAGTATGCAGAGATAGAGTTCTCTGGCACTCTGTTCTCTCTGCCTACCCTGCAAGGGATATGGCGTGATGATATGTATGTATGTATGCATAAGTATAAAATTGAATCCAAACCGTTAGAGCCGTTGCCAAGATACCGCATCGATATTCCTATAGATATATTTTTTTTCAGAACTAGAATGCCTTGTCACCGGACAAGGCTAAACATTTACGCTTACTATAACTTCAAATTACCGATTTACCTGGCTATTTATATCATATTCATCATACTCTTATTGTAATTGTTTGTGGGGCCGACACTATATGTTGCAACATATGGCAAATTATTGCTGCTTCAACTTGTCTGACATGTAGTAGCGATTATTAATACTACCAATTCTTACTTTGCTCGTGGATGTAACGACTCAGAGCTTTGTATCGACCTGGGCCAATTCTACCTAATTCCGTTTGGTCAACAATTATTACATTCCCAAGTAGAATTGACGTCAGGCAGGCGTACGATCATAAAACTATTGCCAATAACTTTTGCAATATGTACAAGTGCATATTGCGTCGACCCCAATCAATTGGGATAAGAGCTGGAGAATGATGATGATGAGCCTGCCTGACGTCTATACTCCTTGGCCATTTATTTGTTAACCAAACGGCATCATATGAAGTTGGCTCAGGTTGATGTAGCTCTTAGTTGTCATTTACGACCTCCATGAGCAATAAAAGGGTTGATAACCCACAGCAAGCTATTTATTTATTTACTTAAATAATAAAGATTCATTAGATCACGCAAAATTATTAGCTTTAAATATATTGTGCTCTCCTTCCGACTGGTGCAGGTTTTGACGGGGCATGCATGCTTCGCCAAATACCTGCACAAGGTGGTCAGGAGGGAGAGTACACCGTCCTGCCACCACTGCGATTGCGACGAAGACACGGCGCAGCATACGCTCGAGGTTTGTGCCGCTTGGGCAGAGCAGCGTCGTGAACTCGTCGCAATCATCGGTGCCGACCTGACGCTGCCGACCATTGCCAGGGCGATGCTCGACAGCGTCAGGAACTGGGACGCGGTTGCAACCTTCTGCGAGGCAGTAGTCTCGCGGAAGGAGGCGGCGGAGCGCGTGCGCGAGGAGCGTCTCCTCGACGGCGCGAGCCGCCGCCAGCAACTGGGGCGGCACAGGCGCGATTACCTGCGCCTGATGCCGCCCTAGCCGAGGCCGCGGGTGACTGGATCGGGGAATTAGTCCGTCACCCGCCGAGAGGCCGACCGCGTGAGGCAAGACCGACATCCTACCCGAGGGGGGGATGTCGGTCGAGGAGAGGGTACTCCTCAGGGGTATTCCGTCGGGCCGACCACTGACGTCAAGTCACTCTGCTCCGGTGGTCGGCCCAACGACGAAGGCGACGTCACGGGTGGGTTACGGGTGTGCGTGCTTACGCCCCTCTGTCACCCCGGATGGAGTGGTGCGAGGAGTGCGCCAATCGTAGCCCACCCCCAAAAAAAAAAGCTTCAAATATATTAAATCGTGTATTGATCAGGTTCACATTATTCCCGTCGGGTTGGCCACTGACGTCAAGTTCACTCTGCTCCGGTAGTCGGCCCAACGACGAAGGCGACGTGTCAAGGGTAGGTTACGGGTATGCGTGCTTACGCCCCTCTGTCGCCCCGGACGGAATGGTGCGAGGAGTGCGCCGACCGTAGCCCACCCAAAAAAAATAAAAAAAAAGGTTCACATTATTCAATTACTAAAATCTTACACCACATATTTCATCATCATCATTATCATCTCAGCTCATATATGTCCCACTGTTGAGCTCGAGCCTACTCCATACTAGAAGGGAAATTGACTTACTACACCACGGTGGTCAGACCAGACGTGTTGGTATAGGGTTTTATTCGAGTTTTCCTTCTCTTGCATAGATATTATATGCATATTTTATCCCTTAGTCGTCTTTTACGATCACCCACAGATAAGAGAGGGGTGGTAAATTGTATTCTTACATCATCACCACACGGAATTGTACCACATATTTAATATTTAATTAAAATACAAATAATAAATATATAGTAAACACGAAATAAGATAATCAAAATTGCGGTTAGCGTTACTAGTGAAAGCAACGGTGGTTCCGTTGCTTTCACATGTTACAATTCGTTGTTAAATATAACATAGAGTTATATTATTCAATCGATTTTCATATTTTTATTATTTTATTATTGCACAGATGGCGCAATGGTTAAGATACCGACCTTCCGTGCCAGTGCCGTGGGTTCGACTCCTACGTGGGACAATACTTTGTGCGCTCCATAAAGTATTGTTCTGAGTCTGGGTGTAATTTATCTGCGTTAATTGCATGTTTGTAAAGTCCCCCGCGATACAAGGATTATTTCCTTAGTGCAGGGTGGTGTAAAAAAAAAATAGTGGTAGGCCCACACTGTTGACAGTTCTTTGTCTTCAGCCGCGGGCCGGTCAGTCCGGGTTAGTACCACACTCTCGCAGAAGATCAACATCTGAGTAATGGCAATATGCTATTGAGATTCTTTCGGTGAGCGAGAGAGCCGGCAGCCCAACTGCGTGGGTTTGGGGTTTGTATTGGTAGGTAGCGGCCGTAAAGGTCCATGGGCGGCATTAACACTTACTATCAGGTGTTTTGTTTTTTTTTCTTTAGACCTGAATATACCCCGCCCGTTCCCTCCGGGGCGATGGAAGAGCGACGGACGGCCCTATAACCCAGCATATTCTCTCTCCATCGTCATTCAACCAACCACTGGTATCATTTAGATATTTTTTTTATCTAAGATCAATTCCGTGTTGTGACGATATAAGAATTCAATTTATCAACCCTTCTTTTTTCAAGAATATCCGAAATGGCCACTAAGGGAAATCCCTTCACATTTCAGTACGGTACAAAGAGTTTAATAAGGTGAAATCAAAATGAAAAAATATCCCAATCCGTCTGACCACCCTGTTATAGTAGGTCAATTTCTCTCCTATTTTGAAGAAGACCTGTGGCCAATAGTGAAACCGATACGAGCAGAAGAAGAAGAAGAAGAAGAAAATTATATTAGAATCCGGAATACATTAAAGTTTAAAAAATTTACAGCAATCGTACAGAAAAGAGTATCTACAAAAGCGACAATCATCATCATTCTCCTACTCTTATCCCAATTACTTGGGGTCGATACAATATGTACTCTTCTTTCATAGTACATATTGCAAAAGTTATTAGCAATAGTTTTATGACCTGCCAGACGGCTTCTTCTTCTCTTTGCCTACCCTGCAAGGGATATGGCGTGATGATATACATATATGTATATTAGATAATTTTGATGGCATTTTATGTAATATGAAGCGGCGGAACTACTGGGATGTAGTGAATATCATATAAAAGTGCTTTACAACGTTTTCGTTTTCCATCAAAATTCCCACAAGATACCATTAACAGTGTGGCCATTGCACTGTTAATGGCGACAATTTGACTAAGACAATGACTAACCTGAAAGACTAAAAACGTGAAAATATTTATAACTTGACACTGGCACCAATAGCTCGTATATGTAGCTGATTGCCAATATATAAGAAGAAGAACATAGACCTCCTCCAAAACTGAATAATGCCAAAATCGCCTTGTTTAGTGCTCATTTGCTGAATCCTCAGTCGATTTTTACAATTTCCACTGCAATAAGATGTTTACACGTTATATTCATAATACATCACTACAAGAGGAAATTAATAAGTATTTACTGAGTCAAGGAAAAAAATATTATCAAATATTTCTAGACGTCTTTCAAAGCATTCAACTAGATTTAAGCCTTGGTTAGTATACTATTAATTAATCTACCACCACAGAGAGCTTATTTTGTTGACGCTATGGAAATGCATTAACGCTTCAGCAGGTAATCAATGGAAGGTTTGTGGCTTTCGCATATATAATAAAACCACAGCACCCCACCTCCTTTGCAGAGCGCATGAGTTCAATGTTTCATCACACTGTACTGACAATATGGACAGGCCAAACTTGATTAACCTCGCTATCGACTTGCACTGAATTATGACACAGTATATCTATATTTGTATATTTGTTATAACAAATATATCTATATTTGTTATACCTATAATACTTTATTATATCTCCTTAAATGTACTTCGTACCAGGATGACCAACTTATATAAGTTTCTTCAAATCATAATATATTTATATATATATATATATATATATATATATATATATATATATATATATATATATATATATATATATATATATATATATATATATTACGCGTCACGTTGTTTGTTCGCGATGGACTCCTAAAGTACTTAACCGATTTTAATCAAATTTGCTCAGCATGTGTAGTTTGATCCAACTTAAAAGATAGGATAGCTTCCATCTCAATTTATAGTCGCAATATTATTTTATTGCAAATTATTTGTCTAAATAGAAAAGTGACAGTCACAATTATCTGTTATCTCCAAACGATTCTAACAGATGGCGATATCTGTTGACTGGATTGAGTAAGTATTTAATAGATGGCGCTAAGTTAAACGTACAAACGTTTCATATAATCAACAATTTATTAACATAACCACTTGTTACTGAGGCTACCTTAGCCACAGCAACGCGTGGCTGGGTCTGCTAGTAGATATTATATTTTTACACATTTCTATGTAATGATTCAATACCAAGACATTTTACCAATGCTTTACTCACGGCTTTCCCAAAGACGACTAAAAGATTCCTGATGTTTACGCGAGTATTACACATTTTAAATAAAACTATTATTACGGATTTTATCACGTTAGTATTTGATTTTTTAATTTCTCGACGTTTCGAACACTTTACAGCGGTCATGGTCATGGTAGGACTAAGTGTCTCACGTCTAACAAGTCATCGTTGTTATAGAGATTTACATATATCTACCTGCTACAGTATTAGTTTTAAAAGTTTGACCCACATTTTTAATACAAATTCATTGCCAGTACAAAAAGAAAACGATTATATATATAAAATTTTAGTAGTTTAAAAAGAGAGAATGATTCACACAGTGTATAGTAAAGCAACCTATACTGATAAATACTTGAATTAAGATTCTCACCATCATTCTTGACAATTATCTACTGTTCCTAAAACTCTATTCCAGAGAGCACGAGGTATCTGTGACGGTGAATACCTGGCGGGGGAGCTGCATGTCAAGCAGGTTCTACGTCTACTCGTCGCCGTCGCGGAGATCGTTTGAAATCACTAACAATCGAAGGTCTCTGCAGTCCTACCTAATGGGAAAAGAGTCACTGACAAGATTGACTAGATCCTGAAACGTGCTTCTATGAAAACTTATTTTAAGCCACTGAAGAGGATTAGTCAGTTCTTACCCTTTGTCAAGTGCCAGCTCCCTCTAAAAGATGTAGAAGTTTATAAACTAGACTTTATAAACTAACGTTATTTTGGCCAAAGTGGAAGAATGTAGGTACCGAGGGAGCCCGAGACTCACCTACCTCGACCACATTGGTCACGAACTGAAGGAAGGTGGAGTCAAGAGCCTCCAAAACCGACGAGCGTATATGAAGAGACTTATAAATGTTGAGGGAGCGAGTGAAGTATGCAAGGATAGAGTTATCTGGCACTCTGTTCCCTCTGCCTACCCTGCAAGGGATATGGCATGATGATATGTATGTATGTATGTACGTATTTGGCCAAACAAAGAGCACTGTAACTGAACTCGACTCGAGGAACATATAGCTGATGAAAATCACCGCTATCACACTAAGTCTTGAGTCTGTGAGCACAGTCAGGACCGCAACCACCATTACAATAGGTTTGATAAACACCAGGCCCATATGAAGTATTTGGGCCTGGTGCTCGACGGGCGTTGGTGGTTCCTGGAGCATTTCCGCAGGATTGCTCCCCGGCTGGTCGGCGCGGCGTCCGCCCTTTCGCGGCTCATGTCGAACGTGGACAGACCCAGCTCCGAGGGTCGACGGCTGTATGCGTGGATGATCCGCTCAGTGGCCATGTACGGCGCACCCGTGTGAGCGAGGGCTCTGAACACCCAGCTCAGGGCTGTTCTGTGGCGCCCACAGAAAGCCATGGCGATCAGAGCCATCCGCGGATACCGCACGGTGTCGACCGAGGCGGCATGCGCATTGGCCGGAACACCCCCATGGGACCTAGAGGCGGAAATGCTCTCCGACCTCTACCGGCGGGTTAATTTAGCATGCGATGAAGGTGGCTTCCTATCGCTTAGCGAGATAGCCACCTGGCGCGAGGACGCCCACTGGGACGTAATCGCCCGTTGGGTTACGCGGCTGGTGAGGCCTAGACACGGTGTTGTTACCGTTGAAGCCATCCGGCCCGTACTGATGGATTGGATGGAGCGGCGGCACGGAGTCCTCTCCTTACGGTTGGTGCAGGTCTTTTTGGGGCACGGCTGCTACGGCAAGTACCTGCACACGGTCGTGTGGAGGGAGTGGATTCCGTCCTACCACCATTGCGGTAGTGACGAGGACACGGCGCAACATACGCTCGTGGTATGTCCAAGCTGGGACGGGCAGCGTCGTGACCTCGTCGCTGTCATCGGTGCCGACCTGACGCTGCTGGCTGTCGTGAAAGTGATGGTCGATAGCGTTAGGAATTAGGACACGGTCGCCGCCTTCTGCGAGGCTGGGTGGAGGCAAGGAGGCGGGGGAACGAGTCCGGAAGGTTTCCCGTGATGCGAGCCGTCGCCAGCGGCCGCGGCGACGCAGGCGCGAATATCTGCACCTGATGCCGCCCTAACCGAGGCTTTAGGTGATCGGACCGGGGAATTGTCCGGCAACCCGACGTGAGGGCACCGCGTGAAGGCAGCGCCCCGACGGCGAAAGCTGTCGGGGCGTCGACATGAGAGGAACCGGCAAGGGTAAACCGCCGGGCGGGCCACTGAAGACAAAGATCGGGTACCGGTGGCCCGCTCGCACGGCGAAGAGAGGTGTTTGCAGGGTGGGTCCATGGGGTTACGTGCCGCCTCTTCTGTCACCCCGGACTGATTTGTCGGGGCGCAACCACATCCATGGTCCACCATGCCAACGTAAAAAAAGAAAAAAGGGTTTGATAAACACAAATTATTCGTAAAATTAAATCTCTGTAATAACGACTCTCTATAACGATACTAATAATTATGGTCGAGAGACAACTTAGTCCTCTCGTGACCATGAACGCGGTAAAATGTTCGAAACGTCTGGTAGTTACAAATCACATTGATAGAATTCATAAAAATAAAAACAAATTGCTGTATGCCTTTATTTTACTCGTGGATGTCGTAAAAGAGGACTAAGAGCCTTATATCGACATGGACCAACACTACCTGATGCATTTGGTCAGCAATTGCATTCCCAAGGAGGGTTGATGTCAGGCAGGCGGCCGGTCATAAAACTATTGCCAATAATCTTTGCAATATGTAGGAAGAGGGGTACATATTGTGTCGACCTCAAGTAATTGGGAAAATAGCAGGAGAATGATGATTGATAGAATCCATAAAAATTGTTCTATTTACGTCTAAATGATTTTAAGCAAATGAGATCACTGTATTAGATGGAAAACTTGAAGTAAAACGAGTTTAATAGAAGATGGAGATGATGATATCGATACAAACACCATCTAACTAACCTATAAATAGTAATACATTTCTCCTCCCGTTGAGAAAGAGTTCTCAACGTAATTAATTTACGTAGCAAGCTTGGTAATAACGTGGCCGTTATAGTAACATAAATTTAGCTAAAAGACGTAACACTTTAAATCACTTCAGAATTTGATATAAATAATATTTAATTTAAAAATATAGGGACTCATATACAAGTAACCGTTAATTACAAATTTCACATCAGATAGCTATCTCTCTAGGCATGGTGGGGCTGCTATTCTAGACCTTTAATTATCAAGTTTCGGTTGTATTTTATGGTTTCATAATATTGATAATAATTTTCCGTGTGGAGTCCGACGGAGTAAGAATACAATTCACCACCCCCTATCTTACCCGTGAGTGATCGTACAAAACGACTTTTTTTTTCCCGCAAGGTGGACCATGGATGTTTCGCCGTCGGGGCGTCGTCCTCACGCGGTGGCCTCACGTCGGCTGACCGGACAATTCCCCGGTCCGATCACCCGAAGCCTCGGTTAGGGCGGCATCAGGCGCAGATACTCGCGCCTGCGCCGCCCCGGCCGGTGGCAGCGGCCCGGGTCCCGGGAATCCACCCGGACCCGTTCCGCGGCCTCTCGGCCTCGAGGCTGTCGTCTCGCAGAAGGCAGCGACTGCGTCCCAATTCCTGATGCTGTCGACCATCGCTTTCGTGACAGCCGGCAGCGTCAGGTCTGCACCGATGACAGCGACGAGGTCACAGCGTTGCCGGGTCCAGGTCACGCAGACCTCCAGCGTGTGTTGCGCCGTGTCCTCGTCACTGCCGCACTAGTGGCAGGACGGAATCGACTCCCTCCTTGCGATCTTGTGCAGGTATTTGCCGAAGCACCCGTGCCCCTACAACACCTGCATCGTACAAAACGACTAAGGGATATAACATCTATGCGAGAGAAGGAAAACTCGAAACAAAACCCTATACCAACACGTCTAACCAGCGCGGTATAATAGGTCAATTACACTCTCATTATGGAGGAGATATATAGAGTTCTCTGGCACTCTGTTCTCTCTGCCTACCTGTGTGTATGGATGATAAGTAGAGCATAGATAGATCGAAGTATATCGTTACTTAATCATAGTTTGGATAGGTATTTGGTTTGAATGAGCTGTGTGGTAGCGGCTATGAATACTACCAACCCTTACTTTGCTCGTGGATGTCGTAAAAGACAACTAAGAGCCTTATGATAACCTGGGCCAACTCCATCTGATGCCGTTAAGTCAACAATTACATTTCCATGGAGGATTGACGTCTAGCAGGCGGGCAGTCATAAAACTATTGCCAATAACTTTTACAATATGTACTATGAAACAAGAGTACATATTGTATCAACCCCAAGTAATTGGGATAAGAGTAGGAGCATGATGATGAGTTTAGATAGGTATTAACTACTATATAAATATTTAATAGTATACGTAGTTACTGTAGATCCATAATTCTAATCTAATAACTTAATGTCAGCAATCGTATGCTTATATTACTAAGTCTAGACTGGCGCGGGAGCCAACAGTTTAATTAATTTATAAATTAACATGAAACCAACACAGCTCGCGTTAAATTTGTAGGTAACGACATCCTGTCTATCTAAATCGAATTGACGCCTCGAAGCGCTACTTAATGGAATCTAAATATAAACCTGGCAATTTTGGGGGAATGACGAAACGTGAGTGGTACGGCACTAGTATATTGAATAAATTATTACATACCTAATCATTATCCCTAATGGCAATATAACATATTTTATTATTTGATTATTATCTGTTGAATATATATTTTTTTTTTATTATATATATATATATATATATATATATATATATATATATATATATATATATATATATATATATATTAGGTATGCGTCCGATATATCAAAACGAATCTGAAATCGGATTTCAGTCAGAAATCGTATCGTATCGATATTCAACACTATACAAACTGATTTTAGAAAACGTATTTCGGCAGAAACTAAATCAACACATATCAAAACAAAACGACGAAAACGCAAACTAATAATAAATCTAATCATCGCGCAATCGTTTTCTATTGCTAGTTTTGCAAACCAAACCAATATTTGAAAACTTACTAACTATCTCTTTCACTCCGCTAAGCGATCGCTTAGTCAGAATGAGAGAAAGCGAATTTCATTAAAATTCGCCTCCTTTCATTCTAACTAAGCGATCGTTTAGTGCAGTGAAAGAGATGGAGAGAATTGCGGTTTCTAAGAAACTAAGAATGGCAGATTGATACGAAACAGAATTATACGGGACAGGGAATAAGATCTATATCAGAATGCAACTACTTCCATGATAATATTACGCAATACGTTTAAGTTTTGCGTTTGTTAAATAGATTTTTTGAATTATTGGAGAGTTTTGATCCACACTTGACCTTGGTGATACGTGCAGTGTGCGCGTAATGTTATTTTTGTGTTCTCGTGAACTATATAATTATATAGGTATTTTATGATTCAATACTATACTATAGTTAGTATCGTACATACGATTTGATGATAAATAAGAAATAACTATTAAATGTAAAATGGTAAGAAAAAAACCATACTAAAATGTACATTATATAATATAATCATGAAATCATTGTAAATATGACGATTTTTAAATACGCCAGAAAGTTTTGTATCACACTCAAAACAAAATATTTTTGCTAGTCTAGTACTCTAGTTAAGCCTAGATAAAGCATGAAGGAAAATCGTACACCTAAATCCAATCAACAAAGAAACTAAAGAAAAATATTTTGAATGCGTTTGTTCGTTTGCGTTTTTCGTTTGCTACGCTAAAATAACTAAAACCATCGAATATCAATCGAGACTAAGGTAAATCCGCTCCGACAATCGCTCTGGAAATCGATTTCTGAAATCGGTTTTTTAAATCGATTTCAATATCAGAAATCGAATTTGTATCGGTTTGCGTAAAAAGCTGAAAACGCCCATCTCTAATATATATATATATATATATATATATATATATATATATATATATATATATATATATATATATATATATATATATATATATACATATATATATATATATACATATATATATATATACATATATATATATATATATATATATATATATATATATATATATATATATATATATATATATATATATATATTCAAATTCATTTATTATGCATAGGCCCTGCGAGGGCACTTACATATTGTCAGTTATAACATATTATATCAATTCAATTAACTACCACCGGATCGGAAGTAGACCACTACTGAGAAGATCCGACAAGAAACTCAGCGGGTTAGTCTGTTGTTTTTTCTTTTAAATCTTTTTTATACAAAAAATGGTACAACATATGTAATAAGAAATAGCTCCAGTGTGATGCCCTGCGAACCCAATAGTTCAAATAGAATGTAAAAATAACCACGGCTGGACCAGATCCCACAGGCGGCACCCGATCACGAGTTAACTACTGGGGCAGCCATCACTCCCCTCAACCACCTTGGAGGGAAGGGAGAGACCCGCCCCACGCAGCTACCGCAAGAAGACCTTTCAGTGAGCATGACCAATACCATGAGCTACAAACGCTAACCAAAGTCAAAATTCGTTGGGCAAAACACGCTACGCTTTACAAGTATGTAAAAATATTATAAAATAAAAACGAACAGTTTACAAATATATAGTAATTGCTGAATGAGGAGCTGCTCATAGCCAGTCTGTAGTATCGCTTAGATAATCCTCGATTTTATAATAACCTCTTTTACAGAGTCTGTTTTTGACTGCCCTTTTAAATTTATTCACAGGCATGTCTCGGATATCTCTTGGTAATTTATTATAAAAGCGTATACATTGCCCCATGAATGACCTATTAATTCTTTCCAGACGAGTAGTGTGTACAACTAATTTGTCCTTATTCCGAGTATTAACACAATGAATGTCACAATATCTTTCAAAATTACTGATATTTCTTTTTACATACAATACATTCTCGTATACATATATATTGTGATACAACAGTCAGAATATTTACTTCTTTGAATTTCTCTCGAAGTGAAACTCTTGGGCCTAGATTATAAATTGCGCGGACAGCCCTTTTTTTGGAGAACAAAGATACTACTCAGATCCGCGGAGCATCCCCACAGTAATATGCCGTATGACATAAGACTATGAAAATAAGCGAAATAAACTATTCTAGCTGTTTCAATATCAGTCAATACTCGAATTTTTTTGACCGCATAAGCCGCTGAGCTAAGTCTGTTTGACAATTTATCAATATGAAGGCCCCATTGGAGTCTAGCATCTATAGTGATACCTAAAAATACAGTTGATTCCACAAGGTCTAGAGCCACACCATTCATTTGAACATTGGTTCCCACTTGTCTCACATTAGGTGTGGTAAACTTAATACATTTTGTTTTCTTCTCATTAAGAACTAGATTATTTGTACTGAACCAATGAACAACGTTTGACAGTGCGTTGTTCACATCGTCATAATTAAGCTTTTGTCTTTTGATTTTAAATAGCAAAGATGTGTCATCTGCGAACAACACAATGTTTTGACTTTCTCCTATATGGTAGGGTAAGTCATTCATGTAAACAAGAAACAGAAATGGCCCCAGAATGGACCCTTGTGGAACGCCCATTTTGATGACAGAACCAGATGATCGTGCACCATTAACATCGACCCTCTGAATTCTGTTGTTTAGGTAGGAAGTTAAAAGCTCAAGAGCGTTATTCCTGATCCCATAGTGGTATAGTTTTTTGATAAGGGTTTCGTGGTGCACACAATCAAATGCCTTAGACAAATCGCAAAATATACCCAATGCTTCATGCGATTCCTCCCAGGCTGCAAATATATTCTTTAACAATTCTACACCCGCATCAGTAGTAGAGCAATTCTTTGTGAAACCAAATTGATTTTTATGAAAAATACTATATTTATTAAAATGACTTAACATCTGATTGAGTAAAATTTTCTCAAATACTTTACTAAGTGTTGGTAGTATGGAAATAGGGCGAAAATTGTTAACATCTGACATACTACCAGATTTGTACAAAGGAATTACTCTACTAATTTTCATGAGTTCAGGAAATACACCTCGAGCAACACAACCATTAAACACAAGAGGGGGAGCAATAATAGATACTATAAAATTTACAGTCTTTACAGATAAGCCCCACAGATCTGCTGTTTTTTTTATATTAAGGGTTTTAAAAGACTTTAAGATGTCATTCACACTGACATCTGAAAATTTAAAGGAAGTGTTACATTTCACAATACATTGTTTAAGGAGCGATTCAGCTAAAATAGGGGACGACGCTAAATATTTTGTTGTTAGTACAGGCACATTTGTAAAATAGTTTTCAAATACTGTCGCCACTTCTTTATCCGCTTTCACATTTTTATCACCTATCTTTAAGTTGAAATCCCTTTTCCGTACAATGTTCCTACCGGTTTCACTATTTATCACTTTCCATGTCATTTTAATAGATATATATATATATAATTTATTAGGCCTTGCTATAATGTAATTTGATATAGGTAATATTTTCTTTTTTAAGATGCAAGTGCCTCCTGTTCTCTGAGAACCTAATTTATTCACTTCGATAATAAATCAATATTTTTTCTAAAAAGCTAAGAGTGAGTAAGAGTTAAAATTTTCACCTAACAACATGAACTAGAATTGACATATCATTATAATTAATATCTGTCAAATCAAATTCACCTAAGTAAATTAGCCATCATAGTAAAGTTCTATTGAAGATGTTGTTAGACTTAAGGCAAAAAGTATGAAACTACTACCATATATCTCAATGGAGCTCGGTGCTTACTACGCAATCTACTTGTATTTTACACTTTTAAAAGATTCTATGAATGTTCTACGATTCCAAGTTCAGCTAATACCTACGTAATTGTAAAAATTCATTTAAATGTATTCATTGAAGTTTTATTACGAGTGTGCACACTTTCTTACATGCCCTTGTTTAATTTTTGAAGTGAAACTTGTTTATCGACGTATGGGAGAAAAAAAATTGTAACGCTTTTCTATTACGCGCCATCTTTATTTTTAAGTCACATTTTTTCGTTCGCGCCATATTTATTTTGAAGTGACACTTCTTTGCGCGCATGAGTGTAAAACTTTTACAGATGAAACGCGACACGAAAAGTGCGGCGAGAGAGAGAGAGAGAATGCATGCTATTGGTTGATGTATGTAAACGAGATTTAAAAATTAGTTTGCCAAAGTTTCACTACTGATATGTGTATGTATGAAGTACTTCGTACACACGCCAATTTTTTTTTTTGTTAATAAAGTTAGTTTAAGAACCTCAATAATTATAAACTTTAAGTTTCTTCATAAATAACAAATTATAAACCACCAAAGTGCATCTTGAAGTAGCTCCCTAGTGTTTCCAGATAGAGTCAGCTTGTGACTTTCTTAGCTAGATTTTATTATATTTGTAAAAAATCATTTTAGATCTTGTGTTATATTGGGTAAACCAAATCAGAACAAATCGAAGACAAATCCAGAAAATATTAATATTGGTATAACCACTACATAACGTCTCCGTTTGGGAGTATAACTCGTGTAATAATAACAAATCTACTTTACATACATACATATCATCACGCCATATCCCTTGCAGGGTAGGCAGAGAGAACAGAGTGCCAGAGAACTCTATCTCTGCATACTTCACTCGCTTCCTCAACATTCATAATTCTCTTCATACACGCTCGCCGGTTTCGGAGACTCTTGACTCCACCTTCCTTCAGTACATGACCGATCTGGTCTAGGTAGGTTAGTCTCGGTCTCCCCCGGTACCTACATCCTTCCACTTTCACATTGTATATCTTCTGAACCAGACGTTCGTTCGGCATTCTTTCCACATGTCCGAACCATCGGAGCATTCCCTTTCGCATCTTTACACCAATACTCTCTTTCATACCTACTCGCTCTCTTACGTCGTCATTACGAATGCGGTCGGTCAGCCTTACTCCACAGATTTTCCGCAGAGATCGTATTTCGACCGCATTAATTTTACTTTCATGCTCTTTTCGCATACCCAACTCTCACTTCCATATAGTAATGTAGGGACGAGCACTGCGTTATGTATTACTACACGTGCCTTCTGGCTGAGGTGGTGGCTACCGAGAAGTTGCCCCAAGGCTCCGTTCACTCTATTTCCCGCATTTACTTGTCTCTCTATATCAGTGGTGTACCTGCTATCTCGGCTAAATCCACATCCATGATATACAAGTTCATCCACTTGCTATAGTACATCATTACCTATTGTTACTCTTACATCTATTCTGGCTTCATCTCTTAACAAAATAATATATAACCTTCCTAATTTGCTTTAACCGGAGCTGCTAAAAAAGCCACTAAATAAGCTTTCATATAATAAATTCAGTTTTAAAATAATCACGTCATATCAAAATATCGGTCTGTTATGCTTTCTACCAGTTTAGAGTTTGTCGCGAGTTGACCTTAAATAATTAAAGAAAATTCAATATTGAGTTTTTAACACATAAAAAAGTTTGGTTATGATATAACTGGAGTCCAATAAATATAAATAATAATCATCATCATTAAACCTTTTGCTATCCACTGCTGGATGTAGGCCTTTCTTATATTTATATGAGGAGATGGTGGCATAATCGCCACGCTTGGCACGCGGGTTAGCGATCGCAGTGAAGTGTCATACGTTTCCCAGGAGAGACTTGGTGCCTGCTCTTTTAGTGAATCCTTAGCCAATTTTTACTACTCCCACGAGCAAGTAAGGCGACGACCATTAATCACGTGATCTTTTTTTTAGCATTATTTAGCATTTTTGATCCCCCTCCCCCTTGGTGATACGTGGCGAGGTTTAAGACTAAGACAACATCACGTGAATTTTTAGTACCTACTAAGAAGTAGACCACAGCTCATTATATTCTCGGTCCTTTGCTTCTTTATACTTTGCAAAAAGTCCTAATACAGATCACCTACTTTACGTTCGTTCCCTGGCAACGGCAAGTCAAAGTCACACTACACGCCGCTTTTCAGTTTAGAAATCGTAGCGTTTGACGAAAAAATAAATACACGTGTATCTTACTACCCTACCCCTCCGCCATGTAATATTTCGTGATTTTTGTCAAACACCTCCGCCCTTACAAACCTCACGTGATTAATAGACGGCCCCTAAGTGGTGACGACTATTGTATTCTTATACCGTCGCCACACAGGGAATAATAATAATGATTTATTTCAGAGAATATATCCATAACAATTTTAAAATAATAACAATAAAAAAATACCAACAATATCCAAAAACAGTAATAAGAACAATTTTATTATTATAACAAAAAAATTAAAAAAAATAAAGAGCACGGTCTCACTTCACATCGTCACACTTCATGATTCTATGGAGCAATGTTGAAAGAAATAATTGTTAATACATTCAGCGATAGTCCTATAGACACGATACGACGACCTATAGACACGATAGACACGATCAGAAGGACTGTGGACGTAAACTGAGAATGGCAAAGAAAGCCGAGACGTTGGCGAACTTAATACGTAGTGCAATATCGTGGCTTCCTCATCAGAATATATTGTTATATCTCATTCTAACAAATCCATTTCACACCTTTCATTAGCGAGCGATTTCTTTATCTAACTTCAATTTATAAACAAACCTTTGCTTTTATTGTTGAGCTAGTGACGGAAAAGTTAAGGAGAGAAAGATTGATACATCATCGTATGTATCACCTTATGCGAGTCTCTAATCTTATCCAAACTGAATTACGGCGACATCGTATATGGTCCATGTGTTTTAGGCAGAACAGAAAAGCTTATTCAGCGCGTACAAAACGCTTGCGCTAGGTTTTGTATTAACATACCTCCACGATCGCACGTTACTCCATTTTTAAACGCAGGTAATCTTTTGAGAATGTCCTCGCGTAGACACCTCCACCTGGCCACTTTATTATTCGGTATCATCTTAAATAAAAAACCAACTTATTTATACGAAAAACTGTCATGGTCTAGAGAATACAATAAATATAGTACAAGAGCCTCCTCTTACTTGCTGGTTAATTCAAAACACCAGACTGCTGCATTCCGTGGTAGTTTTAGATTCGCTGCAACTCGTTGCTGGAACGATCTCAAGCCACCTTTGCGTAGCTTGAAAACAACTAAGGCTTTCCAAAGAAAATATAAACAAATAATAATTGATAAACAAAAACATCTAAATACTTAATAATTATTAATATTGGAATACAAACGGGTTGCGCGTTTCACTCTCTTAAAGTGTCCTGTTATGTAGATATCTATCCTCATTGCATTAAGATTTATTTTTATTTATTATTCGACACAATTCATATTATTTATTAACCGACTTCCAAAAAGGAGGAGGTTCTCAATTCGAACGCTATTTTTTTTTTTTTTTTTTTTTTTGTTAGTTTGTTACGCGATAGCAACGCCAATTATGGATGGATTTTTATAATTCTTTCTTTGTTAGAAAGAGGATACTTTAAGTGTGGTCCCATATGCAGGGTATCAGGATCTGATGCTGGGATCCTGGAAAAATCGAGAGTAATTCCTTAAAATGTAGGGCAAAAATGCTGTTTCTGACGCCTCTGTACATAATTTATAGTTCATCCAATCTAAGAAGTGCATTTTGACGTTTTGCATTTTTTAATACACAATAACCTCGGTCAAACGTTGATGACACATGATTGTAAACACGAAATCTGAAATTTTTAACAATTATTAAGTTATTTACATAATTAACATTGCGGGTGCCTTTCTTGTACAATAATACTTACATACATACCATCACGCCATGTCCCTTGCAGGGTAGGCAGAGAGAACAGAGTGCCAGAGAACTCTATCTTTGCATACTTCACTCGCTTCCTCAACATTCATAATTCTCTTCATACACGCTCGCAGGTTTCGGAGACTCTAGACTCCACTTTCCTTCAGTACATGACCGATCTGGTCTAGGTAGGTTAGTCTCGGTCTCCCCCGGTACCTACATCCTTTCACTTTCGCATTGTATATCTTTTTAACTAGACGTTCGTCATTCTTTCCACATGTCCGAACCATCGGAGCATTCCCTTACGCATCTTTACACCAATACTCTCTTTCTTACTTACCCGCTCTCTTACGTCGTCGTTACGAATGCGATCGGTCAGCCTAACTCCACAGATTTTCCGTAGAGATCGCATTTCGACCGCATTAATTTTACTTTCATATTCTTTTCTGCATACACAACTCTCGCTTCCATACAGTAATGTTGGGACAAGCACTGCGTTATGTATTGCTACACGTGCCTTCTGGCTGAGGTAGTGGCTACCGAGAAGTTGCCCCAACGCTTTGTTCACTCTATTTCCCGCATATACTCTTCGCTTTATATCAGTGGTGTACCTTCCATCTCGGCTAAATCCACATCCAAGATATACAAATTCTTCCACTTGCTCCAGTACATAATTACCTATTGTTACTCTTACATCTGTTCTGGCTTCATCTCTTTCAAAGACCATTAATCTAATGTTGAAACTCGTAAAAATAATTTAAAATAAAAATAACATGATATAATTGTTATTCACGACCTAACAATGTCACTTCATCACGTTCTATACAGTAGTGCTTGACAACTTCCAATTCACGAATATCCAAATAATTGGTAAAAATATTAGAATAATACGATTAATCGAATAGAGATTTTGACAGAGATGTACATTTCGACACTTTGATTGATGAGGAAATAATTATGAATGTTCGCGACGCTGATAATTCAAGTAATAGTAGTAATTCTTAATAAATAGCCATTTTCAAATCCAGTTTTTGTTTTTAATTAACCTAATCCTACTAAATATGATGAATAGATTCTATGCTGAAATAATTAAATTTGTTTCGTACTAATTTAGCACTTAATTTATTCATCACCTTTTTGAAAAATAAAAAATAAACCGATTATTAATTATAAAGAATCAATATCGATTTCGCAGTAAAATCGGATAGCGATTATTTGGTTCACCTACCTAGACAACTTACTCAGACAGCTGTCAAAGTGCAGTTCTTAGATTAGACAGACTATAGTTTGATTATTTGTGTATGGAGATTATCTTTATGAGCTTTAGCTGGTAAAACAACAATGTTACTAAGGAGTAAAATAAGGGTCACGGGATGAACATTTATATGGAAGTTTATCATTTTCAAAGTAGTTAAGTACGAAATTTCGCACACCTACATCTTTTTAGAAATAAAAGAATGTGTGTTAGCGTTTTTTCAAAATTTCACTACTAAGGGGTAGTATAAGTAGTATAAAATAGGTAAAAACAAGTGAAAAAAAATTAAATATATTTTTTTAATTAATATTAATTATTTTTTTAAATATTATATATTTTTTTCAATTTTGTTAAACTTTCGTGTATTAAGCTAATACGTTGAGATCGTTGCTCCTCGATTTGGTTTGATAACGTTCGCGAATCAAACTGAGTCGCTGAGAATTACTTTCTGTAGTTTCATTACGCCTAGATAAGTTTGTATATGCCCTCATCTGAGAAAGCCTATTGACCCGCTGCTTGTCACTCTCATTTGTAATATTTATCCCATTTCCTAACCCCATTTTTCTTTAAACGAGTGTCTCTCTCGTCACTCGTATCTTCCAAACGGTGCTGTCTCATTCGAGCAGCCCGTTTACTAGGTCTACCTATTAAAAAAAATCTGAATTCACTTATTTTCCACTAAAAACCGGCCAATAAAAAATTATTTTATAAAAAAAACAAAAACCGACTTCAAAACTATGCCTACGATAAACGACATACAATAAACTTACACTAAAAAGTAGAAAATAATTTATTTTAATTAGTTTAATCTCAAAAGAATAACAGAACAATTTACGAAATTATAGTATACCTACCTATTTACAGGTAGGTATGTAAAAACTTATACTATGTCAAGAAAAATGGATAATAATATTATATTTTGTATTTCAAAGTAAGGAGCTTTGAAATATAATAAACGAAATTATTAATATTTATTTACAAGTACTATTTTTTTGGAGTCGGTGCCAGCTAAATCAAAATTAAATTCCCTTGCATAAATCTTTTAAGTGCATTAAATCATCAACGAAATCTGCCCGCGTTCGGGTAGTTCACTCAGTGACATCGCCCCTCTTTTCTCGCACCTGCCTCGCTCCGGCTATCGCCCTATTCGCAGTGATCGTCCATCTTTGCGTAGGTCAGGTAGGTACTGCGTGAGCCGCGTGATTTTCGCAAAGTAGAAAAACTGTCCTTGGCTGGCACCGACTCCAAAAAAATAGTACTTGTAAATAAATATTAATAATTTCGTTTATTATATTTCAAAGCTCCTTATTGATAGCTATGTTGTACAGATAATTATAAAAATTTCATTTATCACTAGCAGATAATTTAAGTAATATGTATGTATATATGTGTGTGTGTGTATGTATGTGTATATGTAAATATATATATATGACTATGTATGTATATGTACGTGCATCGTATTTATTAGAGTAATGTAAATATATTATTCTTATATCTCGCAAAGCCCTTTATTAGCATATCTGTCATGGATTAGACATTAATTTGATATAAGTGACGTCATTGGAGGATCTCTCAGAATAACAGCGCTTTGGCAACCGTGTTGCCTTAACAAACAGCTGAGACAGATACCATATTTTGGCCTCACGCATATGCACATCAGTTATCATAAATTTATATTTAGCTTAAGCAAAATGTGAGGTTACAAATAAAACAGTTTTCTTTCTTTCTTTCTTCTTTCTTTCTTTCATCATTTTCGAATTATCCGACAGCTTCGACTATTTTCGGTTTTGAATACTAGATTTTAAATCGTGTCACATACAGACACCGACCCTATCCGAAATGATTTGAAACTTTTATATCGGTTTCAGTTAGATTTCGGATATAGTTTCATTTCGGATATCCGATAGTTTTGGTTATGATTACGGAGCTACATAATATCTTTACTTTTTATCTACCCGCTACAGTATTAATTATTTAATTTTGATCCACATTTTTGATACAAATCCATCGCCAGTAAAAAGAAAAAGATAATAATTTTGTATCATAAATTATATTGTTTTGTTTTTTATTTTAAACACCACCCAGCACTAAGGAAATAATAATTGTATTACGGGGGACTTTACAAACATGCAATTAACGCAGACAAATTACATCCAGACTCAGAACAACAGTTTGTAGATCACACAAAATATTGTTCTGTGTAGGAATCGAACCCTCGGCACTGGCACGGAAGGTCGGTATCTTAACCACTACGCTATCTGTGCAGTCAAAGTATTGGTCAAAAATGGATTGGACACATACATTTATGGTAATTATTATATGATAAGACAAATATAACAAGCTACATCTAGATGGGAACGCGTTCCCATAGCCGGAGCCACACTGAGAAAATAGATTATTAAATAGAGTAGATACTACTTCGGTGTTAATATCTCATCAGATAGGTATACCAATCCCAACGCCAATGTCACAAATAAATCTAACTTCATTTGTTTAGCAGTGACTGCTAAAAGCAATTACGATTATGTTGTTTATACCTAGCTACTTAATACTTTTACTCTAGAGATTGGACTAGTTTATACTAAGGGGCCATTCATAAATTATATAAGGCGTTTTTTCTTTTAACTGAATATTATAACTTCTTACTATAGGCAGCGAGGGGGTAGTGAATCTTTTTTTTTATACGGTGGACTATGGATGCGTCTCGACCCGCCAAATCGGTGCGGGGTGACGGAAGAGGCGGCGCGTGACCCCATAGACCCACCGTGCAACTCCTCTATTCGCCGTGCGAGTGGGCCACCGGTACCCGATCTTTGTCTTCGGTAGGGGGTAGTGAACCTGACATCAAGTAAGATATAAAATTGAAAATTACTAATTTTGGTCAAAACTGTGATAGATAAATAAGATTAAATGTTATTGCAGTCAGTTATAATTCAGTTAATGAAACCTACTTATAGTAAGAAGATTGTAATAAAAAATATTTTCAGATTAAACGGAGTTATATTTAATCAATGGGGCCTTTTCTTACAAAAATTCTTATTAAGGGGCAGGTTTAGTTGCAATCTTATGATGGTCTTATGGTCTTACTTCTTAAAAATCCCTTACGTAATTTATGAGCGGCCCCTAAGTTCACCTATTTGATCGATTATACTTTGCAAAGCTAGCTGCTGTGTGTTATTGCAATGTTAAGCCGTCACGTTCCCACGTTACGAAACGTTTTTCTAATTAATTTAACAGTGGCATATACATTTATTATATTCCCGTATAATTACGGACTAAGAATACAATTTAATGCCATAAAAATTAGCCTGAAATATCAGCTAAATAGACAGCAGCATGGGGGACGTCCATTAACCACGTGATCTTTTTTTTTTTTAGAATTTTTGAACCCCTTCCGCCTTGGTGATACTTGGTGAGGTTTAAGACTATGAGCCCCCCATCCCACACCAATATCACGTGAATTTTTAGTAACTATAATGAAGTAGCCTACAGCTCATTATATTCTCGGTTTTTTGCTTTTTTATACTTACAAAGGTCTTTATACAGATCACCTATGGCAACGGCAACTCAAAGTCACACCACACGCCACTTTTGAATTTAGAAATCTCAGCATTTGATGAAAAAATAAATACACGTGATATCTTACTACAGTTACTACACCCTCCCTCCCTCTTGTGATATTTCGTGATTTTTGTCAAACAACTACAATACCACCCCACCCCCCCTTTCAAACCTCACGTGATTAATGGACGGCCACATGCGAAAAATATAACATTGTGGTCGATTGCCAACTCGTCTCCCCAATGTGGCCACTATAGGATACATGGATTATGGTAAACTTTATGATAATAATGATACATTCGTTTATTACATTTATCTCTATATGGTATACTGGAAGATTACGAAAATATAATTTCAAGACTGGTAGGTACTTGACCTGCGATATTGCTCTTGTTATGATTCAGTTATGTGCCGTTATACGTGTTTCTATCCTTTTTTTCTTAGAACACATCCGTACTAAACGTTGATGTCATCAAATCGTTCAATTCCTTTTACGTAGTCATTACTTGTTTTCCTTATTTGATTAAACATCGTTAACAATTTCGTGGATTTCATATATATTTTTTTTTTATCAAATTCGCCTAAGTTAATCACCTTTAAAACATTCCATTATTACCCATTTCAAATATTTGACTGCATATATGGTTAAGGTACCGTTCTACCGTGTTAGTGTGTGGGTTCTATTCCCACGTAAGAAAATATTTTGTTGATCAACAAATTGTTGTTTTAAGTCCGATCCGGCATTTTACAAACATGACTGTAGTTTACATGTTTGCACATATGGCTCGTGCGACCACAAATCAAAACGACGCAGCGTTAAACGAGCCTCACTAAATTAACTGACGACATCTTAAAAGTTGCAATTGGATGCAAGGGGAACAACACGTTCTGAGTGGTACTTGTGGGGAGACCTATGTCCAGCAGTGGATGTCTATAAGTTGATGGATAGATGTGCTGGACAGAAAGAAAGAAAGAAAAACATTTATTTTGTTCTCGTTAAAAACTAATGAAAATAAACAGAACTAAAGAAAACAACTTCTGGTTTAAAATGACATTAACGAGAAACAAAAAATGCTATTGGCTCACAGCTATGGCTATTTTATTTTATAAAATAGCGCTGATATTCTGCCAACACCTGGTACATTTAAAGAAATAATCAAAAACATTACTAGTATAAAAGTGTCAGAGTGTGTGTGTGTGTGTAACGATGTATAAATAATTTTAACATAAGTATAACAACATTGCATACATATATAATATAAATCAAATTGGCAATATTTAATAAAATATATATTTTTTAAGAGTATCGAAATGTCGCACTATATAAGACAGTGTAATTGTGCATTAAGTAAATGTTGTTTTAAAGTTTTGTTAAAAGTAAATACAGATTTTAAGTCCAATGGTGAAGGTAGATCATTCCAACACTTGGTGGCAGAGAATTTAAAACTACCACGGACTGTTGAAGTGCGATATTTAGGGGTATTTAAAAGGTATAATGAAGCTTGAGTCTTGTATTTATTGAGAGAACTAGACCAGCTAAGTTTATTGTAGAGGTATGTTGGCTTTTTGGATAAAATTACACCGAAAAGCAAATTAGCTAAATGGAGTCGACACACTCCAAAACTTGAAATTGCGATTTTCCACAACATTTTAAATATTAATTCAACATTTGAATATGTCGCTAAGGACTTTAAAAATACAATTATTGAACATAAATTACACGCAGACTCAGAATAATCTTTTGTGGAGTCGCACAAAATATTATAAAGGTAGGAATCGATTCCGTTACATCATCTGTCATTGCGTTATATTCACGTAAAAAATAAAAATCTTGAAAAGTTAAAATAAACTATTTGATATAGTTGAGAATAATGATATCCTTGTTCTCATTAATCATTGAGTTTATAGGGTGGCCTTATTCCTATAATGCATATTCACGCTGCCCAAACAAAGTTTACTTGTACAAGCAAATGCTTTCGTCATCTTTGTCATTTAATATAGAAAACGAGAACTTCAGTAAACAAACAAAGTATTATGGGCGTATCTGTGATTGACGTCTGCTAATAACCTTAGAAAATTTCTAGCGAGCTAAAATGATACATTTTTAACATATCGGGGTAGCAAGTTAATTTACGTCGTCCGTGTGGTGACGGAATAAGAATACAATTCACCACCCCCTATCTTACCCGTGGGTGATCGTACGAGACGACTAAAGGATATAAAACGCAAATAACGTCAATGCGAGAGAAGGAAAACTCGAAACAAAACCCTATACCAACACGTCTGACAAGCGTGGTATAGTAGGTCAATTACCCTCCCATTAAGGAGGAGGCTCGAACCCAACAGTGGGACCTATATGAGCTGAGATGATGATGATGATGAAGTTAATTTAAATCGATTTCTTGAGTCGCGGTGAAAGATAAGATTTTAATATTGGTAGGACCACGCTGCGGACAGTTCTCGATCTACAGCCGTTCGGTTCGTCCGGGATAGTACCACACTTTCGCAAAAGATAGACGTCTGAGTAATGACAATGTGCTATTGCGCTTCGTTCGGTGAGCGAGAGAGCCGGAAGCCCAACTGGGGTGGGTTTGAGGATTGTATTGGTATACAGCGGCCTACCTATAACTTTGGTGTTGCAAAGGTCCATGGGCGGCAGTGACACCATTCGGTATGCTGATTGCTCGTTTGCCACCATTGGACATAAAAAAAACATGTCACTTTTTCTCTTGTCTCTCAGGTAAAATTACAATGTTTAACAATTACAACTCCTTATTTTCCTATAAATCTTAAAAATCGACTGAAGAATAAGCAAGAGATCAGCACTTTTTGTAAAACTTATAAAACCGATGGCCCACCACCAAGCGTGGCGGTTAAGTATTATTTCACCTGTTGAGAAACTTACATTAGTGGATGAAGATGATCATGTATATATAGTGTGTGCATTGGCTACATTCTGATGAAATTAGATTGCAGCTCACCCTTTCTCATTTCTTCCGTATAGTGTCTGAGTAAAAATACAATTAACTACCTTCTTTCTTGCCTATGTATGTTATAAAAGACGACTAAGTGATAATATGCTGATAAAAGCTAAGCAAAAGAAAGAAAACTCAAATTAAAAACCATACCATACCTACCTGTCTAATCAGCATGGTTCACCTATCAATTCCTTCTTCAATTTCCTTCTTCAATTCCTACTATTGTGGAGAAGGCGCGAGCTTAATACCTATATGAGTTAAGATGAACGAATGATCAGGGGCGGCTTAACCTATAGTGCAGAAGGTGCGGTGCACCCGGGCGCTGGGTTTCTGGGGGCGCTGTGAGCTACTCGGAACACATAGAGCCTCCACTGTAATGCTCAGCACGGAGCGGATACACCGTACGCAGTGAATGCCTAACCATTTATAAACGTAGTGGGTGCATTGTTAGACAGGTTTGGGTAGGTTGCTTTGTCGCCACGTTCACTGTAACTTCATAATCCGATCGCGTTTACCTGGTTTCGTGTCAAAACAAAGAGACTAAGCATGCGACAACGCATTCCAGCGAGGTTCGGAGTTAAGTCAAACGTGTTGTAACTATCAATTTATCCCATTTTGTTCATGCATTTTGATATAAGAGGGCGCCAGGTGATTGATTGCACCCGGGCGCTACATGTGCTAGAGCCGCCCCTTTTTTTTTTTTGTGGGGTGGGCTACGGTCGTCGCGCTCCTCGCATCACTCTGTCCGGGGCGACAGAGGGGCGTAAGCACGCACACCCATAACCCACCTGTTAACCTCGCCTTCGTCGTTGGACCGGCCACCGGAGCAGCGTGAACTTGTCGTCAGTGGCCGGCCCGACGGAATACCTCCCGAGGGGTACCTTCGTCTTCAGCGACATCTCCTCCTCGCGGTCAGCCTCTCGGCGGGTGACGGACTAATTCCCCGGTCCAGTCACCCGCGGCCTCAGCTAGGGCGGCATAAGGCGCAGGTAATCGCGCCTACGCCGCCCCAGTCACCGGCGACGGCTCGCGTCGTCGAGGAGACGCTCGTCGCGCACGCGCTCCGCCGCCTCCTTCCGCGAGACTACTGCCTCGCAGAAGGCTGCGACCGCGTCCCAGTTCGACGCTGTCGAGCATCGCCCTGGCGATGGTCGGCAGCGTCAGGTCAGCACCGATGACTGCGACGAGTTTACGGCGCTGCTCTGCCCAAGCGGCACAAGCCTCGAGCGTATGCTGCGCCGTATCCTCGTCGCAGTCGCAGTGGTGGCAGGACGGTGTACTCTACCTCCTAACGACTGTGTGCAGGTATTTGGCTAAGCATCCATGCCCCGTCAAAACCTGCACCAGTCGGAAGGAGAGCACCCCGTGCCGCCGTTCCAACCACCGCATCAGCACCGGCCGGAAGGCCTCCACAGTCCGCACACCGAACCGAGGCCTCTCCAGCCGGACTGCCCAAAGGGCAATGATGTCTCGCCGGGCGTCGACACGCCAGGCGGTGAGCTCCCTCAATGGAACTACACCCCCCTCCGCTCGCACCCCCGACACCCGCCGATACAAATCGGCGAGCATTTCCGCCTCCAGGTCCCACGGGGGAGTCCCGGCCAACAGGCAAGCTGCCTCCGTGCGGTACCTGCGTATGGCCCTGACCGCCATGGCCCTCTGTGGTCGCCACAGAAGAGCCCTGAGTCGGACGGTCAGGGACCCCGCCCACACCGGTGCGCCGTACAGGGCCATCGACCGGACATGCTAGAGCCGCCCCTGCGAATGATGAATTTTTCATTTAAAGAAAATCTACAAATTAATCGATAAGTTTACTAGTTAATCCATCCAAATGCCATAGTCACCAAACCTAGTAAGTGAATTAGCGGTTGCAGTAGCTATTATGAGTTTTGTGTGAAAGTGTTGCTGCTTATTTCCTTGTTGTCTAATTAGCGAAATTATGTTACACCGAGCAATAAAGGTTCATTACACCTTGTTTTCTTAACCTGTTAATGTACAGCGACTATTCCAAAGTTGTTAGGGTTCTACTAACCTCTAAAAATCAATGTAAGACTGTTTTTACGGATTCTATCGCGTTTGTATTTGATTTTTAATTTCCCGACGTTTCGAACACTTTACAGCGTTCATGGTCACGGCAGGACTAAGATGTTTCATGTCCAATAAGTCATCGTTATTACATAGATTAAATTTAAACCCGCTACAGTATCAAATGGTGCTTAAAAGTTAATAACTGATGATCCCATGTGTAACCATCATTTTTGGCTCGTAATCAAGTTGCCGTTATAAGAGTATTATTTCATAATGAATGTAAGTTTGTTAAATAACTATATATTGCAAGTATAGCTTTATGCTTAACGAAGTACGAATGCTTGCTAAATTCGTGTAGGTAAGTTATGTCGGATTAATTAAAATTTTTATTTAATCCCATTTGTATATCCTGAAATTGTGTAATCCCCTGAAGCTATTAAACTGAAAATTGGCACGCATGTTTGGATCACGTGACATTATGCAATTACTTAAATGCCGCCATACATTTGATCGAATACAGCAGTCATCACAAAATGGCGATTAACAATTTTTATAACAACCCCTATGATATGAATATGAAATTAAAGGGTTTAATAATTTAAACATCATAAAAGGATCATCATAGGAGCAGACTTTTTCGATATCAAATATGGCGAGTTTCACAAAATGGCAATTTATAATTTTCAAAGTAACTCATATATAGGATACCCATATCACAGGATTTTGGTATCAAATGACAGATATTAATGAGCACAAAGCACAATAAATGAGGTGACGTCATCCTAAATTCAAAATAACGGACGACAAAAACAAATTGATAAGAATAAGAAAAAACAATCACTGATTTATTAATGCAATTTCTAATAATTAATAAATTGTAAGTGAAAATAGTCGTAACAAACTTTGAAGACTAAAAAGTAGAAATTAAATAATATAAAGAAAAAATTGAAAAATGCTTTTATTTTTAATAATAAAATATTATAATATACTGAAAAGGAAACAATACGTTTTAGCCAAAACAAATATAGGCTGAAAATCATATTTTTATAAAATCTTATATATATATATATATATAAATTACGTGTCACGTTGTTTATCCGCAATGGACTCATAAAGTACTTAACTGATTTTAACCAAATTTGCACAGCGTGTGTAGTTTGATCCAACTTAAAAGATAGGATAGCTTAAATCTCAATTTATAGTAATATTATTTTATTGCAAATTATTTGTCTAATATTTGACAGTCAAAATCATATGTTATATCAAAAGGATTTTAAAAGATGGCGGAATCTGTTGACTGGATTCAGTAAGTATTTAATAGATGGCGCTATGTTAAATGTACAAACGCTTCATATAAGCTAAAATTTGTTAGAATAAACAAAAAGTGTTACTGAGGCTAACCTAAGCCACAGCAACGCGTGGCCCGGTCTTTTAGTCTTAATATATATAAATTACGTGTCACGTTGTTTGTCGGATTGAACGGATTTTAATCAAATTTGCACAACATGTGTAGTTTGATCCAACTTAAAAGACAGGATAGCTCCCATCTCAATTTATAAACGTAATATTATTGTATTGCAAATTAATTGTCTATTATTCGTCACAGTCACAATTATCTGTTATCTCCAAATGAGTCTAAGAGATGGCGGTATTTGTTGACTGGACTTTATTAGCATAACCACCACGTATTACTGAGGCTACCTTAGCCACAGCAACGCGTGGCGGAGTCTGCTAGTATATATAAAAGAAAGTTGTGTTAGTTACAACACTTATAACTCGAGAACGGCTGGACCAATTTTCATGATTTTTGAATAAAACCTTCTTGAGTTTTCCAATATGTGTCAAAATAAAATGTCATTTAAATCAAAATCACTAAGGAGTAATGATATCACCTTTGAAACAAAGCACTCCCAAAATAACTTTCTACCCCTTTTTAATCCTGTTAGGAGATTAATTTCAATAAAATACGAAACACGTCTTTCATCAATTCTGTTAAAGAATGTTTATGCAAAATTTGAAGTAAATTGGACCAAGAATCACGTAGTTACACCGATTTTTTTTTATTGCTTTTGGTGGCAGACGAGCAAGTAGCACACCTGATGGTAAATGTTACTGCCGCCCATGAACCTTTGCAATACCAGGGGTACAGCTAGTCCGCTGCCTACCAATAAAAATCCCAAACCTACCCAGAAAGTTGGGCTTCCGGCTCTCTCACTCACTGAAGAAAGTACAGTAGCATACTGCCACTGCTCAAGCGTCGATTTTCTGCGAGAGTGTGGTACTACCCCGGACGGACCGGCCCGCAGCTGTAGACAGAAAACTGTCAACAGTGTGGTCCTACCACTATTCAAATACTTGTTACCCCCTTAGGAATATAATTCGAAAAATCCTTTATTGACGAACGCCTAAAGAACACGCCCTCGAAATGAAATATATATATAGTTATATATATTATATTATATTTAAAAATATATTCCAAAAAAAATAAAAAAAAAGTAAATACCGAGCAACACTCAGTCAACCAGATATTATTTTTAACGTTTTTGTTCACGGTATTTCTGTATTCGTATGACTATGAATAAAAAGTAGGATGCTCTCAATATTTAATTCTTTAATAGAATTCTTTCTTTTTGTGTTTTTTTTAACTTACTTTTTACAAATATAATTAATATCGAAAAAATAATTGCATAACATACGACGCAGATATTGAACACAAGACCTGAGAAAGCAGTCTTATATTATTAAGTGACCAAAAGACCAAACCGCACATTCAAATTATTATATTATGCAATGCAAACAGATTCATAGTTACTTTAATATACAGGCACTAACGTGACTTTTATAGCCCCAAGCCAATATTTTCAGTTAACAATATTACGTGACTTTAAAAAAAAAATAAAGGATGTTACCCTAATAAATATCCTAGGCAATCTTGCTTGAAAATAGGGACACGTTCACATTTTATTATATCATTTCTAGTTCAAAGTATCAAGTGAGTATGTCTAATTTTTGTGCTTGATATATTTTTATTTACGACAGCCGTAAACCTACTAAATTTTGTCGTTTCTATTAAATTATACGTAAAAAATTGTGAATAGAAACATTCTAAAGACATTGAGAAACTAATAAGCCATCAAATTACTCAACAAACTTTATTAAAACCTTAATTAAGTATTTTGTATGTGTGTAGATGGAATATATTTTATAACCATAGATTGAGTACCACTCTTTTGATGCTGGATGTCCATAACTAATATCGCACTTTGGTATCATCATCTCATCTCAGCTCATATATCCCACTGTTGGGCTCGGGCCTCCTCCATAATGGAAGGGTAATTGACCTACTATACCACGCTGGTCAGACGTGTTGGTATAGGGTTTTGTTTCGAGTTTTCCATCTCTCGCATAGATGTTATAAGCGTTTTATATCCCTTAGTCGTCTCGTACGATCACCCACGGGTAAGATAGGGGGTTGTGAATTGTATTCTTATTCCGTCACCACACGAAAAAACGGTGGTATAACACTGCCCATTTTGATCAAAAATATAAACTTTAAAGAGCACCTAAACAATTTTTATTGCTTATTTTGGCCTCGTCTGTCTGTTTCGATCACCAAACGAAGCGCAACAGCACATTGCCAGTGCTCATTCGTCGATTTTCTGCGAGAGTGTGGATTACGCCGGACGGACCGGTCCGTAATTGTAAATAGAAAACTATTAACAGTGTGGCCCCTACCACTGTCTCATCATCTCAGCTTATATATGTCCCACTGCATGGCTCGAGCCTCCTCCACACTAGGAAGGAAATTGACCATTACACTACGCTGGTCAGACGTGTTGGTACAGGGTATTATGGAGAGTTATCATCTACGTTATGTGTTACATAAATTGCTTAGGTGTTACCTAAAATGTAGGTGTTCAAAAGCAAGCAACAATCTAGAAACGCAAATCAAATCAAATCATTTACTATGCATAAGCCCCATAGGGGCACTTTTAAATTAAATTTAATTAATCTACCACCGGATCGGAAAGCAGCCACATACTGAGAAGATCCGGCAAGAAACTCAGTGGGCTCGTCATTTTTTTTTATTTATATACTTTCACGAAAGTGATTGGTTACATGTTTAATTTATGTTAGCTCCAGTGACATGCCCTTCGAGTAAAGATTCATTTTTTTAAATTTTGTATATAAAACAAAATTAAACTAAGAATATTTATAAAACAAAAAAAAACAAAAATGGCTGGACCAGATCCCACAAGACGCAATTGCTATTTAACTTCATGTGGGTAATCCACGTCAATCCATGTCAAATACTAACTTACTTTAAATCCACATACCATACATACCACAATACCTTTACATAAAATCCACAATTAATATTATAAATATGAATGTAGATTTGTTTATTACGCTTTCACGCTAAAACTACTTAACCGATTATCACGAAACTTTGTACAGAAAGATAGTCTTCGAGGTATTAAAAAGGACATAGGATACTAAATATTAGAAAAATCGTTTTTTTTTTTTACGGAGGGTAACCTCATTGTATGTAGTAATTTTTAAATACTGAGTCATATTGATTCAGTTCTATTGGAATGTATGATCTTTGATATTTATTTAAGGATTTCAACGTGAAGCCACGGATAAAAGCTAGTTGATTATAATTTGAAATATGAGACACACGTACATATGTTTATTTTCGCAAGTCGACTGAATTTTCATGTTTGATTAAAACTTTTGGTATCTATTGCGTAACACATAGCTTAATATATATTACAGTCATGTATTAGTTTCTATGTACGTTTATGATTGTATATAAATTTATTCGTAAACTTTATGATCCATTCACAAGTTATCTATCGTCATTATCCTGCTCTTATCCCAATTATTTGGAGTCGTCGCAATATGTACTTCTCTTCTATGGTAATTATTGCAAAAGTTATTGGTAATAGTTTTATGACTGGCCGCATGCCTAACATCAACACTTTTTGCGAATATAATTGTTGAGTCATCATCATCATCACAGCCCATGTATGTCCCACTGTTGGGCTCGAGCCTCCTCCTTAATAGGAGGGAAGTTAACCTACTATATTTTTTTCCTCGCAAGGTTGACCGCCCGTCGCGCCCTGACATATCGGTCCCGGGCGACAGAAGAGGCGGCGCGCAACCACATGGACCCACCCTGCAAACACCTCTCTTCGCCGTGCGAGCGGGCAACCGGTACCCGTCTTCGGTGGCCCGCCCGGCGGTTTACCCTTGCGGGCTCCACTAGTGTCGATGCCCCGACAGCTTTCGCCGTCGGGGCGTCGCCCTCACGCAGCGGCCTCACGTCGGGTGACCGGACAATTCCCCGGTCCGATCACCCGAAGCCTCGGTTAGGGCGGCATCAGGCGCAGATATTCGCGCCTGCGCCGCCCCGGCCGCTGGCGGTGGCCCGAGTCAAGGGAATCCTCCCGGACTCGTTCCGCCGCCTCCTTCTGCGAGATGACAGCCTTACAGAAGGCGGCGACCGCGTCCCAGTTCCTGACGCTGTCGACCGTCGCTTTCGCGACAGCCGGCAGCGTCAGGTCACAGCGTTGCCGGGCCAGGTCACGCAGACCTCCAGCGTGTGTTGCGCCGTGTCCTCGGCACTGCCGCACTGGTGGCAGGACGGATTCGACTCCCTCCGTACGACCATGTGCAGGTATTTGCCGAAGCAGCCGTGCCCCGACAACACCTGCACCAGCCGGAAAGATAGGACCCCGTATCACCGCTCCATCCACTCTATCAATACGGGCCGGAGTGCCTCAACGGTAAGAACACCGTGCCTAGGCCTCTCCAGCCGCGTAACCCAACGGGCGATGACGTCTCGACGGGCGTCCTCGCGCCTCTCGCTAAGCGATGGGGAGCCACCCTCGTCGCGCACTGAGGAAACCCGCAAGTTAACCTACTATACCGCGCTGGTCAGACGTGTTGATATAGGGTTTTGTTTCGAGTTTTCCTTCTCTCGCATAGATGTTATATGCGTTTTATATCCCTTAGTCGTCTCGTATTATCACCCACGGGTAAGATAGAGGGTGGTGAATTGTATTCTTACTCCGTCACCATACGGATAGATTGTTGAGTAGTTTACTTCAAATGGTGTTGGCCCATGTCAATATATTTAATCATCTTTTTATTTATTTATTTATCGGGAAACAAACAGCTTAAAATAATAAAATTTTTGTTACAAATATTTACGATACATAAAGCCAATAACAGATCTTCACTTTGCTTCATAATTAGCAATAAAAAAAAACAATACAGTTATCAGTGTTACAATATTATTTTTTTGGTAAATATATCCCAAACAAATTAAACCTATTGATATCATACACTCTGAAAAAATCAAGACCGAGTGTCTGTTTTATCGCATCCAACTTAGTTAAAAATATCAAGTTTATACTTCTTATATTTATTACTAGCTTCTGCCCGCGGCTTCGCCCGCGTAAAAGGTTACTTTCCTAAAGATTTACATCCCTTATTTTTATTTTACCCCTCAAGGGTAAATTTTTTACAAAATTTTAATATCATATTTATTCACATCTAATCAATAGCCTAAAAATAAGGTCAAGCTTCTGCCTTTAAAAATGACGATACTTCCTTACAACTTTTCAACCCCCTTTACAACTCTTGTTTGCATTAAAAAGTATCCTATGTCCTTTATCAGGTTCTAGAATATCTGTGCACCAAATTTCATTTAGATCAGTTCAGTAGTTTTGGCGTGAAAGAGAGACAAACAGAGTTACTTTCGCATTTATAAATAATATTAGTAAGGATTAAGTGAATTTCTCTCTCGCCACAGAAATGCATTCTGACGGTAATTAGTAGATACTAATGGTAGATGTCAGGGGATGTGATTTCTTTTACGACATCCACGAGCAAAGTAAGTTACTTTGCCCGTGGATGTCGTGGTGGTGACTACGAATACTATCAACCCTTACTTTAAGTAGGAGTTGATAGTATTTATGGGCGCTGCTTTGATTATTTGAATGAAATATCGTTATTACATATCTGTGTATGAATTAATAGATAAATACTGCTTCCGTTTATTATAATTCATTAATGTAATTAATGAATTATAATATTAATTTAATATGATTATTTTGGCATTTATTTGATTTATTTAATACTACTTGTATTAAATTAAAATTAAATCAGAAATAAAAAGTAAGCTAATATGACTTGTTTGTAATAAAATATTTTAAGTGTTTACTCCTTGGAAAATGTTTAATTATAGTGTGCAGGGGCGGCTTTACCTATAGTGCAGAGGGTGTGGTGCACCCGGGCACCGGTTGTTATGGGGCGCCGAGAGCTGCTCGGGACACATAGAGCCTCCACTGTAACGCTGCGCACGGAGTGGGAGCACCGTACGCAGCAAGTGCTTAACCATTTATAAACGTAGTGGGTGCATTATTTGACAAGTTTGGTTAGGTTGCTTTGACACCACGTTCACTGTAACTTCTTAAGCGAGGTTCGGAGTTTAGTCGAACGTCTTGTTAGTATCGACTTATTCCATTTTGTTCACGCATTCTGATACAAGAGGGCGCCAGGTTATTGATTGCACCCGGGCGCTACATGTGCTAGAGCCGCTTCTGATCGTGTGTGTGTATATATATATATATATATATATATATATATATATATATATATATATATACATATATATAGATAGGACTTATTGTAGTACTAAAATAAACCAGGTTCGTGAAGTTTTGCAATTATTATTTCACCGAGATGGGTCACGAATACCCGAACGGTAACGCCACGCCGACATATTCGTAGCCGCTACCATTAAAAATAAGCATTTGCATTTGAAAAAGTTTAGAAATATTCAATTTAATTTAAATAAAGAAATGTTCAAATTTTACAGACAACGAACTTAGGAAATGATAAAAATAGCACATGCCAATTATATAGATAGCGCTGAGGCGGGTATACGGCAAGACCCGAGGTCCTTTTGGAACTTTGTTAACAACCAACGTTCGTTGCGAAACTCCTGTTCCGATTAACAATTAGATGGCAATATAATTTCCGGATTGGATGCTGCGAATGGTTTAGCAAACTACTTTAAATCTATGTTTATAACAAATGTGCCCACTTTATCAACGAATATCTCACAAAACGAAGAACGAAGTAGTAGCTTGTGCTCTTAGGGTATTATCATCGAATTTATTAGTAAATTCGATTTGTTACAGGTTGTCGAACACTTGAACGTTAAATCTTCCATTTGGCCTGATGGTGCTAAATGGAAGATTTAACGTTCAACCTGCTTATATCATAAAGGATTATATTGTAGCATTACTAGATCCACAATTATACATTTTGAACCCACTTATGGAAGATTTCAAGTGATACACCGGTACATAAGAACGGATTAAGGGCAGAAATCATAAATTATAGGCCAATTGCTGTTTTTTTCAGCAATGGCTAAGATATTTAAATATATTTTAAACAGCCACATTATCAAATAGGTTAAACAACAACTCAGCAAGTGTCAGCACGGATTTAGAACGGCAAATCAACTGCAACCAATTTAATCAATTTTATTGACTATTGGATAAGGAAATGGGGAATGGAATGAATAGGGAATGCTCCGATGGTTCGGACATGTGGAAAGAATGCCGAACGAACGTGTGGTTAAGAAGATATACAATGCGAAAGTGGAAGAATGTAGGTACCGAGGGAGACCGAGACTAACCTACCTAGACCAGATCGGTCCTGTACTTAAGGAAGGTGGAGTCAAGAGTCTCCGAAACCGGCGAGCGTGTATGAAGAGAATTATGAATGTTGAGGAAGCGAGTGACGTATGCAAAGATAGAGTTCTCTGGCACTCTGTTCTCTCTGCCTACCCTGCACGTGATGATATGTATGTATTGACTATTGTGTTACCGAGATGGATCATAATAGGCAAATTGATGCAGCGTACTTCTATTTTAAAAAAGCGTTTGATAGCGTTCACAATGACGTGCTTTTACAAAAACTTGCTGATTATGGTTTCACTTCTAACATTTTAAAATTATTCGCTACATCTAGATTAATATCAATCTGATCCATATTTTACTCTCTCTGGTGTGAGTCAAGACAGTGTCTTGGGCCCAACTAAGTTTTTAATTATGATCAACGATCTACCCAATGTCATGCGATGACGTCTTTGGTACAATACCTCATGTTTCCGGATGACCTAAAACTATTTTAGGCACAAAATGCACAGAAGACTGGGAAGCGCTCCAGCGTGACATCGATAATGTTACTGCATGGGTTGCGCGCCCCCACTTAGAATTTAATACCTCCAAATGTAAATCCATAACATTTACTCGATCACGCGCACTATGCACGTACATTTACAATATATCTGTTGTACCGCTGGAACGGGTCACTTAAATCCGTAACCTGGGTGTTACATTTGTCTCGTGTCTAACATGTACGTATTTAGCACATCATAACCTCACAAAGTTTCAAATCACTTGGCTTTGTGATGAAATAGTAGACTCAGTTTCGGAATAGGAGTAGTATTATTGAGTTATACTTTTCCTATGTTCGCAATATTTTGGAGTATAACTCCATAATCTAGGAATCACACGAGGTATAATAAGAATAGCATGATAAGCGTGATGATAAAACGTGTACAACGTAAATTTTGTAAATTTTTGTACAAAAAGCTTTATGGTTACTATCCTTACTTATATCTGTCTCTTTTTTGTATCCGGCAGATAGGTCGAGACGAGAGTATCAAGTAACTCTTGTGTTACGACGCAAGTGTGTACTATTGTTACATGATTATTTATTATTTAACAATACATACATATCATCACGCCATATCCCTTGCAGGGTAGGCAGAGAGAACATAACGGAACAGATATTTAACACACACACACATATATATATATATATATATATATATATATATGACGAAGGAGGAACCAATCATGACGCAGGAGGCACCACCATTGTATTTTTAAAAGGTGTGACGTCACCATTGCCGACATCACTGTTGTTAGTTGCGTGGATTACTCATGGTACGGTTTTGATCTTCGAAATAAAACTCCACAAGTAACTGTTTAAATGTTGTATTCTCAACGAGTAGCGTAACGTCGCCCCAGAGAGTTCGGGTCGGTTCTCGCCGATACTCGTCGGTTCTCGTCGGTTCTCGTCGATACTCGTCGGTTCTCGTCGATACTCGTCGGTTCTCGTCGTCGAATCGTGTTTACAATCTACGATTTAGTCTGACGAGTTATTTCGGAGGTTCTCGTAGAGTTCTCGAAGGTTCTCGAAGAGTTCTCGGAGGTTCTCGAAGTGTTCTCGGAGGTTCTCGAAGAGTTATGTGAAAGTAATGAATTGATTTTACTTATCTACGATTTAGTCTGACGAGTTATTTCGGAAGTTCTCGTAGAGTTCTCGGAGGTTCTCGAAGAGTTCTCGGAGGTTCTCGTAGAGTTCTCGAAGGTTCTCGAAGAGTTCTCGAAGAGTTCTCGGAGGTTCTCGAAGAGTTCTCGGAGGTTCTCAAAGAGTTATGTGAAAGTAATAAATTGACGAGCTATTTTCATCCTGAAGCTCGTGGTTTGGCCGTATTTGCTCTTGTCGTGAGGTCGATGGAATGAGCTCTGTTAGTTCTGCAGCTGAATCTCAGAGAGTAAGCAATTCATTGCCGCCGATATGGACAACTGATCACAAGGCTGCGGGGCACGGCGAAGCTGATCGTGAACGATCCCACTTCTGATGACGAAGGAGGAACCAATCATGACGCAAGAGGCACCACCATTGTATTTTTAAAAGGTGTGACGTCACCATTGCCGACGTCACTGTTGTTAGTTGCGTGGATTACTCATGGTACGGTTTTGATCTTCGAAATAAAACTCCACAAGTAACTGTTTAAATGTTGTATTCTCAACGAGTAGCGTAACATCGCCCCAGAGAGCTCCGCACGGTACAAAGACTTGATCACGAATAAATGTATTATGACAGTGTGTCCGTATTTATAGGGCTCGACGCACGTGCACGCGCACGTGTTTACAATTTAAGTATAATATAATAATATGTACAATAATATAGATAATCCTAATCTATTATCGCGCTGTTTACTATCAGCACCGTACCAATACACAGGACTTCGCTCGCGTCGTACTCGCCGCACCGAAGGTGCGAATATATATCGCACAATACGTACCTACCAATCAAACTCACTGATTGCTCACTATCCAGAAGTTGTTATATTCTTCACTAATATAATATATTATTAAATTTAGATTTATGCTTTTTATCCTATAATCATACTCTTAAATTATAGAATTATAATGGTACACGTATTAGGAAACTGTAAGTGTAATGAGCAGTTGAATAAAATAAATAAACAAAAAAAAAATATTAGAAATTCTTATTCGTAAACTTTTCGTGTGATGAAAATTTCACGAGAAAAAGAGTTTAAGTCTCACTCACATTTTGCACTCCAAAGTTTATTTACGCTCTTATTTTCTCGAACGTGAGAAGAATTCTCAACTCTCGCTTTCATTTACTTAATACCATCATCATCTCAGCTCATATATGTATGTCTCACCGTTGAACTCGAGCCTCCTCCATAGCAGAAGGGATACCACGCTGGTCAGACGTGTTGGTATAGAATTTTATTTCGAACTTTTCTTCTCTTGCATAGATGTTATATGCGTTTTAAATCCCTTAGTAGTCTCACCCACGTGTAAGATATTGGGTGGTATTGTATTCTTACTCCGTCACCACACGGTAAGTTGCTTATAAATAGCTCATCGTGAAAACTTTAATAAATACATACATACATATCATCACGCCATATCCCTTGCAGTGTAGGCAGAGAGAACAGAGTGCCAGAGAACCCTTGCATACTTCACTCGCTTCCTCAACATTCATAATTCTCTTCATACGCTCTCGTCGGTTTCGGAGACTCTTGACTCCACCTTCATTAAGTACGTGACCAATCTGGTCTAGGTAAGTAAAAATTTTATATCTATTATAAAATATTCATAATTTCATAATAAAGACCGCTGTACCGGAGCGACAGAACAATAACTATTAACCTTACAAATATGGCAGTTGCGTGTCTTAATTGTGAAATTATAATTTAAGTGATGGATCAAATAGGTTGAAAATGACATTATGAAAACTATATATATATATATATATCTATATTTTACTATCATTAATATATACACTTGTTTCAAAACACATGTGGTGACGAGTTAAGTGTAGTATAGAGCTGGCCCTGACAGTGGAGTGGTCAAAGTACCCCAATCAGTACAATAATTTATGTGCTCCACAAATGATAATTTGGTTTTTGTGCAATTTGTGTACGTTAATTGCATGTATATGAAGTCCCACGTGACAGAAGCAATTATTACTTAGAGCTTGGCCTTGCCTCTAAAAAAAAAACAATGATAAGGTTATATATCATTTTTAAAACCACCACTTCTTACCTACCCGTGGAAATCGTATTTCATTCACCAGGAGAATGGACAGTAGCGCTCTCCTGGAACACTACGAGCACCAGTTAAATGTGCCAATAGTGGCATATCTTCCCTTGGACATGCCTATGGCTAACAGTGAGTATCGGCAGATGAGCATGAAAACAATGATTGATACTCAGATCATACTATCCATATAATTGGTCGATATCTAAATGTATTAGAGCTGTGTGGTAGCGGCTACAAATACTACCTACCCTTACTTTGCTCGTGGATATCGTAAAAGACAACTAAGAGCTTTATAACGACCTGGGCAAATTCTATCTGATGCCATTTCATCAACAATTACATTCCCAAAAAGGGTTGACGTCCGGCAGGCCACCGGTCATAAAACTAGTAACTTTATCGACCCCAAGTAATTGAGGTAAGAGTAGGAGAATGATGATGATAGACTAACCTGCAATGCCGTGTTATATGACTAACAAATATATAATTTGTCGTAGGTGTAGAAAAAGGCAACTAAGATCTTTACACTTAGAACAATTACTAGAAGTTTGTAAGGAACGATAACATTCTTTAATAGGGTTAACGCGATACAACAATTAGTCACAGTGCCGACAGTTTCGCTACCTGCGGCCATACATGTATCGTTTTGTCCGAGGTAGTACCACATTCTCGTAGTATTAGCAATTTGATACTGCGCTTGATACTGTGAGCAAGAGCATATATTAGTTAGTAATAAACTGGCTTTACTCCTTGATATAGCAGAAAAGTGCATGAGTGGTATACACTACTTACAATTAGATGAGCTGCTTGCTTTTTTGCCACCAAAGAGCAAAAATAATAATACTTAAACGCAGTCAAATCCCTGGTGCCATTAAAAAAAAATAAAAGCTAAGATTGTGTAAAATAAAACTATTTTTACGGATTTTATATTATTTATATTTGATTTTAACTTCCCGATGTTTCGAAAACTTCAGCGCTCATGATCACAGAAGGACTAAAGTCCAACAATACATCCATATTACAGAGGTTTTGAAATTTTACGTAAACATTCAATGTCGCGTAAATATAATAAATCATAACTAACATTATATAAGTAGCTTGTGAGCGCTTTATAATGAGTTGATACATGATACAAAGTATTACATACACTGTCTTAAGTCTCATTACTGTAATTAAGTTAGAACATTAATCTAAAGACCGTTTAAACAGAATAATATAAATACATGAAACGGAATATTTTCATTACTCATTTCGTTTTCAATTACATCGTACGCCTCCACCCATCATTTGATCTAATCAAGTCAGATTTCCAAACATAAACAAATATATATAGGTATGTATTACTCTTACAAAGCTTAAAATTCCTTGTTTGTTTATTTGAAACGACTTTGAACTAGCTACTACTAATTTAATAGTAAGCAGTTTCTAAGTCATTATATACAAGTGGTTAACACAAAGATTTTTGGTTTTTACGCTAGTGTTTTACATATTTGAAATAAAACTATTTTTATCGCGTTTATGTTTGAGTGTTAATTCTCAGGGTTTCGAACACTTCTCAGCGCTCTCGAGATGGTCCCGAGAGAACATACAATCGGTTATATACAGCACACTGACCAGTGTGGTGTAGTTAGTCAATTTGTTTCCCATTGAGGAGAGGGCTCGTGCTGAATAGAGATACGTATTTATAAATATATATATATATACATACATACATAAATATCATCACGCCATATCCCTTGCAGGGTAGGCAGAGAGAACAGAGTGCCAGAGAACTCTATCTTTGCATACTTCACTCGCTTCCTCAACATTCATAATTCTCTTCATACACGCTCGCCGGTTTCGGAGACTCTTGACTCCACCTTCCTTCAGTACATGACCGATCTGGTCTAGGTAGGTTAGTCTCGGTCTCCCTCGCTACCTACATCCTTCTACTTTCGCATTGTATATCTTCTTAACCAGGCGTTCGATCGGCATTCTTTCCACATGTCCGAACCATCGGAGCATTCCCTTTCGCATCTTAACACCAATACTCTCTTTCATACCTACTCGCTCTCTTACGTCGTCGTTACGATTACGTTACGTACGACGACGTTATATATATTTATATATATATATATATAAATACATACAGCCGTCGGCCGAAGCTGGGTTACTATATATATATATTTATTTAATTATTGAAATAAAAATATCTATATTCTTAATGACGTTGATCTCGATAATTCAATATTTCAATTTTTTTTTTTCAATAGAAATTAAAAAAATATTTAACAAAAATTAAGAAAAATGTTAAATTGATTAAATTTTAAACTCAAATAACTATTAAAGGAGTGAACTTATAAGAAGAATGTAAGAGACATTTTATTTAGAACGATCAATTTTCTTTAAAATATGTATCGCTCATTCCGATATACTTATTCAAAAATGAGTTATAAAATTCCAAAGTTGGATTTTTTTTTTCCCTTTCTTATTTATATTGAAAATAGAAATTCAGGATGAGCGACCTTTTAGCATTAATATTAAGAGCTGCCATTTTCACAGGCTTCTTTTTCATGATTAGGAAGATATTTCACTGCGAGTTTTAATCAAAAACCGGTCTAATATAAATAATCCACCGTGCTAGCCAGGGATGTCAATGAAGCGGTCCCACTGGCAATGGAGAGATAATAAGGTGGGTTATTGGACCACGCGCCGCCTTTTGTCGCCCCGGACGGAACTGATGGCGTGAGTCCAGACCATAGCCTACCAAAAAACAGGTAGTTAATCCTATTACTATAAAGTTGAAAAAATTGTTTATTCATTAACACACTAATGTCACTATAATTTCGATTCTACCTTATTATTTAAAGTATCCTATTTAACGAAAAAGGTTTTAGGCTAACGGGATAATAACGGGTGTGACTATATCATAGCCTGCCCCACTGACACGTGCTATTAGACTATAAATTATAATACATTATACTGTCTAAATATGTACCACTGTAGTCTACGAGAATATATGGACGTTGGCCATAAGTGCGTTTCATATAATTAGTATCATACAATGAATTATATTTCGTTAAATATACTTACTCAATATTTAACGAAATTTAATTTGATACAATGTAATATTGATAATTTCTGATGTTTATCCATCCATCCATCCATCCATCAGCCTGTAAACGTCCACTGTTGGACATAGGCCTCCCCACGAGAATGCCATCTATAACGGTCCTGTGCCACCTGCATCCAGCGGTTTCCTGCGACCTTGATGAGGTCATCAGTCCACCGAGTGGGGGGTCGTCCTACGCTGCGTCGTCCGATTCGTGGTCGCCACTCGAGAACCTTTTTTCCCCAACGGTTGTCGGTTCGTCGAGCGATGTGGCCTGCCCATTGCCACTTCAACGTGCTAATCCTTAGGGCTATGTCGGTTACACCCGTTCTTCTACGGATTTCCGTATTTCGGATTTTATCACGTAGAGAAATACCGAGCATAGCCCTCTCCATAGCACGCTGAGCGACTTTGAGCCTTGTTATGAGGCCGACATTTAGAGACCACGTTTCAGTGCCGTAAGTCATCGCTGGTAACACACACTGGTTATAAACCTTTGTTTTCAGATCTGATGTTTAAGCGAATACATATTATATACCTACTTGAAAACTATTTTCACGGATTTTATTGTATTTTATTTGATTTTTATTTCTTTTAAAGACGCCACCCTGCATTAAGAAAATAATTCTTGTATTGCGGAGGAATGTACAAATATGCAATTCATCATCACAGCCCATATATGTCCCAATGTTGGGCTTGGGCCCTGCCCCTTCTGCGAGATGCTTTTGCTGAGAGAAAATAGTAATTTATTCTCTGTGTGGTGACGGAGTAAGAATACAATTCACCATTTTCTTTTTTGCGATGGACTATGGACGTGGTCGCGTCCCGCCAAATCTGTCCGGGGCAATGGAAGGCGCGGCGCGCAACCCCATAGACCCACCCTGCAAACACCTCTCTTCGCCGTGCGAGCGGGCCACCGGTACCCGATCTTTGTCTTCGGTGGCAAGAATACAATTCACCATCCCTTATCTTACCTGTGGGTGATCGTAAGAGACGACTAAGGGATATAAAATGTATATAACATCTATGCGAGAGAAGAAAAACTTGAAACCCGAAAATCCTATATCAACACGTCTGACCAGCGTGGTATAGTAGGTCAATTACCCTCCCATTTCGGAGGAGGCTCGGGCCCAACAGTGGGACATATATGAGCTGATATGGTGATGTAATGGGACGATGTAGGTGTTTAAAGAAAATTATAATTTAGATAACACCTAAGTATTTAAACTGGTGCAGTGAAGGTACTGACACAGGTACTTAGTAATGAAAAAGAATACTAAGAATAAATTGATATCTGTTTAAAAATGATAACTTATCGCCACATTACTCGATGATTAATAATATGATAAAAAGGCTTTGTTTAACTGATAAAAAACCATCAGTTTCACGCTTCTGACTTACTGACGTCATAAGCATTCTTGAAATCAAATACAATATTTCGTCGAAATTTGTTCACAAAACTTCAAATTTATTTATAAAAAAACATCCGTTATCATTAATAGTAGTATTGAATTCGTCAAAAACTTTCATCATCATTCTTCTACTCTTATTCCAATTATTTGGGGTCGATACAATATGTACTCTTCTTTCATAGTACATAGGTATTGTACAAGTTATTGGCAATAGTTTTATGACCGGCCGCCTGCCAGACGTCAACCCTCCATGGGAATGGAATTGTTGACCAAACGGCATCAGATGGAGTTAGACCAGGTCGTTATAAGGCTCTTAGTCGTCTTTTACGATATCCACGAGCAAAATAAGCTGGCCGTATTGAATTCGTCAAAAACGTTATTTAATTAAATAATCGCGGTAACTATAGAATTTATCGTAAGAAAATGTGTTCGGTATTTTTGGAACATGAAAGGTCCTTATATTTTCTTACTAATGGTTTACTCTATAAGGAAAAACATACACCCACTTACATTATTCATCCCTTTAATAAGGCCTATCATGTTGCTATCACAAAGTCTGTCAGACAAATTGCCCTAAATTGGTCAATAGAAGAAAAGTCTTATGAACGAGATATGTGTTTGACATGCACTCAACCCAATTACTCTACTTTGATAACGTACTTCCAAATTTCTCTTCAACCATTAAGATTTTATCGGAATTATATTTGAGATGATATATTTAGAATTCAACCGTCCATCAGCCTGTCAAAGTCCACTATAGATAGGCCTCCAGATGAAGTGATAATTTCATAATATTCACATCTTTTTTTTAAATTTTTTTTCTTTGCATGGTGGACCATAGATGTGGTCGCGCCCCGACAAACCGGTCCGTGGCGACAGAAGATGCGGTGCGCAACCCCATGCACCCACCCTGAAAACACCTCTCTTCGCCGTGCGAGCGGGCCACCGGTACCCGATCTTTGTCTTCGGTGGCCATAATATTCACATCTAGAAGGTGAGTTGGTGATTGCATTGGATGTTATAAGTTTTCCGAAAGAGATTTATACGACTCTCATCATCTTAGCTCATATGCAGTCCACCAATTGCGGTAGGACTACGCTGTGGACATTTCTCTGTCTACAGCTGCGAACCGGTCCGTCCGGGGTAGTACCACACTCTCGCAGAAGATCAACGTCTGAGTAATGGCAATGTGCTATTGCGCTTTGTTCGGTGAGCGAGAGAGCCGAAAGCCCAACTGGGGTGGGTCCCGAACCCCTATTGTATTGGTAGGCAGCGGCCTAGCTATACCATTGGCAAAGGTCCATAGGCGGCAGTGACAATTACCATCAGGTGTGCTGTCTGCTCGTTTGCCACCATAAGTAATAAAAAAAAACCTCTGGGCTCGAGCTTCCACCACAATGGCAAAGATATTGACCAGAGGGTATCAGATATTTTTCTATTAAATATTATTGCCACTTTTTACATAGATGTTATATGCATATTATATCTTTTAGTCATCTTTTACGATATACACAAGCAAGAATAGAGATGAATTGTATTCTTATGTGCCTTGTCACTTAACGGAAAATAGAATACAACTACGGTAAAAAATACATTACTTGCCTAAAAAAACAACAGGCAGTCATGGGGACTGCCGATAGAAATGAAAACTATTAACTTAAGACTAATTGAAATAATAATATTTTCTAATTTTTATATAAAAATAAAAAATATTATCGAACATCTAGGAATCGGATTTACCACGCTATTAAGATAACCTTTAAACCACAATGATGCTCATTTCATGACATAAAAGTTAAATATTAAAAATACAATTAAAAATAAATAATGCCATACTTTCAAATGCAAATATTGATATGAATATTGAAAGTATTTGAAAATAAATTCTTTATTTTCATTATTCATTTATCTATATAAAAACATTAAAATGTTCAATACTCACTTTTATATTGAACAGTAATCCTTTAATTAAGCGATTACAATAACATCCAAACTATAAAACCACCTAAATAAAAACGCTGAACTTTCCACGTTGCCAATTTAACCTTACTTGTACGACACGGTCCATTTACGAATATAAATGTACTGCTATTATAGCATGTTGGTGACGTGAACTCATGAAATTATACCCATCCAAACGTCCAACGCGCAGATGATACAGTCAGAGATATTTAACGTATTAGTGTATACGTGTACACAGGCCACTGCGCTTGCGCTACTCTGACTACTCATAGCTATAGATATACTATTAGCATTAGCATGTCGGTGACGCGAACGTATAAGTTTTCCCCTCCAAAAACGCTCAACGCGCCTAAAGAAGTTTTCACATAGCTATAGATATACTATTAGCATTAGCATGTCGGTGACGCGAACCTATAAGTTTTTCCCCTCCAAAAACGCTCAACGCGCCTAAAGAAGTTTTCACTTCAAAAACTTTACTAAATTTGTGGCGTTAATTACGCTAATTCTAAAAAAAATCTATTCCAGAGTAAAATATAATAAAGCAATAGTATTGTTAATGAGTGTTTGAAAACAAGAAACAGACCTATAAAAATTTGACAGGCAAGGAATGTGAATAAAATATGTTGGTATTTTTATCTCGTACAACTCTAGTTTGTGCTATCTTTCTTAACGATCGCCGGAGTTTTAAATTTTTATGCGGAGTGGCACATCGGTATTTATATACTAGTTGTGGTTGAAAAAATTAGAGAGGCGGCCAAGAAACTCTATCCTATAGTAACATGACAATGCTCCTTCGCACAGTCAAGAAAAAGAAACCGTTATGGACTGAGTAAATGTAGACCCCTAGCCAGCATATAGAACGCACCGCATCCTGTGATTTGTTATTTCTCCATAAAAATCAAAGTTTAACGAGAGGAATCAGTTTATTACCGCAAAATTGACTGTGCTATCTGTCATTAAATATGTGGAAAATATGCCAATACATCAGTGGTCCTTATATTTGAAAATATTTCATCTAAGTTAAAGAATGTTTAAAATACAAAGGAGAATAATTTAATGGACAATAAAAATAATATATCGTTTAGAACTTACTTTAATAACATGATACGCAAAACTTTCACTGTGCCCTCCATATAAAATGGCCTGCGGCGGGTTTGTAAGAATAATTGATACTAAAACTTTCACCCTTAATTTTGAGATCCTAACTGTAGAATTACAAGAAAGTTTGACCGAATACAATTATACCAAATACTAGTTCTAAAAGACATAACTTTAACAAAAAAAAAGTAAACATATTTAAAATCACATTTCCGGAGAGAAAATAGTAAACTACATTTAATGTCATAATATATTTACCACTTACTTTCCAGCAAATGTCATAAGAAATAACAAAGCAACTTAGACAGAACAACATCCTTTTACGTTGTTGCATGGAAAGGAAATCCTGAAACAAAGCCCCATATTAATCTGTTTGGATAAGCTAGCAAGTATATTACAATCAATATTTTATTATTAATCTATATATATATATATATGAGATTTCCACCTATGTATTGACTCATCACGATATCTTTGGAACCATAAGGCCCCCGGACTTTAAATTTGGTAGAAATATTCCCTTCGCCGAATAGAGGTCAGCTAAGAGCGGATTTTAAGAAATTCCATCCGCAAGGGGGCTTGCTGAGGTGTAAAATCATATTTTTTAGATATAGCTCCTACAGACTTGAATTTTGGTAGGCATATTTGTGTTACGATAAAGAGGTAAACTAAGACCGGCTTTTTAAAAATTCCACGCCTAAAGGGGTTTGCGTAGGTGTTAACCCAAAAAATCGACATTTTCCAATACTGCCCCTTACACACACTTGAAGTTTGGTATAGACTTTCTTTCTGCAATGTAAAGGTCAGATGAAGTAGGATTTTAAGAAATTCGTTCTCTGAAAGGAATTCTATGTTACGAAAGTAAACTACAAAACTGAACTGACGTAACCGAAGCAAAGCGAGGGCGGGACGCTAGTATTATATATATTTTTGTTTGACCTTAAATAAATTTGTTAGCAGTATATATACAAAGAAATTCTATATTAGCCACACTAGACACTGATCTATTAAAGCTCTATCTACTTTCATTTACCAACAGACAATGAGTAACATAATAAAGAAATTAAATTGAAAGACAAATTCGCTCGACGCTGACAACAATGGATCGAGCTAGTATCTGAATAAAAAAATTAAAAAATGAAGACGATAAATGTACAAGTACGTAATACATGGCTCATAATATGTATACTGAGGTGAGGCACGCATTATAAAGTACTCTTGGGAAAATATTTTATATTGACACACGTAATATTGACGTAAGCCATCGTGTTAAATTCGTATTTTACATACATACATACATATCATCACGCCATATCCCTTGCAGGGTAGGCAGAGAGAACTTTGTGCCAGAGAACTCTATCTCTGCATACTTCACTCGCTTCCTCAACATTCATAATTCTCTTCATACACGCTCGCCGGTATCGGAGACTCTTGACTACACCTTCCTTCAGTACATGACCGATCTGGTCTAGGTAGGTTAGTCTCGGTCTCCCTCGGTACCTACATCCTTCCACTTTCGCATTGTATATCTTCTTAACCAGACGTTCGTTCGGCATTCTTTCCACATGTCCGAACCATCGGAGCATTCCCTTTCGCATGTTTACACCAATACTCTCTTTCATACCTACTCGTTCTCTTACGTCGTCGTTACGAATGCGGTCGGTCAGCCTAACTCCACAGATTTTCCGCAGAGATCGTATTGCGACCGCATTAATTTTACTTTCATACTCTTTTCTGCATACCCAACTCTCGCTTCCATATAGTAATGTTGGGACAAGCACTGCGTTATGTATTGCTACACGTGCCTTCTGGCTGAGGTGGTGGCTGCCGAGAAGCTGCCCCAACGCTCCGTTCACTCTATTTCCCGCTCTTCGCTCTATATCAGTGGTGTACCTTCCATCTCGGCTAAATCCACATCCAAGATATACAAATTCATCCACTTGCTCTAGTACATCATTACCTATTGTTACTCTTACATCTGTTCTGGTTTCATCTCTTTCAAAGACCATTATTTTGGTTTTGCTCACATTCACGCGTAGACCCCTTTTCTTACAATCTTCTGTCATTGTGTCGACTAGGGTCTGTAGATGATGCAGTCGCTGACTGTGCCAGCAGGACTGCATCATCTGCATAAATAATATGCAGAAAAGAGTATTTTATATACGGTTTATTATGTCAGTTTCCCAATGGGCAAAACGCGTTTAGTAGAAATAAAGGTTAGTCTACTATATCTCTTTCTGTAACAAATATTATCTTCAAAGAGAATGTGTAAAAATCAATTAAAAATTTACACTGAAACATAGTGGTAGGACCACGCTGTGGACAGTTCTCTGTCTACAGCCGCGGGCCGGTCCGTGCGAGGTAGTAGGTACCACACTCTCGCAGAAGATCGACGTCTGAGTAATGGCAATGTCTATTGCGCTTCGATCGGTGAGCGAGAGAGCCAGAAGCCCAACTGGGGTGGGTTTGGGGTTTCAATTGGTAAGCAGCGGCCTAGCTACACCCTTGGTATTGCAAAGATCCATGGGCGGCAGTAACACTTACCATCAGGCGTGCTGTCTGCTCGTTTGCCACCATCAGTAATAAAAAAATAAGAAAAAAAAGTAACTTTAAACAGTGTTAAGTATCTTTTTGTGTTATAATTTTAAACTAATAACTATATTCTTGTTAATATAATTACTAGTTCAGCATAATGAGAGTTGAGCTAATTGGTCATTTAACAAAACTATATGACAACTCGTCTGGCTAGCATTGTGTGGTTTCTAATTTCATTCGCGTGGAGGGTGGTGCCTAACACTGGGACATACATAGCTGAGAAGAAGAAGGGTGCTAGTTTTTATACTTACTATTCAAAGTTTCTTAGTAGAAAAAGCTAATAAATGATCCTTGATAAAACCGTCTCCAGAATTCCTCCTCATGGTACTCATGTATTTATGCCACATGTTATCAAGGCGGGTTACTCTCATTTAAGTGTGTTAATATCGTTATCGTTACTCACAAAATACATTCATATCACCACATCAGAGTTATATACTCAAAAGCAAACCCTCTGCCACACAATAGCCAAGGAAGAAGGCTTTTAATAGATGCTCGTTACTAATGTTATTTTCCAATTAGATCCCTGAAAAATTAGATTTGCTGTCGAATAATGGATCCCCACTGTTCAGTTGTCATGTTCTATTATTAAAATATATTTTATTCTCTGCAATAGTATTTATTCAATAATATATTATGGAATTCTAGACCACCGGACATCTAAGTGCTTGTTTTTTCTTTTTAGTTTATTTATTATGTACGTAGTTTTGGTTACTTTTTACGCAGTCGGGTTTTTGATTTTTTTTATATTTTTTTTTTATTTTATACTTTTTAGTTATGAATACCTAGGTAGCTATAGTTATCTTATTTATTAATAAGTAGGTAAGTACCTAACTATATATAGTTTTTCGACTGAAGTTGAGTACTAAATCGTTAGAAATTGGATATGGGCGACCGCGTAAGACATTAGATAATTTAGGTAGGACTACCTATGGTACATTGGACAATAAGAAGAAGGGTGCTAGTTTTTATACTTACTATTCAAAGTTTCTTAGTAGAAAAAGCTAATAAATGATCCTTGATAAAACCGTCTCCAGAATTCCTCCTCATGGTACTCATGTATTTATGCCACATGTTATCAAGGCGGGTTACTCTCATTTAAGTGTGTTAATATCGTTATCGTTACTCACAAAATACATTCATATCACCACATCAGAGTTATATACTCAAAAGCAAACCCTCTGCCACACAATAGCCAAGGAAGAAGGCTTTTAATAGATGCTCGTTACTAATGTTATTTTCCAATTAGATCCCTGAAAAATTAGATTTGCTGTCGAATAATGGATCCCCACTGTTCAGTTGTCATGTTCTATTATTAAAATATATTTTATTCTCTGCAATAGTATTTATTCAATAATATATTATGGAATTCTAGACCACCGGACATCTAAGTGCTTGTTTTTTCTTTTTAGTTTATTTATTATGTACGTAGTTTTGGTTACTTTTTACGCAGTCGGGTTTTTGATTTTTTTTATATTTTTTTTTTATTTTATACTTTTTAGTTATGAATACCTAGGTAGCTATAGTTATCTTATTTATTAATAAGTAGGTAAGTACCTAACTATATATAGTTTTTCGACTGAAGTTGAGTACTAAATCGTTAGAAATTGGATATGGGCGACCGCGTAAGACATTAGATAATTTAGGTAGGACTACCTATGGTACATTGGACAATAAGAAGAAGGGTGCTAGTTTTTATACTTACTATTCAAAGTTTCTTAGTAGAAAAAGCTAATAAATGATCCTTGATAAAACCGTCTCCAGAATTCCTCCTCATGGTACTCATGTATTTATGCCACATGTTATCAAGGCGGGTTACTCTCATTTAAGTGTGTTAATATCGTTATCGTTACTCACAAAATACATTCATATCACCACATCAAAGTTATATACTCAAAAGCAAACCCTCTGCCACACAATAGCCAAGGAAGAAGGCTTTTAATAGATGCTCGTTACTAATGTTGTTTTCCAATTGTTAATATATTATTCTGTTCCTTAAATGATGTAAAACTCTTAGCAATATTATGCTGGGTTAAAATATCAACAGGTTCGACTAAACGAAATCATAATTGTTTGTCACATTACTGCAACATGTTAAGCGCGAGAGGTTGTCAATGATAGATTTGTCTTATATTTGGTATTGTAGCATGCATGTAAATTTCGCAAGTGCGCTTATTATATTATATGTTACCTAAAATCGAAGGAAATGGTGGCGAAGGGAGCGGCTTCGCGAATAATTACTTAATTATTCACGAAGCTATAAATATACGCGCTGGGCTTACAGTGTACCGAATGTTGCTTAAGGGTTCCTATAAAAGATATAGAAAAAGAAGCAGGTTCGAGTACAACTATTTATTAATATAATTTAGTTATATTTGAACACAACGGCCAACCAGTTGGTAGGGCACGTTGGTCGTGGGTTCGGGGCCGACACCAATTCCACCAATCCCTCCAGTACCGTACTCTCCTCAGGCTGTCCACCGTAGCAACCGTCGTAAAGGCACAGGTGAGCTTCGAGGCCCGGCGCTTGCGATCCAATCGGCAATGACCCACTGTAACGGGTATAAGTGACTAGCGTGGACCTTGGACCCTGGAACGTGCATGAAGCTGACGTTAAGGCCAAATTCAGAGGTATGAATGGCCCACGGCAACAGTGCGAGGGAAAGCATAGCTGTGTTGCCGTGGTTGTTCATGATCAGATAGGAGATGACAAGACTAAGCGGTGAAATAATAATTAGCTAATTACAATGAGTAGGTACACTACGAAACATTTTATAAAATAAAAGCGAAGGTGAAATGAAATATACTATAGGGTGAATCTATAATACAATAATAAGATTACAAGCCACTTACCCAATGCTGGGGTTGAATATACACTAAATTAAATAACTATATTATAACTAAAGTTCGTATAAAAGTGCAATTACGTCACTGGTATAACTGACGGCAATCATGTACGATAAAATATAATTTAATTTTATAGATCGTACTGACATACGTTCGCCTTGAGAGCGCTAGGCTGTCTGTGGTTCAGACGGTGGTGGCGCGCGGTGCGCCGGGGCATTGACGAGAACAATGGAAGCGATAAGAGTGCTACTAAAATGACGCTCATTTATTTATACTCGCGTATTGATTAATTATGAGTATATTTAATTAAGGAAAGTAAACAATTTTTGGTTTTAGTTTATATTTCACAGTTTATGTAACGTATAACGTTACATTACCCCCTCGTCTCATAAAGGGTTTTATTCTCAAAGAAAATCCGTCTTTGACTACAACTAGTATCGTGTGTGACATTCACGTGCACCGATCTTTGCTTAAAGCTATCCGAAATAAAATAGAATAGGTTATTATTATTATATTAATAGAACAAGTTACAATGTTGATTATGTACACATATCAAAGATAAGATACCTGCTATAACTTATATAATTAACTTGCTAACTGTAAGATATTGAAATTGGACATATATTTATATTATATACACTATAGAGGAAATTAACTATTTAAGTTTGTTTTTGTTAATTTTAAGTCTTTGATATGCCAGACACCAATATTTTTGCCTGCCATGTTCGCCAAGACATATACAAGAGGAGATCGTTTCTCGATAATTCGGCATTTAATATATTTAGGCGCTAATTTCTTGCTAAAGTATTTATCCTTATCACTTAGTACAAATGTGCGTTTAAAAACCAAATCACCTACATTGAATTCTGCTGGTTTCCTACGTAAATTGTAATGCGCTGTATTCTTTTCATGTGCATGCCATAATGAAGCTTGTACATCGTTAAATACAGACGAAAGACATCCGAGATTTTCAGCGTAAAAATCACGTGGTAAAAATAAAACTTCGTCACCTAAATCATTATCCATATAGTGTGTTCCACATAATACTAGCTCTCTACCGTAGACGAGAAAAGAAGGTGTATAGCCCGTAGACTCGTTAACGGAGTTATTTATTGCAAATTGAACTTTAGGTACAAAGATGTCCCAAGTTCGATGGTCATTTTGAACAAAGGTAGACAAACTAGTGACAATTGTTTTATTATAACGTTCCACTGTATTAATTTGCGGCGTATACTTGGGTGTATAATAAATATTAGGTACTTTATATTTTTTAAAAAATGAATCAGTAATAGAGCTAATAAACTGACTACCGTTATCAAGAAAAATCGTTTGGGGAATACCATGTACAAGAAATATGGAATCCTCTAAGATTCTAATGACATTATCTGAAGTTGGACGACGCAAAGGAAAAATATGACAAAATTTTGAAAAACAGCAAGTAATTACTAACATATAGCTATTTTGTTTGCGAGTGATTGGCAAAGGGCCAACAAAATCAATTGAAATCATTTGAAAAGGTCTTGAACATTGTTTTGGCCTACCCATTTCACCTAATGTAGTGTGATTTTGTGTCTTGTAAGACAAACAAGTAGAGCAAGAGCCAACATATTTTACGACATCTTGATGCATTCCCGGCCAGTAGTATGATAATGACAAGCGCCGATATGTTTTAAAAATGCCAAGATGTCCTGCTGTTGGTTCAGAGTGGTTATCCGCTATGATACTTTCTCGAAATTCACTGGGCACAACTTCCTTCCATGCAAATTCTAGTGTTAATTGTGAATTCGTTTTTGAAAGTCTAAACAGAGAACTATTCTTTACTAGAAAATTTGGATACTTGCTAGGGGTATTAAGACAACCATTATAGACTGTTTTATACCAAGTATCGCCTGTACTTAAAATGGAATTAGAAAGAGAGATAGCAGCATTAGGAAAAGCTCTGGAGAGGGCATCAGGAATCACATTATCAACTCCACGACGGTGTTTAATCTCAAAATTAAATGATGATAGTCGCACTCCCCAACGTGCCAGTCGTCCAGTTGGATTATCTAATGACAAAAACCATTTCAACGCAGAATGGTCAGTATACACCGTAAATGTCTGCCCATTTTCAAGATAACAGCGCCAGTGCTCCAATGCCGTCAACACTGCTAGTGTCTCTTTTTCAGTGATACTGTAGTTTTTTTCGGCACTGATGAATGATCTACTCATATAGGCGATTGGGTGTTCTTTACCATCAAAAGTCTGTGTTAGCATTGCGCCAACACCGTAACTACTTGCGTCAGTATGTACTTCAAATGGCTTTGTATAATCCGGACAAGAAAGGACTGGAGTAGAGATTAAACATTGCTTGAGAGCACCAAAAGCTACATCAGCTTCTGCTGTCCACTTGAAGGGAGTTGCTTTTTTTCCATTAGCAGTAAGTTTATTAAGTGGACCAGCAACAGTACTGAAGTTTGGAACAAAACGTCGATACCAGGTTGCAGTGCCAAGAAAGCGTTTTAGTTCCTTCCTATTAGTCGGAGTGGGAAAATTAATAATTGCTTGCACTTTATCTGGGTCTGTGCGTAGACCATGAATGTCGACAACATATCCAAGATATTTAAGATCACTGCGGAAAAACCTGCACTTTTCATAATTTATTGTTAGGTTTGCCTGTCTCAGTTTGTCTAAAGCGCGCAATAGACGTGAGACATGCTCTTCAAATGTTGAACTAATGATTATAATATCATCAAGATAAGCAAAGGTTTTGTTCTCGCCGTCATTAAATAGAAGATCGACCAGGCGCTGTTGAGTTGCAGGAGCATTTGTTAAACCAAATGCTGTAGTTTTAAATTTAAATGTTCCTCTGCCTGGCACATAAAAGGCTGTCTTATCACGATCTTCTGGTGCTATGGGAATCTGCCAAAAAGCTTTAGACAGATCAATGCTCGAGAGATATTTTGCGTCGCGTAAATTGTCCAAAATTTCAGCTATATACGGCAATTTATAAGCATCACGTTTAGTTACCGCGTTCAGCTTACGACTATCTAGACAAAACCTAGGTTGCCCGTTCTTTTTATTAACGATGAGAACGGGAGAAGACCACGCACTTTCGCATGTTTCCACAACATCCAGTGAAAGCATTTCGTCTACCTGTTCTTGCAAAATACGTTGCTTTTCAGGAGACATCCTATAATAACGCTGTTTTATCGGTTGGGCATCACCTGTATCTATATGATGGGAGATTACACTAGTTCTACCTAAACCTTTCTTTTCAGTTGAGATAGACTTAAATTGAGATATCACTTTGTCAGCTATAGCCTTTTGTGATTTAATTAAATTATCATAAGAGTGAATAAATGTCTCATCATTGTTGGTTTTAATTTTTGCCAAATAATCATTTGATAACTTAATACTACTTAAATACTTAGGACAAATATGAAATGCGCGCCAAAAGTCTACACCCAATATCAAGGATGTTTCAACTTCGGGTACAATGTATGCCTTGATAGTATGAAACTGACCTTCAAATTTTACGGGTAAATTTATATAACCAAAACATTTTAGCATTTGACCCCCAGCAGCTAACATTGAACAACTTAGGTCCTTATGTAATGGGTAATCTACTAATTGTGTATGAGAATTATTGCCTAATATTGTAACTGCTGCTCCTGAATCAAGTAAACCGCATGCCTCAATATCGCCTATTTTAATATAAACGTATGGCCTGGGATCATTTAAGGGCTTAGGTTGCAGAATTGTAGAAACTTTGTATGTTGAAGAAAATGTTTTAATAAATATAAGCCAAGTTTCCCAATCTTGCTTATCGAAGTTACTACAATTCATGCTAACTAGTTTTTTGATTGCTTATTACAATTTGGGCAATCAGGAGTTTTTACATCTTTCATTCCACATTTAAAACAGACAATAACGTCACGAGGAGCAAGACATTGACGAATGTGATGCGTATTGTCACGACACCTAGGACAGTAGGGTTTACTTTTTGTTACCTCGACTGCATGTACGTATTTATCATTTAGTTGCCCCACGTTGGGCGCCAAGTGTACCGAATGTTGCTTAAGGGTTCCTATAAAAGATATAGAAAAAGAAGCAGGTTCGAGTACAACTATTTATTAATATAATTTAGTTATATTTGAACACAACGGCCAACCAGTTGGTAGGGCACGTTGGTCGTGGGTTCGGGGCCGACACCAATTCCACCAATCCCTCCAGTACCGTACTCTCCTCAGGCTGTCCACCGTAGCAACCGTCGTAAAGGCACAGGTGAGCTTCGAGGCCCGGCGCTTGCGATCCAATCGGCAATGACCCACTGTAACGGGTATAAGTGACTAGCGTGGACCTTGGACCCTGGAACGTGCATGAAGCTGACGTTAAGGCCAAATTCAGAGGTATGAATGGCCCACGGCAACAGTGCGAGGGAAAGCATAGCTGTGTTGCCGTGGTTGTTCATGATCAGATAGGAGATGACAAGACTAAGCGGTGAAATAATAATTAGCTAATTACAATGAGTAGGTACACTACGAAACATTTTATAAAATAAAAGCGAAGGTGAAATGAAATATACTATAGGGTGAATCTATAATACAATAATAAGATTACAAGCCACTTACCCAATGCTGGGGTTGAATATACACTAAATTAAATAACTATATTATAACTAAAGTTCGTATAAAAGTGCAATTACGTCACTGGTATAACTGACGGCAATCATGTACGATAAAATATAATTTAATTTTATAGATCGTACTGACATACGTTCGCCTTGAGAGCGCTAGGCTGTCTGTGGTTCAGACGGTGGTGGCGCGCGGTGCGCCGGGGCATTGACGAGAACAATGGAAGCGATAAGAGTGCTACTAAAATGACGCTCATTTATTTATACTCGCGTATTGATTAATTATGAGTATATTTAATTAAGGAAAGTAAACAATTTTTGGTTTTAGTTTATATTTCACAGTTTATGTAACGTATAACGTTACAACAGATATGTACTGATGAAGTCAATAGACAGTACCTTACGACCCAAGAGACTTATCAATAATATTAAGTAATAAAAGGATAATAAATGATTTCTTTATTTCTAAAACTTTTCTTTCTTCTTTCAAAAATGCTGGGGAACGAAGATTTTTTTTTATATTTCTTTTTATTTGTAATAATATTGAACTATTAGTAATATTTTAATTAAAGCTCACTTTATCGGTGTCAACTTCAACCATTTTGCGTTATGGAACTTTTAAATTGAAACTGAGCAACCCAAAATTACAATGACAACGAGCATATATAACTGATTAGAGCGAACGATAATCTAAATATGTATATGAAATACATGTTTTTAAAAAAGTTATGACCTTGAATATATAGTTATCTTAAGAATATAAATTCCAATCCGCTACTTTTTCTTGGCAACTTACGTATTACGAAATCTTTATTTATTCATGAGGTATGACACCTGTGAAGACGAGGGATCTGCCATTTCAACTATAACGTATATATGTCATACATTTACTTATAGACGCTTACCTTGAAATAAGGGCTTCCCTACTTTTATAGTCTTTATCCCCGTAAGGATAACTGAGACACAAAATACTTTTTTGCATATATACTTTTTTCGACCTACATAATAGAATGTGAATTTGCTGTGGGGTAGCGGCTACGAATACTACCAACACTTCCTTTGCTCGTGGATGTCGTAAAAGACGACTAAGAGCCTTATAACGACCTGGGTCAACTCCATCTGATTCCGTTTGGTCAACATTTACATTTCCAAGGAGGGTCGACGTCTGGCAGGCGGCCGGTCATAAAACTATTGCCAATAACTTTTTCGATATGTACTATGAAAGAAGAGTACATATTGTATCGACCCCAAGTAATTGGGATAAGAGTAGGAGAATGATGATAATAGAAAGTGAATTTACTGAATTTTAAATGCTGTACTAATACAGAACTTCTGGCAAAAACTTAATAACACAAAAATCTTCAAAATATAAATACATTCTATTCTTCAAAGTCTATTAAAAGAATTAAAATAAAAATCTGCATAAGTTTAAATATATCATAGAGAAGAAATTTTGGCGAAAATAGACTAAAATTTATTTTTTATTTTTTGTCAACGAATTTTTTGTCAACTCGTGCCACTATGGCATACAAATCTTATTCGCAATGAAACAAACAATTTGAAACGGTGCCATACAGATGGGTTTTGCATAAAGTTTTCTACTCTAACAGTGATTTTAGCTGTGTACGTACCTAAGTACTTACAACACAAGCGGAAAAAGAATCATTATTTCTTTTGTTCATGACGTGACTAAAAATTAACTAAAATATATTATAATATAATCATTATTAACTTACGGTCCAACTGCCGTCTATTTCATCATCATCATTCTCCTGCTCTTATCTCAATTATTTGGGGTCGATGCAATATTTACTCCTCTTCCTAGATATTCCAAAAGTTATTAGCAAAAGTTTTATGACCGGCCGCCTGCCTGACGTCAACCCTCCTTAGAAACGTAATTGTTGACCAAATGGCATAAGGTGGTGTTGGTCCAGGTTTGCAAGTTCTTAGTCGTCTTTTATAATATCCATGAGCAAAGTAAGGTAGTATTCGTAGCCACTACAACAGAGCAAACCGCCGCCTACTTAAAAAGTTGAAATAAAATATAACTTACTTTGCCAAAATCGATTATAAACCGGCAATCTCCTCCGGCCTAATCGCTTTCAAAACACGTAACTCTATACTTTGAACTAATTTAACAATCAAATATATCTATCTATTCAGTTAATCACACAAAAGTTCACTGATGTTTAAATAATCTCGATGAAACTAAAACGAGAACTATTATTTATATACATGAATAACCTGTGCCAAATGAAAATGTTAAAACAAAAGCAAATTTTAAGTGTGCTACTTTTTTTTTCATCCTAAACCATATTTTGTATTATTAATGTTATTATTATGAAACTTTGGTAACTTGCTGCCTGCGTAAATGAGAAAGCTTTTATCTAAAAAAAAGGTAATACAAAATAAAATTAGACTTAGCTTTTTTTATTCCAATATTACAAAGAAGTAACAGTTCGCTGTGTAGTAGCGGCCAGGAATACTACCAACCCTTCTTTACTCGGCGACTAAGAGTCTTATATCGATCTGGGCCAATATCACCTGATACCGTTTGGTCAACAATTGCATTCTCAAGGAGGATTGACGCCTTTTTTTTTTCTTTAGGGGTGGGTTATGGTCGGCGCTCTTCTCGCACCACTCCGTCCGGGGCGACAGAGGGGCGTACGCACGCATACCCGTAACCCACCCATGAACCTCGCCTACGTCGTTGGACCGGCCACTGGAGCAGCGTAAACTTGTCGTCAGTGGCCGGACTGACGGTATACCCCCTGAAGGGTACCCTCTCCTTGAAAGGAAGATTGACGTCTGGCAGGTGGCCAGTCATAAAACTATTGCCAATAACTTTTACAAAATCTACTATGAAAGAATAGTAAATCGTGGATATCGTAAAAGACGACTAAGTGTCTTATATCGATCTGGGCCCACACTGCCTGATGCCGTTTGGTTAACAATTATATTTCCAAGGAAGGTTGACGTTAGGTAGGCGGCATCGGTCATAAAACTATTGCTAATAACTTTTGCAATATGTAGGAATAGGAGTACACATTGTGTCGACCCCAAGTAATTGGGATAAAAGCAGGAGAATTATGATGATGATTACAAAGAGTTAACAATTCACATTTAAGTATTTATTCACTATAAAGAGAATACATTATTCTTGAGAACTGTAAGCCGAGTTTTTATGCAAAGGTGAAAATCATATATTTGAAACAACGATGAAAATCATCTCTATGGTATGGCAATATAGGACATTTGTCCTAACTAATATTATATATGAAAATGTAAGTTTATTTCTTTGTTACGCTTTCACGCCTAAACCACTAAATCTATTTTAAAAATTCTTCCTTCGCTAATGAAAAACTACATTATTAGCGAATAACATAAGTTATATATTATCTTTGTATTCTAAAAGGAACGTGAAATTGCGGCAGTTTGATATTAGCAAATAATAATAACTGTTACAGACGACAACAGGCTGTGAATAGAATAGAAATAAATTTATTTAAAGGAAAAATGCACACTTTTACAATTTGTTTTTTTTCTGCCAAACTGTATTACAGTTTGAAGCATAGGGAGCCGTCGGATACAGACATCATAGGTATGTTTGACCTGAAACTCCCGCGATGAGACCTATTTTCAGATATACATACCTAAACATACACTGCAAATTAAAACGTTCTAATACAAAATACTTGCTACAAATTTCCTAGCTAATTTGTAGTTCATATAAAGCAGGAGGTAGTGAATTTTCTCAGACTTGTGTAATTAATTTTGCTTTGCTCAGGCCTAAACTACAAGTACAGAAGCTAATAATATTACTAAATTGCGAAGGTGCAGCTACGTGCGGCGCCATACGTAAGCTTATTGCACGCCATGTCCCACAGGATTTGATCCTCGACCCTGTAGAATATCAGTTATGACTGGGCGTTGCAAGGTCGCCCCGCTTCGGGTTGGGCATAATTTATACACTGGTGACACGAACATCACGGCCGGGGTGGGTAGTTTGAAAAGGCACACTTAGTCAACTCAGGCAGCGAGAAGTTACGGCTGTGGATGGGCGCGCTAAGTTTTAGGGTCTCTCTAGACAAGATAGTGTGATTTTTAGGGTTCCGTACCTCGAAAGGAAAAAACGGAACCCTTATAGGATCACTTTGTTGTCCGTCCGTCCGTCTGTCCGTCTGTCTTCGGTGGCGGGCCCGGCGGTAGACACTAGGGTACCTAGGCTGTGCGGCATAGAATAATCGGCAGTGAAAAATTAAGTAGAGAATAGAACTAGAAAAATTAAGGCAAAGAACTATAATAACTGAAGTAATCTTTTCTTTTATAACTATTTCGGATTATTAAAAAAATAAAATAAAAATATTCCATAATGTGAGAAGAGCTAAAATAATTTCAATACTATTATTACGTTTCTCATATAGTTAAAAAAGAAAAATTCTGCAAGGGTACCTACTTCGTTTTATAACCAGTCACTTGCGCGATGTCAAGGTCGATCAGACGCCTCTACGTGGAATTGGCTCTCATCGGCTAACGTTGTATTTAGCTTTTACTAAACCTAAAGCTTTATTATATAATAAATATATTCTTAATAAATAATTAAGTAAAAATATCCAACATCATATGTTTACCCAAGAATAAATAATTTAAATGACAGCTTAACAAAAGGATAATTTTACAAACTTCGACAAAGTAAACGTAGAAAGACAGAAAGTAGAGGTTTCGTACTCCATAGTGCATATGTTAAATTTTGAAGAGTTTATAATATAAATTATTAAATGCCACAAAAATGCTGAAGACCGAGGGCTTAATAAAAAGAATCCCCTCAAATATCTATTAGCCCCGGTCATCGGAGAACATGTTGATCCATTGGGCTCGATCTTTACAAGTATCTGTGGCAGTTAATATGTGGAATCCGTACCTTAAATATTGTATTATCATCTCGTTGATGCAGCTGATTCGTACACCAACAGTTGATTTGCATAAAAATGATACCCTACGGCATTCGATCAAACTAAAATGCCAATCCAATGATCATTGAAAATAAATTTATGATCATCACAGGTAATATATTTATATACCTTTGCAGTAAATTTAAAAACTATTTTATGTAAGACTTAACTTTCAACTTGGACGTTAAGATACCTATCAGCTAGGTTTTCATCATCCATTGCCCTCATTAAGCCCCCCTCAGATAATACTACGAAGTACCATTCTGTACTGGATATATACAACGATTGCATGCAATTTTAAAAACTCGGCAGACCACCCGGTGCAAGCTCGTCACACACTACGTCTTAAGTTGGTTAAATACAAAAATAGAATAACATTATTTGAGGTTTAAAATCTCTTCAACACCTGAGACGAATATAAAATGAAATTACAATTAAAGCAAAATCTAAAATAGAAATATTTATGCTACACTTTACGAAATAAACCTTTTTTTTTTTTTTTTTTTTTTGGTGGACTATGGATTAGTCTCGCCCCGCCAAATCGGTCCGGGGTGACGGAGAAGGCGGCGCGTGACCCCATAGACCCACCGTAAAAACTCCTCTCTCGTCGCCGTGCGAGCGGGTCACCGGGACCCGATTTTTAACTTCGGTGGCCCACCCGGCGGTTCACCCTCGCGGGTTCCTCTCGTCGACGCCCCGACAGATTTCGCCGTCGGGGCGTCGCCCTCACGCGGTGGCCTCACGTCGGGTGACCGGACAATTCCCCGGTCCGATCACCCGAAGCCTCGGTTAGGGCGGCATCAGGCGCAGGTATTCGCGCCTGCGTCGCCCCGGCCGCTGACGGCGGCCCGGGGCGCGGGAATCCTCCCTTGCCCGTTCCGCCGCTTCCTTCTGCGAGATGACAGCCTCGCAGAAGGCGGCGACCGCGTCCCAGTTCCTGATGCTGTCGACCATCGCTCTCGCGACGGCCGGCAGCGTCAGGTCGGCACCGATGACAGCGACGAGGTCACGGCGCTGCCGCTCCCATCCCGGACACACCTCCAGCGTGTGTTGCGCCGTGTCCTCGTCACTCCTGCAGTGGTGGCAGGCCGGAGTCCACTCCCTATACACGACCCTGTGCAGGTACAACCCGAAACACCCGTGCCCCGTCAATACCTGCACCAGCCGAAAGGTGAGGACCCCGTGCCGCCGCTCCATCCACTCTATCAATACGGGCCGGAGGGCCTCAACGGTCTCCACACCGTGCCTAGGCCTCTCCAGCCGCGTAGCCCAACGGGCGATAACGTCTCGGCGGGCATCCACGCGCCAGGTGGCTATCTCGCTCAACGATGGGGAGCCACCTTCCTCGCGCGCTGTGATAACCCGCCGGTAGAGGTCGGAGAGCATCTCCGCCTCTAGGTCCCACGGGGGTGTCCCGGCCAACAGGCACGCCGCCTCTGTCGACACCGTGCGGTACCCGCGAATGGCTCTGACCGCCATGGCTCTCTGTGGCCTCCACAGAACCGCCCTGAGCTGGGCGTTCAGAGCCCTCGCCCACACGGGTGCGCCGTACATGGCCATCGAGCGGATGACCCCCGCATACAGCCGTCGGGCCTCAAAACTGGGTCCGCCCACATTCGGCATGAGTCGAGAAAGGGCGGACGCCGCGCCGACAAGCCGGGGAGCAATCTGTCGGAAATGCTCCCGGAACCACCATCGCCCGTCTAGCACCAGACCCAAGTACCTCATATGGGCCTGGATGCTGATGTGGATGGAGTTTACCACTATCGAGGCGCCGATGGGCAGCCTCACACGGGGCCCATGGAAAAGTAGGGCCTCCGTCTTGTTTAGGGCCACCCTGAGCCCCAGCGCCTCGATCCGCCTGACCATCTCCTCGGTGCCGAGAGTGGCCAGGCTCGCCGCCTCTTCGAGTGTCCTGCCCCGGGCTGTGACGAGCGTGTCGTCAGCGTAGCACACCAAGCTCAGCCCGGGGGGGAGACTCCCTCTCAACGCCCAGTCGTACCCGATGTCCCACAGAGTCGGCCCCAGAACCGACCCCTGTGGAACGCCGCACGACATGGGCGTCCGCACAATGTCCCCTGCGGGACCCGCGCAGAGGATACTGCGGCCCTCCAAATAGTCTGCCACCAGCCGCCTGAGGTACAGGGGCACTCCATGGAACCGGAGCGCCTCCCTGATGCAGCCGAATGGCAGACTATTGAATGCGTTGGCGATGTCCAACGACACCGCCAACAGCACTCCCTTCCCGGCGACGGCCTCCGCGGCCGCCTGCCTCAGGCGTAATAGGGCCCCGATGGTCGAACGCCCCCTCCGAAACCCATACTGAGCGTCCGACAGATCGGGCCCCACCTCCTCCAGGTGTCGGACGATGCGGGCAGCGAGCACACGCTCCAGCAGCTTACCCACATCGTCGAGGAGCACGATGGGCCTGTAGGCCGACGGCAAATCCGGGGACCGTCCCGGCTTTGGCAGGAGAACCAACCTCCCTTCCTTCCAGCACTCAGGGAACCGTCCAGACGTCAGACAGGCGTTGAACAGCTGCCTGAGGCGAGGCTCGAAGTGCTCGAGGAGCGACGTCAGCACCCGGACTGGAATTCCGTCCGGGCCGGGGGCCGTGGTGGCGGAACGAATCTTCGCCACGGCCGCCCCCACTTCCGACTCCGTCACGGGCGGAACACTCTCGTCGTCGTCGACCTCCCGGTCCTGATCTGGCGGAGCCATGACCGGGGGCGTGTGCTCCGACTGCCGTGGAAACAGCTCCTCGACCACCCTACGAAGGAAGTCGGGCTGGAGGGTCTCGGTGAGGGGGGGGGCCCGCGCGCGAAGCTTGTTCAGCGCCGCGCGATATGGGCGACCCCAGGGGTCACGGTCGAGACCGTCCAGCATCTCCTGCCAACTCGTGCCCTTGGCGGCTCGGATGGCCAGCCGAAAGGCAGTCCGCGCACTGCGGTACGCCTCGTACAGCGGGCCCTCCCGCTCGACGTCGCGGTGACGCCGCCGGCTGCGGGTGTAGGACCTTCGGGCACTGATACACGCCGCACGAAGGTCCGCCAGTCTTGGGGACCACCAGTAGACCCCCTGCCTCGGAGGTGGACGCCGCCGCACTCTGGGCATGGCCGCATCGCAGATCTGCGTTAACGCACTGCGAATGCGGACAGCCTCAGCGTCCACTCCGTCCGCTGGGGGTGGTGAGGACAGCCACGTGCTGACAATGGCCGCCTCCGCCAGTAGATCCCTGTCAAGACGACCCACAGCCCACCGCGGAAACGCGGGAGCTCCGTCCGCCCTGTGACCCCTACCGGGTTCCCGGGGGGAGACCTCCATCCGGATGTACCGGTGGTCCGACAGGGTCTCCGCCTCCTCCAGGACACTCCAGTTCCTCACCCGTGGCGCGACAGCGGGGCTAGCGAACGACAAGTCCACTATCGACCCGCCCTGCCGCCGCACACACGTGTTCACCGAGCCTCTGTTCAGAACACAGAGGCCCAGTGAAGCCGCCCACTCGTTGACCGCCCGCCCGCGGTCGTCCGTCGTAGGGGACCCCCACGCCGTGGATTTGGCGTTAAAGTCCCCCAGAACCAGGACGAGGCCCGGTGCCAGTCGCCGTATCGAGGCCTCCAAGGTGGTGAGTGAGGCCCCGAAATCGTCCATCCTCCTAGTGGGGGAGAGGTATACGCTGTAGAGCGTGACCCCTCCCCACTCCGCCGCGACAAATTCCTCGCCCCTATCCAAAAGGGACAAGGACGGGAAGTGCCGCTGCGTTGAGACGACGATTGCCGCAGTACCGTTTCGACTGACCACCCAATTGGGGCGATCAGGCACGGCGTACGGTTCCGCGACTACGGCTGCACCAATCGACCACTCCGCCATGGATTGCAGGAGGAGATCCTGCGCTCCGGCGGAGTGGTTGGTGTTGGCCTGCAGGAGGAGGTGCATGGATGGTGTACCCATTATCGGGTTGTATCCATGACCTCCTCGCCAGCGGGCGATCGGACCGCGCTAGGAGCGGAAGCGGCCGTGGTCGTAGGGCCGCCCCGCGCCTTTGGGGCCGAAGCTGGAGGTTTGCACGCCCCAGAGCCCATGCGGTGCTTGGCGGGCTTATTGCCCGCCGCACACGCGGGGCAGTGGGGCGGGGCGGCGCAAGATGCCGCCACGTGCCCGGTCTGACCGCAGCGGAAACACAATCCGCCGCAGTCGAAGCAATTAGTGCACGTCGGTCGAGTGTGTCCGACCGCCATGCACTTGTAGCACCTCGCAGGCCGGTGCTCAAGCACGGTTACCCGCGCCGAGCTCCAGCCCACGAGGAGCCTGCCTGAGCCGGCCAGTTGCCTGACCGACTCCACCGGGCACTGCGCCCAGGCAGCACCTACGCCACCCGGACCGGGACGAATGGCACCGACCCGGACGGTGTCTATGGGACACCCGGTTTTCGAGGCAATAGCCTCCCGGATGTCTTCCACCGTCACTGAATCGTCCAAACCCGAAATGCGCATTTCGGCGCACTTGACGGGCCTGGCGATCTTGATGCCACCCTCCTCGGCGAACAAACCTCTCAGCTTCTCGGCCACGCTGTCGGCCGTCTTGGCGCCCTCGGCCCCTGGGAACTCGAGAATTCGAGCCCCCGTCCGGGCCTTGCGGGTCCTGGCTTCGACGCCTCCAATATCGGAGACGTCTAGCTCCCGCCGGGCCTTCCTCAAGACGGCCTCGTAGCTGAGGCCCTTCTCGGCCGCCTCGGGCAGCACAGTGATCACCACTGCGGCCGTCTTCGGCGACTTGAGCCCCTTGCGCGGTCTCTTCTTCCGTCCGGCTCCTGCCTGAGGAGCGGGGACCTCAGCGGCGCGCTTGGCCTCCGCTCTCCTCCTTTGGCCGCGACTCCTTCTGTCGCGTTCGGCTACCTGCCAACCCTGTTCGGGTACGGCAGTCGTGCCAGACGCGGAAGGCCTCGTCGCGGCCTCGCTGGTCGTCGCCGGCGGTGTTGTTGCGGGCGACTTCAGCGGTCCGGCAGGAGCCGGAGCCGTCTTCCTCCTCAGGGCGGGTCCCTTCGGAGCTGGGCCGGGGCCTTTGGGCTTAGGCCCGGCCGCGGCCGCGGCGTAGCTCCCCACGCGGCCACCCTGACAAGGCAGCGGGGCGGGGGCTGGTGCCACATGCGGCCTTTTGTCCGCGGCGAGAGGTGGTCGGACACGTGGTTCTAGAGGCAACCTCGCCTCCAGAACGGCGAAGCGCGCATCGACGAGCTTGCCCACTGCGCCGATGATTTTGGCGAGGGCCTCGTCCGACAAGCCTCCCACCTCCAGCGTCGGGGTCGGCTGAGCCTCTCCAGGGGCCCGCTCCGCGGCGCCTGGCGGCTTTGGCGCCGCAGGGGCGCTAGCCGGCGGCAAGCGGTCCGCGGGGAGAGGCGTCAACCTCACCACGGGAACAGGGAGTTTCGCCGCGGTGACCGCGCCAGCGTCAGCCGGCGACGCGCGCTTCGCGGCGGCAGGCGTCTTCCTCACTGCGGGGACGGGTGTGACGCTGACGCCATCACCCAACGTCGTCGGCGCCGCAGCGCGAGGCGGCTTTGGCGCCGCAGCGGCCGCTGAGTAGCCAGTCTTGGCTGGTGGCGCGGCTGGCGCAGGCGACACGAACAGCGCCACCTGCGCCTTGAGGTCGGCCACGTCGATCAGCAACTGGCGGTTTGCCCGACGCATCTCCGCCAGCATGTCGCCCAGGTTCCTGTTTCGGGTCCGCAGGCCTGACATCTCGCCTCTAAGGCGGACATTTTCGGCCTGCAGATCCGTGGCGTCACCGGCGCGGACAGCGACCGCCGCCGCCCTTTCTATAGCCGAGGTCCCTCGCCCTCTTCGGGAGGCCTGGATTTTTGGTGGAGGCATGTTGGCCGCGCTCCCCTCGGTTTCAGCGCTCGAGCTGCCTCCCTTACTCAGGGGGCGCTTTCGCACCTGCGAGGGGAGGGCCTCCTCCTTCTTAGTCGCGGTCGCCGGCGGCGTCTTTGCTGCTAGACGCGCCGACGACCTAGTGGGGCCTTCACCAGCCGACCCACTGTCTTTTCTGGACGGCCCTGCGGGAATATCACCGCCCTCGTCCATTCTGACGGTAGATCCGCCGCCCTCGTCTTCGGACGGCTCTGCGACATCGCTGTCGCCCTCGTCCGTCGACGGCTCTGCTGCGAGTCTACCGTCCTTCCTCTCTTCAGCGGCGGCAGCCTCCCTGCGCGCTCGCCGCTCCTCCAGCCGCCTTTTGTGGCTCAGGCCGTTGCCCCGAGACTTTCGAGGCGACCTCCTCTTCTTCTTCTGGGCCTCCACGATTTGTGCCGGGCCCTCGGCGGACGCCTCAAGTCCTGAGGACGAGGCGTCGTCTTGGTCAGTTTTGCGTTGGCATGACTGGGCCTTGGGGTGAGAATCGCTAGGATTCCCGTCGGTTTTTTGTTTTAAATTTGCAGTATCCATTAGATTCCCACGAGAATGGGAGATACATTTCGTCGACCCGGGCAGAGATCCCTATACCCGGGCAAGCCTACATTTACCAACCAGGGGGTCAGCCGGTGCCCTGGCTGGAGCGTGCTAACGACAGAACAACCCATCTGCCATGCATCTTCTCGCCGCACGCCAGAACTTAAGATTCTGGGTGATTTCCGAGTCCGAATGTTACTTCGAACTCTTTATAGAGGTTGTCTTCCTCGCGGTCCGGGCGGTTAAGCCAAGACCCTCGCTCCTGATACTACGCCTCAAGACAACGTGTCTTGAAGCAAGATACCAGGTTTACGATGTGTGGGCGGTGGCATGTGCCTGCCCAGCCCTCAAATGAATGAGTGACTGAGCCCGTCCCAATATTTCGCATCCTATACCCTCTACTACGACTGTAGTAGAGTAAGGAGCGAAATCGCGCAGATATTCGCTACGGACGACAGTACAACAGAAGAACTGGGGACCGCCGCCCGCACCCAGGGTACACCGCGTGGAGGTTTCTGGGATAGTACCCCTTACGAAATAAACCTTAAGCGTGTCGTAAAAAAAACTCATAACTTCACATACGTCAATATTATTACTTTCATCTATATGAACCATAAAATGTAAGCTACGTTATATAAATACTACTCTAACTGTGATCGCTAAATTACCTTTCAACCCGTTAAACACCATCTGAAAAGGTAAGCTCATAGGATTCACTCGCCAAATGCCTTATTTCATTGCTAACCCCTCTTTTATTACAGTTTTAGACCCTCGCGATACGGACTAGTGCCACGGGCATAAGAAATTTATTTTCATATATTTTCCTATACAATATTTTGATACAAATATATTATTATTATTTGTAACGTACACTTTGAAAGAATATTGATACATTAGATATTAGAATATATATAATATTATTATTTATATCTTTTATATTTTAAGGAGGAAATTTTATTCTTGTTAGATTAGAATTAATTTACAGAAACTTTAACACATCATCATTCTCCTACTCTCATCATCCCAATTACTTGGGATTGATACAATATGTACTCTTCTTTCATAGCACATATTGTAAAAGTTATTGGCAATAGTTTCATGACGGGCCGCCTGCCTGACTGAGAATGTAATTGTTGACCGAATGGCATTAGATAGAGTTGGCCGAGGTCGTTATAAGGCTCTTAGTTGTCTTTTACGACATCTACGAGCAAAGTAAGTGTTGGTAGTATTCGTAGCCGCTACCACAGAGCACACAGAAACTTTACACGTTTCTCTTAATTCATCATCAAAAGCAGTGCCTTCTATAGGTATTTCATCATCTCAGCTCATAATATGTCCCACTGTTGGGCTCGAAGCTCCTCCGTAATGGGAGGGAAATTAACCTACTATACCACGCTGGTCAGACGTGTTGGTATAGGGTTTTGTTTCGAGTTTTCCTTCTCTTACATAGATGTTATATGCCTTTTGTATCCCTTAGTCGTCTCTTTCGATCACCCATGGGTAAGACAGGGGGTGGTGATTTGTATTCTTACTCCGTCACCACACGAATAGGTATTTAAAGTTAAATTATTTATCTATAAATCACAATTAGAAGACTGTTACAAAAATATCGTTTTTTTGATAACTAAAAATTATTATGGAAAAAATAATGGAGACTAGGAAATTATACATCAGACACACAAATCGTATACATAACTAATTATATGAAAAATACCATAAAATATGTAGCCTGTTATTACTTTTGACATAAATACGTGAAAGAAAAAGACAAGGTTTATAACCTTTAACCGGTTCACAAGCTTTCACTGCACTTTAAAAATAAATGTGTCAAGAAAAGCTCTTGCATTCACTGCATTCAACACGACATTATGTAGACAAACCACAGAAATGAAAGGCTCGCTCGTAGCGCAATACGTTGCTACGGTGTACGTCGGGTCAAGCGCGAAAAGCTACGCGAGTGTCGCCTTGCGTTCCTCGGTTAACACTGACTACAAATCGGTGGTGATGCCAGATATGTATAAAATTACCCGATAACTTCATTTTGAATAACGTAGTGCCAAAGACATATTGAGACTCTCATTGCAGTACTTATTCACTATTATTGGTGTATATAAATTTATTTTTTTTAAAAGAAAATTCATCTTATTTATATAGAATGGCAGTTTTTGTCATAGTCATTAATTTTCCTTGTGGAGATCTGATGCTTATTGTACTTGTACATTTAATTATATTATATTGTTCTAAAATGAAAAAGTAAAGTTAATGATGCTATATTTCCCATTAATAATTAATATTTTAAGGTAAAGTATTTAATAAATGTCTAACAATAATTAACAAATTTATCAATGTAATAACAAGTACTTACTAAGTTTAGAATATTTCATTATCCCTTTCTTACCCATGTAGTGTAAATAGCTACATAAAGTTGATAAAATCACCGTACGGAAAAAAGCTCGATATAAATCCTAAACCATTTATATTTTATTATTTCCTTAACAAGCAGTAAGATATAAATGGAAGAAGAAATAATATAAATAATAATAAATAAATAATCTCAAGGCTAATTGGTTTTTCTGGCACCTAAGCATATGGCAGTTATTATTTACTGGCCACCCTAATCAGCAACAGATATCTGTTGCGCTCACCATTGAACCACCATACCATTAATAACATGAAATATAGTTTACGATCCCATTTCTCAAAAGTACTAGCACAAAGGGAAACTATTTCATAAAAGTTACCAAGAATATAATGGCGACAAAAGAATGTGATATCATCATTGTTGGACGTTACAACATTGTGTCACGTAAATAAAGTTCATACTTGTATACTTTTCCAATAACTTTGCGTACTTGTCCTTTTTATTTTAGAAGTTTTTATGTAGTGTATATAATATTATTTAAACTTGCGAGTATTATACATTTAAAATTTAAGAAATTTAAGCTTTTTTACAGATTTTATAGCGCTTTTTTTTAATTTCTCAAAACGTTTTGAACTATTTTGTCCCCGCATGTCATGAATGCTGTAGCATTTATGACATAATACAATGCTGTAGCATACATGACATGTGAGGACAAAATAGTGATATATATAATACAATGCTACAGTATTCATGACATGTGAGTACAAAATAGTGATATATATAATACAATGCTGTAGCATACATGACATGTGAGGACAAAATAGTGATATATATAATACAATGCTGTAGCATACATGACATGTGAGGACAAAATAGTGATATATGTAATACAATGCTTACAGTATTCATGACATGTGAGGACAAAATAGTGATATATATAATACAATGCTGTAGCATACATGACATGTGAGGACAAAATAGTGATATATATAATACAAAGCTACAGTATTCATGACATGTGAGTACAAAATAATGATATATATAATAAAATGCTACAGCATTCATGACATGTGAGGACAAAATAGTTTTATTATTGTTGATATATTTTTTGTAATGAATTTATGATGTGCAGAAATGGGACATATCTTAATGATAATTGTGACACACCTCGATGATTAGATTAAATATATTTAGGGTTTTTCTACCCAAAAGAATTTATTAAGCCTACCTCTGCTGTCAGCTTGCGGTTCTTATGAACCTTAATATATAGACTATTGAACGATGACAATGCTTCTTCTGTTTCTTTTACTAAAATACTATTTTTAAAGACAACCTGCAAAAAAATTACTATAAATATAGTATATAAAATTCAGCCTGTCAAACAAGGATATCTATGAGAGGTCAAAACTTAAATTAGAGTAATCCATCAACCACTTTTAATAAATAAACGTTTTAGACTATGCATAATATATTTCCAAAGGTTAATGTTTTTTTTTTTTTTTTTGGGGTGGGCTACGGTCGGCGCACTCCTCGCACCACTCCATCCGGGGTGACAGAGGGGCGTAAGCGCGCACACCCGTAACCCACCCGTGACGTCGCCTTCGTCGTTGGGCCGACCACCGGAGCAGAGTGACTTGACGTCAGTGGTCGGCCCGACGGAATACCCCTGAGGAGTACCCTCTCCTCGACCGACATCCACCCCTCGGGTAGGATGTCGGTCTTTCCTCACGCGGTCGGCCTCTCGGTGGGTGACGGACTAATTCCACGATCCAGTCACCCGCGGCCTTGGCTAGGGCGGCATCAGGCGCAGGTAATCGCGGCCGCGCCGCCCCAGTCGCCGGCGGCGGCTCGCGCCGTCGAGGAGACGCTCCTCGCGCACGCGCTCCGCCGCCTCCTTCCGCGAGACTACTGCCTCGCAGAAGGTTGCGACCGCGTCCCAGTTCCTGACGCTGTCGAGCATCGCCCTGGCGATGGTCGGCAGCGTCAGGTCGGCACCGATGATTGCGACGAGTTCACGACGCTGCTCTGCCCAAGCGGCACAAACCTCGAGCGTATGCTGCGCCGTGTCTTCGTCGCAATCGCAGTGGTGGCAGGACGGTGTACTCTTCCTCCTGACGACCTTGTGCAGGTATTTGGCGAAGCATCCATCAAAACCTGCACCAGTCGGAAGGAGAGCACCCCGTGCCGCCGTTCCAACCACTGCATCAGCACCGGCCGGAAGGCCTCTACGGTCCGCACACCGAACCGAGGCCTCTCCAGCCGGACTGCCCAACGGGCAATGACATCTAGGCGGGCGTCAACGCGCCAGGCGGTGAGTTCCCTCAAAGAGACCACACCGCCCTCCGCGCGCACCCTCGACACCCGCCGAAAGGTTAATGTTTGCTTCAACTCCAAGCTATAATAACGGTTTATCTCAAAATTAAATCATCTTTTAATCTGGACAATAAATATAATAGCTCGCCCTTCCTCCCGTTTCCGTAAATATCGAGAGCCTAAATGACGTGAGCAGGTAACTATACTGCACGGGATGGCAACCTAGAAAAAAGTTTTGACATGGTTTTAGTACGCTGGTGACCAGCGCGCTACAGTAGACCAATTTCTTTCCCATACACATTGACCGATAAGAAAAACAAGACTGGAATATAAATCAAAATAATTTCAATACAATTTTCTTTTTTTGTTTTGTCTGACACAAATGGCGTAGTCTGGGTAATGACCTCCCACGCCGAGTTTCAAGAGTGAGATTCAAGAATCCCCATTTCGAGTCTGAATGTTTATAAGTATCAGATAATACTAATTTTACAAAGCAAAATACAAAATGTATACCTTAGTATGGGTGTTATTTTCTAAAAGAAAGTCTAATTCACAGCTAGAATTCATAAATACAACAGATATTTTATCCAAAATATGTCCCTAAGTAGCCTTTGGAGCTAATTTAGCATAATAAGCGTCCTTTGGAGCTAATTTAGCATAATAAAAGCTATTTGCAAATGTTTTTGTTTTTTTATAATACGATACGTGAGGCTGTGCAAGATGAGGGATCGTTACTCCTCGTCTCATGAGCTCAGACAGTTAGGTTAGCTACAGTAGGGTTGTCAGGGATATCCGTAACCGTAACCGAAAATTTCGGATATCCGAAATAAAAATATATCTGAAGCCGTACCTAATCGAAACCAATATATAAGTTTCGGATAATTTTGGATATATGGAATCGGTGTCTGTATGAGATACGTCATAATAGTTTTTCTATCAACCAGCCGAAATGACAACCTAAACCGGAATTTTCCAACCTCTTATAAACTACCTTTCTTTTTTTTGACGGCGAGCTATGGAGTGATCACGCCCCGCTAAATCCGTCCAGGGCGACAAAAGAAGCGGCGCACGACCCCATAGACCCGCCCTGCAAGTACCTCTCCACGCCGTGCGAGCTGGCCACCGGAATCCAGTCTTTGTCTTCGCCCGGCGGTTTACCCTCGCGGGTATCCTCTCGAGTCGACGCCCCGGCAGCTTAGGCCTCCCCACGAAAATGTCACTCAGAACGCCCCCGTGCCATCTGCGTCCGATAGCTTTCTGCAACTTTTGAGGTGTCGTCAATCCACCTAGTGACGGGTCGTCCTACGCTGCGTCGTCCGTTTCATTATTGCCACTCGAAAACCTATCTTCCCTAATGATTGTCGGTTCGACGAGCGAACCAACAATAAAAAAAAACCTGCTAATTCTTCAGGCTGTGTCTGTTACACCCGCTCTTCTACGGATTTCCGTAGACCGAATTTTATCACGTAGAGAAATATGGAGCATAGCCCTCTTTATAGTATGTTGTGCGAATTTGAGCTTTTTTATGAAGCCGGCATTTAGAGACCACATAGAATGAACGCTGAACGCTGCCAGTTGGATTATAGTATATATATATAGTATAGTCCGACCTCTTTTTTGAAATTGGATCTACCTAATTGAACTATTTGTCGTAGGTAAACATAGACAACTTCAGGAGTTGCATTCCCAACCAATCCATATGGTGACGGAGTAAGAATACATATCACCACCCCTATCTTACCTGTGGGTGATCGTAAGAGACGACTAAGGGATTCTAAAGGCATATAACATTCATGCAAGAGAAGAAAAACTCGAAACAACACCCTATACTAACATGTCTGACCAGCAAGGTATAGTAGATCATTTTCCCTCTCATTATGGAGGAGGCTCAAGCCCAATATTGGGACATATTATGAGCTAAGATGATGATGATGATTCTCAACCAGGACCGTTACAGGAATGACATGAGCATTAGATATGACTTTCCTCTTGTCCGTCTTCATTTATCCACGTTGAAGATTTGTTTTAAGCACATAATAAGTTCTTGCCTTTGCTTGTTGGTGATGCCATGACTCTGTAAGTGGGTTGTTAAAAGATTTAGTATTTTTTTGGATGTGTATGACTTCGTGAACCACGTCTTTTCTTCAACCTGTTTACACTTGTTACTGTCAGTCCTAAACCAAATCAATCTGTTTATACTTAATACTTGTTTAAACGTTTTAATGTTTATTTGCGTAATTTTAATAAGAATTTACCCATACTACGTAACCCATTTTATACCTTTTTATTACCCCTTTCTTCCCCTTGGTGACCACACGTTGTATAGGGTACGTGTGAAAATTAGAGGGGGCAGAGTGCTACCCCTTCTAATTTTCACGTAGTTTCGCGTAGTCAGTCATTTATAATTAAAAAAATATATATATTTGGTTCAGATTTGCCTTTATTATTTATAGTATTTGCCGCATGCTGCCAATAGTTTATATCTATACCAATAATTATAATTAAATCAGTTGATGTCTCTGTTATAAGTGCATTACGTGTAGCCGCCTGCCTATCGGATAACCCGAACAATTTAATATCCTTACCGTAACTGAAACCGATATAACGTTATTCTAATATCCGTATCCTTATCCAGATCCAAAACTTCATATCCATAACGTCCCTACTTTATAGCATAGAATACGGTTCACTTACTTTCATTCCGACCCACTTATACTCTGTATGGTGAAGGAGGAAGAATGCAATTCACCAACCACTATCTTGGGATTGGTGAACCCTTGAATATCGTAATAGATAACTAATGGATATAATATGCATATAAAATATGCACAGGAGAAGGAAAATTCGAAATAAAACTCTATAACAACCCGTCATGCCAGCGTGGTATAATGGTTTCCCTTCTATTTTCGAGGTGACACGAGCACTGGAGTGAGACATGTATATGCTGTGATGATAATAATTATAAGGATATAAATTTATAAACTAATTTTGCTTGTGTGGTATCGAACCGAAAATACAATAATAGACATGCGCGAAACAGTACTTCGCGAAGTGACGTAATATGGCATTACATTTCGTGCCGAGTATTATTACATTTTACCATCACTTCAAACATCACACATGACATTTCATATCGCGTAATGCGATAGCGCTCTATATATACGGCGGGCGGCGTCAAGAAATATAAGCCTTATAGCTCTGAAAATAAAGCTCAAAATAAATATTGAATTGCCAGACACCGAACATTGTAGAAATGCAGAACAGTACACGGGTGTTCGCATCATGTTTAATGTGATGTGTGATGTTTAATGTGATGTGATGTTTAGTCGCGTAATGTGTAATGGGTCAGTACACGGTCGGGTAATATTACGTGTGATACATCACTCGCATTACTTACATATGTCTATACAATAAGTCAAACACAGATAACATCACTGCAAGAGAAGGATAACTTGAAAGGAAGACACGTGTCATTCTATCTTGTTTATATGCTGTAGACAATACGAGTATATGGGTATTATTCACATGGATTTTGATGCCATATGAGGATCGCGTGCAACAATGTCATATATCAAATGTAAAGATGGTTTCATGACTGGTGTTCTAACAATATAAATTATTTCATGACTGGTGCTCCGCTGTGTTCTTGGTTCGATTACCACACAAGATTGTTGTTTGAATCTGACTTTAATTAATGACCATTAGTTATTATTATCCGTGTGGTAACGGAATTAGAATACCATTCACCACCCCCTATCTTAGTTATGGGTGATTGTAAAAGACGAGTAAGGGATACAAAATGTATATAACATCTGTGGAAGAGAAGGAAAATTGGAAACAAATACTATACCAACACATTTGACCAACGTGGTACAAGTAGATCAATTTTCCTCCCATTATGGAGGCGGCTAGAGTCCAACAGTGGGACATATATAAGCTGAGATGATGACCATGACGAATTATTATTTGTGTGTAAGATCCACGCATAATTATCATATAATGCGGGTTTAAGGGTTTCATTACTTAATTCTAGTCTAGAGGCCCGAAGTGGATTTTTTTTCTTTCCTCATTCTAGGTGATTTTTAAAGTGCCGTAAAAAAAGGCAATCAATATTTTTACCATACATTCTTTTATGAGTTATTTATTAACATTACAAGAATACAGAAAAATTAAAAAGTAAAAAAGTTGAAAATTCAAAAAATTAGCAGATGATGAAGTGGGGGCCTCAAAAAATTGACAAGTGATCATGCCCACGATTACAACCCTCCTAGCAATATGAAAAAAAAAATATTAGTCTAGAGTAATATCGCTATCATAAGCCCCTCACTTCATAAGCTGCTAATTTTTTGAATTCTCAACTTTTTTACTTCTTAATTTTTTTCTGTATTCTTGTAATATTAATAAATAACTCATAACAGAATGAATAATAAAAATAATGATTGCTTTTTTTTACAGCACCTCAGAAATCACCTAAAATTCGGGTTTCTACACTAGAATAGGCGGGTTATATTTGTAATTTTGTAATAAAATGTTTAAAATTAATCTTATAAGGATTCCCAAAAAAGATGTTATATAGTTATTGATATTACTCATAACAAAATTCATATGCATCATTCTCCTACGTATGTATTTACTCTTCTACATATGTACTCTTCTTTCATAGTACATATTGTAAAAGTTATTGGCAATAGTTTTATGACCGCCCGCCTGCCAGACGGCAAATCTCCTTGGGAATGTAATTGTTGACCAAGTGGCATCAGATGGAATTGGCCTGGTCGTTATAAGGCTCTTAGTCGTCTTTTACGACATCCACGAGCAAAGTAAGAGTTGGTAGTATTCGTAACCGCTACCACAAAGCTATCAATAAAAAAATCATATTGTGGTTTAATAATTGAAATCTCTTATTAAAATGTATTAATAAATGTAAGTTTTGTTCAGTTTGTACAAAACAATTTAAGTAAATAACAAGAACCCAGGTGTTCGGACTCGAAATAACTTTACCTACACTTTATTGTTTCATGGCAAAACTAACTAATTTTATAAAGTAATGAGAAAATAGATAAATTTCCTTACAATTAAAAAGGGACTTTGAAACTTTAATTAAACGTGTTTTACGTCATATTTCATCCTTAAAGCGAAGCCTTTTATTTTCAAATACGTAAGAACTTTTGACATTGTCTATTAAAATAACATGTACTAAAAATGATTTTAAACCCAAAATATTGTCATACTAATTAATAATCTGTATTTCTATATATTATTTTTTCGTGTAGTGACGGAGTAAGAATACAATTCACAACCCCCTATCTTACCCGTGGGTGATCGTACGAGACGACTAAGGGATATAAAACGCGTATAACATCTATGCGAGAGAAGAAAAACTCGAAACAAAACCCTATGCCAACACGTCTGCCCAGCGCGGTATAGTAGGTTAATTTCCCTCCCATTACGGAAGGAGGCCCGAGCCCAACAGTGGGACATTTATGGGCTGTGACGATGATAATTTGAATAACATGGTTGTGTCATCGTTTAATACAATTCTAACTGCAAAGTTTGAGTATTAAGTCTATACAATGTGTAAATAGTGTCGGGTAGATGGCACACGTCTCCTTAAGGACGAAAATATAATAGTAATCGGGTTTTTATAAATAATCAAGCATATTAAATGCTAAATTTCAGTAATGTGTAATTGTGTATACTTCAATACTTAATATTATAATACTGAAGCTTGTTTGTTTAAATGTGTTAATCTCAGGCACTACTGGTTCCCATTCGCGGGTACCGCACGGTGTCTACCGAGGCGGCATGCCTATTGGCCGGGACACCCCCGTGGGACCTAGAGGCGGAGATGCTCTCCGAACTCTACCGGCGGGTTACCTCAGTGCGCGACGAAGGTGGCTCCCCATCGTTGAGCGAGATAGCCACCTGGCGCGAGGACGCCCGCCGAGACGTCATCGCCCGTTGGGTTACGCGGCTGGAGAGGCCAAGACACGGTGTCGTTACCGTCGAGGCCCTCCGGCCCGTACTGATGGAATGGATGGAGCGGCGGCACGGAGTCCTCTCCTTTCGGCTGGTGCAGGTATTGTCGGGGCACGGGTGTTCCGGTTTGTACCTGCACACGGTCGCGTATGTGTGTGGTGTGATGTGTAGTGTACTCCGGCCTGCCACCATTGCAGCAGTGACGAGGACACGGCGCAACACACGCTGGCGGTGTGTCCGAGTTGGGACGGGCAGCGCCGTGACCTCGTCGCTGTTATCGGTGCCGACCTGACGCTGCCGACTGTCGCGAGGGCGATGGTCAACAGCGTCAGGAACTGGGACGCGGTCGCCGCCTTCTGCGAGGCTGTCATCTCGCAGAAGGAGACGGCGGAACGAGTCCGGGAGGATTCACGCGACCCGGGCCGCCGTCAGCGGCCGGGGCGGCGCAGGCGCGAATACCTGCGCCTGATGCCGCCCTAACCGAGGCTTCGGGTGATCGGACCGGGGAATTGTCCGGTCACCCGACGTGAAACCACCGCGTGAAGACGACGCCTCGACGGCGAAAGCTGTCGGGGCGTCGACAGGAGAGGAGCCCAAGAGGGCATACCGCCGAGCGGGCCACCGAAGACAAAAATCGGGTACCGGTGGCCCGCTCGCACGGCGAAGAAGAGGTGCTTGCAGGGTGGGTCAATGGGGTTATGCGCCGCCTCTTCCGTCACCCCGGACTGACTTGGCGGGGTGCGACGTCCATGGCCCACCGCAAAAAAAAAAAAGAAAAAAAAAAGGCACTACTGGTTCGAATTGAAAAAAAATTAATTTTGATTAGCTCAATTATCGAGGCAGGCCTATTATTCTACATCACGCTTTGGTTAATTGTGTCGAAGCATTAATCATAAATATTGCAAAAATGGGTGAAATTATTTTCTTCTGGGCGATTCCGTTGTGAGCACCACCAGCGTTCCTGCACTTTATAGGTGCCTCTGACTCTCTTTAATCCTCTGTTTATTTTTATTGCTTTAGGTGGCAAACGAGCAATCAGCACACTTATGGTAAGTGTCACTGCCGCCCATGGACCTTGCAATACCAAGGGTATAGCTATGCCGCTGCCTATCATTACAATTCCCAAACCCAGCCAGTTGGACTGCCCGCTCTCTCTTTCTTTTATGTAACGTAGACGAAGTTGCAGGATTCAATAACTTTATAAGGGACCAAACTATTTATACTTAATGAACCATCGCTTACGAGATAGTTACCGGATATTTGATTGATCTCCTTGATTTGATCTAACCTTATTATACAACGGGGTACCGGATGCTGACCTACTCAGCATCCCACTAGATATACTGACCGTAAAACTAAGCTAGTCGAAATTCCGGTCTAATAAAGTTTTATCATAATTACAAATTTAACCTAACTAATAACTTACCTACCTACCCATTAATAAACAAATATACCTATAATATATTAATATTGTAGGTGCTTATACTTACTATTTATTATACTTTTCGTGTGGTGACGGGTTAAGAATACAATTTATCATCAACCCTTACTTTCCTGTGGGAGTCGGAAAATTGGCTAAAAAAGCACAACAAAAACCTGCTCACCAAGCGTGGTGATTATAGCATTTTGTCTCTTCGTGAAGACTATAGAAATAGTGATTTGTCTAAAATTATACTTCTGATAAGCATCATCTCAGCCCATATATGTCCCACCGGTGAGCTCGACCCTCCTTTACAAAAAGAGAGAAATTTACCTACAATACCGCCCTATTCAGGCCTGTTGGTATAGAGTTTTATTTCGCGTTTATGCATATTATAACCCTTAGTCTTCCTTTACGATACCCACTGGTAAGATAGAGGGTGCTGAATAGTCTTAGTCCATCACAATTTTTTTTTGCGGCGAAAGTCTGGTCACTCCCCGGTAAACCCACCCGGGGTGACAAATAAAGCGACGCGCGACCCTATAGATCCGCAATGTAGTTCTCGACGCCGTGCGAATGGGCCATCGGAACCCGGTCTTTATCTTCGGTATCCTATTCTATCACTTTACGGATACTCATAGAGTTTAAAAAATTACAAAACAAAATTACGGCATAATGGCCATAATGTAGTTAAAAAAGTTTGCATATATCTGCAAATTAATGATATAGAGTAATATCAAAAAAACCTACATTACCCTGTAATGTCCTCGATATATAAAAAATACGAATGATAACATCAACAGAGGAAAAATTCTGGGAGTGATCACATCCACAAAATGTCAGCAATTTCTAGCTTACCCGTAATCGATAACTTTTGAAGTATTTATGGAATCGGAATCCACTTTGGCAAAATTTATGGGCAGGTAAAATGTTTCAATAATATCATTATTTAATTTTAGGTGAAAATAAATAATAACTCAATTTATTAGTGTGTATTTTTTTTTACTGAGGGAGGGTTCGGGTCACTTACGTATATTATTATCGATTATAAATTTCTGGTAAGTAAAATAATTATGTTTTATTTTTATTATATTGAAAATATATATGATAACGTTCAAGATATTCTAAATTCATTATTATAAATATTTTAGTGTAAGCTTTGAGTTGCCAATTATTCTTTATTTACTTCGCTCGCTTAGTTCTCTCTAAGGACAACCGCGTGAAAGAAAACCTGGTGACACCATTGTACCACACAGACTAAGACTAATTTTCTCAGTAAAAGAATAACAGAAAATAATTCTAAGAAAACATAATTAACAATTTTAATTCTTTATTGTTCATATAAGTTTACATACCTAGTAGTGGTAGGACCACGCTGTTAGACAGTTCTCTGTCTACAGCCGCGGGCCGGTCCGTACCTGGTAGTGCCACACTCTCGCAAAAGATTAACGCCTAAGTAATGGCAATGTGCTATTGCGCTTCGTTCGGTGAGCGAGAGAGCCGGCAGCCCAACTGGGTGGATTTGGGGCTTGTATTGGTAGGCAGCGACCCTAAATGTCCATGGGCGGCAGTAACAGTAATCAGGTGTACTGCTTGCTCGTTTGCCAAGAAATATATGTCAAGAAAACTCAATTGCCATATCAATCAGTTGTTAGCCTTTCAAATCATTTAAAGTATTTGTAAGGTATCTTTGTTTATTTTTTTTTCCAAATCTTTTGAATGTATGAGAGAATAATTTATGAGTGCGAAGCGTTGTTTTTCATTTCGAAATAAAACTATTTTTTCGCATTCTATCGCGTTTGCATTTGGTTTTTAATTTCCCGATGTTTCGAACAATTTGCAGCCTTCATGATCACGGGAGAACATTCATCCTTAAAAATAGTTTTATTTCAAATGTATAATACTAGCGTAAACATCAGAAGTCACTATGTTTTTTCTTTATTTCTTTCTATTAATATTAATATTGTATACTTAACTGATCAAACCCATAATGGGTTTGATCAATTAATGAGTGCTAGTGTTTTGTTACCTGATGATTAATCTACCTATATCTTTAAATGAGCAATTCTTGTATATATATATATATGTGTAATCTGAATCTCGAAAATGGCTCCAACGATTTTCTTGAAATTCAGCACACAGGGGGTTCCGGGGGCGATAAATCGATCTAGCTAGGTTTCATTTATAGAAAATATTGTTTTGTCAGTATTTTTTGGCAACAAAAAACATAATTTTTCCTTGTATTAAAACTATTGGAATATGAAGGTTTTAAAATTTTGACGCTGTCATTAAGAATAGACATTTAGCTCAGTTGGAAAATCGAGTAGTCTAATCCAAACAAACCGGAGCTCGGTTCGGATCCTTACATTCTCTTATTTACTTTTTGGCCTTTTTTTATTATTTTATTAATTATTATCATTTGCCCGCATCTTTCTCTGCGTAGAAGTCGAAAATGGTTCTAATATGATTTTTGTTTGTTTTTTACGTTATTAATTTTATTTTTATTTATAAATTATTATGTATAAATGTTTGTATATATAACAATCTTTATTATAGTGCAGGGAAGGTTTAATAAAAATAAAATGAAATTTTGCTATATATTATGGACACGGGACTTTTTTCTTAGCAGTCTATGTTTTTAACACACCGCGCCTATACCAACCGAAGCGACGGAAGTGTAGTGTGCGGCCCCATAACCCGTCTTTTCCATCGAAATTAGGCCGACCACTGGTACCGCTTCTTTGACATCCACCCGCCATACTACATCTATTACAGTATTTCTTTGTAAACAATATCTTTTGATTTTCTTTCGGATGCTAGAATTACCAGGCTACTCAGTGAGCTTATTCTGAAGCATGTCACATACAACTTCTCATGGGAGAAGCAGCTTTTTCTCAAGTCTACGCCCGCTACCTTAAGAATTTCATCTCGAGCTTTGTTTATGGTTATTGCGAAGCAGACTTCAATGGCAAACTGCAATCGCTAATTTGATGGTATTTGGAGAATCATAGGAATAAATACAGTCTCTGCTCGAGAACAACCGGTCAGTATAGTTGACCCGATTACATTGCAATGCAAAGTTTTTCTTGGAAACTGGTGCCTTTGTTGAATTTTGGCGCACCAGCTCTCAATTTTGAGTATTCAGGTACTCGACCGGTTGTCGGACTCGGGGTTTATCACTTATTCTAAAGATTTATTTAGATATTCGACTCTTCTTTCGAATGATTTAAAATATTTGCAAGTGAATGGTATAAGAAAATCGAAATCACTGTAGTAGCGCACATATGTAGGTAGGTCATGGCATCTTGCGACCAATCTGATCAGGAAATCCTAATATAACTCAGCCTTTTCGTCTCGATTTCTACAAATATTGTTGATTAAACGCTGGCTAAACAGCGAACAAAAATATAGCAAATGACTATCGCTCTTTCCTAATCATTATGCGGTAAAAATACGCCAGAGTAACATAAAAACGGGTAATATATCTTATGAGCGATGGATTTCAGTTATTCGGTGCAACGTGTTATCATGGCTCTCAATTACAGTACTCGGCTAAGAAAATTGCTGTTCAACAATTTAAAATTTCAAACTCTACATTCCTATGAAGTGTAAAAAAAGTGTGTGACCTCTTTATAACTTAGAAACTTTCAAATGCCGAATTAATACAGTATTGTGACTTTCAAGACATTCCAATTTTAAAGATTTCAACCTTTTCAGGGTTCCGTACCCAAAGCGGAAAACGGAACCCTATAACTAAGTCTTCGCTGTACGTCCGTCCATCTGTCTATCACTAGGCTGTATCTCATGAACCATGATAGTTAGACAGCAGTTAGACAGAAATTTTCACAGATGATGTATTTCTGTTGCCGCTATAACGACAAATACTATAAAACAAAATAAAATAAATATTTAAGGGGTGTATCCTATACAACAAACGTGACTTTGTCTCCTTTTTGCTCGATGCATTTTTTAGTTTCTATTTTTACTTTTTGCCTTTTTAATTTTTTTTTTCATTATTTTTATATTTAAATATATCTTCCAAAATACACTAACAAGAAAATACCGAGCAAGGCTCGGTCATCCAGATATTATAAATTTAAATGCAATAGATAAAACACAGCTGATTGAAACTTAATGGGAGTGTCATTTTAGAGGCTTTTACTAAGCAATTTCGAAATTAGGACGAATTCGTCGTGAACACTCAATTTATTTGAAGTTCTCTGGCACTCTGTTCTCTCTGCCTACCCTGCAAGGGATATGGCGTGATGATATGTATGTATGTATGTATGTTTATTGTGTTTGATGTGCCTTTAATTCCTCATACAGGGAAGTATATAATCAACAGACTCTCATATATTTGCATACTTTCTAACAGCCCACATCTCGAAAGGTATGTGTGTGAGTGCACTGGAATGGAAAACTGTACCAGCACAAATACTGATACGTCAGTAACACGCTCGGCTTACTTGTTACTTTGAACCTCGTATTTTCTGATATGAGAATCTAGCGCGTAGGTTTTTGATTGAAATATTTTCAAACTAAAATTTTAATTGAAAACATTTCAATCACAGCACACAAATGCTTTTTTCCTTGTGAATAATAGTGATGAAGTAATAATACAATTCAAAACTGTTTCCTTGCCCGCTGGTATTGTAAAAACGATTAAGGGATAGGTATAAGTATCAGATGAACTTGAATTACTGAAATTTAGCATTGAATATGCTTAATTATTTATAAAACCCGATTACGAAGCGAAAAATGATGTCACAAGCGGGATTCGAACCCGCGCCTATTGGGATTTCGGCCCAATCGTGCTGCCACTACACCACCGTGACTTATTGTAGGACATGCAAATTTCGCTTCGTATCATATTTACGTCTTAAGGTGACGGTATGACATCTACCCGACAATGTTTACACATTGTTATAGGCTTAATACTTCAAACTTTGCAGTTAGAATTGTATTAAACGATGACACAACCTTGTTATTTAAATTACTGAAATTTAGCATTTAATATGCTTAATTATTTATAAAACCCGATTACATACCGTCACCTTAAGACGTAAATATGATACGAAGCGAAATTTGCATGTCCTACAATAAGTCACGGTGGTGTAGTGGCAGCACGATTGGGCCGGAATCCCAATAGGCGCGGGTTCGAATCCCGCTTGTGACATCATTTTTCGCTTCGTTATCGGGTTTTATAGATGAACTTGAAACAAAAAAAATATGGCAATCATAACTACCAAACAATGAGCAAAATTCCACATAATAATTGTGATACATATGACTCACTGCAGTAACAGTGTAAAAATATAATGTTATTATAAACTCATTTGCAAAAAAAACGGGCGGTTTTGATTTTCATTCATATTTAAAAAGATACAATACCAAAAAGGTTTCAATCGTTTGTACACGTTACTGGCCGGTTTTAAAAATGCTGTGGTATTTAAAAAAGTACGTTCTAAATTCAATTTTTCATTTGATGTTCATTTTTACAGAAAACCCCTTTTTATCCTACATTTTTGGCGCGAAGTTCCAGAAGTTAACATCGACTTTCATAACTTTTATTCAATTTTTATCGATTAATTTCATATCCTTGACTGTCAAAGCTTTATTTAATGCTGTTTGGCTGTATCAAAAATGGTAGATAAAGTGGTAAAAGCTACCAAAATTATCGCGCTGCTTGAAGAGGGTTGCAGCCAATGTTTCGTGGCTAGGAGGCTAAATGTTAGTCGCTCGACAGTCCAAAGGACCTGGCAGCGATATCAGGAGACTGGTTCCGTCGAGAGAAGGCCTGGTTTTGGAAGAAAACCATGTACCCAACCACGGGATGATCGTTTTCTTGTGAGTCGCGCATTGAGAAATCGCAAATCTTCGTATGTGGATCTTAAGAACAACCTCCAAGAAGTAAGAAATGTGCATATTAGTCTATGGACGGTCAGGAGGAGGCTTCTCGCTGCCAATATACGCAGTCACCGCCCGGCCCGCGGCCCCAAATTACTCCGTGAGCACAGAGTTCACAGGCTTAGGTTCGCTAGAAATTGTGAATCATGGACTCAAGACGATTGGAATAGGGTTTTATTCTCTGATGAAGCCAGGATATCTCTGTTCGGTGAAGATCGACGTCGGCGAGTGCTAAGAAGACAAGGAGAACGCTTTGCAGAGGCATGTTTCGAAGAAATCACACCTTATGGTGGGGGCTCTGTTATGTTTTGGGCAGGAATAAATTCAATGGATCGTACAGAGTTAGTCTTCATTGAAAACGGCTCACTGACTGGGCATCGATACATAACGGAAGTTCTAATTTCTCATGCACAACCCGCATTGGCCGCTCTAGGTGAAGACTCGATTTTTATGGACGACAATGCTCGCGCCCACCGATCCCGCGATGTTAATGCGTATGTGCAAGAGGTCGGCATTCGTCGTTTGGATTGGCCAGCTCGAAGTCCCGACCTCAATCCCATAGAGCATGTCTGGGACGTTCTGAAACGGCGTGTGAGATCAGTACACCCGGCTCCGCAGACCATCAGAGAGCTGAAGAATGTGATTACTGCGGAGTGGGAACGTATTCCGCAAGCAAGTATCCGGGATATACTCGCTAGCATGCCCAGACGAATTCAAGCTGTGATTTTAGCTAGAGGGGGTCACACTCGATACTAAACATTTATCTGCTTTTACTTTATTAAAGAAAAACAAACAAAAAATCTTTTTTATTTTTACTTCATGAGCATATGCACTACTAGCGAATATACACTACTAGCGAGGTTTAGCATTATTTCCCATAAATTGTATCTAAATTTTATGAAATACTGATGAAAACGATTATTTTCTTATTAATTTACCAAATTGTGTGGATAAAACTACCTATAATTATCAAACAAAGAAATATTAACATTTGAAATGGTTCATTGCTTAGGTGCCCGTTTTTTTTGCAAATGAGTGTATATATAAATTACGTGTCACGTTGTTTGTCCGCGATGGACTCCTAAAGTACGTAACCGATTTTAATCAAATTTGCACAGCATGTGTACTTTGATCCAACTTAAAAGATAGGATAGCTTCCATCTCAATTTATAGTAATATTATTTTAATGCAAATTATTTGTTTATCATTTGACAGTCACAATTATCTGTTATCTCCAAACGATTCTAACAGATGGCGGTATCTGTTAACTGGATTGAGTAAGTATTTAATAGATGGCGCTATGTTAAACGTACAAACGTTTCATATAAGCTACAATTTATTAACATAACCACCACGTGTTACTGAGGCTACTTTAGCCACAGCAACGTGTGGCCAGGTCTGCTAGTGTATAATATTATAATATCAATTAAAAAAAAAAAAACCCCTCCACTTACTCGTCTAATTCGCTGTGTATAGTGGGGCAATTTCCATCCCAATATGTAAAAGTCTAGGTCTCAACAATAGTAAAACAACAATCTCTAGCATAACGTAAAAAATATACCCATCAAAGATGTGATGATTACTAGGTACTGTAGTGTCTACGAAAGAAATCAAGCTTTCAAAATCTGCTATTGGACAGATACCTCCCCAAGAGACGAGTAACACCATAATAGCTATACTGAGTAGGCGATTAGGTCATCCTCCTGCTATCCATCATTCACCTACTCTTATCCCAATTACTTGGAGTCGATACAATATATACTCTTCTTTCATAGTGCATATTGTAAAAGTTATTGGCAATAGTTTTATGACCGGCCGCCTTGCAGACGTCAAGCCTCCTTGGGAATGCAATTGTTGACCAAACGGCATCAGATGGAGTTGGCCCATGTCGTTCTAAGGTTCTTAGTCGTCTTTTACGACATCCACGAGCAAAGTAAGGGTTGGTAGTATTTGTAGCCGCTACCACACAGCTTATTTTCCTGCTATCCATCAGTAACATATTGTATTCTTAATCCGTCGCCATTTGGAGGAACTCTGTAATAAGTGAAATGCAGAAATCCTACCTATTCGATAATTATGGCATTCTTAGTGATAACCAGCCGACGCCGACCACCCGTCGCCTTTAATGGATAAAGCTGAGAGCCTTTTAGATTAACACTTTTCAAACTAAACGGCTCAACGCGTGTTTATTTACTTAACACGATTGGATTTTATTGTAGCATTTTTAGGAATTCTCCGATAAAAAGTGATTATACGTAATTTACTTAATTAAGCTATTCTTATATGTTCCAATTTAATCGTCAGATAATTTGAATTATGTAATGTGTTATAAAATTTTAATATACTATAAGTTTTAAACGTTTGTTGTTACGTGTAGAATTTAAAATCAAGCAAAATGTAAAAATAACTTATGTAGTCCTCTTTTAATTTTTAACACTTTACTTTGTTTTAATTATTTGTTGTTTTGGTTGCACTAGCACATAGGCTATGAAAATTTCATATCCACGTCTACTAGTATTGTCAATGACCCCCTAAAATGCGACATTCGCATAGTCTATTCGATAGTCTATTAGATAAAATAATTGTATGGAATAAAATATCATCTTACTGAAGCTAATACTTACTAAACATGTATTCAATCCATTTTGATTAAAATATGTAATTTAAAAAATGACGAGCAAGCTGAATTTTTATGCGGAATCTTCTCAATTTGTTGCGGCTTTTCAATCCGGTAGTAGATTAATTTAAAAAATATGTAAAATTGACAATATGTAAGTGCCCTTAGGGGCTTAATGCATAGTAAATGATTTGATTTAATTTGTACCCGACAATGTGTATACAGTCTAAGAAATGTCTATAAAGACAAAGGTAAATTGTTCCAATATAATATATATATATATATATATATATATATATATATATATATATATATATACTAGCTTCTGCCCGCGGCTTCACCCGCGTAAAAGATTACTATCCTTGAACCGAAGATTCTTGATTTTGTGCAACTTTTGCTGCACGGGCCCGCGAGGAATTTTTGGATAGATCAGATTGCCGCTTCCGATGCATTTTTAAAGAAGAACAGAGTAAGAATTGAAGATTAAAACTAAATAATAGCATCTAACCACAAAAATGACATCTAACCTCAAAACTTCAAATAGTTTTATACTGCATATATAATGACAGAAAAAAATAACAATAAATATAGAAAAATCCCAAACAGCTGAAACTATAGTCAATTGGATTGGATATTGACGTGACCGTCGGTAATACAGTGCAACGGTATTACAATACTCAGGGTTGGAACTTCATTACTGGACTGCTAGATGACGTTGAAGAAGCCAGATTTTGAGATTTTTTGACAAACATTATTTTTACTTTTCATATAAAAAAATTGATTTTTTTTTAATAAAAAGTATCCTATGTTACTTTTAATACCTCCAAGAATATGTGTACAATGTTTCATGATGATCGGTTGAGTAGTTTTAGCGTGAAAGCGTAACAAACAAACTTATATTCACATTTATATATTAGTAGGGATATATATAATATTTTAAAATTGTGCTATATTTTCGATTTTACTTGATTCCAATATAATATATATATACATATATATATATATATATATATATATATATATATATATATATATATATATATATATATATATATATATATATATATATATATATATATATATACAGGATGCCGATTTTATTACTAGAATAACTTAAACTGGGTGTAGGAATGACGTCATAAAAAAACAATAAAGTTAGTTGCAGACTCCTAGCTCTGCCCAATCCCGAGATAAAGTGATTTGTTTCTTATCAAAACAATAGGTTTGCCAGCGTACATTGACCTGTAGGTACATTTCGACCCAGCTGCGCGGCGGTAAGCGTAGCGCGAGCGGGACTCTTTGCCTACTAGTTCAATGTCACACGCATGAGTATATGCCCACATCGAACTTCTATATTACAAAGTGTATTGACCGCTTATCATTATGGCAATTTAATCAAAAATTAGGTACTATTTTTTTTACTGATTTGGATAGTGTATCATGGTCTGATACACCTCCTTCAAGGATTCTACTAATTAAATCGGCAACCTGTATATATATACACTAGTCACAAAAATTAAGGGATATAAAAAAAATTCCAAATTTTTGGGTTTTTTTCAACGAGCTGTAACTCCGAGGAAAATGGTCGTACAAAAAAAATAAAAAAAGTAAATTGTAGCTCCAAGTGTCTAGTTTTGAGATATGACTATAAAAAAATTTTATCATGTCCAGGTCTGGAGAAATCCTAAGAAAACTACCAAAAAAAAATTTTTCAAATTTATTCTCGTCTAAAAAAAGGTCCACGGGCTTCAAAAAATTTTTTTTGATTGTTTCGTTTAAAAACTCTTTTAGAGAATTTAATACTCTTTAATTTGACGTATTCAAAACGCCTGTACAACGATTTGTCGCGGAGTTATCGTCAATCAAAGCAAAAAAGATCTTTTTAACTTTGATAATCAATATCTCTTGAAATAATGACTGATTTTTTTTTTCAAAGTTCTTAAACAGTTAATCTTTTTGATCAAAAAAATAAAGATTTTAGAGAGAGAAAAATATTTACATTGAAAAAATTAATAAAAATCACAAAATTGCTCATAATGGTGATTTTTGCAAAAACAAAGAATTTGAAGCTTCGGGGCACAATGAAAAAAAAATCGCAGCGCTTTGAATTTTTGAGGGATTTTAGGGGACACTTTAAGGTTAAAAAATTACCGACGATATCTTTCGTTCATCCATTTTATCCAAAGTTATACCAAGTTATCCAAATATCCTTAATTATGCGAATTTTTGTCTTTTTTTCAGTCCGAGTTTTCAATTCAAAAAATTTTTTTTTCTAAAAGATGTTTACATTTTCTTATAGAGGATATTGTGCAGTTTTCAAAACCTTCCTTCAATTTTCTATACAATCATTATTGCCGGAGTTATTGATTATCAAAGTTAAAAAGATCTTTTTTGCTTTGATTGACGATAACTCCGCGGCAAATCATTGTACAGGCTTTTTGAATACGTCAAATTAAAGAGTATTAAATTTTCTAAAAGAACTTTTGAACGAAACACTCAAAAGATTTTTTTTGAAGCCCGTGGACCTTTTTTTAGAAGAAGAAGAAATTTGAAAAATTTTTTTTTTGTTGTTTTCTTAGAATTTCTCCAGACCTGGACATGATAAAAAAAATTTATAGTCATATCTGAAAACTAGACACTTAGAGCTACAATTTGCTTTTTTTATTTTTTCTGTACAACTATTTTCCTCGGAGTTACAGCTCCTTGAAAATCACCCAAAAATTTGGATTTTTTTTTATATCCTTTAATTTTTGTGACTAGTATATATATATATATGTATATATATATATATATAATATTTTAAAATTGTGCTATCTTTTCGATTTTACTTGATAAGAATATATGATGCTATGCAATGCTCAATCCAGAGATTCATCCAGAGGTTCATCATACACTTCTTATAAGAAAGACAACATGTGTTACCTCTGTGTACCTTTTTGCAAACAAAGAAATTACACTTTATGATGATTTTTAAGTACGACTTGTTCAGAAACAGTGCATAGCCAACCTATTTTGATGCAATAATGAACATTTGGATTAATTTTATTATTAACAAAATGAAGAATATTGGAGAAACTACTCGTAATGACCAATAAGTACTTTAGTTTTATTATTAAAAAGTAACTAAAACAGTCATAATAATATATAAGGAAAAAAATCTTCAAAGATGAACATATTACCAAAGGCTTGTAAACCGAACGTATCGAACGTAAATATGTTTACAAAGAAAATTGCGTCAAATATTTTTTCAACTTCGTCGTCGATTAGTAAGATCGACAACGAGCCGTGCCTCGTTTAGTGACGTATTTTGTCGTCAAAGAAAGAACTTGCTTTACATTAACGTGCCAGCCCTGATGTTATCATACTAGATGAAACCGTAACATTTAATATCATGATGCTATTTATCTAATGCGCTTGATTACTCACTATAGTAGCATTTAATTACACCGCACCTATTCACTATACTAAAACAACGAAATACCTAAAAATAAATTCAAATTATCAATTTTTTTTTTATTGCTTATGATGGCAAACGAGGAAACAGCAAACCTGATGGTAAGTGTCACTGCCGCCCATAGACCTTTGCAATACCAACCACTAACCCACACCGGTTGGGCTTCCGGCTCTCTCGCTCCTCGAACGAAGCACAATAGCACATTGCCATTACTCAGACATCGATCTTCTGTGAGAGTTTGGCACTATCCCGGGTGGACCGGCCCGCGGCTGTAGACAGAGAACTGACTACAGCATGGCCCTTTTTTTTTTTTTTTTTTTATTGGTGGGCTATGGGTGCGTCTCGCCCCGCTGAATCGGTCCGGGGTGACGGAAAGGCGGCGCGTGACCCCATAGACCCACCGTAAAACCTTCTCTCTTCGCCGTGCGAGCGGACCACCGGTACTCGATTTTAACTTCGGTGGCCCGCCCGGCGGTTTACCCTCGCGGGTTCCTCTCGTCGACGCCCCGACAGATTTCGCCGTCGGGGCGTCGCCCTCACGCGGTGGCCTCACGTCGGGTGACCGGACAATTCCCCGGTCCGATCACCCGAGGCCTCGGTTAGGGCGGCATCAGGCGCAGGTATTCGCGCCTGCGCCGCCCCGGCCGCTGACGGCGGCCCGGGTCGCGGGATTCCTCCCGGACTCGTTCCGCCGCCTCCTTCTGCGAGATGACAGCCTCGCAGAAGGCGGCGACCGCGTCCCAGTTCCTGACGCTGTCGACCATCGCTCTCGCGACAGCCGGCAGCGCCAGGTCGGCACCGATAACAGCGACGAGGTCACGGCGCTGCCGGTCAAAGCCCGGACACGCCTCCAGCGTGTGTTGCGCCGTGTCCTCGTCACTGCTGCAATGGTGGCAGAACGAAGTCCACTCCCTACACGCGACCGTGTGCAGGTAAAAGCCGAAGCATCCGTGCCCCGACAACACCTGCACCAGTCGAAAGGAGAGGACTCCGTGCCGCCGCTCCATCCACTCCATCAATACGGGCCGGAGAGCCTCAACGGTGACGACACCGTGTCTAGGCCTCTCCAGCCGCGTAGCCCAACGGGCGATGACGTCTCGGCGGGCGTCCTCGCGCCAGGTGGCTATCTCGCTCAGCGATGGGGAGCCACCTTCGTCGCGCAGTGAGGTCACCCGCCGGTAGAGGTCGGAGAGCATCTCCGCCTCTAGGTCCCACGGGGGTGTCCCGGCCAGTAGGCATGCCGCCTCGGTCGATACCGTGCGGTACCCGCGAATGGCTCTGACCGCCATGACTCTCTGGGGTCTCCACAGAACAGCCCTGAGCTGGACGTTCAGAGCCCTCGCCCACACGGGTGCGCCGTACATGGCCATAGAACGGATCACCCCCGCATACAGCCGCCGGCCCTCGAAGCTGGGTCCGCCCACGTTCGGCATGAGCCGCGAAAGGGCGGACGCCGCGCCGACCAGCCGGGGAGCAATTCGGCGAAAATGCTCCCGGAACCACCATCGCCCGTCGAGCACCAGACCCAAGTACTTCATATGGGCCTGGATGACTACAGCATGGCCCTACCACTATTAGAATAATAAACAATTAATGGAAAATCTTTATCACAATAGACCAGATTGTTTTCAAGCACACCGTCAGTCATATACAATTGTTCTTTACCTAGGCTTTTATCAAAAAGAGCAGCACCACGCTATGTCAAAACAATATACGTGTATACCTACATATTATGGTGGCACCACACTTCGTTATGCGTTATTTGTTATGCGGCTACTATTTATTTGCCCAAATATTTGACAAACACTTTATTACGAACATGCTATTCTACACTTCGTGCCATCATGCCAAATATTTGGCACGCCGACACGATAAATAGAAAATGGACGTGTTGACTGTGGCGGCAGCTTATTTTTACTTCAATGCATCTGACCAATACCTGTTGTATAAGTACCAAGTTACAAAAAGACCGTGTTAACATGACCGCACCGTAGCGAGTGAACATAACGAATGAATGAACGAAGTGTGGGCAGTCGACACACATATTCGGCTTATTTGTGTCCTTTGAAGTGTGCAAAAACCGACAAGTAGATGGATACGCGTATTTGCTATTCGTGCTTATGCGTTATGTGTGCGCGTAAAGCAAATATAGACGAATGAGACCTCCACACTTCGTCGCATGCGGCCAATAACGCGCATAACGAATAACACATAGCGAAGTGTGGTGCCATTAAGCTAAGGAGAGTAAAAAAAAAACAACAACAAAAAAAAACAACAGGCAGTCATGGGGGCTGCCGATAGAAGTGAAAACTATTAACTTAAGACTAATTGAAATAATAATAATTTTCTAATTTTTATATAAAAATAAAAACCTATAAGTTTTTCCCCTCCAAAAACGCTCAACGCGCCTAAAGAAGTTTTCATATAGCTATAGATATACTATCAGCATTAGCATGTCGGTGACGCGAACCTATAAGTTTTCCCCTCCAAAAACGCTCAACGCGCCTAAAGAAGTTTTCACATAGCTATAGATATACTATGAGCATTAGCATGTCGGTGACGCGAACCTATAAGTTTTTCCCCTCCAAAAACGCTCAACGCGCCTAAAGAAGTTTTCACTTCAAAAATACTACGTTATTTTATACTTATAGGTTTCATGAAAAGAGTAGCTTCTAAACTCAATAGCGTAATAGTTCTTTTTCTTCTTCTCTTCATTTACACTCCAATAGTAAGCTGGGACCTCCTCTCAATAGGATGAAAATTGGCCTACTGTATCGCCGTAGTCATCACGTTGATAGAGCAGGATGATATAGGGTTATATTCCGAGTTGACTAATCTTACAGTCATATTTTCTGTTTTTTTTAAAGTATATACCCTCGTCATTATTCAAACACTCTCGAAAAAGAAAACTGTGTTTGTAATGCTTCAGCACAAAGACAATTTAAAATTACATATCGTTCAAAAGTTCCAAATCACCCCAAGATAGAAGATAACTGGGCTATTCTCCTAAGTCTACAAATAAAATATTAGTCACGCACCGTGCCCAATACACTCATATCTCCTCAAGTCGCGTATTTTATACGCAAGGTTGAAGAAAATAATGTGATATTTTTTTTTCAAAATAATAGTTTAGTGTTGTTTACCGACTGTTTAGGTTCTCTTAATCTCCTATTATTATATTGACTTCGTTGAAAGTATTGTTTTAGCAAATAATATTTTTCAACTAAATACAAGCGTAGCTTCGCAAATGTCAAAACCGCAATATTTTTTTTATTCAAAATAAAACTTAATGGACTTCTAAGATGTTAATATTAAATCAGGACTTAATGATTAAAAATTTTACACAGATTCGTTGCATGGTTACAGTTTGAAGTAAAGAACAAACACAAGCTTTTTCCTCCTGCACCTTAACTCTCATATACGACCAATGTTGGACGCGAGCCTCTTATAAATGTGAAAGCAATTGTGTTACCACAATTATAAAAATGATACAGGATTTCATTTGAAGTTCCTTTTTCCTGCAATGATTTGCGCATATTTCTTAGGTGAGACGTGAGTCCCTGGAGGTATGTCCCGCCTGGGGTGGGGGGCCTCAACGTCACGATCTGCTGGCGGTCATAGGAATAGACATTTCGTTGTTGACCATTATTTCTAAGATGCTTGACAGCGACAGGTGCTGCTCTTCGATGGCTTCCTTCTGCGAGATGATCATCACTTCGAAGGAGGCCGCGGAGCGGGAACGCGAGGCATTTGCATCCGCAGACTCGCGCCGCAAGCGGCTACTAGGGAGGGTGAGGCGCCGTTACGCGCATCTCCTTCTATCGCCTTGTCGGTCGTCGACGGACGTGGCCAGATGACCTAGCGTTAGGGTATCGGGGATAGAATGTCAACAGACGATCTCTCGATCACTTCATAAAAGCGCGGAAGGGATCGCAGTGATTTTAGTGGCTATTTCGGTCGAGATGTCGACCGGCGGGTCCCACACACGCCCCGTCTGTCACCGGCGGAGGATAGAGCGCAAATGCATTTCCACAGCGTGAACAAAAAAAAGGTGAAGCGTGATCAAGAAAGACATGGTGACACAGTATTCGTTGTATACCAAAATGAGGGACAAGCCACTAACGATATCATGGTGCCAGTAGTCTACTCAAAAGGCGAGATTATTTTTTTAATCATCATCATTTCAGCTCATATATGTCACACTGTTGGGCTCGAGCCTCCTCTATATCGGTAGGTAAATTGACCTACTATACCACACTGGTGAGACGTGTTGCTATAGGGTTTTGTTTTGAGTTTTCCTTCTCTTGCATAGATGTTATATACGTTTTATATCCCTTAGTCGTATCATACGGTCACCCGCGGGTTAGATAGGTGGTGGTGAATTGTATTCTTACCTCCATCAACACACGGAATATTTATTTTATATATTTTTTTAATATTATATCTCTATTAGATAAAAAGAATTCTCTAGTAACATCGTTTCATGAGGTAATAAGGTTAAAATTAGTCACCGCATTGAGTTTCCCTTCATTATCTAGATATCTATAATTTCACAAGATAACAAGCTATTTCAGTAAATAAAAAAAACAATCCCATTGGTATTTTTATGTGCATCTACATTTATATATGTAAGTCGGCAACGTCACACAACATAATACTGAGCAAATGATTAAGTTCGTACTACATCAATTAATACATCGTGTTAGTAACACAATGTATTCTAATTACTTCATCACCATTTACTTGTCAGGGACTGTTCGCAAGCAATAAACATCGAATCATATAAAGAATATTCTAATCAAAAGACTATGCCAACTCATTTACGAGTAGCTAACCGCCGACGCCAATTAAGAGAGCCACCGGATCGTTTTTTTGACTTCATTGGACCGCCCAGCAAGCACCGTCACACAAGCAGCCTCCACGTAACGAACAAGCCTAACTTACGTGCTTAAATATTTAACAGCAGTAGATACTTTTACTTTAACTTTGGAGTTTATTTTAATTTTTTAATCAAGGCAAAAGCATCTCGCTACTAATAAAATATACAAAACAAACTATTCTTAGTACAAACATCAGGATTATTACAAACGTGACTAGTTTAATGTCAGCTCAGAACTCATCGTGATATGAATTCAGCACATGTACCATAAAGAATGCAATATGAATTTTATTAAAGGAGTTAAAGCCATTGTCTGCAGTGCTTTTACTAAAAGAAGAACTAGCTACCTAGGTACATATAGATTATAAAGAAAATCTTATACGATCTCAAAGGGACGTAATTACTGATATTCCAATGACATTACTATACAAATTATTAAATTATTAATACATATACAGGGTGGAAGTGGACCGCTCCCGAAACCAAAGACAGGTGACCCTACTAGTCCTACTTGTAATGATAGGCTAGAAAAAAAACAATTTGGATAAAGAAAAATTTTTTTTTCACAACGGATTTTAGGGTTTTTTCACATTCTATCGTATTAGGACAGTGCCTGTAACGATAATTCCATAAAGATCATATGTTCAGAGTTCAACGACCTCGCGTGGTGAATTTGTTTTTTTATCCGTATCGATTTTTTCTAGCCTATCATTACAAGTAGGACTAGTAGGGTACCCTGTCTTTGTTTTCGGGAGCGGTCCACTTCCACCCTGTATAAAGCTATAATTTTCTGTCTTACCACAATTATCAAAATTATACAGGATTTCATTTGAAGTTCCTTTTTCGTGCAATGATTTGCGCATATTTATTAGGTGAGAAGTGAGCAAGAAAGTAACATGTAATATTGACAAATAATATTCATAGTCAATGTCATTGAGGGACAAGTCATTGAAGATTTAATGATTCCAGTAGTCAACTCAAAAGGCGAAGATTGATCGCACGGTGGTTGGCAAGGGTACACACTATATTACATTCATCATTCAATATATAAAAAGCTATAATTTTCTGTAATATGGTGGTTACAAATATAACCAACAGACTTACATAGCTCGTGTTGCCGTCTAGTCAACAATTACATTCTTATGGAGGGTTAACGTCAGGTAGACAGAAGATCATAAATTTATTTATCAAACTTTTGTAATATGTACATAATCTACGTTGACTCCAAGTAATTAGTGTAAGAACAAGATAATGATAATACTCTCGTGCTCGTCCATCGATACAGCACTCGTTGAATGAATGCGTATACATGATGTTAACATTTAAGACGTAATGCCAAAAAAAACGTGGCAGCATATTCAATTTAAGTATAAGACTTGATTCGCGTTAACACTGAAATATTGCATAGCTGCTTTACCAGATAAAAATAATATAAAAACATAAATAGAGTATGGAATACATAATAGCTGTGCGATAGCGGCTACGAATACTACCAACCCTTACTTTGCTCGTGGATGTCGTAAAAGACGACTAAGAGCCTTATAAGTAACGACCTGGGCCAACTCCATCTTATGCCGTTTGATCAACAATTAGGTACATTTCCCAAGGATGGTTCACTCTGTTGGTGTAGCAGGCGGCCGGTCATAAAACTATTGCCAATAACTTTTACAATATGTACTATGAAATAAGAGTGTACATATTGTATCGACCCCAAGTAATTGGGATAAGAATAGGAGAATGATGAAACAGAGAATGGAACTAGTGTTAATATTTATTTTAATCATGATTCATCTTCGTCATCTCAGCCCACATAAGGGGACGTCCATTAATCACGTGATCTTTTTTCTAGCATTTTTAAGGTGAATTGTAGACATGTGTAAGTAATGCGAATGATGTATCACACGTAATATTACCCGACCGCGTACTGTCATATTACACATTACGCAACTAAACATCACATTAAACATCACATTATACATGACGCGTACACCCGTGTACTGTTCTGCATTTCTGCAATATTCGGTAATTTGGTGATGGACATCTATCTCTCAAACACGCCGTGTGTCCTTTCGGGAGAGTGAGAGGGATAGAACGACTGTACCGCGCTGCGCCTGCGGTCGATAAATATTTATTTTGAGCTTTATTTTCAGAATATTAAGGCTTATATTGAATGAAATGTCATGTGTGATGTTTGAAGTGATGGTAAAATGTAATATTACTCGGCACGAAATGTAATGCCATATAACATCACTTCGCGAAGTACTGTTTCGCGCATGTCTAGTGAATTGTATTCTAATTTCATCACCATACGCAAATTCATAATTATAATTTTTTATTTATTAACATTTATGTAGAAAATATACTTAAGGAAACTTTGAAACGAACCCTTTGGTGTCATCGTTAGATGATGATCTTTCACTGTCTGTCTAAATAAACAGGCGTTAAAACTAAAATATGTCACCAACGTCCATTCCCATAGGAGCCATAAAAACCGATTAAGGTCTCACCAAGAGTATGGAAAACATCATAGAAAATGTATAATACCCGAAACCATGAACACTGATAAATGTTCGGAACGGTGCAGCTGCGCCGTCACGTAACACTCGTTCCAGAAAAATCGGCTCTCGTCGATAAAGGTGGCATTTTTATAATACGGTACAAATGAAGATCCGTTAGAGCAAAATTTACTAATGTAATTTATACAACATTATAATTATCGCAACGACGACGTTGGAGAGCGAGTAGGTATGAAAGAGAGTATTGGTGTAAAGATGTGAAAGCGAATGCCGAACGAACGTCTGGTTAAGAAGATATACAATGCTGAAGTCGAAGGATGTAGGTACCGGGGAGACCGAGACTCACCTACCTTGACCAGATTGGTCACATACTGAAGGAAGATGGAGTCAAGTCTCCGAAACCGGCGAGCGTGTTTGAAGAGAATTATGAATATTGAGGAATCGAGTGAAGTATGCAAGGATAGAGTTCTCTGGCACTCTGTTCTCTCTGCCTACCCTGCAAGGGATATGGCGTGATGATATGTATGTATGTATAATTATATATTGTAAATGCTAACATTAGAACAAAAAAATAGTTTTATGTCATGTTAACATAGTCTTGGTGAATTTTCACTCCTATTGTGTGTTTTGTGTGCATGACACATCATGTTTTTATTTTTGTTGCTACTTTATTTAGTAAATGACTAGGACGTAAAAGGTTTAAATAACAAAACAAATATTATTTTAATAATTATTTTATTGTTTACAAATTGCTTACTTCCTGTATCTAGGTTCATCTACATCGTGTTTACTAACCGTTGATGATACTCGGGGGAAACAGAAATAACGCCCTACGCCTGTCAAATATAGTTACAATTTACATACATTACAAAATTATAATAATTATTAAAATCAAGAAACTAGATAAAATAATATTATTAACAAGTACCAGGTCTATTCTGATATAAGTTATTGAAAATGCAAAGCCAAGCACTTCTTTCTCTCTTATTAAGAGTAGAAATTATTAAAATTAATTTTACCATTATGTATGTAGGCATATGTGTAAGTATATGTATATATAATCCATAAAAATGGGTATGTTGCTAGAATAGACACGGCACATTAAATCAATTAATGTTTAAAAATAAAAATATACAAGATTGAGCAATGTACAATAAATAACATTAGTATAAAATTACTTAATACTATAGTGAATTAAAATATAAATAAAATTAGCTAATCTCGCCAACATCTTCATTATTACAACTATTTATTTGTTGAATTCGAAAACGGTGACAAATCTATTCCACACAGTATACCCAAAACCACATTATACGTTTACAAATAAAACAAATTTCTTTAACATTAAAAAATTATAAAACATCATCATAAGATTATTCCTTTTTAACCGACTTCATTTCTTTTAAGTTTCAATTATAAATGATTAGTTCAAGAAATGTGTGTATACTTTCTTCGCTTCTTTCTAATTTATTATGAAGAAACAATATTAAGAAATAATATTTAAAGATGAAAAAGTGTGTGTAAGAAGGCTACTAATAGAATTCGACTCCACTGTAGCATAAACCACTCTACATTACAATTAAGCACAGTCTTAGAATCGTATTCAATCTTGATGCAGTCTTCAAAAAAAAAGTCAAGTTAATCTTGGAAAATACATTTAGATATAGTTTATATACTAAAACTATAATTAACCAATAAAATGGCGATAAAATCTCAAGTCCTAAGAAAGTTAAAAGATACTTTATTCAAACTAAGACTAAGCGTTGATTGATTTTTGAATACTATTACTGAAATAAACGTATTTATGTAAATATCTAAATTTATTCAATAGTAGGTACACCTAAGTCTAGTACACTAAGTCTTGAATAATTCCAGAATAAAATGATATTCTAATGCCAAGTAAAATTCAATAGAGCTTAATTACAAAAAATTAAAAGCAATTGTTAAAATCTAGATAGATCGTTGAAGAAATGACTTATGTTAAATACTTTTGCACAATAAGGTTAGTGGACAATAAAATTTCATGAATATTTGTGATTCTTTATTAAATCGTATTGATTTATTTTTAAACCAAACGATATACCTATATACACTTGCAATAGCACTGTTGCAAACTCTTTATGGTGATTAAATAATGGTTTAATAATATAATGTGTTACGACACCTTTATCCAAGTTATAGGAACATGCCTCCCACATAGAATTTTCGATGCTATTAAAAGGTTTTGGCAAAAATACTTCCACAAACTGCCAAAATTACTGGCAAATTATATTACCTATTGCCACACCAAAAAAAAAGGGTATCAAAACATACAATATATGTAAATCAAGAAATGCGATCAAAATAATGGATGCTATATTTTTAAAGTAGCATTGTATGTTATACTATTTATGACATTGAACCATGTATGCTATCTACTCAGTAACTAATAACTATTTTCATTTAATTCCTAAATAATTAAGCATGAAATAGAAAACATGGTAAAAACTATACAAGAGACATCATGCATTCTCTTTTACATATTATATAGTTAATGTCAATCTAAAGACTGGCAGAGATTATGTTTTCCTACATGTTTTTCATGAATTGTTTTCAGTTTCAATAACCAAAAATCAAACAAAACGTTTACAAGTATAGAAATGCATAAATAAAGCTGTTACTACAACAATTCGTCGGGACTTGGTAAGGGGTTAATAATGGGCAACTTAACAACCGCCTAAGGGAACAAGTGGGGAGTAGGCTCTTCTAAGAAAATCATAACACCAACTGTGATGTTTAACGTGCCTACCAGGTGTGTTAGAGATAATAACTATATCACACCTTTATAGGAAGGTCTTTCTCGAAAGATGGACGTCGATTGTCACAAATTGTTGCTTAACATTAGCCAATAAAAGCAACATGAATTAACATTCATTAAGGACGCTAACATGTATTAGTAATCATTCAGTAGGCTCGTCGCCCGCTGGTAGACGTGGGCCTCACCTATAAATCAGATGATAGTACCACAATGGCACGCTTGGCAAGTGGGTTGGCGATTGCAGTGAGGTGTTATACATCTTCGAAGAGAGAGCTGCAGCTCATTCTCTCCCCCTCTTCTGGTCGATCATTTTACGACTTACCACCTCGTCTCCTTTTACTTGCCCCTTTATAGGTATCGTACTATTAGTTTATTCATGCCATTCAGCCTTTTTGCGTCCACTGCTGGACTTAAGCCTCCCTCATAGAACGCCACAAAGCGCAGTCCAGTGCCGCTGGTATCCAACGACGCCCAGCAGCTTTCACCAAGTCATGGGTCCACCTGGTGCGGGGTCATCTTACACTGCGTTTTCCGTTTAGTCCGTCCAATTACTTTATTACTCAAATATTATTATTATGAAATATTTTATGAGGTAATTTGTTACTGGCTGCATAGATACGATAAAATAAGGGTAAAAAAATAGCTGAAGTAGTAACACCGTTACAGAATTTTACAAATTCAAACATTTCTTCATATTATAAACTAACTTTATTATCACACTTCAGACGCCTTTACTTTTTTATGTACATATGTATATTTAAGACTCTGTATAACAGAGAACTCAAATAAGTAGTATTTTTAAGAAAATAATGCTCAATTTGAAATCGGTACATCCAAGTGAAAATAGTAATAATATACCATAATGCATTATGCCAATTCCATTCACACATCCGTCAAGCCTTTTGACATTCACAATTGGACATTCCTCTCTAATATGGGGAAGGGTTGCCCCTTCCAGGTTATCTATCTATATCTATCTATCAATATATGCAGGTGGCACACAAATGCCACCTACATATAGTGAACTAGGTAGCTACATGATTTTCTATGGATTGCAAAATTCTGGTTTTTATTTCGTAAGGAATAGGCCTCTATCTATTCATAATAGTTCAACATTGAATGAAAGGTCATTCAATGTTAGGGAGAGAAATATTTAGGTATCATGGCCGAGTGCTGTAAATGATCGCAATAATACACACACTGTTTTCAGACACTATAAAATATTGGAAGAAACGATCCTCCTCAATTTCTCGATCATTGCTCAGCTGACTAAGATTTATCAGTCGACTACTCTCGATATTGCATCTAACTAAGTGTATTGCTTGCTCTAGATTTGACAATAATAATACAACTATAGTCGGTACTGGAATAACACGAACAATGCACATGACCTTCATAAACGTGGCTCGAAAGAGATGGAACGTCATCTTCGAGAAAAGTGAAACTGATTTTTTTTTTATATCGGTTTTTGAAATCAAAATATATTTATGTTCTTGTTAAGCTAGTCACTAGCATTTCAAGTTAATTAATTAGACAGTACAATACAAACAATGTTTGCGCCTAGACATACGACCTAAAATGGATGTAATCTTCAAAACTAAAATTGCTGTTCAATTAATACATAAATGGATACTGTATTTATTTGACTGTACGATAACAAAGAAAAAAGTGCAAAAACCCATAATTTTCTATAGACATCTATCAATTAAGCCTTGCTTTGAATTCATAAAGCGCAATATTTCATGTAGTAACAATATAAAAAAATGTGGGGATAAAATCCAACCCAGTTCGGTCCGAACTAGAGTTACTCAAAACCTGGTCTGTTCTTTATAAGTGTTTTATAGGCACCAAATTGACTGATGATAATTTTGTAATAAACATTATAATTATTCTACAATAAATTGCAATCGGTTTCATTAATATTTTTAATAATTAATTGAATTAGGCGATACATGGCGGAAATCAATTATTATTATAATCCTCAGGACCGTCGTGAGGATACCTCGTTTAGAGGCGAAACACGTGTCGAATCTTTAATCAAAGTTCTGCGGAAAATTGCAAGATGAATTTCTGGAGGGCGGTGCTCATCACAGGAGTAAGATTTCCTTATATCCTATTCCACCTTGACCCCATCCCGTATTACTTTTTTTTTTTAGGTGTACGGTATATTGATTAACCGTGGGCAAGTGGTGGATCTTCCTTCCTCTCCTCCATTTTATAATTAATATTTTTATGTTGAAATAATTTGCCCCATTAATTTGAATTTACATAATAGAAAATGTATTTATAAACTTATTTTGCGTTAGCTTTATTGCCATATTCAGGTTCCATAGATTTCTAAAACTCTTTTTATATTAATTTGGATAAGTGGTAAGGCCACGCAGCTGTGATTACTGCCTGCGTATATAAATAAGCCGACTTATTCGGGGTAGTACCTCGCTCTCGAAGCAAAGCGAAGTTCTTCGTCAGATGACCGAAAGAGCCGGAGGCTCAAGACTTACTTCAGGGCAGGCAGCGACCTGGCTGTACTTCTGGCACTGTAGGGGTCCGTGAGCAACAGTTGTCACTAACCATTAGGTGGGTTGCTTGTTTATCTGCCACTAAAGGCAATAAAAAATACGTGAAGGCAATAAACGTTATTTAATGGATATCACGATTCTCACTTCGTGTCTTTTATAATATTTATATAGCTTTACATAAAAACAACCCTCCCAGTCGACTTGTAATACAAACGAGAGCGTAAATGATTTTATAGTTGCGTAATAAAATTTGACGGTAGCCAATAATGTTTTACTGTAAAATTTGCAAGTCTATTGTAAAAAGTCAACATTAAAAAACGTATTTATTTGTTTTTAAACATTTTGAATAATATTCCATGTGTTTTGAAATTAGTTAAACAGATTTTATTCAATATATACAGGAAATAATCAAACTGTTTCAATTCAACTGTTAAATAAAACAAATTACAATACAACTAATGTGCTTTCATAATAACGTTATTGAGATCTAATGTTAAAAAAATATACAAGGAATGCCAATATTACATGATTTCAAGATTAACGGCTAATACATTTTATTTACAAAACATACAATATCACTAACTGAAATATCGATTAATTACTCAAAAAAAAAAAATATTTACCAAGGCTCAAAACCATATTAGGCAAGCGCGTCAACGAAAAAAAAATATATGATTAATCACGAAAATTTATGGATAAGAAAACTCTAATTATTAATCCGTTCGTTGTGGCAAAGCTACATAAATATATTTTTTTATATCACAAACAGCAACACTAGCCGTTCGGAGTCATATAATTAACCACAATGTTGCCAAATAAAATTAAAAATAAAGACCCATTCGCATTGTATTTAATTATTTAATATTATGAGAATATATTATTATTGTTTAAATTTTAATTATAATCGACTACAAACATTCCAATGGAAACTTAAGAATTTCTAGGTTCATTGCGCTTTTATTCACAGTTCTTGTGTCGGTAACGTTACAAGTTGCGCCTCCACGTCCCGCATAAATATTGCACATCTATGCTTGGAAAGAAGCAATTTTGTTCCTTTCGGCTTTGTAAAGCGTGGTCTATGTCACACACTATTTTGTGACATCTATCAGTCGTAGTACAAATGTGACTAGATGCAACTGCATGGCATCCAAACAAAAATATAAAGAGATATTAAACCGCAACAATTTAGAATAAAAAAATGAATTTTATTTAGTAACATAAAGTCATAATTATTTTAATAGCTCCTAATAGATACCAAACTGTCAATGCCCCGTGCAATATCATACAGGTAGGGTGCGTTAGTGATGTCGCATTTACATTGCACAGAGCGCTCTACGAATCCGAAATTAGTCGATCGTCTCATTTAAAGGGTCGATGTGCAATATTTATTGCCGGTACTGTATATACTTAGATACATTACCGTTCATAATACCCTATACCAAATTAATAAATATAATTCTTAAAGCCCCTGCGAACGAATTAATATGGTTCCATAATAAAGTTATATAATTACGTGGCAATACAAGTTTCATAAAGTTCACTTAGCGAGGTAGTTGCCAAATACGTTCCAATCCTGCTCCGAATAAAATTTCGCTTACTTACAAGAGATCGTTGTCTCCTTCGCACACGGGTGCCACAGAGACAACATTTCTCAATTGGCAGGGATACTACTCTGCTGTTGCTTATGCCTCCGATGGTCGTAGTTCACTAACCGCTGTCCAACTAGATATTTATCGTTCTTTATATGTTCGTACAGCTTCCGGAATTGACGAATCTACAATCAAACCATTTAATACATACAGTTGCATTATAAATACTTAAGTTATGCTACAAGTTTTCATACACATGTTTTGTCAACGTCCGTTAAGAAAAACGTTGAAATGAAACACATTAAATATTCGTATAGTATATCCAACCTTACGCTTAAAGCATAAAATCGAACACTATTCGATAAAAAAAAACGTGTAAAAATCGACAATGTGTGAATAAACACTCGAACTAACATCGGTTTCATTTCAACTCCCTATATCATTGATATAGAGATTGTGCAAATAAGGCCTATAGTCCTTAAAATATAGCTTGATCTCTGTGACAGTTGTCACTAGTGCCGTACGCTTAAGACATAGTGCGTATTTTTGTCGATAAAATTCCTTATTTAAACTTATTTGCTATTGTAATTGAAAAAACAATGTAAATCTTTTTGAAATTAAATCAAATGGATGGGTGAATCGATTATAATTGTGTTAACAATCTATGAAAATCTTATTGAATTTAAATTAATGGTTTTTTTTTAATTAAACTAAAGCTGTTAATTAATTATTTTTATTATTCCAAAGGAGTACATCCAAGTTCATCGTCACTATTGTCATTATCGCTAAAGCATTCCTGTAGGTTGATGAAAAGTTCTTGGCCACGGATTATTTTATGAATAATTATGTTTAATTTATAAAAGACAATTAATATTATAAGTGATTTCTGATTACTAAATTAATACAATTTATTTATTTTATAGAGTAACTATGAGGTATATATAGGGGTAATGTATTGGTTTTACATATTTTATAAATAATTAATAAGGATCAGTTATCGATTTAGGTTTATCGATTGTCCCATCTCTATCTTATTCTCAGTCCATTATGACCTCGTACTTGCGTAAGCATCATATTCTTATAAAATGATTACTAAGTATTTTAGAACATTAGTCTGGTCGCCCTTGGAGCGAGGCCACCGCGTGAGGACGACGCCCTGATATCGAGATCCATTTTATGGGTCGATATGACGGAGCGTCGACATGAGAGGATACCTGTGAGGATAGACCGCCGAGTGGGCCACTGAAGAAAAAGACCGCGTTCCAGTGACCCACTCGCACGGCGTCGAGACGTATATGTAGGGCGGGTCTACGGGTTCGTGCGCCGCTTCTTTGTCGCCCCGGACGGATTAGTGGACGTGACGTACCGTAGCCCTCCGCCAAAAAAAAAAGTATTTTAGCACATATGAAGTATAAGTCTTGGTGTGAAAAATCATATTTTTATATTCATAATGTATTGCCTTTCAGTTGAGATAAAACTGGCAAGTAAAGAAATATACAAAATAAAATTGTGAACACGACGCGTATTCAAAATTACTTCATCGGTTTCGTAGCCATCTGTCACAGAGTTCAGGCTATATTTTAAGGACTATAATTGTGGCCGTATTGAAGTGTGGCCGTGTTGCTGTGCGCGTGCGTTTGCGTGTGCGCGTGCATTTGCGTGTGTGTGTGCGTGTAGTGTGTGTGTTCACATGTTACGTACATGTATATGTGAACGGTCGTTATGTATGTATTATTATATTGCGTATGTATGTGTGTTACATAGGTGGGCATAAATGAATAGCGGTGAGCGTACCTGGAAGACTGTAAGCGCAGCGAGCACAGCGAAGAGCAACAACGCGGGGTAGACCCGACGTGCGAGAAGGTTACGCTGTGCCGCTCCAGAAATCACAAGCGGCGCCAACGAATGCGCCACAACATATGGCACCGCCAGCGCCAGACCCAGTGCGCACACACACGGCGCCGCCACAGACACCACAATGAACCTGAAACATCCAAATATCATAAATATTTTTCAGTTATGGATACGTACCCTTACTGCATGACCCATTTGTTAAAATCTTTTACATCCTCCCTCTCCTAATTGACCTCCCATAAAGTCAAATCACCTTCCAGATTTCACGTAGTAATTCATTACTATGTTTTTAAACCCGCTTAAGTATGTGCATCGCTGTGGTCACACTGTGAATGCGCTTCTTAAGCCCTACGGTAACGCTGCGGGAATTGAGCTTGATAATTAGCTAGACTACGTTACCAAAACTTAATACCCTCCCGGCTGGGGATCTGTGACCCTTTTTTTTTGCGATGGACTATGGAGGTGGTTACGCCCCGCCAATATTATAGCTCGCCACCTATTACTACCTCGTTGGAGTACAATGTAACATCAAAAGACATCACCAGCCCGCCCGCCTAACGTGTCTATTATGCCATTTTCTCACCTTCATTGGAAATCTGTGTCCAACAGCAAACGTAGATTGGTCCTGATGGATTGAATAGGTAGGTAATATTTAATTAACATAGTTCCGTATTTAGCCATACTCGAAACTACCCTCTAATAAATAACTTTAAACAAGTAATTCTTGTACATGTGTAAAGGTTTCCAGGCACGTCTTCGAGTGGTCGCTAAATATGAAAAGGTGGATAACATACAAATAAAATATGAATTTTGTAGAGTTATTTAGTTTTAGTTACACTTACAACTTTAGATTTAATTGCTTATTACCTCAAGTGAAAATTTGTGCACGATTATATTAACTATATTTCTTCACTTAAGTATCTCTAATCGAGATATAAATTGTCCTACTGTACATATTAATCTAATGGTACATATTAATATGACGAATTAAGAATACAATGTTCGCCTTACTTATCCAAAAAGTAATTATAGTCTATCTAATCTAAGAAGTGCACTTTGACAGCTGTCGCAGTAAGCTGTCTAGGTATTTGAACCAAATAATCGCTATCGAAAATATCCGATTTTACTGAGAAATCGATATTGATTCTTTATAATTAATAATCGGTTTATTTTTTATTTTCAAAAAAATGATGAATAAATTAAGTGCTAAATTAGTACTAAACAAATTTAATTATTTCAGCATAGAGTCTATTCATCATATTTAGTAGGATTAGGTTAATTAAAAACAAAAACTGAATTTGAAAATAGCTATTTATTAAGAATTACTACTATTACTTGAATTATCAGCGTCGCGAACATTAATAATTATTTCCTCATCAATCAAAGTATCAAAATGTACATCTCTGTCAAAATTTCTATTAGATTAATTGTATTATTCTAATATTTTTACCGATTGTTTGGATATTCGTGAATTGGAAGTTGTCAAGCACTACTGTATAGAACGTGATGACGTGACATTGTTACGTGACATTGTTAGGTCGTCATTAACAATTACTATTTGGCATGTAATTTTTATTTTAAATTAGTTTTACGAGTTTCAACATTAGATTATTGTACAAGAAAGTCACCCGCAATGTTAATTATGTAAATAACTTAATGGTCGTTTAAAATTTCAGACTTACCCCCGTATTCTAAGTCGTTACCTCGAAACTTCCTCGACTCGACTCATCCTCAATGAGGACGTTTCGTATTCACAGTTGTCATTTTCATCCTTACCTTTAAAGTGAGGTAAGGTTGAGTCGAGGAAACATCTGTCAAAGTAAGGTACGTTGCGATACGCCTTGAGGATACCTTAAGTAGGTTTTCACATATAATTTATTGTCAAATTAGGATGAGTTTATTGAATATTTGTATGATAATTCGTACATTTATTTAACTCGACGCTATTTGCATTCTGCAAAAAATCTAAAGGAATATCATACGAATTTTTAAAAAGTTTACGTAAACGTAACAACCAACTACGCTTAGGTACCAATTCCGCCCACTATATAAGTGCTAACTGCTTTACGATTTTATATAACAGGAAACTTTCAATTGATTGGCTAAAATTATAACTTTGAATAGAGTAGGCACTATCATAGTAACCGTTATTTAATATTTTCAGATATTTTTTTTCATGATTTGCATAAAATCAGCCAATCAATAGTGTCAAGAATTGTGACCAAACTTGCCAACGCTTTAGATTAAGTAAGCGTAAAAATATTATTTCACCATATTGCAGTATTTCCTGGTGTAATACGATGTATTGATTTGCTCTCATATACAAATAAAAATCCATTTTTTTCGTTTGGACAAGCCAGAGAACAAAATGTTACCATAAATTTTTAAAGTGCCAACATAATAAAGCAAATTTCTTTAAATTTACGACGTCATTCGTGACGTATTACCTCCCACTCTTCCTTACTGGAGGAATCTCAAAATTTCCTCAAGTTTACGATTATGAATACCGATGTTGAGGAAGGTTCGAGGCGATCCTCGAATCTTCCTTAGCTGAGTGTGAGTGGAGGCGATTTCGAGGTTACGACTTAGAATACGGGGGTTAGTATTTACAATCATGTGTATACGTTTGACCGAGGTTATTGTGTATTAAAAAATGTAAAACGTCAAAATGCACTTCTTAGATTAGATGAACTATAAATTACATTATTTACCCGACTGCAAAGGAGTGGTATTATGTTTAACAGTGTATGTATGTATGTTTGTATGTTCCTTTGAAGCACTATATATACCAAACGCCTGGGCCGATTTTTATGAGACGTCAATCGATTCCTCTTAATCCGGCGAGTGTCACTAAAGATATGACGTTATTAAAAATTCAATATGGCGACTACTGGACGCCATATTGTGAAAATTAAAAAAAATAAAGTCAACAAACTATATCGAGTGGGGTATCGTTAAATAGGTATTTAAAAATCATTTTTAGTTTTCTCTCAACATTTTTCGATTTGACTGGCCGTTTAGGATCTATATCGATTTAAAGTTTCGTAACAACCTTTCTCACATATAGGTTTTTTAGACAGTAGAAATTTACGATGAAAAGACGAAAAATTCATATAACTGGATGTGGATGGAGATATACTGAAGTATCTAGTAGGTATATTGTCCAATATACCATAGGTAGTCCTACCTAAAGTATCTAATGTTTGACGCGGTCGCCCATCTCCAATTTCTAACGATTTAGTACTCAACTTCAAGCGAAAAAAGCCTTTATTCGACAGCAAATCTAATTTTTCAATGGATCCCGACTGTTCAGCTATCATGTTCTATTATTAAAATATATTTCATTTTCTGCAATAGTATTTATTCAATAATATATTATGGAATTCTAGACCACCGGACATCTGAATGCTTGTTTTTTTCTTTTCAGTTTTTTTATTATGTACGTAGTTTTGGTGACTTTTTACGCAGTCGGATTTTTGATTTTTTTAATCATTTATTACTGTACTTAAAAATGGTGTGTCAATAAAGAGTTATTATATTGTATTATCATGTGTTCTTTGTAAAAACCAACTGAATGAGGACCAAGGAAATGGCAAAAGCGCTCGCCCGAGAAACTATTAAACACCAGCTGCGATCACCAAGTCACATAATAAAAGAACGATTATAACATTATCGCCCTCTCATTTTTGTCCTGTCCCGGTGACGAGACCTATGTCCAATAGTTAAATATTGATAAAACTGACTGACAGTCATCAAATAGACAATATAAAAGTTAGTTAAAAAAAAAGTTTACATCACTTACTTTAGATCCATTTCTCTAATACCATCCCGATAAGCTCGCTCAATGGCCCGTCGCATTGCCCAATCGGGACCCATCATTGTGAGGGCGCACATTATTTTAGTATACAGTACACCGAGCGCCCAGTCTTGCCACACAAATAATACCGGTGATTGTTCTAACGGCACCCTTAGAGGTATCACTAACACCTGGAATATAACGAAAATTATTAATTAGTAAACTAAGTTATATTTATTTTAGATACTAGCTGTTACCCGCCCGCTTCGCTGGGCATTAAATATAGAGAGAAATATCAAATTTTGCTATCTAAGCTCCATAATAATATTTAATTTAATGTTATTATATTATTTTATTTTGTTATTACATAAGAGATTTCCATGTATTGACTCATCGCTATATTTCTGGAACCATAAACCACAAACAATCATGTCTGCCAAAATATTTTTTTATCCCTCCGAAAAAAAAATAATAATAAGTATCCTATGTCCTTTCTAATACCTCGAAGACTATGTGTACAAAGTTTCATGATACCGATTATCATGTTAAGAAGTTTTTGCGTAAAAGCGTAACAAACAAATTTACATTAACATTTATAATACATATTATAATATATAGTACAAATAATTGCTGTGTGGTAACGGCTACCCCTTACTTATACCATTGAAACTAATAAAGAAGAATGATGATCAAATACTGAAAATATAGTAAAATTCCAGATAGAAACTGTTTTGCGGTAATAGCATAACCAAGTTATAAATGATGGCAAAACAATAATAAATTCTAACAAACAGCAATAGTTTACACTGCGAAACTAATTTACTAAAATAAATTTAGTTACGAGATCACGATCACCAACTTTTTAATTGCACTAGGATTCTTGCAATTTTTACTTGAAATATTTTTAGACGGCATAGGATTACGTACCAGTTCGAGCAGGAGACCAAACATAAGCGGCACCAGACCCAACAGGGCGAGAGCTGCGATTGCGGCGCGGGCCGCGACCTTGGCCCATAGAGCCGCCCGCGCCGCCAAGACTGCACGACCGCTCCGAGCCCAGCCAGCTGCTAAAGTACCGCCTCGTCCCACAGCCCAGCATACGTACATACCTAATCATAAACATTTCACCATTTACATCTTATATGACACGATATATACAAGCAATTCTTCGTATATGACACACACTATACATGTAAATTAGTTGTCCCTGCTACCTTACTTATTACTTAGATATTTATTATATTGAGATTTAATATTATTTCTTATAGCATACTACATACATAGCATACTGCACCATGTTTTGTTTAATTGCTATAGGTCTCCTCTAGCAATACATCGGTGAAAACTGTATCAAGTTCGATGTAATAGACAGATAAAAATTCCAAAAATTATATCACTTTTCTTGATATGTATAGACGTCGGCCTGCTATAGATTTATTATATGTATAGATTTGTAAGTCTATATCAATCATTATTTCTCTGAAATTATATGTTAAATATTAGTCAGTTATAAACAAAATTATATAACTTTATCTATCTAACGGATTGATATAGTTTTCGTTCTCTTGCAGTAAAATTATTTGTTAACTATACTTTTCGTATTTTACATTACCCTTGGGGAATGAATTGATAGTGAATTATATAAATATGTCCCACAACTGAGTACCAACACCTCTCAAATAGGTGAGAAACCAAATATATCACGATGCCAAACAGATTGTCCTAAAATTTATTTCAAGTTTCTTTCGCAGTAAAGTTCCCTGCTAACGATCTTAAGTATGTGTTATAATGAAAGGGAAGAAGCGGCGACACACTGCATCAGTAGTAACCACATGACATATCGTGACTGCCAAATGGAAGACAAACTCAAAACAAAAACAATGACTAAACCAGTGCGTCCGGCATGATATAGATATCCTTTTCGGGAATATATGGACTAAAATAAAGAAAAGCGCAGGGTCAGGTTAAGAGTACGCGTAACCGTAGAGCATGCATGAAGACTGTGAGGAGTGTGAATGAAGCGATGGAGTTATGTCAGGATCGTGGTTTGTCGCAATCCGCAGTCTCTGCCTACCCCTCTGGGAAACAGGCGTGAGGCTATGTATGTATGTAATAAAAAAAAACTAGCGAAGAAGACTATACCATAATCCCCAAGCTTGGTCGGCAGGTTGGGATAACAATAGGTGTTAGAAGTTTCCTAGTAATGAGCTGATAGATATTTGCCTACAACTCTCTCAGGCATTTTTTTACGCTCCCTCCGAGAAAGTAAGAAGCAAAGACGATTTTTATTCTTAAACAATATAAAAGGGAATGGAGTATGCATATTACATATATTATTATTTATTTAGTAGTATAATATCCGTTGTCGTTCTAGTATCAAACACACTTACCGCAAGCAGCCGTATAAAGTTCATGAACGCCGTTAGACGCCTTCGGCAACCATAATGCCATCACCTTCCTTCCGATAGCAACAGGTATTACCTTATAAAATATAGAAAATATTAAACTCTAGACAGGGTGTAATCGCGGATGTTGTAAAATTGTCCAAAACATCAAGATTACCATAAACAATATTAAAATACGACAAAAGCCGTAAGCAATTTTACGCCTGCATTCAGTGACACTTTATTGCCTTTTTTTAGCAGGCCATGGTCTGGACACACCCCGCCCGTAACCTCCAGGGCCAGAAAAGTGCTGCGTTCAGCCGCATAACCAGCGGTAGTACCTGCCCATCGCTTTGCGGGCAAGCGGTACCAAATTTATCGGTGGCCGGCGTATAACTATTATTATCAATTCTCCACCTCTTTCTAGCTCGTAGGTGATGTAAAAGAGGTTTAAGGGATAGAATATGGTGATAACATTTATGCAAGAGAAGTTAAATCGAAATAACATATAGCAAATGATCTGACCAGCGTGTAGTACATCAATTTCCCTCCCACCGTGGAGTTGATTTGAGCCCAGCAGCGGGACGTATAAGAGCCAAGATGAGGGTATTATCATAAGAGTAGACGGTAGCAATGAAGAGAAAGAAGGAACAATAACACCTTACTGCGATCGCCAAACCGTCTGCGTTGCGTGGCGATTGCGGCACTGTCCCTTCATTTGTGAGGAGGCACAACAGTGGGCAATGGGTGGTGGAAATGATGATGATATAAAGCGCGTAATGAATACAAAGTATTTTTTATAAAGTTTTCTGTAATACCAGCAGTCTTTCTGCATTCGTCCCAGTTTTAACAAGTCCTGTGCTAATGCTGGAAATTACCTGTTGACCCTGTCAGCATTTGTATGCTTATTATTTAAATAGATCGAGACAGGAACTGCATAGATGATTCGGCCCCTCCCTAACCAACTGTCTGAAATGACAGGAGAGCGGCCTCCAATTGTAGCCTCGAGAACAATAATACAGATAGGAATAAGGAGAGATAGTTTTAATAGGAAGCCCAGTGTTCCGAGTAGGTACTTAGATTAAAATTTAAAAAATAATGTGCTACATTAGATTTAAAACATTTACTCACTAGTGTAAGTGCGCTTGCTAGTACCAGCGATATAGACACTAGCACCAGAAGCGCAGCAAGTCGCACCGGGAACCACGATACGCGAACGTAGGGTTCAAATCCAGCTGGTCCGTCACGACGCATTAACGCCTAGCAATAAAAAAAATATGTTATTAATAGAGCGCTAAGAGTTACTCTTTGCAATCGCCCGTACTCGTTGAGGCGTATATCCAACAGTGGACTTTAATAGGCTGATGATTGGATAAGTAACTCTTACAAATTCAAACAGATTTAACAGGTGTCTTAAAGGCTTACTAATATAATATACACACTGTTTACAGCACGCGTGGTTTCATATTACCTGTGGAAATGACGCCTTTACTCGGAGTAAAACATATACCTATGAACTCATCAGGAATAACATAATGGCGCATAAATAATATTATTAAAAAAATTGTTGATACGAATGTGTTTCATTATAACCATAGCGATATCTCTGTTGACAAAGACTTATTTTTAAATCCGTTCCAATATTGGATTTCCAATACATGTGAGTTTAAAGTCCCACATTTAGTAATCCTTTTTTGCTCACAAATAAGCTTTTAAAAAGAGGCCTCACTAATTTAGGTCTCCATTGATGTTGGCAACTGTGAATCAAACAAAAGAATATTTATGTTATTATAGTAGCATCTCTGTACCTGGTGGGCAGCTCCTAGTTGATGTGGCGGCCTGGGTGGGTGTGGTTGCGGTTGATCGTGGCGGGCCTCGCCTAGCAAATACGAGCGCAGGCCAAGAGCGCCCGCTGCGCAGGCGCACCACGCACGCACGCCCGCCTTCAACCATGTCCGCGTATGAGACTGCTCCAGCAACGCGGGCAAAATAACCTGTTTATACCAAAATTATCATGTCATCAAGTGCTCATTACTGTACCAGGCTGATTTCGATCATCTTCCTTTTTTGCGTGCGACTTAGTTATAGCCATCATATGGCTATGACAACTTTACCCGGACTGTGGGTGAGCGCTGAGGGCTCTTAACCCGTATCATCTTCCTATATTCATACTAATTTATATGAGGTACATTTTCTAACACAGCTGGAAGACGAGCAAAACATGCTTCATAGGGTTTCGGCTAAGTTATAGACCACATGTCTAATCCTACTTGAGATTGTAATCGAAATTGGCTTAAGTCGGTGTAGAGTTCTGAGTCAACCTTTACAATATCCAAGGAAATGTGAATGTTGATAATATTCGTGGCCACTGTCACACTTATATTCTTTGGAAGATGCTATATCAGAAAAAATCAATTATTTCAGCTCTTATATGTCCCACTGTTGGGATCGAGCCTCCTCTTCGTGAAGGAAATTGACCTCTTATACCATGCTGGTCAGACGTGTTGGTATAGGGTATAATTTCGAGTTTTCTTCTCTTGCATAGATTTTAATTTTATATCCCTTAGTCGTCTCTTACGATCACCCACGGGTAAAATAGGGAATTTTGAATTGTATTGTTACTCTGTAACCACACGGAGAGAAAACATCATAAGTAGTTCCAAATAAAATAACAAATACCTTTCTAAAATTACTAATAATATATATTCAATACACATACGGTACTCTGTGGTAACGGCTACGAATACAACCAACTTTTCCTGTTGGTTCGTAAAAGACCATTAACAGTAAAGCTCTTGTCGACCTGGTCCAACTACATCTGATGCCGTTTGGTCAACAATTACTTTCCCAAGATACCCGCCTCGATGTCAGGCAGGCGGCCCACCATAAAATTATTGCAATAATATAATTTTTACAATATGTAGGTACGAAGAAGAGAACATATTGCATCGACCCCAAGTAATTAAGATAAGAGCAGGAGAATAATGAAGATAATGCTGACATCATCATCATCATCAATCATATATATTCCACTGTTGAGCTCGAGCCTCCTCCGTAATAGGAGGGGAATTGACCACGCTGGTCAAACGGTATAGGGTTTTGTTTCGAGTTTCTCATGTATAGATGTTATGTACTATTTATATCCCTTAGTCGGCTTTTACGCTTACCCACGAGTAAGATAGGGGGTGGTGAGCTGTATTCTTACTCCGTCACCACACGGATAATAATGCCGACAGCGATAGAGTTTTGCAATTGTTGATAGGTACATCATGAGTAATTATAAAGTAAATATTATCATTTTACTCTTACACAAATTTATCATCTTTAAATAAATAGATATTCAGTTAATTAAAGAACACAAGCATATTTAAGAAATAGAAAGTATGAGAAGATAAAAACCTGAAGTAGTAATAACTCCAAGCTGAGTTCGTTAACTGGTGCCTCCGTATGCACAGCCACAGCGTACGGTAGAAATCCTGGCAAGACATATTTGATGACCCTTATCGGTAGCCACAACATAAATAGCACCGCCGTCCCGAATATCATTGCTGATACAACCAAGCGACGAATATGTGACCATACTGAGAGATGAATCATTTCCTGGAAAGATTTTATTTATATTAAGTACCAAATGTTTGTTTAATCTTATCTTCACAATCCCATCATTTCTCGTAGCTATTGTAACAGACGAATAAGGACGTGTGCAGAAAATATTGCTGCGAGAGAAGGTAGAAATAAGTTTATGCCAATCCATCTGACCAACGAAGGACCTTTGGTCTACCATTTTCGATAAGTTTAATACCTAAAAATAGGACTCGTACATTTATAGTTTCTCCTAAAATTATATGATGTAGTTAGAAACAACAGGTAACAATATATTAAGTGCTAAAGTCCTTATAGTGATTGCAAGTGACATAAATATGTGGTCCTATTCTAGACGTAATTACATGTCTAAAAATACGCATTTAGTTTTGTTGTTTATATTAAAGCAATAAAATTTGGGCCAGTAAACGCCTATAAAGGTTCCTGAAATCGTATAAGGCGTTCATACATACATACATATCATCACGCCATATCCCTTGTAGGGTAGGCAGAGAGAACATAGTGCTAGAGAACCCTATCCTTGCATACTTCACTCGCTTCCTCAACATTCATAATTCTCTTCATACACGCTCGCCGATTTTTATAAGGCGTTACATTTATTTAATTTCATACACAAATGAAGGTCCTTTAAGACGATTCACACACTGCTCCGCGCTCCTTCGCCTGGCGCAATTAATACGGGACGTGCTCACGCGCCATGGCGCGTTTTCGGTGCGTTGTTGGACCTGGCGTGTTTTCTATACTAATCGATGTACTTGCATACAATATTAAAATCTGCCACTCCGCGACGGAGCGCGGAGCAGTGTGTGACTTAACTGTCATGAGACGTCCTTTAACACAGTCGATCTCTAGTGATAAAAATAAAATGTAGGTTTTTTCCAAGATAGGGAAGCAGAGCAAAATTTTATAATTATAAATGACACCAACCTGCACTGGGCTGAAATCGGGATCATTTAAGTTCTTTAAGAACCACAAAACGCCAGGTCGAAGAACTTCTCTCAGAAGTAATATAAACGATGCGAAATAATAAACGTAAACCATCCCAACAAGCCAATGAATAAACATGAGCGTCCATGGGGCAGCATGTAGACTGGCCTCGCGGTCTTTAAGCGTCGCGTCGAACATTGATAAGGAGCATAAGTCGAGCCACCAACCACAAACCAATGGAATAACACCAATCTGAAAGATAGTATTACTGATTTTTATCAAATCTTTAACTCTTATGAGATATTGCCTTAGGAATAAGAAAAACCTATACCATGGCTTCTAGATGGTATAATTGATACAGAATTAGTAAGTATAATATACTTTCTTAAATGTCCTCTAGTGTAGAGTATCTACAGTTGATAACAATTTAAACATTGCTTTTAAATTATACAACTGTAGCAAGCAAAGCCATTAATTTCAATAGAATAGGTCTTTGATAAATCTAAGCGTAAATTATATTTTTGTATATTAAAAAGAGTGTAATAAAGGGAGAGAAATACCCTGCTAATCAAATTTACTTGCTTGTTTCTCACTCTAAAGACATGTTGCTAAAATGGTGGCACCATTTCTTGAAGCTACCATTACAAAATTAAAATACAATAAGATTCAATTATGAATAATTTCAAGCAGCTTTGAACTACACAGTTAGCAGCATTAGACTCTCTGCCTATTGCTTAGGACTAAATACAACATAACAAAATTTAAGTCTCATATACAGAATGTGCATGATGTAAGCAGCTGCTCTTTAAGAATAAAGATGTGAGATTATAAAAAAAAAGATAAATTAAGATAAAGTAAAAAGACAAGTATTACACACATACAGCATTTTAGCCATATTTTGATTAACTACGGCTTCATTCTGTTCAAAGTTCAGCAAACGATTTTTTGCTATAAAACACACATGATGTAATCAAAAAATGACTGTAACGTTTGCCACACTATTTAGATATAAAATGAAATACACTCCAAAATGAAATATGAGTCTAGAATTTAAGTACCTATAGTCCAGACTATATAAAGTATTCAGCTTATATTTAAAATGTTAATGACCCTGCCTATCAAGTTTATAGTTTTGGATAATTATGTACATTATTTAAAAGGCATGTTAATTATTATGGTATGCTGGACTCTGACCAAAGATTAATTAGGCATAGCAAAAAGGTCACACATTTCTAATGAATGTATGGAATGATTGTATAAAACAGTATCTGAATAATTATAAAATAAATTTTGGTTAAGTCTAATATAATTAGTATTAGCAAGAATTAATGAAAATTTGAATACAAGCGAAAAATTATTGTCACACATGGAATTCAAACCCACACCTATTGGAAACCTGTTCTAATCATGCTACCACTTACACCAGTCACCAGTGTAAGCTGTTATATGACATTCAATTTTCGGTTCATATTATATTATCGTCTTTAAAGGAGATGTGTGCCATCTACCCGAAAATGTTTACATATTATACAAATTTAATACTCTAACTGCTAAGTTATTAAATATATAAGTGTATTAAATGATGACACCAATAGATTGAAACGGATTTCCAATAGGTGTGGGTTTGAATCCCATGTGTGACAATAATTTTTTGCTCATTATCAAGACTTTATAAATAATCAAGCATGTTAAATGCTAAATTTCAGTAATTTGAAGAATTAATGACCACATTCATCATCATATAATTCCATGCACTAGATTTAAATAGTAGTGAAAATACTTCTTAAGAGTTGGTTTTTAAATACAAATGAAAACTAAAAAAATATACATAAATAATAATCTTTCTCATCCTATCATATCAATAAAATAAACAAGCATTAGTTAATAACATTATAGTCTTATATCATCTTTATAATTTAAACAATATCAATGAATAAATAGGGGCACCTAAAAATAATTCCTAAATCCAATCCATCGCAAACATCTAATCTCTACTGCTTTTATAATACAGAGAAGTATTTTCTTTATTTTAACACATTCGATGCGGGAAAACACACATGTTGTGTTCTTTCGTTCGTTGACTTAACCCAGCGCGGCGAAACACAGGACACGCCTAACGGGCGACGGGTGTCCGGCTAAAAACGAAAAAAAAAGGTATGTTTCGCCGCTCTGGGTTAAGTCAACGAACGAAAGAACACAACATATGTGTTTTCCCGCATCGAATGTGTTAAGACTAGTAAGTCCCCAATTCCCATTAACTTTTCAAGCAAAGGTATTACTATGTACTGACAATAATTCCAAAATCCAAATTGCTAATGAAAACTTAATGCAGAAACATGGTTTTGTTTGATCTGACTGTTACATTCTTATACTAATAGTAAAATAAACAAGGATTTGTTAATAATTATAATATGATTAATCACTAAGTAATAAGAAATAGTCAGTATTTTAATTAATATGCACACATGATCCAATTGACCAGTTGTGGTATCAAATAGACATATCACTAGTGATATGTGTATTTCAACTAGAATAATCAGTTTATGTATAAAACCATCTAGAATAAATAGGACTCATATTGCTTAAACTTTTTTTAAAATACCCTGCAATAAGGTATTAAACTTTATGTCACAATAAACTTCACAAAGATACAATAACAGAATACCGATCAGACTCAGACTAATGATTCATGAATGGCACAAAGAATTATCCTGTTTGGGAATTGAACCCATGACACAACACTGGAGGCTGGTACTTATAAGACTACTGTCTCTACAGGCTTTATAGGTATCTACATAAATATCAATTGAGTTGCATTTTTTTTCATCTTTATCCCAATATATATTAAGTTGATACTGTGTATAAAAAATACACACTAAGCAAATATGAAAAAGAAACTAAACTGCAATGATTTTAATATAACCTTAGAATAATTATTAACAATATTTTAGAATTCAAATAAATATTTACATTGATATCACAGGACTTACCTCAACTACAGAGAGTAGAGCTACTTTTACAACCACATAACAGAACCCCAATGCCTTCTTAGCACTGCGCAAACGTAATAATGATGCTATACCATGTAATAGAGCCAAAATTGCTCCAACAAGCACATAACCCGATAATGCTGTCAGTGGTCCTACAAAGGGACCTTCTGTAGTAAATCCAGCCATTGCGGCTCCCAATCTTCCAATATGGTACGGACAAAATGCAAACACAACTATGAATAATGTGTTTAAAGACACAACCCAAAACACATGCTCTAAAAACACCATAGATCCGTCCAATCCCAGCAGACGTGCCCAAGTGAGTTCCTCGGCTGCAGCCCGGTCCCATTCCATTGGATTCCAATTTGCCTCATCCGCAGCCAAAGGATCTTCGGCAACTTCTCCATTCACCTCTTCCCTTGCTGCAACCTCATCCACCACACCCTCATTAACTCTATCATTATTATTATCTTGTAGAGGTATGTCCTCGGGAATTGGTGGCGGTAAATTTTCTCTTTCCATCCAGTCAGGACCTCCACCATGCATAATTTGCTCTCTTAACCATACAAGGCCGATAAAAGAAAAAAGTGTACATGTAACAACAAAACATCCAGAGAAGACATCTTTAGCTAAATTTTCAGCTGATACAATATCAAACGGGAGTGAAATTACTGGGTCTAAGGAGCCAGAGAAAAGGCACCGATAGGTTCTGCAGGCAGTCAGAGGTACTATACCCAACCATGCCAATGCAACCAGAGTGTAATGCAGCCAGTCCTTTACAGCTGAGGCGACCGATGTCACCAGCCCGCCTACAACATCACGTATAGGTAATCTGCGAGGCATATCAGGGGAATAAATAGGCATAAATGAAAATCGGTGACCGCACAGTTCGCAAATTTCCTTTCTGGAATAACGCATCCACTGCACTAAGCATTCCTGATGAATCCATTTTATGGAGCCTGTACATATGCACGGATGAAAGAGGGGCCGGTCAGAGGAAGCCTCTGAACGACAAAAACGACAGAAGTCCGCACCGGACGAATCCGAATCCATCATTGTCAATCCAGTTTGTCTGGTTAATACGAATTCACGATCTGTGAAAGTTATCACACAATTAGAACTTCCAATACATTTAACAGATGCTATAATTTAATCCTTTTTGAAACACACACCTTAACAAGTAAATTATTAGAATCTTTTACAATAGATTTTAGGACAAAATATCTCTTTGTTTGACAACCACACACGACATAATAAAAAAATTAAATAATGTAGTCAGACCAAAAAAACTACCATCTGTAGTTGAATACAGACATAAAATGACATAAGCAACCAACACATTAAAATAAATATTAATTAATTATTTAAATTTCATGCATTATACATACATTTAAAAGATTTACATATTAAATTTCTAAGCAGATAGTAGATTCCTGTACCAACTGATTAATAAATCAAAGCGACGTGTGACGTACCCAAAACTGTAGAGGGAAATGACAGTGTTATACGTAACGTTACTTCTAAATGAGGGGTGAGAAAGTGATGAAAATATGTTGAACTGCATCATTGAGTGATATGTATTAAACATTAAGAAGCTATTTAAAACAAAAAGTTTTTAATTTGATGGCATGCCTGCGCGGGACGAGAATGGCATGGATAGATGGATAAAATCTTTTGCAACTCTTAAATATTAGCTATATTGTCTAATCAAACTATTATAACATTTATAAAACCCGATTACGATATGAAAAATGATGTCACAAGCGGGATTTGAACCCGCGCCTATTGGGATTCCGGCCCAATCGTGCTGCCACTACACCACCGTGACTAATTGTAGGACATGCAAATTTCACTTCGTATCATATAAAATTTACGTCTTAAGGTGACGGTATGCTATCTACCCGGCAATGTTTACACATTGTTATAGGCTTAATACTTAAAACTTTTACAGTTAGAATTGTATTAAACGATGACACAACCTTGTTATTTAAATTACTGAAATTTAGCATTTAATATGCTTAATTAACATGTAATGCCAGAATAACATTATAACATGTAATGCCAGAATACTAAGAGAGTAAAATTTACAAATATTTATTGTCAACTTTAACATTTCAAATTAATACAATAAACTACCGCTGGATAGGAATGTAACCGCTACTGAGAAAATCTAGCTAGAAATGCAATGGATTTGTCTATTATTATTATTTATTTACTTATTTTTTTATAAAAAAATTGTACATGTTTAGTAAGAATTAACTAGTTTTTCGAATCACGATATAATATAAAATTAAAATACAATATAAAAGACTATGACTGGAGCAGATACCATAAGCGACACCTGATTTTAAGTGAACTACTTACTACATACATAGCTTCACGCCTGTTTCCGAGACGGGTAGGCAGAGACTACGGATTGCCACAAACCATGATCCTGGCATACTTCCATGGCTTCATTTACACTCATAATAGTCTTCATGCATACTTACTCTACGATTACGCATACTCTTAATATGACCTCCCGTCAATACATCGCTAATTTGATCCAGAAAATTATGACGAGGTCTTCCCCTTGTATTCGTCCCATTCACGCTTGCTTTATATATTTTCTTCGTCAACCTCTCCTCACTCATTCTTTCTAAGTGTCCAAACCACCTCAGCATACTCTTTTTGATCTTTGTCACTACTTCTTCATTCTTACCACAGCGCTCTCTTATTACACTATTCCTATACTATTATGATTGATATTAATTTTCTCAAATGGTATTTAATTCCACAATGGCTAATCTTGGTACTCTTTGAGATAAAAGCCGGAATACAGAAATCTATAGAAGAGTAGGTGCAACCGACATAGCCCGAAGAATGAGAACGGAAAAGTGATAATGCCCGGGCCACATCACTAAATTATTTCTTGAAAAGTGGCGTGTTCTACCGCCAAAATTTCTGTCCCCTAAATTGAGACCATTCGTTCAATATTACGTCCGTTACGAAATACTCGTTTAAATCCGTACGCGGGAAGTTTTGTTGCTATTGACTGGAATGTGTTGTTGCTATTGATTGACAGTTCTGGAATTTTATATTTAAATTAATTCAACATTTGCGAGCCAATGCGTGTTTACATGTAATAATAATAATAGCATCGGTAGGTCCTAAACTCTAGTGCGGCCAGTGGCAGGAAAGAGAACTAAGAACTGGGTTTATTATTATGTCCACGAAGTATAGTTTTTACAATCTGTGTACGTAGTACTAATATATTAATCTGTGAATCTGTGGCTACTACGTCAAAAACGCATCGGCCCAGACTTTTAGGTCAGTGTTGCATAAAAATCGATAGTTTGACTATCGATAGTTAACCTCAAAAAGTATTCATACTATCGATAGGACTATCGATAGTATCGTACATATCAATACTATCGAGACTATCGATAGTATCGATAGCTCTCCACGAGCAATACTATTAATAACGGCGATACTATCGATACTATCGATAGTGATTCATTCGATAGTATCAATACTATCGATAGTATCGTTAATACCATTAGTTTTAGCGTAAAACTATCGATACTATCGATAGTATCGACTATTTCGGGCTATCGATTGCCAGAAAATTTTCAATAGTATTGCTTAAAAATATAAATACCGTAGTTGTGTCCCTGTTGCTAGTTTTCAGTGAATTTTGTGGTGACTTTTCTAGCAGTAACGTGCATTTGCGTTCTTACTTTGAAGCCCAAGTTAGCTAATAATGGTTAAGATCAATAGCCATTGAAAGTTGAGTAAAATTATAATGCTGCGAGACTTCTGGACAATTGGGTCGGAATGTGTGAAGTGGTACCTTGTACTTGTACCACCCTGTTGACAGTTTTCTGTCTACAGCCGCAGGCCGGTGGTTCCGGGGTAGTACCACACTTTCGCAGAAGATCGGCGTCTGAGTAATGGCAATGTGCTATTGCGCTTCGTTCGGTGAGCGAAAAAGCTGGCAGTTCAACTGGGTGGGTTTGGGGATTTTACTAGTAGGCAGTGGCCTAAGCTGTTATAGCTTAGGCCACTGCCTACTAATTTAGTATTGCCAAGCTCCATGGGCGACTGTGACACTTACCATCAGGTGTGCTGCTTGCTCGTTCGCCACCATAAGCAATAAAATGAAAAAAAATGGTTTGTTCCAGTATACTAATGAAACTCAGAATGTCTATTACTATAAAATTTTAGTGTAATTATTAGCTTTGAAAGTTTCGGTTAAACAAAATTATGAAAAACATAATCAAGAATTCTGAGTTACAATTCTACACAGAATTATGGCCGTAATTAGTCCTTAGATTTGTTGTATTTTTAGCGATATTAATCTAGTGAAGTAAATTTAACAGGGTCCGAAAAACATAAGTTCTCTGTATGCTCGATTGCAATGTGATCCATCTAGAAGGCTCTATTAAAAATATGCTTACATATATGTAACTTCACATTATAGGGATATAGAAATATATATCTAACTGAATCCAGAATAATTTTTTAATTGTATATTATATACAATTGAAAATGAAATGAGCGAGATGCAACGTTGACATCAAAATTCCCGAATTGAAAACATTTAAACCATTGTGTTACTCTCTCTGACACCACATTAGGTCCATAAACGTCACAATTTGTTCACAGCTTGCGTTGCATGTATCTTTTTTGTAATAAAGTTTTAAAATATGTCGAATTTCTTCATAGGATTGACCCATTTTAACAAAAAGAAAAAAAAATGTGTGCGTGTAAACCTTTACGCGCGATTGAAGTAAAACTTCTTGCGTTGATGACATATATCACTGAAATGATTAAATATTAACTTAGATAAATAAATACTATATTATTATTTATTCATGTGCTTTACAATGATTATTCATTATTCAAATGTTATATTAATATTATTCATTCGAAACAGGTAATTGAAGCAAGTATAGTAGTACATTATAAATTTTAATATATATAGTTAAAATTTGCAAAAATTTCTATAGCGCGATTTAGACTCTAATACATATCCTCTTAGAATCCATTAACTTTGTTACAGCGCCATCTAGTAATAAATTATGATCCTATTTAAAAAATCTGAGTTACTCCCTAGTCGCGCCTAAAGAAGTTTTACTTCAAAAAGAAAATAAATAAATTAAATAATCCAAGAATATGACATAATACTTCCACATTCCCACCGAAACTCAAGAAATATTGACAGCAGCAAGTATTGCTATTATAATTGTTTCACTTTGTTAGTATCACAAATTTAATGTTATTCACCTGACTAAAATTTGTTCTACTCTTCTTCTTCTTCTTATGTATTGGCAATCAGCTACATATACGAGCTATTGGTGCCAGTGTCAAGTTATAAATATTTTCACGTTTTTAGTCTTTCAAGTCAGTCGTTGTCTAAGTCAAACTGTACCATTAACAGTGCAATGGCCACACTGTTAATGGTATCTTGTGGGAATTTTGATGGAAAATGAAAACGTTGTAAAGCACTTTTATATGATATTCACTACATCCTAGTATCGCCGCACATCACATTACATAAAATGCCATCAAAATTATCTAATATAACACGTTAAAACACTACGATATCGAATATAATACAAGAGCACCACATGACGTTTTCAAATTCCCGTCAAAAGTCGTCTTGTTCTACTCTATGATGACGCAAATTTAAATAAATTTCTTTAATAATAATGTCAGTACTTGGCTTACCACATAACATAACTTTAGACAACAATACTATCGAATAGTTGCTTGCTATCGATAGTCCAAAATAGTCGATACTATCGATAGTATCGATAGTTTTGAGTTAAAACTAATGGTATTAGCGATACTATCGATAGTATTGATACTATCGAATGAATCACTATCGATAGTATCGATAGTATCGTTGTTATTGATAGTATTGCTCGTAGAGAGCTATCGATACTATCGATAGTATCGATAGTATTGACGTATTACAATACAATCGATATACTATTGATACTATTGCTTATACGTAAACTATCGATAGACAATTGATTGTCTATCGATAGTAGACTATCGATATGCAACACTATTTTAGGTTTATATTGGACTGAGTAACATTTAATTTTTTTTCAGATTTAATATATCTTGCAAAATATACATAAATATTTTGTAGCCATGAGTCAGCCTCAAGATACTGTGATTCGTATAGATGTGCCTGGCAGCAAAATTATTCAGAAGACTGAGAAAACAGAGATAAACATACTATGCTTTAACATAACTCCATACAGCCAATTTAAGCAGTTCCTATTCTGTTCAGTGTTTGTTTTTGTATGTTATTTAGCATATGGATACTTTTTAGAACTAATATTCTCAAAGCCTGAAGTGAAATCAGTTAGTCTGTACATTACTTTAGTACAATTTTTAATCACAATGTCATTGAGTTTTGGTGAATCACTAATAAGGAATCCTATAAAAAGAAAGTGAGTTTGTAACATAATTTAGGACTATTAAAATTTATGCTTTATAAGTTACCTAAATGCAGCTGTGCTCTAATGGAATGAATACTTACTACTTCCCCATAGGTAAAGCTAATTACTGTGTGATAATAATACAGTGGCTAATCTAGAATTTAGCTCATTTCCATTCCCAATTTGATATAATTGTATATATGCTGAATTTTTACATCATAAATGAAACATATTAATTTAACTTCAGACCATAACTACTATGTGTGAGCGTACCTTCCTTTTCTGCAGGTCTTGTAAGAGACTAATAAGAGATGTAAGCTGATAATGTTCTGTCAGAAAAATACTTTTTGAAGTTAAGCCCAATGCCAACTTGTTAGGACTTAGTTACAGTAAGTCTATTTTCTACTGTAATTGACAATATTATTTTTTTTGGCTGAGAAGATTTATTTATAATACTAACTTTATATTGAAGTTTATTATTACAACTTCTAGCACAAACACAAATGCAAAGTCTGAATAAATGAAATTAAAAACAAACAGAATCAGAATACTAGAGATAATCGAAAAGCATCAACAGAGACAGAAATTGAAAGTTGGGCAGTTATTTTAATATAGAAATGTGATGATCATAGTGAAAGGATTGAGTAGGAATTGTTAAACCTTTGTAGATAAGAAGTAACAGTTCAAATGCAAAGTATTTATGTATTACACTTGAGATCCACTAAAACATTTGCTTTATCAGTTATATGTTCATTAATTTTGTATCATCATTCTCCTACTCTTATCCCAATTACTTGGGGTCGATACAATATGTACTCTTCTTTTATAGTACATATTGTAAAAGTTATTGGCAATATTTAACAAACATTGTCGGGTAGATAGCACACCGTCACCTTAAGACGTAAATACAATACGAGATGAAAATTTGCATGTCCTACAATTGGTCGCGGTAGTGTAGTGGCAGCACGATTGGGCCGGAATCCCAATAGGCGCGGGTTCGAATCCCGCTTGCGACATCAATTTTTCATTTCGTAATCGGATTTTATAAATTAAGCATATTAAATGCTAAAATTTCAGTAAATTTAAATAACAAGGTTGTGTCATCGTTTAATACAATTCTAACTGTAAAGTTTGAAGTATTAAGCCTATAACATTGTGTAAACATTGTCGGGTAGATAGCACACCGTCACCTTAAGACGTAAATACAATACGAGATGAAAATTTGCATGTCCTACAATTGGTCGCGGTAGTGTAGTGGCAGCACGATTGGGCCGGAATCCCAATAGGCGCGGGTTCGAATCCCGCTTGCGACATCAATTTTTCATTTCGTAATCGGATTTTATAAATTAAGCATATTAAATGCTAAAATTTCAGTAAATTTAAATAACAAGGTTGTGTCATCGTTTAATACAATTCTAACTGTAAAGTTTGAAGTATTAAGCCTATAACATTGTGTAAACATTGTCGGGTAGATAGCACACCGTCACCTTAAGACGTAAATACAATACGAGATGAAAATTTGCATGTCCTACAATTGGTCGCGGTAGTGTAGTGGCAGCACGATTGGGCCGGAATCCCAATAGGCGCGGGTTCGAATCCCGCTTGCGACATCAATTTTTCATTTCCTAATCGGATTTTATTGGCAATAGTTTTATGACTGGCCGCCTGCCATACTCATCATCCATCTAATGCCGTTTGGTCAATAATTACATTCCCAAGGAGGGTTGACGTCAGACAACCGGCCCGTCTTAAAATTATTGCCATAACTTTTGCAATATGTATGATGGATGATGAGTATAAATTGCATCAACCCCCAAATAATTGGGACAAGAGTAGGATAACAATAATTTGACAGTATAAATGGTATAAATAAATGAACATTTTTAATTCTAAATGAGTTTGATGATAATGCTGAAATATAATGAAAGTAGAAAATGTGAGAATTATAATGCTAAATGTTAATGCCATTTAAATTGTGGTGAATGGTTTGACGGTTGCGGAGACTAAGAAGGGATTGAATAATACATTAGAAGTGACCAAGGGGAAGTGTTAAACAGGATGCAAACAAAATCACCTATCTAGGATATGATTGATATACTTAATAACAGCCTAAATGCAACTACAACTCATGGATCTCTGCAAACCAGGGACACAGCCAGGCTGCTATCTATCGTAAGGTGGGGTCTGGGTGTTCGGCCCTTTCTCCCAACTAACGAAGTTTAATACTACTACTCGGACGTTGATTCTATGACAATTTGCTAATCCGCTTTGGGTTGTTCATTTATGGCTGCGAGCAGAGAACCGTCAGCACTGGCCATAACCACTGTGTGAAGCGATATATCTATGTTATATCAAATTTTTGGGTACATTTTGAGATTAGTAATATGTTTAGATATGGTCCGGTCACCACATCCATCATTCAGGCGTCATAACTTGCAACGTCTCTCTTAGCCTATCAAGTGGGCTACTGAAACTGATTACTTAGCTTTGGTGGCCTGCTCGCTGGGTTAGCGTTTGCCGTAATTTAGTCTAAGGGTCGATGGAAGACGGTAGGCAGAGCGCTGAACAGTAGTAGGTATAGGCTCTACAATATTCAAGACGAAAGTAGAGAATTGTCTCCACTGAGAAGATACTTAATTATTGTTAAGATTTATAACCACACTATGCTAATATTTACGCCATTAGAATGGCATAAATATAGATCTATATATAGGAAAAATGTGTGTATGTACGTTCGTTTTTCTTAGCCCATTTATATCCCATGGTTGGATTTGTACGAGAAAGTAAAGGGTGCTGAAGTGTATTCCCAGTTAATTACTATACAGAACGTCTTCCTACATAATATAATTTCGTAGTTAACAAATAAATAGGGATTTCTGTCTTTTCAGGGTACCAATAACAACATATATGTTATTAGCTGCGTTAACTCTTGGGACGATGTCTTTCTCAAATTTAGCTCTTAGCTATCTAAATTATCCTACGCAGCTTATATTTAAAAGTTGTAAGCTTATCCCAGTTATGATTGGCAGTATCATTATTCTGGGCAAGAGATATGGCTTTCTGGATTATGTTGCGGCTATTATTATGTGTGTTGGACTTACTATGTTTACATTAGGTAAGATGACTTCAATATCTGTTTATTGGGATAACTAAATGACTCTGAAATTTAAGTCTCAGCATCTATGAGCCTGGTCTTCTAATTTCGACTCTTAATTTGTATTTTTATGTAAACATTTTGTATAACTGTTACTTTTGCAGTGAAACTTCTTTGCGCGCATGAGGATAAAATTTTTACAGTTGAAACGAGACACGAAAATGTGGAACGTTTTTGTCCAAGAAGAGGAATGAGGAAGAGCGATTGAGAGAGAGTGAGAAGGGGCGAACGTAGCATGAAGCACATAACCATGGAGTAAGAGTAGGAAGCAAGCGAGTGAGAAAGATCGAGGGTTAGAGCGAACGTCGCATCACGCACAGTGCCATGGAGCGAAAGGTAGGAGAGAGCTAGCGAGAAAGATTGAGAGAGAGTAAGATAGGGCGAACATCGCATAACGCACGTAGCCATGGAACGAGAGGAGGAAGAGAGCGAGAGAGAAAGGGAGATCGAGAAAAATACACGCTATCGGTTGATGTATCTAAATGAAATTAAAAATAAGTTAGCCACACAAATTTTTTTTTAATCATTCACATTCATTTTGGTATATTCTTGTGTTGCACAATGGCGATATCCATCTAGGCCCTGAAGCCTGGGCTTAGCGCGATATAATTTTAGGGCCGGCAAATCTCTAAATTATAGCAGCGGTGCTAAGATTAAAAAGCGTGCTATATTTTGCGGTACCTAGGGCGATCGACTGTCCCCGGTTGTCACGCGGCAACGGAAAACAAACCTTCGTTGATCGGACAGGGAAATTGTCTTACGTGGGGAATCTTATTCTTCACATTCCGAATGAAAGGTCGCCTCAAGACTACTACACAATCCCTACAGTGAAATATATTTCGACATTGATAACAGAAAAAACTACTTTCTTGTCCGATCTTATCGGTAGTGGATTATTAAATAAACAGAAATTATATAAAATCGTATTTTCTTTTCTTTGGCAGGCTATGGTCTGGACACGCCGTCCATTCCGTCCGGGGCGACAGAAGGGCGGCGCGTGGCCCCATAACCCACCATGTTCCCTTCCCATCGCCATTGGGCCGATTGGTACTACTAAATTGTTTATACATAACAAATAATTTAATTTTAATTGATTTTTATTTTAGCGGACTCTAGTACATCGCCAAACTTCGATTTCATAGGAGTAATTGTTATATCTCTCGCATTGCTGTGTGATGCAGTCATCGGTAATGTTCAAGAGAAGGCTATGAAGCAGCACCAAGCGAGCAACAATGAAGTTGTGTTCTATTCGTACGCAATTGCCAGCGTATATTTGATAGTAATTACTTTAGTGAGCAACATTTTGATTGAGGGCTTCGTTTATTGCTCCTCAGAGGTAAGAAATAAAGCTTTGTATTTCAATGTTTTACACTATAATTATCCTTTAAAATTAAATTTTAGCTTTATTTTTGTTATTTTAAATTTAAAACTGATATAGCAGTACACTCTGAAAATTTAAACTTTAAATTGTGTACATATTGCTGTGCACGCTACACAAACTGATGACAGTATTAGTTTTACCGTTTTAAACTATAGACTTATAGAAGTAGAGATACATTTACAATTTATAAATGAGTGTTATATGAAATCTAGCATGTCAAGTCAATGCATGCTCAATCAACAAAAGTTGGTATTCAGTAGAGATGAGTAGTTCCGGAGCGTAATAGTTCCGAGTCTTTTGCCGGAACGATCTAGTTCCAATCCAACCACACGGCTGAGATAGTTCCATAGGTCCGAGTCGTTCCGACAACTGAATCGTTCCGACGACCGAGTAATAAAGTGTGCGTCATGCATGCGCTTAAATATTCTTCTATATATCGTCGTCGTCGTCTATATATCTTGGTTGTCAGTCCTAACCCTGTCATGTCAAGTATGTAAATCAACTGATATTCCGACAATTACTGACAAATAAACGGTACCTAAAAATAACTTGTATTTCGTAGTTTATAGCTCCTTCAAAATACTAAATTTGAAGGAGTTATAAACTAAGAAATATGGATCTTGAATGGCTGGAGCCGATTAAAATTATGTCCGCACATGTTACGTTGGATTGGACTGCATAATCATGTCATTAGAACCGATAGGATAGGACTCATGTACTATCGGTCAGCGGAACTAGATAGGTCCGCGAACATGTTTCCTGGATATAGTTCCGACAGAAAAAGGAATCGTTCCATGTCCGATCCGCTCCAGGACATGATTTGCACATGACTAGTATTCAGTAATAATAATAGAACATTGGGCTCACAAGATTATTTATTATAAATCTAGCAGAGAAGTAAAGCAAAGCATACTGAATTGGAATACTATTTAAACATTTCTGATAGATGATATAGTAGTGGTGGCAAACGAGCAAGCAGCATGATACATGCACACCTGATGATAAGTATTACTATCACCCATCGACCTTTACAATACCAGTACAGCTAGGCCGCTACCTACCAATGAAAATCCCAAACCCACCCAATGAGTAGGGTTTTCGGCTTTCTCGCTCACTGAACGAAGTTCAATAGCACATTGCCATTGCTCAGACGTCGATTTACTGCGAGAGTGTAGTAATACCCCGGACGGACCGGCCCGCGGCTGTAGATAGAAAATTGTCAATGTTGTGGACCTGCCACTATTAAATTTCTTTTAAAGATGTGTGATGTGATGTCTTGTGAAGAATGTGAACGGTAAATTTATTGCTATGTTACAGTAGCTTTAGTGCTAAAAAGGTTAAACTGATTTCCAATATACGTTAAGTCTCAAATGATAACTGTATTAATCTCTATGTAAGTTCAGAAATGTTTTGTATAAAGGCTTCTACTGCATTAGCGTGTTTACTTACTAATCATTTGTTTCAACACCTACATTGTCGACGATATTGATTGTATTATCAACATTATCTAATAATATCCATAATACATCAATTGTTATATTAGTGTCCGTTATGACAACGGTGATGGCCTATTACTGATGATTGATGTACAAAATCCCATTATCAATATATTTTGGCCGATTTGCGAACTTCTTTGCCTCCCTGTTGATTTTCACAGCGTTATCTATGATAGCCTATATTTTTTTTCAATAAATATTCTGTCTGATTCATTTGATAGTTACTGAGATTAACGCGCTCAAATTCTTCAATTATATATAGTAACACAGATTTCTATATATTACAGGATGCTCTAACAATGTACGGCAATATATTTTTGTTAAGCTTGAGTGGATACATGGGTCTGCAGGCGGTATTGACTCTAGTAAGAATCTGTGGCGCCACCGTAGCCGTTACAGTCACAACCTTTAGGAAGGTGTTGTCCATTATCATATCATTCTTGTTGTTCAGCAAACCTTTTGTTTTCCAGTAAGTATTATTTTTTATATTTTTACTATGCAGCCCCTAAAAAAACTATCCTACCTCTCAATTCGGATCAAGCAAAACACTTTTTTTCCGTGTGGTGACGGAGTAAGAATACTATTCACCACCCCATATCTTACCCGTGGGTGATTGTACGAGACGACAAACGGATATAAAACGCGTATAACATCTATGCGAGAGAAGGAAAACTCGAAACAAAACCCTATACCAACACGTCTGACCCGCTGGTATAGTAGGTTAATTTCCCTCCCATTACGGAGGAGGCCCGAGCCTAACAGTGAGATATTATGTATATATTGACATTATATATATATATATATATATATATATATATATATATATATATATATATATATATATATATATTTGTTTTTATAAAAAACTAAAACTAAAATTTCTTTCTTTTCAGATATGCCTGGTCAGGCGCGCTGGTAGTACTCGCAATTTACTTGAATCACTATAGCAAGAAACATCCTAATTATGTGCCAGAAATATTATTAAAATGTTGGTATTACTTGGGCTCTTTGTACCAATCAGAATACCGATATTTACGGATAAAGACTAAAATGTATGCTGACACTGTTTAGTAGATAGAATAGAGCCATTTGTCAGCCGATCCATGGCTGTGTTGATGTATGCTAATTTGACTGTTACTAAGTTATAACTTCTTGACGTCAATCGGAGGATATATATACATACATATCATCACGCCATATCCCTTGCAGGGTAGGCAGAGAGAACAGAGTGCCAGAGAACTTTATCCTTGCATACTTATTATATATACTTCACTCGCTTCCTCAACATTCATAATTATCTTCATACACGCTCGCCGGTTTCGGTGACTCTTGACTCCACCTTCCTTCAGTACGTGACCAATCTGGTCTAGGTAGTTGAGTCTCGGTCTTCCTTCCCTTTCGCATTGTATATCTTCTTAACCAGATGTTCGTTCGGTATTCTTTCCACATGTCCGAACCATCGGAGCATTAAACTGAGTAAATTAATTTTTTTTAAATAGTAACATTATTAACTAATTTCTATTTATTTGTTCCTATCACTATTACCTAGTACCCATTTAAGCAGCTAATCATTCTCTGTTACATCTGTATAAATATATTATTTCCAATATGGATTCGCAGTGGATTTTAATTTGAATTTATTATTGTGATATGAAAACTAACATTTTCGTTTTTTTTTAGTAAATTTAATTTTAAACATATTTTGGCTAGATAGTTTACTATTTCAAAGATGAAATAGTAAAATTCTAGCCTTAATGTGAAAATGTGTAAATCAATACACGTTTTTTATACACATTATGTTAAAATTTTAACGAAAAATCATGACAATAAAATAATTTACGGTAGTATATTTTAGAGAATATTTATTTATTATTGTTTAAGGTGTTAATTAGCCGACGAACACTTACGAGTTTTCGTGGTCGTGAGAGTGATAATATTCGTAAAAAAGTTGTATTTTAAATATGTGCAGTTGTATTTTAAATATGTGCACTCACGTAAACATCCGAATTCAATTTTAATATAATTGCGATTGCAACTAACCATATATATTCTAGTCCTGTCGCATTGTTATCCATCACTTTTGAAATGGAAGGAATAAACCTGTGTGCGCACTCATTTGGGCACTATAATATCGCAGAAACTATATATATAAGTAATAATATATTTATGTTGTCTAAATGTTACATCATTTCATAAAGAATCTGCGTTTATAGTAGATAACATAAAATATTTAAATGAATATGTAGTACTTTAACACGTTAACTGCCAGTCTATTATAACAAATCGTAAAAAAATGCTTTGCAAATTTTTACTCAATATCGTGTTTTTAGGCTTTTTTTTTAGGTTTAAAAATACGACAGGCTACACAGATACGTTGAATATTGGTATGATTTGTCGGTCATATAGTCCGACAAGGCCTGAATGATACACTCATTTGTCGGACATATAGCCCGACATGGCAGCTAACGTGTTAATGAAATAATGTTTATTACCCTTCAAGGTTATGTTATATAGTGATTTTAAAGGTATTATACCCTTTTTTATTTAACCTCATGCTATCAGTATAGGTCAGGGGTCGGCACCTCTGGAGTCGGAAGAGCCAAAAATTAGAATTTAAAAATGTTTACAAGTTTTTAGAGCCTTAATTTTTTTTTGGCAACAATAATTTGTGCCCAATGCCTAATAATAAACCATTTTTAAAGGTTTTCTTTATAAAATATTTTTTTGCATATAGAACTAAAGAGCCTCAACTTCACATCCAAAGAGCCGCATGTGGCTCGCGAGCCGCAGGTTGCCGACCTCTGGGTAATGTAAAGAAATATGGAGCGATTATCGTTGGTTGTAGGGCCACACGCCGCCGATTGAGTGGGTGTGTCCAGACTATAGACTGCTAAAAAAAGGGAAATCTTTAAATGTACACAGCAATAAAGTTACACATTATGCATGTTTCTTAGCCTTCAAAATACAACTATTGTGATTTCGAAGGTATATTTTTTTATTATTTTAACCTATATATATTTTATTTAATCTCACGAAATCATATCCGCAAAAGAGAAGAGGGCGAATTTTTTGCTTTTATCGGGGCCGTTTCAGACTTTGGGTTTGCTATTATGAACTTTAGTAGGAAAAGGTATTTAAAATTTGTACCTAACTTTGAATCTCACTTTAAGCTGTTATAGGTATATGCCACTAGACCAGGGGTCGGCAACCTGCGGTTCGCGAGCCACATGCGGCTCTTTGGATGTGAAATTGCGGCTCTTTAGTTCTATACGCAGAAAAATATTTTATAAAGAAAACATTTAAAAATGGTTCTGAATTAATTAACGAGGATTAGGCACAAATTATTCATCATCATCAACCTGCTCTTATCCCAATTTATTTGGGGTCGACACAATATGTCTTCTCCATCCATACAACTCTATCAGACGTCATCTCTGTGGTCACTCCTTGTCTATCCATGTCATGTTCACGCAGTTCATCCATCTTTTCTTCGGCGCAAATTATTGCATCAACAAACAAGATTTGCATTAGGCACAAATTAATGTCGACAAAAAAGAATTATGGCTCTTTATTAAAAACTTGTAAACTTTTGTAAATTCTAATTTTTGGCTTTTCCGACTCAAAAGGTTGCCGACCCTTGCACTAGACCATCCAGGTAATATTTCCAAGTAACCATGTTTCATATAGATTTTCAGTCGTTGTGAACTAACAAAATTGTGAGTGTTAGAATACTATAACTTTATATCTTTTTAAGTCTGTATAAGTCTAAATGTAAACTGCATCATAGTCAAACTGCAAGGGTTCGAATCTTAGTATATCCAATAAAGATTATTGGCGTTTTCTAGATATTTTCTCAGGCAATACTTGGATTTTTGCAATGGTGCCTGGTAAATGGGTCCTTGGACAATAAACTCTCCTCCTATTATTTAGTCCTAAATATTATACGAAATGTGGATGTTTTATCCCTTATCTTTTTAAGGATAAGGGTGGATGAATATAAAAAAAAAATAAACTAGCTCAACTATTATTTATTGTATGTATGATCTCGTTAAATTATTTCAGTCGTACATATACATGTTAATATATTTGTTAGTGTATTTAATAAATAAATGGAATTGTATTTGTAAATCTTGTAGGTAAATAAATAAAATAAATTATTTATATCAATGACATTTATTTCATTGTATGTACAAAATCTTAAAAATCTAAATGTTTCTCAATACAAAAGTGTCCAAATTTAACGTGTTTGATTATTGGAATGTTATTTAAGACACTATTTTCATTGGCTTTATACAATCTCTAGAATGACAAAACGATTAACTGGTTTAAAGCAGTTTAATACTTTCTAGGCGAAAAAAAATAAATGTGTTAAAATATTATATAGGTACATTTTACTATAGAAACAGATCAATAATCAGTCGATATCAATCCCAATTAATAATAATTTTTTGTAAGATATATATGTAATATAACGGTATTATTGTTCAAATTAATTAAACATTATACAGGTCACAAGGTCTAATTATACTATAAATTAAATACGGATCTCTCTACAACTATCATTCGTCATTAATGTACAATTAACTCTTTGGTATATGGTCCTAAAGCTAGTATTATTTGTCTTTTTACAATGAGGATGGTAAACTCCTTTGCAAATGTGTGGAGCAATATTGAGCACAGTTATCACAAGTATTAACAATATTTAATTTCGAACGGAAGCTTAGATAATGTAATTTAAAAGAAAAGTTTCTATACAATATCTTGTTGCAAAGGAGCCTTCAGTTCCGTATCTCTGTCACAATCTAATGCAGTCATTTGTACGCAAAACAAGAACGTTTTACTTGTGTGCGTTATGCTTCAGATACTATATATATATTTAATATTTATATATCACTGCAATGAATGAATAATAATACAATCCAAGTTTAAAAAACATAAAAATCCAACAGCCTTCCCTTCCTTTGCTGTCTCCATTCTATTTCCTTCTGCTCTGTCATGGTAGGCAACAAATTGGCTTTGGCCTGGTATTGCTGAAGTCCTTGAGCAGCAGTTACCATCTAACTTCAGAGTGGCTGCTACCTCTTTACCACCAAAGATAATAAAACAGGTATTTTTTTCTTAGATTAAACACTATTGTGTTCACCAGCTTTCTATACACACCATCAAGCATTCCCATAAGTTTCGGTCAATGAGAAGATAGAATTTAAGTGGGAAGACTTGAGTTGTTTTCATAAATTTTTAAATTGGCTTTAGTAGTTTAGTTATAAAATTTTATTGCGATTGAAATAGCGAGTGCACTATTCGGCTATTTCTAGTGATAAAGATTGAGAACCAAATTCCACATAGCTGTTAATTTTACCTAGATTTATCAAAATAATACAAATTTTGGATTAAATAATTGTTCATTTGAAACAGCTACCTATATAGATAGATAGATATATAATAGATGTTTTAAAATCTTAAACTTTATGTACGGTCTTAAGTGATAAAAAATATCACATATCAGTTTAGAATATGAAATTTACTTTTTAAATCTTATAATTTACATTGAGTAAACCATTTTATTTTGTACATAACGCAAAAATTCTATTGAGTGCTTACAGGCTACATAAATAACAATGAAGTGATTTCGGAATCCTATATAATAGTTAATTTTAGTGGACTTAATTCGTACATCGGTTTTTGTGTTCATATTGACTTAGACTAAATTATTTTCATATCAACTTTGCATTCGCAAATAAAAGCCATCGAGGAATAAAAAAGAAGCTCACACATTACCTGTATTTTTTTAGCTAAATAATGCTTTTTGAGTATAAAAATACTAAGGACGACATTATAACCATGTGTAGGCGCCGGTAAGTCTAACAGTTCAACCCACACACGTGTTATAAGTCCAAATATTTGCTAAGAGGACCCTACACTTTGTTCTCATACACTAGTTCACTATATCACAGCACTAATCTTGCACTTCTCTATACGGTATCTCACTGGTCACTGTGAATGATTCGAAATAGTGGTTCAGGAAGTCAAACGTGGGCCGTTTTTCTGGTATCGCATCCCAACATTGAAGCATCAATCTGTAGATATCGTCTGGTAAGTAATGACCAACTGGTTTCGGCATTCGGTATCCTCTTTCAACTTGTTCAATAACATCTTTACCGTGTAGGCCAGGGTAAGGTATCTGGCCATATGTAAATAATTCCATTAACAATATACCATAGGACCACACATCACTCTTGATGGAAAATCTACCATAGATGATTGCTTCAGGAGCAGTCCATTTAACTGGGAACCTAGAACCTTGCTTTGGACAGTATTCATTGTCCTCAATAACCCTTGCGAGCCCAAAATCACATATTTTCGCTATGTTATTTTCACCTATTAATACGTTTCTGGCTGCCAAGTCTCTGTGTATCAACATTTTCGATTCTAAGTACTCCATACCAGACGCTACTTGTGCAGCAATATATACCAGATCTTCGAATTGTAAGAATTTTCCTTCTCCATTTCTCAGGAACTCAAGCAATGAGCCTTTGCTCATATATTCTTGGACGATATAAACTGGTTCTTGATGTGAGCATACAGCGTATAGTGCAACGAGACGCTTGTGCCTGAACTTCTTCATGATGGCTGCTTCTTGAAGGAATGCTTGCGTTGACATTGTACCTTCTCTTAATGTTTTCACAGCAACCTGTAATTGATAGTATTCTATGTGAATAGATACGCTAACATCGGTTGTAACTTTAGAAAGGGAAATAAATTATTATATTTTTGTAGTACATACATATCATCACGCCATATCCCTTTCAGGGTAGGCAGAGAGAACAGTGTCAGAGAACTCTATCCTTGCATACTTTACTCGCTTCCTCAACATTCATAATTCTCTTCATACACGCTCGCCGGTTTCGGAGACTCTTGACTCCACCTTCCTTACAGTACACACAGTACTTGACCAATCTGGTCTAGGTAGGTTAGTCTCGGTCTCCCCCGGTACATATTATTTTTGTAGTATTACGCCTATATCTCGACGGTAGGCAGAAGAAGACACCGGACTTCATGTATATCGTATTTAAAGAAAGGCAAAATGTCAGTCTGTGTTCTTCTAAAAAAACTAAAGTTATTAACGAAATTCACCCTGACAAGTGGTAATTCGGACCTAGATGCCAATGTACAATTGCTTCATTAATGACTGCGTGATTTAGTATATGGATAATAATAAACTGATATAAGAAGTTTACTATTAAGTATTGATCAGTAAAATATGCAAGGTGAGACCGTTCATTTCATTGAATCGTACGACATCCGCAGAGAGAGATATTATTGATGAAACAGTGACTTATCATTATCTATTAAGCGGACAATATATCACAAAATATAAGTTGGTCAATTAGAAGAAAATTGCTGGCAAACACGACGTTGTAATTTTCTATTTTATTGATAAACACATACCTAAATACATTGATGTGTAGTAACGGCTACGAATACTACAGACTCTTACTTTGCTCATCATCATCATCACAGCCCATATATGTCCCACTGTCGGGTTCGGGCGTCCTCCGTAATGCGAGAGAAATTGACCTACTATAGCACGCTGGCCAGATGTGTTGGTATAGTGTTTTGTTTCGAGTTTTCCTTCTCTTGCATAGATGTTATGTGCGTTTTATATCCCTTAGTTGTCTCTTACGATCATCCACGGGTAAGATAGGGGGTGGTGAATTGTATTCTTACTCCGTCACCACACGGATTCATATACTTTACACGTATGTTGTGAAAGACTACTAAGAGCTTTATACCGACCTGAGACAACTCCACATCATGTCGTTTGGTTAACAATTATATTCTCAAGGAGGGTTGGCGTCAGGCAGGCGATCGGTCTTAAAACTATTGCCAATTACTTTTGCCATATGTACGATGGAAGGATGTACATATTACGACCCAAAGTAATTTGAATAAGAGCAGGATAATGAATAATGATGATAAACGGGTGTCCCAAAATTCAACGATAAGCTGGCACCAGCAGGTGGACCTACATATGACTACTCGAGAACAGAAAAGAAAAAAATTCTACCTTGATTATTTTTTTCATTACGACAAAAAAACCAAAATCTTTAAAAATGGACATCCTTTATTATATTATTAAGTGCTATTGCTACAGTTTTACAAGTAATTCTGTGATTTTTTTTGTATTGGCAAGGTAAGTAGCACTACTATCGATCACAACCATTAAAAATTCCAGAATATCTATAGTTTTTACACAAAAATCAATCAAAACTATGTTTTTTTCATAAATTATGTAAGATTTTGACTTTCAGCTCACTTTCACTCATCATAGTGAAAAAAAAAAGTATGGACGCTACTGTGGCAAATAGTATTAAAAATTGGCGCATCTAACTACAATTCTAAAATGGTATAACATTCTAGACAAACTAGCCACAAAAATATACTTAGGTGTACTATTTCAAAATAACAACCATATTTCGAAAATTGTTAGTGTTGATAGTAATCACTTTTACTATGTAGCCAAAATGTTTTTGTAGCAAGTTCTCAGAATTTTAATGAGACATGTGCGTAGTCCATAAGTCCATAAAATAAGTTAGACAGAGATAGAGAGATTATACGTTAGAGGGAGATAGATAGATGCTAATTGTTTAGTAACATTAATGCAGGTGGAGAAGTAATTAATGTCCTCAGCAGCACAGCAAGTCAGTATGCTCTACTTCTTTGTTTACTGCACACCGTTCTGTTTTAATTAAAGTGGCTCTGGTACTGACGACTTTTGGATTGAATTAAGTGACCTGGAAATTGACCTGACTTGGCATTATTTTAGACTGTGATTTTGTGTTTTTTTTAAAGAAGTTTTGCCTTATTTTCAAGTGTTTAGCATTCATCATGCCGCTACCATACACAGCGTTAGAATACGCTAATATGCACCTAATTTATGGAGAATGCCGATGCAATGCCAACGCTGCTAGCAGATTGTATCGAGCAAGGTACCCTAATCTTCAAAGGTATCCGGATTATCGCGTATTTATTAACGTGTATCAAGCTTTTTCGGAGGGTCGTATACCATCTGACAGGCGAAACGCTGGAAAACCTAGATCGGAACACGATGAAGAAGTTCTCAATGAAATAGAAAACGATTCAACTACCTCTGTACGTGCTGTACAAGCAGCAACGGGAATCCCAAAAAGTACTGCACATAGAATTTTAAAACGTCACGTCGTCGTGATGAAACAACCTGCAAGAAAGATGGATATTTAAATCTTCACAATCTTCATAGCTGGAACAATGAAAATCTGCACCTGGTGAGAGAAGACAATCCCAATACCAATTTAAGGTTAACCTATGGACTGGCATAATAAATGGCAAAGTGATAGGGCCCTTTGAGTTACAAGGAAACATAGATGGCAATAGTTATTTAAACTTCTTACAAAATGAGTTGCCAGGATTATTAGAAGATGTGCCCTTAAGTGATTTGCAAACCATGTGGTTTCTAAACGATGGTTGCCCAGCTCACTATGCCCGTCCTGTGCGAGAGTACTTAGACCAAGAGTACCCAGGGCGTTGGATCGGGCGACTTGGTCCTATCTTGTGGCCACCCCGTTCACCCGATCTAAATCCCCTGGACTTTTTCTATTGGGGTTGTCTAAAGGACAAAGTCTGCACAAAACCGATTGCAACCTTGGACGAGCTTCGCCATAAAATAATTCAGACTGTGGATCTACGGACTACGCACATGTCTCATTCAAATTCTGGGAACTTGCTACAAAAACATTTTGGCTACTTAGTAAAAGTGATTACTATCAACACTAACAATTTTCGAAATATGGTTGTTATTTTGAAATAGTACACCTAAGTATATTTTTGTGGCTAGTTTGCCTTGAATGTTATACCATTTTAGAATTGTAGTTAGTTGCGCCAATTTTTAATACTATTTGCCACAGTAGTGTCCATACTTTTTTTTTTCACTATGATGAGTGAAAGTGAGCTGAAAGTCAAAATCTTACATAATTTATGAAAAAAACATAGTTTTGATTGATTTTTGTGTAAAAACTATAGATATTCTGGAATTTTTAATGGTTGTGATCGATAGTAGTGCTACTTACCTTGCCAATACAAAAAAAAATCACAGAATTACTTGTAAAACTGTAGCAATAGCACTTAATAATATAATAAAGGATGTCCATTTTTAAAGATTTTGGTTTTTTTGTCGTAATGAAAAAAAAAATCAAGGTAGAATTTTTTTCTTTTCTGTTCTCGAGTAGTCATATGTAGGTCCACCTGCTGGTGCCAGCTTATCGTTGAATTTTGGGACACCCTGTATACAGTAGGGTGGGTCGAAAAAAAAATATTTTTTTTCTCTTAGCATGGGAGCAGGATTTGTTCATTAAAAAAACAAAAAATTATTGAAAATAAAAAAAAAATCAATATTTTGATCCGATTACGAAATGAAAATTGATGTCGCAAGCGGGATTCGAACCCGCGTCTATTGGGATTCCGGCCCAATCGTGCTGCCACTGCACCACCGCGACTAATTGTAGGACATGCAAATTTCACTCCGTATTATATTTACGTCTTAAGGTGACGGTATGCTATCTACCCGACAATGTTTACACATTGTTATAGGCTTAATACTTCAAACTTTACAGTTAGAATTGTATTAAACGATGACACAACCTTGTTATTTAAATTACTGAAATTTAGCACTTAATATGCTTAATTATTTATAAAATCCGATTACGAAATGAAAATTGATGTCGCAAGCGGGATTCGAACCCGCGTCTATTGGGATTCCGGCCCAATCGTGCTGCCACTGCACCACCGCGACTAATTGTAGGACATGCAAATTTCACTCCGTATTATATTTACGTCTTAAGGTGACGGTATGCTATCTACCCGACAATGTTTACACATTGTTATAGGCTTAATACTTCAAACTTTACAGTTAGAATTGTATTAAACGATGACACAACCTTGTTATTTAAATTACTGAAATTTAGCACTTAATATGCTTAATTATTTATAAAATCCGATTACGAAATGAAAATTGATGTCGCAAGCGGGATTCGAACCCGCGTCTATTGGGATTCCGGCCCAATCGTGCTGCCACTGCACCACCGCGACTAATTGTAGGACATGCAAATTTCACTCCGTATTATATTTACGTCTTAAGGTGACGGTATGCTATCTACCCGACAATGTTTACACATTGTTATAGGCTTAATACTTCAAACTTTACAGTTAGAATTGTATTAAACGATGACACAACCTTGTTATTTAAATTACTGAAATTTAGCACTTAATATGCTTAATTATTTATAAAATCCGATTACGAAATGAAAAATGATGTCGCAAGCGGGATTCGAACCCGCGTCTATTGGGATTCCGGCCCAATCGTGCTGCCACTGCACCACCGCGACTAATTGTAGGACATGCAAATTTCACTCCGTATTATATTTACGTCTTAAGGTGACGGTATGCTATCTACCCGACAATGTTTACACATTGTTATAGGCTTAATACTTCAAACTTTACAGTTAGAATTGTATTAAACCTATAACAATGTGTAAACATTGTCGGGTAGATAGCATACCGTCACCTTAAGACGTAAATATAATACGGAGTGAAATTTGCATGTCCTACAATTAGTCGCGGTGGTGCAGTGGCAGCACGATTGGGCCGGAATCCCAATAGACGCGGGTTCGAATCCCGCTTGCGACATCATTTTTCATTTCGTAATCGGATTTTATAAATAATTAAGCATATTAAGTGCTAAATTTCAGTAATTTAAATAACAAGGTTGTGTCATCGTTTAATACAATTCTAACTGTAAAGTTTGAAGTATTAAGCCTATAACAATGTGTAAACATTGTCGGGTAGATAGCATACCGTCACCTTAAGACGTAAATATAATACGGAGTGAAATTTGCATGTCCTACAATTAGTCGCGGTGGTGCAGTGACAGCACGATTGGGCCGGAATCCCAATAGACGCGGGTTCGAATCCCGCTTGCGACATCAATTTTCATTTCGTAATCGGATTTTATAAATAATTAAGCATATTAAGTGCTAAATTTCAGTAATTTAAATAACAAGGTTGTGTCATCGTTTAATACAATTCTAACTGTAAAGTTTGAAGTATTAAGCCTATAACAATGTGTAAACATTGTCGGGTAGATAGCATACCGTCACCTTAAGACGTAAATATAATACGGAGTGAAATTTGCATGTCCTACAATTAGTCGCGGTGGTGCAGTGGCAGCACGATTGGGCCGGAATCCCAATAGACGCGGGTTCGAATCCCGCTTGCGACATCAATTTTCATTTCGTAATCGGATTTTATAAATAATTAAGCATATTAAGTGCTAAATTTCAGTAATTTCAATATTTTGAGTTAGCCCACTCGATTTTTAAACAAATAATCGATCAAAAGGAGTAGTTCCAACGGATTTTTTTTTCGGTCCTAAATCGTAACAAACATCTAAAAATTGTCGAATATATTTTTTTTTCAATCCTCTTTCATTCTAATACAAAAGAAAATGCATTTCATTTTTTGATTTTTCACTAAACTATATAAATAAAATGAGAAAAATTTTTTTGACTTCTGACTTTCAATTGGCTTTCGAGTAGGCACCCTATGGATTCTAGAACACCTTTAATATATTTTTTACAACCACCTGTTCTCAAGTTATTGGTAGGAAAATATTTAAATTATTTGTAATTAATTTTTTTCCTCATAGATTTTTTTATTTTCTGTAGTTGCATTCAACTTAATTAGTGAAGAACAACGTAAATCGGATTGAATCCATAAATAATGCTTAAAAAGTCTTCATAGGTTGGTAAACATACGGATTCAAATTTTCGAGGAACACCGAAAATTGGACAGACGGAGATTTTTGTTTCTGACATAATTTTAAAAAATTTGAGTCCAAAGTAAATTTAAATTGAGCAGAAAATATTATTATTTAATAGAAAAAACACGAAAGAAGTTTCCAATGATAAAACTCTTAATTAATCACAAAACTTAAAAGTTTTTTTCAACACTCACTTGCACTGCGATGTCACTACTTGGTAGGTAAAATTCACAAAAAAACTATAGGTAAAAAAATTATAAATAATTTATAATTTTTAATAAATAATTTATAATAATTTATAATTTTATATAAAATTATAAATAATTTATAATTTTTTTACGTTTATCAGTAATTAAGTTGAATGCAACTACAGAAAATAAAAAAATCAGACGCCATCTATGAGGAAAAAAATGAATTACAAAATATTCAAATATTTTCCTACCAATAACTTGAGAACAGGTCGTTGTAAAAAATATATTAAAGGTGTTCTAGAATCCATAGGGCGCCTACTCGAAAGCCAATTGAAAGTCAGAAGACAAAATTTGTTTTTTACATACACATACATACATACATATCATCACGCCATATCCCTTGCAGGGTAGGCAGAGAGAACAGAGTGCCAGAGAACTCTATCTCTGCATACTTCACTCGGTTCCTCGCATTTGTTTTTTCATATTATTTATATAGTTTAGTGAAAAATCAAAAATGAAATTCACTTTCTTTTGTATTAGAATGAAAGAGGTTTAAAAAAAATTATATTCGACAATTTTTGGAAGTTTTTCATACGATTTTGGACCGAAAAAAAAAAATTTCCGTTGGCACTACTCCTTTTGATCGATTATTTGTTTAAAAGTCGAGTGGGCTACCTCAAAATATTGAGTAAATTTTTTTTTTTTTAATTTAAAAAAATTTCTGTTTTTGTAATGAACAAATCCTGCCCCCATGCTAAGAGACGACCACGACCCACCCTAATATACAGGTTGCCGATTTAATTAGTAGAATTCTTGAAGGAGGTGTATCAGACCATGATACACTATCCAAATCAGTAAAAAAAATAGTACCTAATTTTTGATTAAATTACCCTAATGATAAGCGGGCAATACCACATGAGTAAATAAACGTACAGAGATCAAGCTTCTAAGGAGCGAGCAAAATTGTTACCTATTCTGATAGGGTTGGCACATGAGGATGAAAATAAATACACAAAACGTTTGTCAGCTTTTTTATGTATGGATATTTTTTTACAAATTGCTTACTCTAGTTTCTTTTTTTGTAATTTTTGATTTTTAATAATTTGTTATATCTCTTAATCGAATGAAAAATTCTAAATCTAATATAAAGTTTTTTTTTAAATAATCAATGGGAAAGCACTTGCATGGCATATCAAATTTACAATCTTGTATACATTTTAGTATATCACTACCAATATTAACTATATTTATTTCTAGATCGAAATATTCTCGAAATTTCTTCTCCAGCAATTCAACAAATGTCTTTGGGATAATTAAAAAAGATATGTTTTTATTTTTTCGATTATTGTTCATGCACACAGTACAATATTTACACTCTTTCCAATTAATTTAAATTTAAACAAACACGCACGACGCGATGCACAGCGAGCGGTGAGTGAGCCCTTTGTTTGAGCACTGGCCGAACCAGCCTAAACAGGTTTCGTTCCGTACGTGACGAGCTGCCAGCGCTCACGCACACACGCGCATCATACTTGTAGTGATGTACCTACCGTGGCGCGGTTGTTTGAATGTTTGTCTCTGTACGTTTATTTACTCATGTGTCAATACACTTGTACTATAAAAGTTCGATGTAGGCATATGCTCATGTGTGTGACATTGAACTAGTAGGCAAATAGTCCCGCTCTCGCTACGCTTTCCGTCGCACAGGGTCGAAATGTACCTACAGGTCAAGGTACGCTGGTAAACCTATTGTTTTGATAAGGAACAAATCACTTTATCTCGGGATTGGGCAGAGCTAGGAGTCTGCAAATAACTTTATTATTTTTTATGACGTCATTGCTACACCTAGTTTAAATTATTCTAGTAATAACATCGGCACCCTGTATAGTTCAAGCTAATAATAAAAGAATTAAAAAACAACAATTACCTCTATGTTATTGCGCCATTTACCATAATACACTTCTCCGAAGTTTCCTTGTCCCAGTTTTCTTATAAGCTGTATCTCTGAGCGCGGTATCTCCCATTTGTCTCTCAATTCAGGGCCCAGATCCCACATCTGAGGCTCGGGTTTCGGGCATGGTCGGGCTAGCACGTGACACAAACCTAGCGCGTTTTCTAAAACAATATCAGTATCTTTATTTATATAGCGCCAGGAATCAATTAATGTAATACATAATATAATTTTTCCAGTCTTTAAATTAGTATGACAGATTAAATTTAACCCTATAGTGAAGTATACCCATGTGGTGATGGGATAAGGTATTCTTATCCCTATTATTGCTACCACCTGCCCGTGGCAGCCATAAAAAACATTTAAGGATGTCACTAGGAGAGTGAACAGCAGCTCCCTCCTGGGAAACGTATAGCATATACTACGATCGCCATGTCACCTGCTAAGCATGAAGATTATGGCAGAATCCGCTCAAATGAACTTCATTCTATGAAGAAGCCATGGAGAGCGAAGGGTTAAATGATGATGACGATGGATGAAGTACAAAATAAAAAGTAAGCAAATAGGTAACACACGTACGCTACGTAAATCCTAAATCACAAGCTTTGACGATATGGATTGATAAATTAATGGATGTCATTTGAAGAACTTTAATTTAAAATATATACATGAATACTAATACTAGATATATAATTAGTAGAGCTCAGATACATTTTAACATCTTGCAAGTGCGTTGTAATAGCAATCAAATCATTTGAAACATTTGTTAGAAATTTTGCAATAAATTTCGAAATCATTTTTTGTGAGCCGTTAAGATTAAATTTAAGAGTGACCATAAATAAAAAAGCGATAGTAACATAAGTAATTTTGAACGCAACTATAAAAGAGGCAATTAATAATTATGCTATGCAAAAATTCTTAATATGAACATGTAAAACATTACTTGCTCTCCAGTTTCAAGTTATTGGTGGAAGAATTGTATTTAATATTTCTGGAATAACATTTCATAGATATCTACTGGCCAATGGTTTACCCACGGAGTGAGATAATTCCGTAAACAGTACGCTTGGCAAGCGGGTCAGCGATTAGTTAGCGAGGAAGGCGCTGCTGTCTACTTCCATGAGGTCCTCTTAGCTAATTTATACGACTTCCACGGGGCAATATGACAGGGCATACCATTTTATTCATAACTTCTTGTTACCATAACATAATAATATTTATTAGGGTCAATTTAGAGTAGATGGATATACGCTCGCACAATGTTTAAACGAATTATATCAACCTTGTTAATAACCTACTTTAATCTATTTACAACTGAAAATGTTACGTCAAATTAATTAAAATAATATACATTATTATACATTTTATTTAGCTGTAGAAGGGCAATTTAAAAATTGCTCGAGCACTTTGCTGATTCTAACAGTAAAGTAGATAGAACGAACAAAAACTCACTCGTATATGACATCACTAAAGCTGGCAGACTAGGAAAGGTCTGATTCGTTGCGATATAGAACCCTCCGTTATCGAGTGGCTTAATCTTGTAATGTTTCACGTGATAACCTCTCCCTTCCTCCCAATCCTTCACACTTAGGCTAAAGCCATGAGGGTTGTGTTCAGCTGGCCGCACTAAGAAAGTCCCCCGGGGATTGCTGTCAGCTAGCAGAAGTTTATCGGCCTCTTTTCTTGAGACGTGTGGGAAGAACCAGCTGTAACCAAGCGATAGATTAAAATAAATTTGGAATTAAGGTAATGGCATTGCAAGCACCTAATTCTTGTACACTTAAGAATTATATATAGGGGACGGAGGTTGAAAAATTGTAAAAAATACGTGTCACATAGTATGGGTACGTTCCTTACAACATAAAATTTATATTTTGCCTACAGAACTTTTTTTTGTTAGGCTATGGCCTGGACACACTCCGTCCATTCCGTCCGCGGCGACATTAGGGTGGTGTGTACCCCATCATAACACACCGTGTTCCCTCCCCATCGGGTCGACGACTGGTACCGTTTCCTTAACATCCGTGACCGTTGCCTACAGTACTTGGATTTAACTATACTATTTTAAAAATAAAACTACTTTTACGAATTCTATCGCGTTTGTATTTGATTTTTAATTTCTAGACGTTTCAAACACTTTACAGTGATCATGGTCACGGGAAGACTACTGTAACGGAAGGATGGACCTATCCATGATCACCGTGAAGTGTTCTAAACGTCGGGAAATTAAAAATCAAATACATACGCGATAGAATCCGTAAAAGCAGTTTTATTTCAAATGTGTAACACTCGCATGGAAGGTACACCACTGATATAGAGCAAAGAGTGAATGCGGGAAATAGAGTGAACGGAGCGTTGGGGCAACTTCTCGGTAGCCACCACCTCAACCAGAATGCACGTGTAGCAATACATAACGCAGTGCTTGTCCCAACATTACTGTATGGAAGCGAGAGTTGGGTATGCAGAAAAGAGTATGAAAGTAAAATTAATGCGGTCGAAATGCGATCTCTACGGAAAATCTGTGGAGTTTCTGATATCAACAGAATAATATCTTAATAATATTAAATATATATATACTACATTAGATATCTATTAGAAATTATTAACACGTTAGCTGCCATGTCGGGCTATATATCCGACAAATGAGTGTATCATTCAGGCCTTGTCGGACTGTATGACCGACAAAACATACCTAAATTCAACGTATCTATGTAGCCTGTCGGGCGTATTTTTAAGCCTAAAAACCCAAAAAAAACCCTAAAAACACGATATTGAGTAAAAATTTGCAAAGCATTTTTTTACGATTTGCTATATATACTATGGCAGTTAACGTGTTAACCATTAAAATTACGAATTAATTATTAATTTATGAAATTATTTTTATTCTTGATAACATTATAACATATTTATAAAGGTCAACAAATTTAGAAAAAACACAATCAGAAATAGATTGGTAGCGGAACATCTACGAGACGACCGATGAGTAAATGCTTGAAAGTGTGAGCTTATACAATCATAAGATATGTGTACTCACTCCTCACATTCCACTGAGCTCTCTTCGGCCACAAAATTCACCGGCACCAATCCCTCTCGCCTTGTTGTGAGATGCAACACCCGCCACCAATCGGGCTCTGCATCGTTGAGCACCTCCATACGGTCGCCTTTACGGAACGAAATGTCCGAATCTGCACGCGCCGTATATGCGCATAGTGCTTTTACTACCCGACGACCACCGTTTGTTATACCTGTAAATATATAAAAAAGTAATTAAAATAAACAAGCACGTAAAACAGAATAATATTAATATATTATATAAGATAAAAAAATAAAAACATATGTGTGGTAGCGGCTACGAATACTACTAATCCTTACTTTGCTCGTGGATGTCGTAAAAGACGACTAAGAGCCTTGTAACGACTTGATCAACAGTTACATTCCCAAGGAGGATTGACATCTGGCAGGCGGCCGGTCATAAAACTATTGCCAATAAATTTTACAATATGTACTATGAAAGAAGAGTACATATTGTATCGACCCCAAGTAATTGGGATAAGAGTAGGAGAATGATATAAGATTAAAACTAAAGTTATAAGGTTACCAATTTTATATAAATAATAGGAGACTAAAATAATAGGATTTTCCGTGTGCTGACAGAGTAAGAATACAATTCATCACCCCCTATCTTACCCATGGGTGATCGTAAGAGACGACTAAGGGATATAAAATGCATATAACATCAATGCAAGAGAAGGAAAACTCGAAACAAAACCCTATTCCAATACGTCTGACCAGCGTGGTAATAATAGGTTAATTTCCCTCCCATTACGGAAGAGGCCCGAGCCCAATAGTGGGACATAATTATGGACGATGATGATGATGAAAATAATAGAGAATGCACACCCATAATACGTGATCCGTTCAATTGAACAAAAGGCTAACTCATAATAACCCTATACCCCCTTGTCTGACCACGTTGGTCAGACAGACAGGTATACAGTAGGTCAAGTCCCTATTACGGGTATGTAGGAAGCTCGAGCCTAGCCGTGGAACACGTATAAGCTGCGAGGATGATGCTAATAATTGGCCGTCGGTTTCTCTGAGGGTGCTGGATTACCGTCTCATCATGCTTATAGAATGTGAAGGAGTAAATAAGAGTCTGCACAAATATGTGCGTTGTAATTACATATGTATATAGCTACAAAATTGGCCTTTAAAAGTAAAAACTAGATACAATTTTTATTTATCTTTTAATACTAATGTTTTAATTGAAATACATACTCATAAAGACCGATATATACGTCATAGCAGCATCAAACGATCAATATCATTCTTGATATATAGTCCGAGGTAACTAAAATAATTCAAAGGCTCGTTGTAGGTACTACTTTCCTCTCAGCATAAATACGGTCCCGTATTTGTTAGAAAGCCTCCTACATACTGGCAGATAAATTGGCGTAATATACCACGCTCTCGTCAGATGTTGGCACAGGTTTTTATTTCGCTTCTGATATCATTTAATTACGTCCCTTATTCATCTTATACAACGCCCACGGGCAATAACGAAGTATGATATATAAAAACCTTCAAACTTTTCCATGAGATTAATATGCAAAGGTGTTACCAGGGTAATGGACAGTAGATCCTGAGAACTTTAAACAATACTACAATCACCATATTCTATAGTAGTCTTCTATATGTATATGGCGCTTATGCATTATCACTTCCCTTGGTAAGGTCTCTCTATGTACAGCAGGGGATGTCCACGAGCTAATGGATGGATATTGAATTTTATTCTGGCATCGCTTGAATTCATTTTATACCTAGACCGCATATAGTTTTGTACCGTATTTTCTTTCATTATCTTGGCTTCAAATTGCTTGTTTTTTTTTACCTAAAAGTTGACCAAAGGGAACAAAACTGTTGAGCCACACACACACTTACATTTACCAGGATTTCGTGCTCGCACGATGTCTGCTGGCGGACGGGACAGTACCCGCGTGTTTGGTTCGCTTGTGTAGCGCGTCTCCAGGGACGACGGGCACACAGTGAATCCCGCCTCGTTCTTAAATGTGCTGGGATACACTGAAAACGAAAAGATACATTATTAATTATTATTATGTAAGAACGACTTTTTTACTTTACCTAACGACCATCTAAGCCTCTTTAACCGACTGCGGTAAAGCCCAAAGAAGCTTTATATTTGACTTGTTTGTCTCTCTTCCTTAGTTCGCTTGTAACTACAATAATTTTCACCAAGACTATTAAGGGATTAAAACTTTAAAAGGCAAGTAAGAAAATATTTTTCTTTTTGTTAAAAGTCAACATTTTTTTATTGACAATATATCTACTCGTATGCTAACCTCCCTGATGATAGTAAATCACTACGCGGTTCTAACAGGTAAACCAATGGTCAAAGCTATACCTAATCAATATTTTTTTTGCCTGTGGTGGCAAAAGCTTTTGCGCTTTTCTACCTTAGCAATAGTAAAGGTACAAGTCAGGCTACTGCCTACCGTGAAAAAAGTACTTCTTAAACCTCTTTTAAATAAAGACATGTCATAGCGGTTGAAAACTGCAGCGGTTAGTTAGCATTCCAAATCCTTTAAGAATGTGGTAGAAATGATCACTAAAAACGTATAGTTAAGGACCATAACGGCTCCAAGTGGAATTGGATGAATCATAATACGGTGTTGAGTGTTACTGGAGTACAAAAGTGACGGTAATGCAAGTCAAAGTTCCTTAAACATTATTCGTGAAATTATTCATTCCTATTTTCTTTACTAAGTGATTCTTAGTATGCTGATGAATATTCACGCCAAGAAGTGTAGTTACGATCAAGTAACTTTTCTATTAAATTCACTCAGACGACAAAGGGATGAACACAAGCTATCAAAGGATTCTGTTATATAATTTTTGTGTGAAACAAATGGTAAATTTTATAGTAAAATATAGACCTTTACAGAAATAGTTACTATTATTTAAGATAACGCTCCGAAACTATATAACTTTTTTTATTAAATTTAAAATAAAGAATAGTAAAAAATGTAGAAATATTAAATGTGCAGTTGCTATTTAACTAGCAAATTTGACTAAAAAAATAGATAATGAGTTGTAAAGTGGTCTCATTCTCCTACTCTTATCCCAATTAATTGGAGTCGCTACAATATGTACTCTTCTTTCGTAGTATATATTGTAAAAGCTATTTGCCAATAATTTTATGACCGGCCGCCTGCCTGACGTCAAACCTCCTTGGAAATGTAATTGTTCACCAAACGGTTTCAAGTGAAATTGGCCCAGGTCGATATAAAGCTCTTAGTCGTCTTTTACGACATCCACGAGCAAAGTAAGGGTTGGTAGTATTCGTAGCCGCTACCACACAGCATTATTACATCACACATACATGGGATAGTAAATGCAAAATTATAGATATAAGCCATCGCTCTTGCGTTTGATTATTCTTTTAATAAAAAAAACTTTATATAATGAAATATAGAATGCACCTGTGCGTCGTACTGTTTGCCATTGATATTAGATCCAATAGCTATGGCAGCTGTAGATCACTATTCTAATACATACTCTATATACAGGGTGTCCCAAAATTCAACGATAAGCCGGCACCAGCAGGTGGACCTACATATGACTACTCGAGAACAAAAAAGAAAAAAATTCTACCTCGATTTTTTTTTTCATTACGACAAAAAAATCGATTTCTTTAAAAATCGACATCTTTTATTATATTATTAAGTGCCATTGCTACAATTTTACAAGTAATTCTGTGATTTTTTTGTATTGGTAAGGTAAGTAGCACTACTATCGATCACAACCATTAAAAATTCCAGAATATCTATAGTTTTTACACAAAAATCAACCAAAACTATGTTTTTTTCATAAATTATGTAAGATTTTGACTTTCAGCTCACTTTCACTCATCACAGTGAAAAAAAAAAGTATGGACACTACTGTGGCAAATAGTATTAAAAATTGGCGCAACTAACTACAATTCTAAAATGGTATAACATTCTAGGCAAACTAGCCACCAAAATATACTTAGGTGTACTATTTCAAAATAACAACCATATTTCGAAAAATTTTAGTGTTGATAGTAATCACTTTTACTATGTAGCCCAAATGTTTTTGTTGCAAGTTCTCAGAATTTGAATGAGACATGTGCGTAGTCCATAAGATAACATAAGTTAGACAGAGATAGAGAGATTATACGTTAGAGGGAGATAGATAGATGCTAATTGTTTAGTAACATTAATGCAGGTAGAGAAGTAATTAATGTCCTCAGCAGCACAGCAAGTCAGTACGCTCTACTTCTTTGTTTACTGCACACCGTTCTGTTTTAATTAAAGTGGCTCTGGTACTAACGACTTTGGATTGAATTAAGTGACCTGGAAATTGACCTGACTTGGCATTATTTTAGACTGTGATTTTGTGTTTTTTTAAAGAAGTTTTGCCTTATTTTCAAGTGTTTATCATTCATTATGCCGCTACCATATACAGCGTTAGAATACGCTAATATGCACCTAATTTATGGAGAATGCCGATGCAATGCCAACGCTGCTAGCAGATTATATCGAGCAAGGTACCCTACTCTTCAAAGGTATCCGGATTATCGCGTATTTGCATCAAGCATTTTCGGAGGGTCGTATACCATCTGACAGGAGAAACGCTGGAAGACCTAGATCGGAACACGATGAAGAAGTTCTCAATGAAATAGAAAGCGATACAACTACCTCTGTACGTGCCATATAAGTAGCAACGGGAATTCCAAAAAGTACTGCACATAGAATTTTAAAACGTCACCAGTTTCATCCATATCATTACAGGCGCGTGCAGGCGTTATTACCGCGGGACTATCCACTGCGGGTCGCATTTTGCCGTGTAATGCTGCAAAAACACAGGGAAGATCCCCAATTCTTAGACAAAGTTTTATGGTCGGATGAAACAACCTGCAATAAAGATGGCTATTTAAATCTTCACAATCTTCATAGCTGGAACAATGAAAATCCGCACCTGGTGAGAGAAGACAAATCCCAATATCAATTTAAGGTTAAGGTTGAACTTCTTACAAAATGAGTTACCAGGATTATTAGAAGACGTGCCCTTAAGTAATTTGCAAAACATGTGGTTTCAAAACGATGGTTGCCCAGCTCACTATGCCCGCCCTGTGCGAGAGTACTTAGACCAAGAGTACCCAGGGCGTTGGATCGGGCGACTTGGTCCTATCTTATGGCCACCCCGTTCACCTGATCTAAATCCCCTGGACTTTTTCTATTGGGGTTGTCTAAAGGACAGAGTCTACTCAAAACCCATTGCAACCTTGGACGAGCTTCGCCAAAAAATAATTCAAGCTGTGGATCACATGAACAGAATCAGATATGCAAGAAAAATAAAACGTTCATTTTTAAGGCGATGTCGTGCCTGCATTACTGCCAATGGCAAACAATTCGAACATTTATTGTAATTTTAATAATATAGTAAATTCTAATCTCTCTATATCTATCTCTGTCTAACTTATGTTATCTTATGGACTACGCACATGTCTCATTCAAATTCTGAGAACTTGCAACAAAAACATTTTGGCTACATAGTAGAAGTGATTACTATCAACACTAACAATTTTCGAAATATGGTTGTTATTTTGAAATAGTACACCTAAGTATATTTTTGTGGCTAGTTTGCCTAGAATGTTATACCATTTTAGAATTGTAGTTAGTTGCGCCAATTTTTAATACTATTTGCCACAGTAGTGTCCATACTTTTTTTTTTCACTGTGATGAGTGAAAGTGAGCTGAAAGTCAAAATCTTACATAATTTATGAAAAAAACATAGTTTTGGTTGATTTTTGTGTAAAAACTATAGATATTGTGGAATTTTTAATGGTTGTGATCGATAGTAGTGCTACTTACCTTGCCAATACAAAAAAAATCACAGAATTACTTGTAAAATTGTAGCAATGGCACTTAATAATATAATAAAAGATGACGATTTTTAAAGAAATCGGTTTTTTTGTCGTAATGAAAAAAAAAATCAAGGTAGAATTTTTTTCTTTTTTGTTCTCGAGTAGTCATATGTAGGTCCACCTGCTGGTGCCGGCTTATCGTTGAATTTTGGGACACCCTGTATATAAAAACAAGTTATTATACCTACTAATATACAGAGCACAGACATTAATGTCGATATGACAGATTCCTTCAGATTCATATACTTTATTAAACTTAGTACCCCCCCGGACTTTTGACGGGAATTTGAAAACGTCATGTGGTGCTCTTGTATTATATTCGATATCTTAGTGTTTTAACGTGTTATATTAGATAATTTTGATGGCATTTTATGTTATATGAAGCCGCGGAACTACTGGGATGTAGTGAATATCATATAAAAGTGCTTTACAACGTTTTCGTTTTTCATCAATGTTCCCACAAGATACCATTAACAGTGTGGCCATTGCACTGTTAATGGCGACAATTTGACTTAGACAATGACTAACTTGAAAGACTAAAAACGTGAAAATATTTATAACTTGACACTGGCACCAATAGCTCGTAGGTATAAGTAGCTGATTGCCAATACACAAAGAGAAGAAGAAGAAACTTAGTACCCGGACTTTTGACGGGAATTTGAAAACGTCATTTGGTGCTCTTGTATTATATTCGATATCTTAGTGTTTTAACGTGTTATATTAGATAATTTTGATGGCATTTTATGTAATGTAATGTGAGGGAACTGCTGGAATGTAGTGAATATCATATAAAAGTGCTTTACAACGTTTTCATTTTTCATCAAAATTCCCACAAGATACCATTAACAGTTTTGCCATTGCACTGTTAATGGTGACAATTTGACTTATACAATGACTAACCTGAAAGACTAAAAACGTGAAGATATTTATAACTTGACACTGGCACCAATAGCTCATATAAGTAGCTGATTGCCAATATATAAAAAGAAGAAGAACTTAGTACCCAAAAAATATTCTTTGACTGTTTTACATTATTTTTATAGGTAGCATGCAAGCCCTATTAATGTATTTTAATAATTCAACGTTCTAGCTATTATTAATTAGTGTGAAACAATTAAAACTAACTTGAACCTTACGTAAAAGATGGCTTCAACATCAACGATTGTAATTAAAAATTATTATAATAGTCCAGTTTCTCCTTGACCTTTGAATACAATAATTAATTACGACGAATTTAGAAATCGCCGTTTGATTCATAAGCTCATTTAGACACAATTAATATTGTTACCAAACGCATACCATACGACCTCAAAGCGCAGAGTAAACCAATAACGAATGAATACAAATTGTGTTTAATAACAAGAGACTAAGATCGTGCGAAAAAATCTAATAGCATTGTTCTTTTCAAGGAAACAGGTTACCTTCTGTTATTTTAAGACTCGAGAAAACGAAAAATTATAATTTGTCATTTGGAATACAATAGCCTAGAGCGGTTATATTTTTGTGGAGTGGGTCAGTGGCGAGAATCTCCTCATTGACCTACTCTGCCGACGCGACGGCGGGGGGAATTATTCAGCAAATATACACCTGAAGCGGACCTAGTAGTGGCAGTAGGTTATCCTACTAACCCGGGTGGGAAAAGGGTAACCTGCCGGGCGTACCACCGACTATAAGTACTACACTACAATATAAAACGTGAAACAACACACCAAAAGCAGTTATACTCGAAAATTCGAAATACGTGAGCGTGGTATAGTAGGTAAATTTCCTTCCTTTTGTGGAGGATACCTGAGCCCAGCAGTGGGACGTCCCACGTATCAACCATCATCAGCCCATATACGTATATGGGCTGATGATGATGATGGTGGTCTACATTATCAATCTAGGTACTATTTTACCTAGGATATGTCATTGTATAATGAATAGTTTACAACATGTGAGGCTAGAAAGCCTAATACCCTATTATAGAAATAATAAAATCTATTTATAAATATTTTACTACTTTTTTCGGCTTCTACTAATGTACAATGGGGGACTTTTGACGGGAATTTGAAAACTTCATGTGGTGCTCTTGTATTATATTCGATATGTTAGTGTTTTAACGTGTTATATTAGATAATTTTGATGGCATTTTATGTAATATGAAGCGGCGGAACTACTGGGATGTAATGAATATCATATAAAAGTGCTTTACAACGTTTTCGTTTTTCATCAAAATTCCCAACAAGATACCATTAACAGTGTGGCCATTGCACTGTTAATGGCGACAATTTGACTTAGACAACGTTTAACATGAAAGACTAAAAACGTGAAAATATTTATATAACTTGACACTGGCACCAATAGCTCGTATATGTAGCTGATTGCCAATATATATATAAGAAGAAGAAGAAGAATGTACAATGGGATTTGTTTGTTTGAACTTTTGAAATCAAGAAATTGGAGTGAAATTTTTTCATGTCTTATTTCTATTTAATTAATTTTGAATATTTAATTGGATGTAGTATCTGAATTATAATTATTAGGTATACACTGTTAGGATGTTAACTTTAACTGCCGGGTTGGCAACCGATGTCAAGAAATTAGTGGCTAATCTAATCGCGATGGGGAGGGAATACTGTGGGTTATGGAGTCACGAACAGGCGGGATGTATCCAGACCATAGCATACCATAAACAAGGGATTTTAACTTGGTCGAATTAAAATAATATGTTGAATGAATGAAACTAAATTGATGGATTAAAATTGAATAAAATCGTACAATTATTCGTTTCTAGTGGCCATTAATGAATTTTCCTCTATTTCCTTAGATTAATCTCGTTTCATAGCATATGATTTAAAGAATTACGCATTTATAAATATGTTTTTCCTCTGTCGCTTTTTATAATATTAGTTTTACCAAACTTTATATTTAATTATTATTTGAATTTTACCTTAAGTTTTAATTAGATATTACATTTCAACACATAATGGAGTCAAGTGGAGAAGTTCAAATATTTATAATAAATCGTGATAAAAAAATGAAATTATTATCTGTATCTATAAAAGAGGATGTTTGTATATATGATATCGCTAAACTCAGAAACTATATGACCGATTATTATGAAAATTAGTATGTATATGTATTTTTTCACGGAGAAGGTTTATATGCCATTGATGTAACTCGCTATCAGGCGGTGCTGCGATATATCAACTTCTATTCTATCAGGCTGGGTTTGCTAGTTCATAATAAAAGAATTTCTTTATTGCTCGCCGAGCACGCAATGCCGCAAAATTAAAGAGTCAAATTTTCTTCTTCAGTTTCAATATATCCATGATAATACTTAGTTACACATACATACATATCATCACGCTATATCCCTTGCAGGGTAGGCAGAGAGAACAGAGTGCCAGAGAACTCTATCTTTGCATACTTCACTCGCTTCCTCAACATTCATAATTCTCTTCATACACGCTCGCCGGTTTCGGCGACTCTTGACTCCACCTTCCTTCAGTACATGACCGATCTGGTCTAGGTAGGTTAGTTTCAGTCTCCCTCGGTAGCTACATCTTTCCACTTTCGCATTGTATATCTTCTTAACCAAACGTTCGTTCGGCATTCTTTCTACGTGTCCGAACCATCGGAGCATTCCCTTTCGCATCTTTACACCAATACTCTCTTTCATACCTACTCGCTCTCTTACGTCGTCGTTACGAATGCGGTCGGTCAGCCTAACTCCACAGATTTTCCGCAGAGATCTCATTTCGACCGCATTAACTTTACTTTCATACTCTTTTCTGCATACCCAACTCTCGCTTCCATACAGTAATGTTGGGACAAGCACTGCATTATGTATTGCTACACGTGCCTTCTGGCTGAGGTGGTGGCTGCCGAGAAGTTGCCCCAACGCTCCGTTCACTCTATTTCCCATTATTTTCCCATACTTAGTTACATTGTTTTGTAAATTGATACACGTTTTAAATATAACTGATTGCACAGATGAAGTAGTGGTTAAGATACCAATCTACCATGCCAAGTGTCGCGGTTTCGATCCCACACAGGATAATACTTTTTCTACAAATTGTTGTTCTGAGCCTGGATGTAATTTATGTCCGTTAAAATATATGTTTCTAAAGCCCTGCAATATTAGGGTTACTTTCTTAGTCCATAGTCTTTAAAAAAACGTTTATTACATCGATCAGCGAGAGTCGGAAGCCCAACTGAGTAGGTTTGTATTGGTTGGCAGCAGCCTTGCACTCATGGTATTGTAAAGGTCCATGGACAGCAGTGACACTTACCATCAGGTATGCTGCTTGATCGTTTGCCACCATAGACAATAAAAAAATTAATCAATTTTGATAGAAGAAATAGAATACGTCAGTGGCGTTACAAAGACGTAGCAAGTTTTAATACCACTTTTGACGGGAATTTGAAAACGTCATGTGGTGCTCCTGTATTATATTCAATATCTTAGTGTTTTAACGTATTATATTAGATAATTTTAATGGCATTTTATGTAATGTGATACGGCGGAATTACTGGGATGTAGTGAATATAATATAAAACTGCTTTACAACGTTTTCGTTTTCCATCAAAATTCCCACAAGATACCATTAACAGTGTGGCCATTGCACTGTTGATCGCAACAATTTGACTTAGACAATGACTAACTTGAAAGACTAAAATCGTGAAGATATTCATAACTCAACACTGGCACTAATAGCTCGTATATGTAGCTGATTGCCAATACATAAGAAGAAGAAGACGTTTTAATACATAATACGTATTTAAATAACAAACTCATAACGATATATCATAAACTGATTCTGTATATATGTTACCTAAATAGCGTCAGGAAGTTACTCACCCAAAGGTCTATCTGGGTCATGTCGGCGGCTGCAGCACTTGTTACCCATGGCGCGGCCCGCCTTACGCCGCGCCAAGCCGCTCCTGCAATATAAACACTTTTATTAACATCGTAACAAAAGGTACAAAAGGCTTTTTGAAATAATAAAAGCGGAAGAAATGTCGGCCATTTAAAATTAAAAATGATTTCGGGTACATTATTCATTTAATGAATACGTAACATGCGTCCTTGATGATATAAGTATGTGTGTCATAAGAAACTGTTGGTCTATTGGAACAATCATCATCATCATCTCAGCTCACATATGTCCCACTGTTGGGCTCGAGCCTCCTCCATAACGGGAGGGAAATTGTCCTACTATACTACGCTGGTCAGACGTGTTGGTATAGGGTTTAGTTTCTAGTTTTCCTTCTCTTGCATAGATGTTATATGCGTTTAATATACCTTATTCGTCTCTGACGATCACCCACGGGTAAGATAAGGAGTGGTGAATTGGTGAATTCTTACTCCGTCATAACACGGAAAACTTCAAAAAACTGTAATAAAATTATCGTAATCTAGTAGAACAAACATCCAAATAATGTTAAGGATACAATTTTCACGTAGGAAACTATTTTATGGGATATATGTTTGAAGAAATTATCGTTAACAGCATGGTTATAACAGCTGTCGGTACGCATACCATGAAATGGAGTGTTAATTCTGCTAACAACCTCTGAGCCAAAAGGCTTGAATCTAAAAAGATACTGATTTTCAGTATCAACCTCCTCAAATAACTTGGTTCGTTAAGAATAAATTAACTAGATTACATGTCAATTATAGCTCATAGAATACGTTCTAAACAGACATTTTGTAGACATTTTCCAACAAAAAAGTTTGCATACCTCATGAGGAAATCGGATTCACCCAACTGCGTTAACTTTTTTTATTGCTAATGGTTGCAAACCAGCAAGCAGCACACCTGACGGCAAGTGTCACTGCCGCTGCACACCTTTGCAATACCAAGGGTATAACTAGGCCGCTGCCTATCAATATAAACCCCAAACCCACCCAGTTGGGCTTACCTGCGGTGTCATTGATGATGTTCAACACTTGTTGATGGAATGTGTCCAGAACCAAGGTAAAAGAGATGAGCTGAAGAAAAACTTTTGCCTTGAAACCTCGGATGTTGATATTGTCCAAACTATTTTGGCGGATCCAGCATCCGAGGCTGCAAAGCAGTTGTGTGACCTGGTTGTGTATCGCGACAATTAATTGTAATGCATACATATATTATTTTATATTAGTGGTAAATGTGTTGGTAAATTTATGTTTAGGGTACGGATGGGGCTTACATATTCATAAAGAATAAAAGTCCCAAATAAATAATGATTTCTAATGTTTACGCAAGTGTTACACCTTTGAAAAAAAAACCTACTTTTACATATTCTATCGCGTTTTTATTTGATTTTTTTAATTTCCAGACGTTTCGAACACTTTACAGTGATCATCAGTCCTCCCGTGACCATGATCACTGTAAAGTGTTCGAAACGTCGGGAAATTAAAAATCAAATATAAACGCCATAGAATCCATAAAAGTAGTTTTATTTCAAACCCTTCAATAAATAATAATGAATTACTAATATTATAAATGCGAAAGTAACTCTGTCTTTCTGTCTGTCGCTCTTTCACACCAAAACTACTGAACAGATCTAAATGAAATTTGGTACACAGGACCTGACAAAAGACATAGGCTACTTTTTTTTTTTTTTTTTATTTTTTTTTTTTTTTTTTTTTTTTTAATTCGCCGGCAAAGGAGTGCTGTTGGCGGTGTCGTTGGACATCGCCAACGCCTTCAATAGTCTGCCATTCAGCTGCATCAGGGAGGCACTCCGGTTCCATGGAGTGCCCCTGTACCTTAGGCGGCTGGTGGCAGACTATTTGGAGGGGCGCAGTGTCCTCTACGCGAGCCCCGCAGGGGACATTGTGCGGACGCCCATGTCGTGCGGTGTTCCGCAGGGGTCAGTTCTGGGGCCGACTCTGTGGGACATCGGTTACGACTGGGCGTTAAGAGGGAGTCTCCCCCCCGGGCTGAGCGTTATTTGCTATGCTGACGACACGCTCGTCACAGCCCGGGGCAGGACACTCGAAGAGGCGGCGAGCCTGGCCACTCTCGGCACCGAGGAGATGGTCAGGCGAATTGAGGCGCTGGGGCTCAGGGTGGCCCTAAACAAGACGGAGGCCCTACTATTCCATGGGCCCCGTGTGAGGCTGCCCATCGGCGCCTCGTTAGTCGTCAACTCCATCCACATCAGTATCCAGGCCCATATGAGGTACTTGGGCCTGGTGCTCGACGGGCGATGGTGGTTCCGGGAGCATTTCCGTCAAATTGCTCCCCGGCTGGTCGGCGCGGCGTCCGCCCTTTCTCGGCTCATGCCGAACGTGGGCGGACCCAGTTTCGAGGGCCGACGGCTGTATGCGGGGGTGATCCGCTCAATGGCCATGTACGGCGCACCCGTGTGGGCGAGGGCTCTGAACGCCCAGCTCAGGGCGGTGCTGTGGAGGCCACAGCGAGCCATGGCGGTCAGAGCCATTCGCGGGTACCGCACGGTGTCTACCGAGGCGGCATGCCTATTGGCCGGGACACCCCCGTGGGACCTAGAGGCGGAGATGCTCTCCGACCTCTACCGGCGGGTTACCTCAATGCGCGAAGAGGGTGGCTCCCCATCGTTCAACGAGATAGCCACCTGGCGCGAGGACGCCCGCCGAGAAGTCATCGCCCGTTGGGCTACGCGGCTGGAGAGGCCTAGACACGGTGTTTTTACCGTTGAGGCCCTCCGGCCCGTACTGATGGAGTGGATGGAGCGGCGGCACGGAGTCCTCTCTTTCCGGTTGGTGCAGGTCTTGTCGGGGCATGGTTGCTTCGGCAAGTACCTGCACACGGTCGTGCGGAGGGAGTGGACTCCGTCCTGCCACCATTGCAGTAGCGACGAGGACACGGCGCAACATACGCTCGAGGTATGTTCGGGCTGGGACGGGCAGCGCCGTGACCTCGTCGCTGTCATCGGTGCCGACCTGACGCTGCCGACTGTTGTGCGAGCAATGGTCGACAGCGTCAGGAATTGGGACGCGGTCGCCGCCTTCTGCGAGGCTGTCATCTCGCAGAAGGAGGCGGCGGAGCGGGCCCGGGAGGATTCCCGTGACCCGGGCCGCCGCCCGCGGCCGGGGCGGCGCAGGCGCGAGTACCTGCGCCTGGTGCCGCCCTAACCGAGGCTTCGGGTGATCGGACCGGGGAATTGTCCGATCACCCGACGTGAGGCCACCGCGTGAGGACGACGCCTCGACGGCGAAAGCTGTCGGGGCGTCGACAAGAGAGGAGCCCGAGAGGGCATACCGCCGAGCGGGCCACCGAAGACAAAGATCGGGTACCGGTGGCCCGCTCGCACGGCGAAGAAGAGGTGCTTGCAGGGTGGGTCAATGGGGTTGTGCGCCGCCTCTTCCGTCACCCCGGACCGATTTGGCGGGGTGCGACGTCCATAACCCACCGCAAAAAAAAAAAAAAAAAAAAAAAAAGGCTACTTTTTAATGCAAAAAAAGGGGGTAGAAAAATTGTAAGGAAGTGTCGTCATTTTTAAAGCCAGAAGCTTGAAACTTATTTTTAGGCTATTGATTAGATGTAAATAAATATGATATTATTTGTTTTTTAAATTTACCCTTAAGGTGTAAAATAAAAATAGAGGATGAAAAACTTTAGGAAAGTAACCTTTTACGCGGGCGAAGCCGCGGGCAGAAGCTAGTGAAAAATAAAATAAGGTTTAGATAGATAGGTACGTGTTGATTATAAAGCTCCACACTATCAGAGAGTATATGGGGTTATGTTAACATTATTATCGTTTAGATAACAACCAAAACATCGCACATTAAAACCCTCTTGCTGTATATTTGATGTTATTTATCTATGACATCCAGGCATACAACATTTAATTGCAATATATCCTCATGCCCGTATATAGCCCAAGGCATTCTACTTATCAAGGCTAATCCATAATGATAATCATCTTATGATTATCAACCAACCTTTCTACGCTGTCTACTATTGAATGTAAGGGTTCCCTCACAAATGATGCGATAGTACCACAATCGCCATGCAACGCAGACAGGTTGACCATCGCAGTGAGCGAGGTTTTACAGTTAAATAAGTTAGTTGATGTCTAACGTGTGCCAAATACTATAGTAGCTCTTCTAATCTGTGCTACACATGCTGTCTAAAATGTAGTTCAGTATAAATTAGCAGTAGGAATACATTTATATTTTTTAATATTTTAATTATTTTTTTATAACTTTGCAAGTTATTTGCTACAAATTAATGTTGTAGTGAATTTGTTTTAATCATTATTTTATATTGATATTTTATTATTTATTTTATATTTAATAGCTATTGCAAAGGTCCATGGGCGGCAGCGACACTTACCATCAGGTGTACTGTCACCATAAGGTTTAAAAAAAAATTTAGTGGAAATTTTCTGAAAATGTTATGTTTTACTTCTATTTACTCTATAAGCGAAAAAAAAACACATGAGTAGGTAAATAATTAAAAATACTTGGAACAGAAATTTGTATCCCGGACATTTACGTATCAAATTATCGTAACCATTACCTTGAACAATATTCATTCATATAAATATATCATCAACTTGCGTCCTACACATACATAGGTATATAAATTATAAATAAAACATTTTCTCTTATGATATCAATATGTTATGTAAAAACATATTGACTGATTACCTCAACTGTTGCATGAAATAGGTCTTTAAAAGACGTTCTATTTGCTATGATAAACATTAGATATAAATAGATTTTGATATACGTACGTTTCCGTGATCTAATCGTTTTGTAATGAAGCTAATTAAGAGTTATAATAATCATACATATCTTTTTATAGCAACTGTCATATAAATATTTATCATTGATGTTTAGCAATATTCTTAGTTATCATTCGCGGGGCAACATACTTCAACGAAATAATCTTATATTTAATAATTCATCATTCTCCTACTTTTATCCCAATTACTTGGGGTCAATACAATATGTACTCTTCTTTCATAGTACATATTTTAAAAGTTATTGGCAATAGTTTTATGCCCGGCCGCCTGCCAGACGTTAACCCTCCTTTTTTTTTTGTGGACTATGGATGCGTCTCGCCCGGCCAAATCGGTCCGGGGTGACGAGAAGGCGGCGCGTGACTCCCATAGACCCACCGTAAAACTCCTCTCTCTTCGCCGTGCGAGCGGACCACCGGTACCCGATTTTTGTCTTCGGTGGTTCGCCCGGCGGTTTACCCTCGCGGGTTCCACTCGTCGACGCCCCGACAGATTTCGCCGTCGGGGCGTCGCCCTCACGCGGTGGCCTCACGTCGGGTGACCGGACAATTCCCCGGTCCGATCACCCGAAGCCTCGGTTAGGGCGGCATCAGGCGCAGATACTCGCGGACGTCAACTCTCCTTGGGAATGTAATTGTTGACCAAACGGCATCAGATGAAGTTGGCCCAGGTCATTATAAGTCTCTTAGTCGTCTTTTACGACATCCACGAGCTAAGTAAGGGTTGGTAGTATTCGTAGCCGCTACCGCACAGCTTTTATATTTAAAATATAAATATTTCTACCAGAATGAGATGTCCACATCTCATATATGTATAATAATTATATTTAATAATACATATATGAGAATTATACATATATGAGATGTCCAATTCTGGTTTAAATATTTATATCATGAATACTTCGCCAACGATTCGGATGAAATTATATATTTAGATAGTTTTTTGCTACTCTTACTTAAACTTTTGCCCCTATTCTCATGACCAAGCTCAATAGCGCCTAGTGTGCTATGGAGCGAGCTATGCTTGAGATTTCTCTCCGAGATAGAATCCGTAATACGGAAATCCGCAGAAGAACGGGTATAACCGACATAGCACGAATAATTAGCACGCAGAAGTGGCAAAGGGCAAGCCACATCGCTCAACAAACCGATGACCGTTGGAGAAGAAAGTTTCTCGAGTGACGACCGCGTATCGGACGTCTCAGTGTTGGTCCAAAGCCCACGCTCAGATAAACATTTTGAAAATTATAGCACGGGTAACTCTTCTCAATATCGTAATATCTAGAGTACTATAAAAGACCTTTTACCGATACTCAGTTCTTGTCTCAATGCAAAATGTATTCTCTGGGGTTGCAATAAGTATTCTTCTTCTATCGTACGGCAAAAGTTATTGGTTTTATTACCGACCGCCTGCCTGATATCAACCTTACTTGGGAATATAATTGTAGACTAGATGGCATCAGGAGTGGGCCGGGTCGATATTAAGCTCTTGGTCGTCTTTTACAACAACCACGTGCAGTGTAAAGATTGGTAGTGTACGCAGCCGCCACCACATAGCACAAAATTTTCATGATAATATGAAAACAAGCCCTTGAGGGTAGAAATGTGGTTAAAAAGTGAGCCAATATTTGTATAGGTACTTAGTCTCTGCGCAAAAGCAGCCCGGTATCGCCATTTAGCACCTAGTAAATTATAAATATTGCGATCATTTGATTAATAGCACTAAGTATATAAGTTTATTGTAACATTGATAGCAACTGACACCTGTAGCATAAATAATCAGACTTATGATAAATATGATGAATGTGTTTCCTCTAAGTTCAAGGGTTAGAATGACCACGCCGATGTCCGTTATCGCTCGCTATTGATGCTAATGAACTTCTAGCAATTTTGTACCAACATTTTGATAACAGTACAAGGATAACATTTTATTAGGAACGTTTTAATAATAATAATAATTACACAGCCGGGCAATATTACAACGTAGCAAATTATTGCTTGTTATTAAAATTAAGTTTTTATTACAAGATCGCGTGTTTTTTAGCAACTTTAATATTTTTAATGTAAATATATGTGTACCTTACCTAGTCTTTTTTTGTTTTTTTTTTATTGCACGTGGTGGCAAATGAGCAGACAGCACGCCTGATGGTAAGTGCTACTGCCGCCCATGGACCTTTGATCGAAGGTATAGCTAGGCCGCTGCCTACCAATACAAACCCCAAACCCACTCAATTGGGCGTTCGGCTCTCTCACTCACCGAACGAAGGGCAATAGCACGTTGCCATTACTCAGACGTCGATCTTCTGCGAGAGTGTGGTACTATCCCGGACGGACCGGCCCGTGGCTGTAGACAGACAACTGTCAACAGCGTGGTCCTACCACTACGAGTCTAATAGTCATTAATATGCTACTATTGTGAGGTCCAAGATTTGAAATCTGGATGGAACGGCAAAAGTTGTTGTGAGGTTTTCAAGATACTTAATACATTTTGCAAGGATTATCTAAAATAATTCTGACTGACAGGCTCAAAGTTAGGATCGTTGCCCCGTCAATTGTAATAGGCTCTCGTATTACGCGGATTAAAAGATTGGATGAAGAAATGTTTAGTGAAATGAGTATGTTACATTTCTGCTTACCACTTCAGGGATAACAGCGAATAATGTAAACAAATAAATGTCTTTGGGGTTTTAATGTCAACTATATCCGTGAATACGATCTTAAGTTACATAAATTTCATCAATCCCGAACACTGTCCGTTCATATAGAGACGTAAATATATCCACAATTTGTCTATTGAACTATAAGATCTCATCTGTCATAAGATGGGATCATTATGGCTGCCCATCAGCACAGTTCCAGACTTATATCTCATCAGAGACAGACTTATGATCCACTCGTAAATTACGTCACACATTAAGGCGATCAACGAGGAAGGTATCTATGTCTATGTATGTATAAGAACAGATGAAATGCCATTGACTATAACTAAATTCATATATCACAGTTTAGCTCTGATTATCAATGTTGAAGCAATATTCAACATTGATTTTCTCTTGCGTCTCATAACATAGTCAACTAATGTTGTGTTAAATTCTATTGCTACCGCATGCTTCAATAATTTCGATGACTGGTTTGTCTACAGTCTACACTTAACTAGTGTGGTTAAGGAGGTTAAATAACAGTCAGCCAACTTTAACAGTTACTAATGAAGCCTCTATATCATCGTAAAGACCTAGAAAAACCGAACATATTATTATGTTCAAACACTTAACTGGGGTAATAACTATGTAAATATAACTCAATGTAAGTATCTAGTTATCGTATAAACATATAAACGTTTAATAACGTTATCGATTTTCGAATGATAAATTCTATGTATATATTTAGCCCAGTAGAGTAATTCCCACGCTATGAAGTTATCGATAACAGGTGATGTATCGATGTGACAACTGTTTGTTCATGATAAAACTGTGATTTATATAGGACTTTTAATCATCCAAAAATAGGGTGAAATATAAACCAGGATAAATAGTTGGGACAGCGTGCATTGTGATAAATATTTAACGAGTTTAAAAAGAAATGACTTGGTGAAATTTGCTGGGAGTCATTGGATACGGACGGGAGGGTTGAGGGATCAGGGAGGCTTAAATCCAGCAGTGGCCGCCGAAACACTGAATTATGATGATGACGATAAAGAGAAATTCGTTATCTAAATCCTACCTATGTACTTGAATAAAATTTACTTTCTTCATAGATATTCTGGGAACATATAGCTTTGCATTTATAGATATTTTATATTAACACTAGCTTCTGCCCGCGGCTTCGCCCGCGTAAAAGGTTACTTTCCTAAAGATTTTCATCACCTATTTTTCTTTTACCCCTTAAGGGTAATTAATGTCATATTTATTTATATCTAACCAATGGCCTAAAAAGAGGTTTCAAGCTTCTGGCGCTTACGATAATTCCTTACAACTTTTCATCCCCCTTTACAACCCTTTTTTTGCATTAAAAAGTAGCCTATGTCCTTTGTCAGGTTCTAGACTGTCTGTGTACCAAATTTAATTTAGATCGGTTCAGTAGTTTTGGCGTCAAAGAGCGACAGACAGACAGAGTTACTTTCACATTTATAATATTAGTAAGGATTTTTAGTCTACTAGAAGATACGTGCGAATACGTTAGTAGGTACAGGATTTATTACGTGTATAACTACAATCCAGCATCGATACGTTTGACTTTTTTGACGTTGAGATTTAAGAAACATAAATTTTAAAGTTGTTACATATTTTCATTATGTAATGTTTACAGAAGGAATACAATCTTCAAAATGGCGTCTCAGATGTTAAAATCGTTGGAGATTTATGAAAAACATTTCATATGCATACAATCTCATCTTTAAGAGGTAGGTAATATATATATATATATGTATATACACTACCGTCCAAAAGTTTGGAAGCAGCAAGGTAAAATCGAATAAAACCAAACTAAGTCATTTAAATTTAAATGTATTGATAAAAAAATAAAGAACAAACAGAAACTAACTTAAACAAAATAAAAAAATAATATACAATGGTAAATTAGATTAAATTTTAGCTTCATCAAAGTGTCCACCTTTCTCCTTTATAATCTTCTCACATATTCTGGGCATTCTATTAATCAATTTTTTAAAATAATCTTTATCTAATTTGTTCCATTCGTTCTCTAATAGCTGCCACAAATGTTCTGAGCTCGTAGGACAACGACTTTTCACCCTCCTGTCAAGTTCATCCCTAACAAGTTCAATGGGAGAAAGATCAGGGGATTGAGATGGCCATTGCATGATGTTTAAAATGTTTTCAGCTTTTTTCTTGTTTAAAAAGTTCTGGCACAATTTAGACGAATGCTTAGGATCATTATCCTGTTGAAAAATGAATCCAGAACCAATGAGACTTAGTCCACTGGGTATGGCAGAATCTTGGAGAATTTTTAAATAGCCTTCCTTGTTTAATTTTCCGGTTATCCTCACAAGATTGCCGGGTTTACTGTTGCCAAAACACCCCCAAACCATGACATTACCACCACCATGTTTGATGGTAGGCACTGTACATGCCTCTGAAGCCCTCTCTTCTTTTGACCGGCGTACAAAGACACGTCTATTGGATCCGAAAATCTGAAATTTTGATTCGTCACTCCAAAGGACATTTTCCCATTGTTCTATAGTCCAGTTTTTATGCGCTTTTGCCCATTCTAGTCTATTTTTCTTATGTCGATTTGTTAGTTTGGGTTTTTTAGCAGCAACACATCCTCTTAATCCCGCAGACAGTAAGCGTCTTTTAACAGTAGTTGTTGAAATGGGTGTTTCTCGCGTATCATTCAGAGCTGCAGTGATCTGTGGTGCAGTTAAGCGTCGATTCCGTTTAGAAAGAACTCTAATGAAGTTGTCCTCTTGATTTGTTGTGGATTTGGGCCTACCAGATCTCTTTCTATCTTCATTTTTCCCCGTTTCTTGTTTTCTAGCAAGGGTATAGTGGACACCTTTACAAGAAATTCCGAGCCTTTCTGCGATTTGACGTTCACTGTATCCTTCCTCGCGTAGAGTGCAAATAGCGCTTCGCTGTTCAAGCGTGATTTGCTTGCGTTTTGCCATTTTCAGAAGAAAAAATACGGTCAAAGTAGTAGCCGATATCTTTCGAATACAGACAATGTTAATATCACAACTTTCACGTGCCAATGCTCAAGTGCGACTGAATAAGGTCTAAAAAAGTTAAAACCAGCAAACATTATCAATAAAACTACACCATTGCATAGGATAAAGTAGCCGACGGATTAAGTCATAAAACACGTGTTTCGTCAATATTAAGGAATTCCATAAAACTTGATGAATGTAGGATAATAATCCTTTTGTGTTTGTGTAGACAGTCGTAAAAGGTTGTAAAACTTAAGATTATTGCTAATTTTTACCGCTATTAGTCGGCATTTATTTGTTTTGTTTGAAAACAGGTGTGCTTCCAAACTTTTGGACGGTAGTGTATATGTACATCATTGTCACAGTTGAAGACGTAAAATTTTTAGGATGAACTGAAACTACAGTAAAGTCTTCATAACTACTGGGCGAATATGGTATGCGGTACGTTTATCCTATTTTGCTATAATAAGTACAATTGTATCCGTGTGGTGACGGAGTAAGAATACAATTCACCACCCCCTGTCTTACCCGTGGGTGATCGTAAGAGAGGACTAAGGGATATAAACATATAACATCTATGCAAGAGAACGAAAACTCGAAACAATACCCTATACCAACACATCTGACCAGCGCGGTATAGTAGGTTAACTTCCCTCTCATTACGGAGAAGGCCCGAGCCCAACAGTGGGGCATATATGGGCTGTGATGATGAAGTACAATGGAATAGCTTAAACATCGTGTAATTGTAATCCATTTTTAACTAAAACCATAACGTAGAATGACTTCATATAAAACAACAAAACGGAAATGCTTAACAAGACATGTGCGACTTTCAATACACCAGCGAAGTTCCGGTTTTTTATGGACGGCATTTCAAATGAATGATTGGTATATGGTACCCACCTGTCAAAGACACATGACTACGTAACAGTTTGTAACCACACTTGCATGACTTAGCATAATAATATAATGCACTCCATATATAAATGTTATATTATACTGAGCCACAGATAAAAACCATTAATTAAGATAACGAAACGTGTCAAGCAACTAACGGTTAAACTGGAAGCCAGTTGATTCATAAACCCCAATTCTATTATTAATTTATTCTTTTACTAGCTTCTGCCCGCGGCTTCGCCCACGTAAAAGGTTACTATCCTAAAGTTTTTCAGCCCCTATTTTTATTTTACCCCTTAAAGGTAATACTTTTTTTACGAAATTTTAATGTCATATTTATTTATATCTAAACAATATCCTAAAATAAGTTTCAAGCTTCTGGCTTTAAAAATGACGATAATTCCTTACAACGTTTCATTCCCCTCTACAACCTTTTTTTGCATTAAAAAAGTAAGTAAAGTAGCCTATACCCTTTGTCAGGTCCAGGTCAGGACTATCTGTGTACCAAATTTCATTTGGATCGATTCAGTAGTTTTGGCGTGAAAGAGCGACAGACAGACAGAGTTACTTTCGCATTTATAATATTAGTAAGGATTATTATATATATATATATATATAAATACAAGAACAAGTTAAAGTTGAATTTTTATTATCTCAAATATAGAAAATGTTGTCCATTAACTTGGAAATAGCTTTTAGTTTACATCGCTGTGTGGTAGCGGCTATAATTACTACCAACCCTTACTTTGCTACTGGATGCCGTTTGGTCAACAATTACATTCCTAAGGAGGATTGATGTCAGGCAGGCGGCCGGTCATAAAACTATTGCCAATAACTTTTGTAATATGTTGGAAGAGGAGTACATGTTGCGTCGACCCCAAGTAATTAGGAGGAGGATGATGGTGAGCTTTTAGGTTACAATTTTCACATCCGCAAAATATGAAGATCTGTTAAATTATATCGTATATATCTGTTTCACAGCTTATATGAACATTTCTTCAATTTATACACGCCATACAGCTGGGCATGAGCATTCTTATATCATCAGTATCATTAGTGATTATTGTATTCTTATTTCGTCACCACAGTGTAAATTTAAATCAGCATCTACAAAGGATATATGTATTTTGAAATGCAAATTTTCAAAATAGGTTTATGTCTATAAAAACAATGAGCGGATGACCGAGCTTACCTCGGTATATTTTCTAGTAAGTTGTTTTTAGGAAAATATATTTAGATATTGGAAAATAAAATAATAAAAATTAAAAAAAAAGAAAAATCCAAGGATCGAACCTGGGCTGTTCGGATTAGACTAGGTACTTGAGATTCCAAATGAGCTATTTCTATTCATGATGACAGTGGCCAAATTCGCCTTCATATTAGAATTATATTTTTTCATTGGCTGAAAACACTCGACAAAATGACGTTTTGGTTAAATTTAACCGATCGATTTATCGCCCCCGAAACCTAAGCACAATAAATTTCAAGGAAAACGCTGGTGGCGTTGCCGAGATTCTGAATATATAGAAATATACAAGAATTGCTCGTTTAAAGATATTGGTAAGTTTACGATGTACCCTATTAGAAATATCCTACTGTTAAGTATCAACGGTGACCATCCAGTACATCATTGCAAATCTATTTTTATTTACAGTCTCATACCATATACGCCAAAGTGGTAAGTAAATGTGTAAACACACATGGGTGTGTTTACAACAATACAATTTTTAGCCTCATGTAATGGAGCCTATTAGACTCGCCATAACTGCCAACCGGGCACAGTTCCAAACCTCGAGCGCAAAAGACGCGCTCTGAGAATTTCTCGAGAAAATCATCGAAGACCAGGGCAATCTACTCTGTATTCCCGTCAGCAAATTTTCATGCCTGACTCCTATTTAAAGCCAAGAAACTCACGATCGCTGTAGTATACTTATGACACTGCAAGGCAACCTGGCATGTTTTTATACTTCCTTTTTTATATGAAGTATGATAGTGATCATTCGTTAGATTATGTTTGACGCCCGCCGAGAAGTCATCGCCCGTTGGGCTACGCGGCTGGAGAGGCCTAGACACAGTGTTGTTACCGTTGAGGCCCTCCGGCCCGTACTAATGGAGTGGATGGAGCGGTGGCACGGAATACTCTCCTTCCGGTTGGTGCAGGTCTTGTCGGGGCATGGTTGCTTCGACAAGTACCTGCACGCAGTCGTGCGGAGGGAGTGGACTCCGTCCTGCCTACATTGCGACAGCGACGAGGACACGGCGCAACATACGCTGGAGGTGTGTCCGAGCTGGAACGGGCAGCGCCGTGACCTCGTCGCTGTCATCGGTGCCGCCCTGACGCTGCCGGCTGTTGCGCGAGCGATAGTCGACAGCGTCAGGAATTGGGACGCGGTCGGCGCCTTCTGCGAGGCTGTCATCTCGCAGAAGGAGGCGGCGGAACGGGCCCGGGAGGATTCCCGTGACCCGGGTCACCGCCCGCGGCCGGGTCGGCACAGGCGCGAATACCTACGCCTGATGCCGCCCTAACCGAGGCTTCGGATGATCGGACCGGGGAATTGTCCGGTCACCCGACGTGAGGCCACCGCGTGAGGGCGACGCCTCGACGGCGAAAGCTGTCGGGGTGTCGACGAAAGAGGAACCCGAGAGGGCATACCGCCGGGCGGACCACCGAAGACAAAGATCGGGTACCGGTGGTCCGCTCGCACGGCGAAGAAGAGGTGCTTGCAGGGTGGGTTAATGGGGTTGCGCGCCGCCTCTTCCGTCACCCCGGACCGATTTGGCGGGGTGAGACGTCCATAGCCCACCGCAAAAAAAAAAATGCGTCGATTTTTTACAAGAACGCGTGGTGCTAGAGTAGTACCCAGAACGAGGTAATCTACATATTTATGGTTGCAGGCAGAAAACTCAAAAGCGTATCACCACCATATCTATAACGTTTTTATGACATCATTTTTTTTTTTCAACTTATATATACTACTACTTTATCTTCGTATGTTCTTCTTTTCAGTAATATAAAATTATACTAGTATACAATTTCATAATTATTCATATAAGAAAAATTTACGTATAGGTACATAAAAAGTATGAATTTTAAATTTAACGTTTTCCGTTGTAAACATTGTTACGTTAGTTAACGACATTGTTGTTTGAATTTTGTCAATAGACAGTCCTTGCACAGAATACACAATTATATCCGGCATTAATTCAATGAATAAACCACTATTGTTATAATAAGATTTTTAAATAAACGTATAAAAATACCTTCGCGAGCTTCTGTTTCATCGTTCTCAACTTATACTATTTAGTTTTTATTGCATTCGTGATAAGTTTATGTATTGAATAATACTTTGATGTCTTTATTATAAATGGTTTCGATTCTATTAGAATATTAATATGTAAATTTTAACGTTCCATATGTTCATAAAAAGGCGCGGGACCGTGTTGAATGGCATTCTCGTGGGGAGGCCTATGTCCAACAGTGGACGTTTACGGGCTGATGGATGGATGATGGATGGTTCATAAAATTAAAAATATCCTTAAAGGGATAAATGTGGTTAAAGATAATTCATATAATAGGAAACAATAGGCATATTTTTCTCGTACTATAATGTGTCCACATTCCGTGTAGTGACAGAGTAAGAATACCACCCCCTCTATCTTACCCGTGGGTGTTCCTAAGAGACGACTAAGAGATATAAAACGCATATACATAACATCTATGCAAGAGAAGGAAAACTCGAAATAAAACCCTATACCAACACGCCTGAGTAGCGTGATATAGTAAATAATTTTACCCTCCCATTATGGAAAAGGCTCGAGCCCAACAGTGGGACATTGAGCCGAGATGATGACTATAATGTGTCATAAATATGATATAACAATATCCTCCATACTTTACCGTGAAAGTAGTAAAAATTAACTGAGGGATCAATAGAAGAATGGACAGTAGTAATTTACTAGAAAATTTATAGCAAAAACTGTGATCGCCAATCTTCCTACAAAGCATGGCGATAATGGCACTATGTTCTCCTAGGAAGCTATGCTTCACCATACAATTTACAGTATCACTTAATTAGAAGGTAGTGAGCCAATTAGAATTTAATAGAGACCTGATTTCCTGTTCGCTATTAAGTATTTCTTGGTGGTGAATGCGATTAAGATATTGTTCGGGCATAGTTTCTATCTCAAAACCTCACTGACAAAATCTGACGACCTTACTACAAAGAGGCAGATATATTTTATGTTATCATAAAATAAGCAGTTCACTAAAAATAGATTTTTTAATAATACTAAAATTTACGCAAAGTACGAACAAATCAATTAAGTTTTGTATTCAACGCAGTGCACATCATCATCTCAGCTCATATGTGTCTCACTCCTGGGCTCGAGCCTACTCAACACTAGCAGGAAAATTGACCTACCACACCACGCTGGTCAGACGTGTTGGTATAGGGTTTTATTACGAGTTTTCCTTCTCTTGCATAGATGTTATATGCATATTTCATCCCTTAGTCGTTTTTTACAAACAAATAGAATATAAATGCCAACCAATAGATTTATACAATAAATCCCATAGAAATGTAAGGTATAGTGACAAATTGTTTTCTTAACCTGTCAGTACAAGGGTAATTATCTGTTAGGTTTTTCATAAAGGACTCCTATCTAAGTTGTCATATAATAATATAAAATTTTAAGTACCTATGTAACCTACGATATAAAAACAACTATAATTATCAAAATTCATTATGATGAATCCGAGGAGCCCAAACTTGATGAGTTTACTAATAGGCAAACCAGGATTTGGTCTACTACTTTCGAGCTCCATCATCTTATCAGCTTAGTGGTATCTGTGTTTTTCAAATGTTAAGTTATATGTTTAAAAGTAAAATAAATAACCATTATGCATCTTAGATCCTCACGACAGCTAACAAAGAGCTGGTGACCTTGAAACGCTTGAACAGATATTTATAAAACGTAGCCAAAAATCATCTTGATCACATCACCTTTAAAGAATAAGAGAACCGCATCATAAACGGTTTATTCGTTTAACAGCTACGATGCTACAGACAGACACACAGACACATTACTTTATAACACTCCTCTTTTTGGGTCGAAGGTTAAAAATATTTGTTATACCTGATATGATTCACTTTTATCATCACTGCTCATTTCGTACAATCACTATATATTAGAAGATATACAAAATAACTTAAGTAGTTAGTATATTTAAAATAAAACTAGTTTTACGGATTCCATCGCGTTTGTATATGAATTTTAATTTCCTGACGTTTCGAACACTTTATAGCGTTCATGGTCACAGGAGGACAGTCCTCCCGTAAACCTTGTTAATATAGTTATGAATGGGAAAAAAAACTTGAATAAAAAAGCATGTAAATCCGAATAAGCGATTTTCGTGTGAAAAGAACAAATGGCCATAGACCTTGAGTTTTATAATATGTATAGATGCATGACTAAACTAGATAATCAAATCATGTCCATTTAATGTTATCACAATAATGGTTGGGTCGTAGCGAACTGTATTTTATTTATATTCTCCAACGTCACTAAATTATTCCTCAATGCCATCTTCACGTTTGAGACAAATGCTAAGGGCAATGAAGTAAACGAAAAGGGCTTAAATATAAATTATAAGCATCCATCTAAATGTTGTCTCTCGTCTCCTTCAATGATCTTGAATGTTGAAGAATATTGTCGGTAGGTACACTAAAGGGGTAGTAAATAATAATAAAAACCGTAAAAACGATTTTATTGCTTCGTATTAATGTAAATTTCGTCGATGAAATCTAATCCACTGTAATCGTACATCATTCATTCATTCTCCTACTCTTATCCCAATTACTTGGGGTCCACGCAATATGTATTCCTACTTATTGCACAAGTTATTGGCAATAATTTTATGACCCCCCGCCTGCCTGACGTCACCCCTCCTTGGGAATGTAATTGTTGACCAAACGGCATCAGGTGGTATTGGCCAAGATCCACGACATCCACGAACAAAGAAAGGGTTGGTAGTATTCGGTAGCCGCTACCACACTGTAATCGTACATATATCGGGATAAAAAGTAGGTTGTGTTGCTCTAGGCTATAACCTATGGCTATGCCAGTCATTTTCATTTTCCGTGTGGTGACGGAGTAAGAATACTATTCACCACCCCGTATCTTACCCGTGGGTGATGGTACGAGACGACTAAGCAATATAAAGCGCATATAACATCTATGCGAGAGAAGGAATACTCGAAACAAAACCCCATACCAACACGTCTGACCAGCGCGGTATAGTAGGTTAATTTCCCACCCATTATGGAGGAGGTCCGAGCCCAACAGTGGGATGTTTATGGGCTGTGATGATGATGATGTCAGTCATATGTAAAATCGCTCTAACCTGACTGTGTAACAAATTCCATCAACCTAAACTTTTGCTTATTATCGCACCAAACCGGTAGTCGCTCAAAACCACATAAATACTCATCTAAATTATCACTTTATAGATTACTTAGATCGATTATGAGCTAATCTGATAGACAGATAAACAACAAATAATATCAATTGCCAACAACGCAAAAATTAAAGTGCTACAAAAACGTAAAACGAACTTAAATCGGTATTTACATGATTCTATGGTTAATTGACATAATCGATTTGTCGCGGGTAAGTGAGTTATGAAGTTTGTTTTAATATGTACCGTCCTTAGAATAATAACACATAGAAACCAATTCCACGCACAATATTTGAAGCCATTAAATTGGTGTTGGAAATGTCACCCTACGCCGGCCCGTTCCGTACTTCCGTAGTGTAGAAAGTCATTTGTCCCATTTTATAGTAGTGTGCGGGTATACTCGTGTAATCGCTTGCGCAATAACAGGATTCTTGGCTTCACTTTTTTAAAAACTTAAAGTACCGAACTATTCTTCTATGTGTTTTTATTTTAAGGTACCGTCTAACTAAACCCCGTCCGGCAGTCCTGGGTAGCAACAGCAGAGCACGGGATCCCGTAAACTACCACTGGCTCAGCGTGTTTTCAATTTAGATCAGAGTTTAACTCAGGTTAATCTTGGCGTAACGTTGTTTCTCATGATTGTCAAATTCGCATTAACAACCGGCCATTTCTTTAACACTACAATTGTTTGAAATAAAACTACTTTTACGGATTCTATCGCGTTTGTATTTGATTTTTTTAATTTCCCTACGTTTCGAACACTTTACAGTGATCATCAGTCCTCCCGTGACCATGATCACTGTAAAGTGTTCGAAACGTCGTGAAATTAAAAATCAAATACAAACGCGATAGAAGCCGTAAAAAAGTAGTTTTATTTCAAATGTGTAATACTCGCGTAAACATTAGAAGTCACTACAATTGTGTTTTATTTGTAGGTACTTAATATTACATACACACCACCTGTTCAGAATAATTAAGTTTGTGAAAGTTTTAATTGTTTCTGAGACTTCTCAAGCAGTATAGATACAAGAAAAGAGAAAGTAAAGGTGGTACAGGGTTGTACGCGCGGGACGAGACGCCCCAACCACCTGTTGCCACCAATCAATAACACCACCAGTTTACCATTGTTCTTTAAGAATAATTGTTATCATACTCAGAACTAACATTGGTACATCTTGGAACGAGGTACAGTAGGTATATTGCATACCTATAGTTCATCTAATCTAAGAAGTGCATTTTGACGTTTTGCATTTTTTAATACACAATAACCTCGGTCAAACGTATACACATGATTGTAAACACTAAATCTGAAATTTTAAACAACTATTAAGTTATTTACATAATTAACATTGCGGGTGACTTTCTTGTACAATAATCTAATATTGAAACTCATAAAACTAATTTAAAATAGAAATAACATGGTAAATAGTAATTGTTAGTGACGACCTAACAATGACACGTCCTCACGTTCTATACAGTAGTGCTTGACAACTTCCAATTCACGATTATCCAAATAATCGGTAAAAATATTAGAATAATACAATTAATCGAATAGAGATTTAGACAGAGATGTACATTTCGACACTTTGATTGATGAGGAAATAATTATTAATGTTCGCGACGCTAATAATTCAAGTAATAGTAGTAATTCTTAATAAATAGCCATTTTCAAATCCAGTTTTTATTTTTAATTAACCTAATCCTACTAAATATGATGAATAGATTCTATGCTGAAATAATTAAATTTGTTTAGTACTAATTTAGCACGGTCAATTAAATAAAAATAAAATAATGTAACAAAAAGGTGAATAAATCATCACCTTTTTGAAAAATAAAAAATAAACCGATTATTAATTATAAAGAATCAATATCGATTTCTCAGTAAAATCGGATATTTTCGATAGCGATTATTTGGTTCACATACCTAGACAACTTACTCAGACAGCTGTCAAAGTGCACTTCTTAGATTAGACAGACTATAGTGTATATATCTACATACATATAAATATATGATACTAACGGACCCGGCATACTTCATTCCGCCTAACAGTTAATGAATGAGATGAGCAGATTTCGATTAATTCAAAATTATTAAGTTATTTTTTTATTATGATAATAAATATGAATAATATAATAAATAAATAAAAAAATCAAGTATTTCAATAACGTGCCAGCAAGTCGAAGAAGTACCTCGTGTTATACGAAATTTTTCTTCATGCGCGTTGAAAATGCTTTGCAATATTTGCAATATCTTGTTCTTCTGGCGTGGTTACATTCATGATGCTTCGAATTGTAATTGCTTCAATTGAAAGATTTGATCTTATTGGTCGCTATAAATCAAAATATAAAAAAAAATTAAAAAAATGACGAGTCCACTGAGTTTCTTGCCGGATCTTCTCAGTTTGTGGCTGCTTTCCGATCCGGTGGTAGATTAATTGAAATTAATTTTAAAAAATAATGTAAAATTGACAATATGTAAGTGGGGCACTTCGGGGCTTATGCATAGTAAATGATTTGATTTGAGTGGTGAAGGAGTAAGAATACAATTCACCACCCGCTATCTTACCCGTGGGATGATACGAGTCGACTAAGGGATATAACATCTATGCGAGAGAAGAAAAACTCGAAACAAAACCCTATACCAACACGTTTGACCAGCGTGGTATATATAGTAAGTCAATTGCCCTCTCATTATGGAGGAGGCTCGAGCCCAACAGTGGGACGTGTATGAGCTGAGATGATACCTGCCTATATACTTACCTTATATAAAACCACGATTTATTTATTAACTTAGTCTCAAAATGAATAATAAAACTAATTAAATATTTAATACACTGGAAGAACGTTAATTGATAACAAAAAAGAAACAAAAATGAAGGCAAATAGGAAACAGAACACCACATCAAACTGTTTGGTCAGTGTTTTAAATAGGTTAATTACTCTCATTTCTTAAAAAAGTTCCGATTACAACAGGCGTTCAAATATAGGCAGAGGACACAATTGATGCCACCGAAGACAAAGATCGGGTACCGGTGGCCCGCTCGCAAGGCGAAGAGAGGAGTTTGCATGTTGGGTCTATGGGGTAACGCGCCGCCTCTTATGTCACCCCGGACCAATTTGGCGAGGCGAGACGCATCCATAGTTCGGACATGTGGAAAGAATGCCGAACGAACATCTGGTTAAGAAGATATACAATGCGAAAGTGGAAGGATGTAGGTCCCGGTACCTACATCCTTCCGCAGACTGAGACTAACCTACCTAGATCAGATTGGTCACGTACTGAAGGAAGGTGGAGTCAAGAGTCTTCGAAACCGGCGTGCGTGTATGAAGAGAATTATGAATGTTGTGGAAGCGAGTGAAGTATGCAAGGATAGAGTTCTCTGGCACTCTGTTCTCTCTGCCTACCCTGCAAGGGATATGGCGTAATGATATGTATGTATATGTGCAATTAAAAGTTATTATATTGTATAACTTTAAAACATACAATATATAGATTTACATATGATTCATAGACACACTAATGTATTTATATCCCATATTAATTCATATCAGAAAATCACCAGACTAACTAGACAACATACGACTTAGTCGGTTTGCGGGCAGCCACAATTGTAGGAAGTAACCCATCTTGGGTATCTAATAACACTTGTTGTACTTGTTATATAACGGCTTGGTAGTATATTAATTATGGCTATAAAATACTTAAACAACATGAATAATAAATTTCAATAATCATTTTAATCACTTTAAGTAACAGAGTAATTCTTATTGCTAATATTTCGAATATAAATACGACAATTATTAAAAAATGATAGCTGTGTGGTAGTGGCTACGAATACTACAAACCCTTACTTTGCTAGTGGATGTCGTAAAAGACGACTAAGAGCCTTATAACGACCAGGACCAACACCATCTGATGCCGTTTGGTCAACAATTACATTCCCAAAAAGGTTTGACGTCAGGCAGGCGGCGATCATAAAATTATTGCCAATAACTTTTACAATATGTACTACGAAAGAAGAGTACATATTGTATCGACCAAAAGTAATCAGGATAAGAGTAAGAGAATGATGAATTGTAAAAAAATTATCAAATGGTTCACTATATATAACTATTTATTTAAAAACTATCTATATAAACTATAATTAAAATTCAGTACGTATCTTAGTCGGTATAATCTTACAATGCTAAATTTCTTTGAATTTAAAGCGGTTGATATTTGTAAGTCTCAATGCGTTGGTTCTGTTGAACCTGACAATGATTTGTATTTGAAGGACGAAGGGTCATCGTGCACAGCTGTGTTTGAGACAATGGTCTCTGGCAGCGTGTATTCAATGATACTATGATAAAAGTTATCTACTTTCTCAAATAAAGAATTATTAACTTTAATATGACAGAAATATAATATTAAAACAACTTTTTTTGATATTGTACCAATAAATTTAAAAGCACCGACATAAACCTCAATTCAACGTTAAGTTTATTTTAGAGAATACAAAATTACTTATATTGTACTTAGCGTCTTCATATTTTAATGCAAGCACAAAAATATTAGTTAATTCAATTACAGCAACTTGCAAAGCTTGTATTGCATTTAGTAATATAGGATAGTTTCATTGCGTAAAGTTATTCTGTGGATTTTATTATGTAGACATTCTCGTGCGATTTACATTATCGGGTGATTATTCAATCGATTTGTTAACTGTGTGCTTTACGTAAGAAATATTTATAACATAAAGATAAGTACCGAGTCTTTTATATTGATATTACTTGTAATTAATTGATTTATGGTATTAGAGCTTTTTTTTTGGCGGCGGGCAAACCCACAGACCCACCCTACATGTACCTATCTACGCTGTGCGAGCAGGCCACCGGAACCCGGTCTTTATATTCGGAGGCCCGCCCGGCGGTTTACCCTCGCGGAATGGTATTAAAACAGTGCCTTTTTTCAGAACATATTTCATTTTGCTCTTTTGAAAATTATTAATCATTAAAATATTAGAAAGCGCGGATTACAAAGATTTATACAGATATGTACATGGTTTTAGAAACGTTATTTGTTTGTGACGTGTAAACTTCAACCCCCGCCACTGTATATAAGAATCCTCTTACAAAGAGAATGGCCAATTAGGGATCGCTTATTAGACCACATTATCTCAATACAATAATAGATAGAGTACATAGAGTTTTAAGATACCATTGCGTAATATCTGTATTATTTCTGCGAGTCCTTACAAATTTTAGTCTTATATTTTAAATTAAATAAATAATCGTATTTATATCAAAAAATCAAATAAGTAAGACAATATTATCAATAATGGTTTAAAACTTGAAACTCAAACACTTAGATAATTAGAAAGTGTATAACCATAAAACCACAGACCACCAAATAAAATCTTATTGCCACGCTCTATGAGCATAACATAGGAAGCTTGCAAACTAATACTCCCTCACATTTGATTATGTAGGAAAATGGCATTACCGTACGGTATTAAGTTCGTAATAAGTAGATTTGACGAGGAAGAATACGCGAGTATTTACCGATATACAATCGCTATTTAATTTACCGCCGTCTAACAGCTTTTACTATTTTTTTCAGTTGATAATATACTCGGTGAAAACGAAGTAAGAATACAATATCACAACATCCTTTTCTTTCCCCCTGGCATATTTTAAGACATCTATTAGACGATAAGCAATAAAACTATAGCATGAAGTGTTTATCCATGTGAGATATAATGATATAGCAAATAAAACTATAGCATGAAGTGTTTATCCATGTGATGACGGAGTAAATTCACCATCTCCTATCTTACCCGTGGGTGACCGTAAGAGACGACTAAGGGATATAAAATGCATATAACATCTATGCAAGAGAAGGAAAACTCGAAACAAAACCCTATACCAACACGTCTGACCAGCGTGGTATAGTAGGTTAATTTCCCTCCCATTACGGAGGAGGCCTCAGCACAAGAGCGGGACATATATGGTTTGTGATGATGATGATGGAAAGGGAACCTCGACACAAAACACATGGCTATGAGTTTGCCTAGTATGATTATGTTATCCCGATTTATTTCCCAATATGGAAGAAGCTGATAGTCAACAATGAAAAGTACAAAGGCCTTAAAAAGATGTCTTTATTTATGTAAGTAGTTTACAATATACATATATTGCGCCAGTGACGGGAAATTTAAGGAGTGAACGGCTGACATGGTATGGACATGTGTTGAGACGGGATGAAAGTAATGTTGTGAGGAAAGTTTTAAGTATGAATGTTGAAGGTTTTAGGAGTAAAGGAAGACCAAAGAAAAGATGGATGGACTGCGTGAGGCATGACATAAATAGTCAGGGAGTGACTACAGAGATGACGTCTGATAGGATTGTATGGAAGAGGATGAGATATTGTATCCCCATGTAAATGGAATAGAAGCAAGATGATGATGATTATAATATACATATATCTCATAACACGTTGTTCCTCGTCATAGTATTTGTTAAAACGCTCTATATCAGAGTGATTAAACATTTTATTGCGATAAAATGTATGCCGTGGGTAGATACGTATGAGAGATTAGTAGGATATTTAACGTAACCGAAACTATCAGATATCGTAACCGAAACCGAAACTATCAGATATCGTAACCGAAACCGAAATTATCAGATATCCGAAATCGGTATAAAGATTCCAATAATTACAGATAAGGTCGATGCCTGTATGAGACATGTTACGAAAGGTATTATTTCAATCAACCAAACTGACAGCCTGAACGTAAGCCTCTCCAAAGGGGCATAATACGGTAATCACCACACTTAGCATTTCCCTTACACAATTTCCTTAATACCCAATATAGCTAACCGAAATCGATTAATTATATATCCGTAAACGTATCCGAAAGTGATTTAATAATATTCTAATATCAGTATTCAAATTCAGATCCGAAATTTCATGTCGGCATCATCGCTATATATTATTATCAAAAAGAGAACATAAGAATAATAACCATTGGATGATATTTTATGGAAGTAGTTTTTGTATCATGTAGACTTCATGCAATGTTACCATGCTGTTCAACACTCAACTGGCTAGAGGCTAGACAATAGCGCTGTAACCTATCAAATTATAACTTCAAAACCTATAGCTTCGAGAATTTCAATAAACACCGTTTAATTGATTTCGTATGACGAAGAATTATTAGCGAGCAATTGCAAGTAAAGCAGCTATCAATACCTTTATATGTATAACTAAAATATGCTTGATAGTATTTTCATTTGATAAACAACATGACACTGCTTAAAAAGTAAATTCAATACTTTATGTTGTCTTTAGGGTTTAGTTAGAAATGACAGCTTGAACAAAACTTTTCTAACAACTCATCTATTATTCTATTTATGTATAAGAGATTGCCACCTATGTATTGACTCATCACGATATCTCTGGAACCATACGGCCTACAGACTTCAAATTTGGTAGGAATATTCCTTTCGCAGAGTAAAGGTCAGCTAAGAACGAATTTTACGAAATTCCACCCACACGCGGGTTTGCTGGGGTGTAAAAATCACATTCTTTAAACATAACTCCTACAGACTTGAATTTCGGTAGGCATATTTGTGTTACGATACAGAGGTGAACTAAGAACGGGATTTTAAAAATTCCATCTCTGAAGGAGATTGTGTAGGTGTTAACCCAAAAAATCCACATTTTCCAATACTGTCCCTACAGACTTTGAATTTGGTGTGGACTTTCTTTCTGCCCTGTAAAAGTCAGATGAATTAGGATTTTAAGAAATTCCTTCTCCGAAAGGAATTCTATGTCACGAAAGTAAACAGCACAACTGAACTGATGTAACCGAAGCGAAGCGAGGGCGGGTCGCTAGTTTATAAATATATGATAAGTCCTGTTGGCGTAAGTAAAAAATAAGCTGTATAGAGATAGTAAATTATATGTAAGTATATTAAAATAATAATATGCCACAGTGTCTGAAAACAAAGGTTTATAACCAGTGTGTGTTACCAGCGATGACTTACGCTACTGAAACGTGGTCTCTAAATGTCGGCCTCATAAAAGGCTCAAAGTCGCTCAGTGTGCTATGGAGAGGGCTATGCTCGGTATTTCTATACATAATAAAACCCGGCATACGGAAATTCGTAGAAGAACGGGTGTAATCGACATAGCCCGAAGAATTAGCACGTTTAAGTGGCAATGGGTAGGTCACATCGCTCGACGAACCGACGACCATTGGGGAAGAAAGGTTCTCGAGTGGCGACTAAGAATCAGACGACGCAGCATAGGACGACCACCCACTAGGTGGACTGATGACATCAAGAAGGTCGCAGGAAACCGTTTGGATGCAGGTGGCACAGGACGATTATGAATGGCATTCTTGTGGAGAGGCCTAGATCCAACAGTGGACGTTTACGGGCTGATGGATATTAAAATAAATATACGGATTTTCAAGTTTTCAAATAAAGATGTGTCATTAAAATATGTATAATGATTCGTAACAAGTAATAGCAAGTTAATACGCGAGGGTACGTGTTTCGTGGTGATGGTTGAATAGCTTACATTATTCTAACATTCATGAAACAGAAATACGAATGACAATTTTTAATAAAATGCGCAAATACACATAAGTAAGTAATAATCCTTAAAGGTGTGTAAAGCCCTCTTGAAATACGGAGCACGTCTGAATGAACATTTGAAGAGTAGGGGCAATCCAGCGGAAATCACTGATACATAAATATTTATACGTAGTTACACTGAACATCATTAGTATGATTCAGTTAATGTTCATTTGATACGAATTTAAATTACAATTAAATTATCCAATTTTATCATAATGCCATTTGCCGTGTGGTAACGGAGTACAAATTCAGTATACATATCTTACTTTCCCGTCGTTGTCGTAAAAGATGTCTAACAAACATATGTAGAGAACATCACTGGTAAGAGGAAAAATCAAAATGAAACGGTGTAACCAATTCATCTGACCAGCGTGATAAAGAAGGATTATTTCTCTAATATTGTGAAAAACTTCTGCAGAATAAAGAATATGGGTTGTAAAAGAAGATACAAAGTCATTAATCTCTTTATTAGTTTAAATCTGGAATATAGAAATATGCAGAAATACGAGTAAATTACTATTGCCCAATACTGCTAATTATTAGGCAAGGAAAAGTGAAGTTTTCTTTTATGGTTTAATATAATGTTGTTAGAAATTGGGCTGATAATGTAGTAGTGAAGTGCAGTTGTTGTGGCATTTTTTTTTAAATTATTCCATATGCAATAGACCACTATTGCATATATAATAAGGCAAAGGGTCAAAAAATATTCATTACATTTTAAAAGCAAAAAAAAAGGTATTAGTTGCCCGTGCGAAAGTGCAAAGTCCAAGACAATTTCAAATGAAAAAGCGCTTTCCATTTCTTGAGGCTTAAACATTGATGTTTACGAAAACCAGTGAAGTTTGGCTTACAAGTTCAATACCCGAAGTAGGCGAAAACTGTTTTTGTATTTCTCTGCATCGAAATAATTATTAAAGCAAGAACTTTAAGGAAGTATGATTAATAAATATCAATAGCTTCATTCCTATGATATGGCACTAAAAAGTTACAGAGAAACCTGTGGTTGTTTGTTACCTACATCTGTACTGGTAGAAGCACCAGTCAGCAAAGTATTTATTGAATACAGGAATAGCTTTTTTTGTAAAATGTGTTTAATATATTGTTGTATAATATATATATATATATATATATATATATATATATATATCTACATTAGACCGCATAAAAACGGGTTTGGTTTGACCTTCATAACTACAGGTGTGAGACTTCATATATACGGTACCTTTTCGACAGTAAGTTCTATAGTTAGGCATATAAGCATAAAAATAACAAGCGAAATATATATATATATATATATTCGAGCCGTTTGGGGTCGAAACTCTTGGCCCTTGGGGTCCCAATGCGCGCATTTTATTTAAAGAGATCGCAAAAAAATTAATCACTGCTTCACGTGATCAGAGGGCTGGCCTATATTTTGCACAAAAGGTTAGCATTGCCATTCAACGTGGCAATGCTGCTAGCCTTCTGGGCACATTACCAGTGGACAGTGATGCGGAGGAATTTATCGATGCCTGATTGCGCCTTTTGTTTCTCTTTTTATTTATTTATTTTTTATTCCTTATTCTATTTTCTTCTATTTTTCTGTAAATATTTTAATTTACAAACGAAAAGATTTTACAATTATATTATTCTTAGATATAAAGCAGCTTTATTAGGTAAAATGAATTTGTAAAGAATGAGATATTAAGTACATCTTTCGAAGTACTCTTAAGCCTTTGAGCTACAGTAATCAATTTCTTTTCAACGTACAATGAGTAATGTCTTTTTATCGTTTTAAGAAAAACAAATTAAATTATCTTTCTTTTCATGAATAAATTTTAAGCAATAATAAAATATGTAATAAACTTGTGCAGAATAGGTTTAGTCTACATAATTAATAGGTCTTTATTGTTTCCAAGACTGTGTTAACGACATTTCCCACGGTTAATTAAAGTTGACACAAAGAGGTTTAATTTGGTTAAGGTTCTGTTCGGTTGAGCGACAAGTACTAATCTACTAATTCGCAGAATGTACAGTTACAAATTTGACTATGATTATGGCTTAGTTTATACATACTTAGTTTATACATACATATACATTTATAATTGAGAAATTGCAATTGAAATTAATATGTATTGAACAGATTATAACCATTGATTCGCGTTTCGCTAGAAAGTTTTATTTAATTATAATTTTCACGTATTTTTTATTTCACGTATTTCTTTAATTTTAAAGTAAATTTAGAAGATTATAAGGCTGTCTCGCCACATATCAATTCAGCCATTAGAATATCTAGAGTCTATTTGTTAGGTTTAGGTAAATGATAGGAGAAGTAAGTTTTATTTTAATAACGTAAATCATAATACCTGATGATTACTAGTCCTCAAATACTCTTTACATTCCAGTAAAGTCGAACAGATCCATTAATATTACCTATAACATTGTAAATACTTTACAGAGAAGTGACAGGTAAATAAACACCTAAACATTATTTTTTGCCAAAAAAAAAATAGATTATATCTACTAATCACCATCATCATCATCTCAGCCCATATATGTGCCACTGCTGGGCTCGGGTCTCCTCCACAATGGAAGGGTAACTGACCTGATACTATACCACGCTGGTCAGACGTGTTGGTATAGGATTTTGTTTGGAGTTTGCCCTCTTTTGCGTTTTATATCCCTTAGTCTAGTAGTCTTGTACGATCACCCACGTGTAAAATAGGGGTTTGTGAATTGTATTCTTACTCCACCACCACACGGTAAATTATACTAACATAGTCAAGGAATTAACAATCCTTAAAATTTAAAGATTTGTTACAAAATCGAAAATAGATTCTATAAAATCTGGTACCATTAAACAGGTCGGTTTTCTATACAAATAGAGTAATACGATGAGGATGAAGCAATACTTGTGTGCCGAGCTAATTGAAACACCGTGGAACTTAATCGTAAAATATTTATATTTAGTTATCCTACTTCCTTCACTCATATGGGATGTTTAACGTCCACATAACGACGCAATGTTTGTATTCAAAACACCACTATACAAACTAGGACAGATTACTGTTTTGGGTAGGTGTTACTTTGTCCAAAAAAAACAACGTCTCATTAGTTCGAATAAATGATATCTACAGAAACAAATTTTAGAAAATGCTTTTTTAGATACATAACAATAAGAGTCATTTATAATTAGTGTATCTGTTTTGACATGAATACGAACCGATTTTGATCCATTTGCCGAATACTAACAGATCTAATTGATCCAGTTGCCGAATACTAACCGATTTTGTTCCAGTTTCCGAATACTAACAGATCATGTTCCAGTTGCCGCATACTAACAGATCTTGTACCAGTTGCCGAATACTAACCGATTTTGTTCCAGTTCCCGAATACTAACAGATTTTGTTCCAGTTGCCCAGTACTAACAGATCTTGTTCCAGTTGCCGAATACTAACAGATCTTGTACCAGTTGCCGAATACTAACCGATTTTGTTCCAGTTCCCGAATACTAACAGATTTTGTTCCAGTTGCCCAGTACTAACAGATATTGTTCCAGTTGCCGAATACTAACAGATCTTGTACCAGTTGCCGAATACTAACCGATTTTGTTCCATTTCCCGAATACTAACCGATTTTGTTCTATTTGCCGAATACTAACAGATCTAGTTCCGGTTGCCGTATAAGACGACTAAGAAAGACTAACTAGAAATGATACGATATGCCAACCCCTCTAACCACGTTGGTATAGTAAACTGGCTGCCCTCTATTATGGAGTAGGATAGTGCATATTCGCAGAATTATCTGGTAGGTGGATTCGGCCCATCCGTATTCTTCTTTAACATTGTATTTGAATTTCACATTATATTGGAGCTCGAAGTGCATCACACTGGAGCTTTTATGAAAAAGTCGGTAAAGAAATAATAATAATAGACAAATCCGCTGAGTTTCTTGCCGGATCTTCTCAGTAGCGGTTACGTTCCGAACCGGCGGTAGTTTATTGGATTAATTTGAAATGTTAAAATTGACAATATATAAGTGCCATCGAAAAGTTTATACATAATAAATGCATTTGAATTTGAAACTATTTATATTATATACATTTCAAGTTCAAATACATTTATTATCATACATAATAAATATATTTGAATTTGATAGGTATATAATATAAATAAATACTCAAGTAAAAGTACACATATGTAAAAATACAAATTTAGTTTTTCGGTAGCATATATTTTAGTCAATTACCTTTAGCGATTCAATATTTAGTATGATATTGTAGTTACTGGTATTCATAGGACAATAAACTTTAGGTGCCCAGGGTCAATGATTACACGCAGGGTTATAGGTACAAGAACCTCTAGAGTTCGTGTCAGAGGTACGTCAATCGGATGGTTGCCCTGTGGACATATTTTTTTTATATTACACTGTACGCAATTGATTAATAAATACATGAATACTCAATAACAATATGCTCTGCTATTACGCTCTTACCCGAAGTCGTTGAATGTTAGCATACCTAATTGCGTGGAATACTTTTTATATTAAAAATGGTGCATGTCGTTGTTTACGGGAATCCGAGAGCGCCCTCCTGTCGCCGATGGTCATAACGCATGGGGCGTGAGCGATCAATACTATAGGGCTTCCCTACTGCCATGCTGACGACTGCGTAGCCCAATTTTAAATGCCTCTCACGCAATTTTGTGTGTACAAAATTAATTCTTTATACGAAACAATTAATTTTAACTGTTAAAGATGACTGACGTGCTTTTGCAAAGTTTTAAAGAGAGCGAGTTTAATAGACTAAGTTGCTGATCAAAGCGCTTTAAACTGTCAAATTAAACGTATACAAGTTTGTTTGTAAATTGCTATAACGCTTTATTATTAAAATTTGGTTTGAAGGTGCTATTATTGTTTGATATATTCTAAAACAAGTGTTTAGAGCGTTGATAGTATGATTGTAGCAGGTAAACTTTATATAAAAATATAATATTCCAAGTTACGTCAATCTTTATCATTTCTCCCTAAATTTACGAATTAAAAAGACTGGATGATCCGTGCGAATACTTCACATAATTAGTAGAGGATTTATTCTGTACCAGCAGACCCGGCCGCGTATTGCTGCGGCTTTTTTTATTGTATTTGGTGGCAAACGAGATAACAGCACATCTGATGGTAAGTGTCACTGCCGCCCATGGACCTTTGTAATACCAATGGTATAGCTAGGCCACTGCCTACCAATATAAACCCCAAACCCACCGAGTTGGGCTGCCGGCTCCCTGGCTCACCGAACGAAACACAACAGCACATTGTCATTGCTCAGACGTCGATCTTCTGCAAGAGTGTGGTACTACCACGGACGGACCGGCCCGCGGCTGTAGACAGAAAACTGTCAACAGCATGGTCCTACCATTACTAGCTTTATTTACTAGCTTTTCACTGGCTTTATTGTATTGTGTTCAATTTTTAGTTGTCGTATATTGAATATACAAATAAGTAGATTTTGTAATAAATTAACAAAAATACGCGATAAAAACTATCCTATCTTTAGCACGCCAGCAAAACACACATTTAAAAAAAAAACGTGAAATCGGTTAGATAGATTCGTAGTTTATCGTGAGTAACGACGTGACATGAAAATTATAATTTTTAATAGAAAAATATATTAACTGTACAATGTGTAAACATTGTCCGATAGATGGCATACGTCACCTTGAAGACGTGAGATATAATATGAAGCGAAATTTGCATGTCCTAAAATAGTTCACGATGGTGTAAGTGGCAGCACGGTTGGGTCGGATTCCCAATAGGTGCGGGTTCGAACCCCGCTTGTGACATCATTTTTCGTTTCGTAATCGGGTATTTATAAATAATTAAGCATATTAAATGCTAAAAATTTCAGTAATTTGAATATATAAACTGTAACCTAGCAACATAAACAGTATTAGTTAATTAAATAGTAGATACATACATACATCGTGTAGGAAACATTAAAAATGATACAAGTATTGAGGGATATATTTCACAATGACAAAAAAGCTTTAAATGCTAACATTTAAAGCCTTAAAATTGATGTTTTTAGCAGATAGTATATAAAAATAAATTTGAAGGTGTTAGGAGGATTTAGTTATCACATCACGCAATGAATTCAGTCGTATGCGAGCCCATTTTACGCCTCATTCAGACAAAAATAAGGAGTTTATATCGATGTTTGTGCCGTGGGAACTGGGACTTATTTTTAGTACATTTGAATTTTTGTCTACTAATTTTTATGTATAAATGAGTAATACAAACATGCTGATACATAGCTTTAGGTATTTTTAAACCAGCATATATTGTGCCTATTGCATTTATGCTTGTCTTTAGATAATGACGGTTAAACTTTATTGTTTCTAGGCTAGGCATCGGCTGCACTAAAATGGAATAAACGTTTAATTAAAACAAAACATGATTACTATTTTGTTATACTATATTATAGCTGATGCTATTCATATATCATTTACAATTCATTTAACAATTAGTATATTATCATATGAAATGATTAATATTGTTATCCATACATTAGTTCATCAGCCTATTATCGTTTACAATTAGACATATGTCTCTCCAAAGGGTTTATAATGTCATATTCCCCATGCTTGACAGGCAAGTAGACAATCGCTTCATTCGTCGAATTTAATATGCTATATATAATGTATAGTTCATCTAATCTAAGAAGTGCATTTGGACGTTTTGCATTTTTTAATACACAATAACTTTGGTCAAACGTATACACATGATTGCAAACAATAAATCTGAAATTTTAAAGAAATATTAAGTTATTTACATAATTAACGCTGCGAATGAGTTACTTGTACAATAATGTAATGTTGAAACTTGTAAAACTAATTTAAAATTAAAATAACATTGTAAATAATAATTATTACGGACGATCTTACAATTTCACGTCATAACGTTCTAAACAGTAGTGCTTGACAACTTCCAATTCGCGAATATCTAAATAATCGGTAAAAATATTAGATTAATATATTTAATCGAATATAGATTCTGACAGAGATGTACGTTTCGACAATTTTATTGATAAGGATATAATTATTAATGTTCGCGACGGTGATAATTCAAGTAATACTATAGATTCTGAACAAATAGCTATTTTCAAATCCAGTTTTTGTTTTTACTTAACCTAATCCTACTAAATATGATGAATAGATTTTATGATGAAATAATTAAATTTGTTTAGTGTTAATTTAGCACTTAATATTTCATCTTCTTTTTGAAAAATAAAAAAATAAACCGATTATTAATTACAAAGAATTAATATCGATTTCTCATCAAAATCGGATATTTTTGATAGCGATTATTTGGTTCACATACCTAGTTACTCTGACAGCTGTCCAAATGCACTTCTTAGATTAGATAGACTATAGTTATAATATAAGAAGTTGACAGCTGTAGGGCTTCAACGGAGTAGCATACTCTGCGGTGAGACCATAGTCAGAACAAAAATATGATTTTTACGATAACTACAGTGAAATAATGATATAAAAATAGATAATACATATTTTAAAGAAAGCCTTTATTTCGTTACAAAAATACAAAGCAAATTTTCTTATCTACATATTATCTATAAAAAGAATGTTTGTATATATGACATCGCTAAACTCAGAAACCATTTGACCGATCATTATGAAATTAAAATTTAAAGTATTTTTTTAACGAAGGTTTATATGCTAACCCTATTGATGTAATTTGCCACCAGGTGGCGCTGCGATATATGGACTTCTACAAACAAACCAATGGGCTCGATTTACTAGTATAATATAAACTACACATGTTTGAGATTCTGTTGTTTTCACGTAGTTTTAAGTATGTGTTGTCTTGCAAGTTAAGGTTCTATTCAGTGAAAACAAACGTTAGACTAAGTACGAGTACAAGCACAAACTTCATTATAGTGAGAAGATACTCTAGGTATTAATAATAAATCACCGAAGACAAAGTTCGGGTTCCGGTGGCCCGCTCGCTCGGCGAAGAGAGGGGCATTGCGGGGCGGGTCTATGGGGTTTCGCCGCCGCCTCTTCTGTCACCCCGGGCGGAGTGACCAGACCATAGCCCGCCGAAAAATAAAAAAAGGTATTAATAATAAAGCATTTTTTTACAAAGAATCATAATAACTTTCAGAACAGATTATTCTATTCAGGCAGAGTGAATACTTAAAAATTAATATAAAAAAAACTGGCTTTATTATTTTTTTATCAATAAGTAGTTTAGATGTTCTAAATATGATAACATCTATATATATAAAAGAAAGTTGTGTTAGTTACAACACTTATAACTCGAGAATGGCTGCACCAATTTTTATGATTTTTATGTTTTTGAGTTTGTTGTCGCCGGGAATAGGATATAGGATATTAAAATATGATATTAATAAACAAAACAAAAATCAATAAAAAACATCAGTTCTAAACGTTCATTTGTTGATGATGTAACTAATAGCAACTGACACACGTCATTACGTGGTCTAATGGTTTGTTTGGAAAATACAGTGAAAAGTTGAAATTAAATTAGACCGGTCAGAGTTCGTTTTGTGCGAGTGTTACGAATTTTTAACCGACTTCAAAAAAGGAGGAGCTTCTCAATTCGTCTGTATTTTTTTTATGTTTGCTAACTCATAACTTTCGACTGGGCGAAGCGATTTTAATGATTCTTTTTTTATTTGAAAGCTGGTGCTTCCCGTATGGTCCCATTTCAATTTAGCCCAGTTCTGACAATGGCAACTATGAGAAAACCATATAAGTCAAAATTAGCATTAGGAACGAGTGCGACAAATGTACGAGTAGCTCAAGCCTCGCTACTAATAGAACAACCTATGTGTGTCTGTAACACCAAGAAGTAAAAAATAAAAAAAACCTACGTTTAAAAAAACCGACTTCAAAATCTGATAAGTACAAAATAACTTAAAATACTATCATTTGTATGTGCTATCTATTGATAGGTTTGAATTTGGTGCCGGTATCGGTATCTTTAGTGTAAGAATTTCATTACAGTAAGTACCTAAGCTGTTTATAATTTTGTTTAGGGCTTGGCACTTTAAGTTACTTAACTAAACTTTAAGTTATTCTGTACTTTTCAGTTTTTGAAGTCGGTTTTTTTAAACGTATTTTTTTTTTAATTTTACTAAAATTGTTATAATAAATCATATTGTGTCATCAACAATGCCGCGATCAATAAGATCAAATCTTTCCCGACAAAGCCGTAACGCAATTAGAATTCGAAACATCACGAATGTAACCACGGCAGAAGAACAATTTATTGCATGGGAAGTCCGCCGCGTTGATATTGCCCAACTCCGTGCTTCTTAATCACAAGAGCAAAGCGAGGCAGCCCGTGCCGTTGACAATGCAAAATCGTCGAGCAAATCTCAGAGATCAACAATTAGATCATTTTAACGCGCATGAAGAAAAAATTCGTATAACACTAGGTACTTCTTTGTCTTGCTGTTATTAAAATACTTGATTTTTTTTTAATTTATATATTATTCATATTTAATGTCATAATAAAAAAATGACTTAATAATTTTGAATTAATCGAAATCTGTTCATCTCATTCATTAACTGTTAGGCGGAAGTGCCGGGTCCGGCGGGTGCCGGCGGAGTGTGCCGGGTCCACTAGTTACTATTTAATTTAAGACAAAAAGGAGGATGGGGCATAGCCATTTAAAATTGATAAAATTTAGTCTGTTTTTGATATCAAAATAGTGTTGCCCGAATGCAAGACCAAGACTTGCTGCAAAAGTCTCGCAGTACTTATTTTAGACAGCATTTTACGACTCCTTTGAGAAAGGAAGGGTGACAACCCTTCCTTTCTCCCCCGTATATATATATTGCTTCCTTCCCCGTATATATATATTGTTATTACTCTCACCCCATTGGCATTGCTTTAGCTTCTAGCTACCCTCTCGGTTTTGCTAAATGTAAACACAATTTATATAAAAAGAGTACTTAAATTAAAACAGTGGGTTCTTACAATTCACAGCAGTATACAACAGAACCCTATTTTATTTTCTGAAGGGTCTTTGTAGATATTCCACAATTAAGTGCACTAAGAGAAAGTAGGGTAAAGGTAGGGCTGTTGCGCGGATGGAATGCTGATTATGCTGCCACCCGCAGAGAGACTGACCGCAGAGAGACGCCCCAGCAACACTATTGTATGTTCAAGATAATACCCGAAAGTGTAACCCGTTGGGTAGATCAAGGCAATTGGTACCAGTGGTCGGCCCAAAGGTACCCCGGACGGAATGTACCCAAACCATAGCCAGCCAAAAAAGGACTACACCGTTGACAGTTTTCTTTCTACAGTCACAGGCCGGTCTGTCCTCCCCTATGACGGACGACCGCGGGCGGGCGGTCATCGAGTGGGCGGCTTCACTGGGCCTCTGTGTTCTTAACAGGGGCTCAGTGAACACGTGTGTGCGGCAGCAGGGCGGGTCGATAGTGGACTTGTCGTTCGCTAGCCCCGCTGTCGCACCACGGGTGAGGAACTGGAGTGTCCTGGAGGAGGCGGAGACCCTATCGGACCACCGGTACATCCGGATGGAGGTCTCCCCTCTCCGGGACCCCGGTAGGGGTCACAGGGCGGACGGAGCTCCCGCGTTTCCGCGGTGGGCTGTGGGTCGTCTTGACAGGGACCTACTGGCGGAGGCGGCCATCGTTCACACGTGGCTGTCCTCACCGCCCCCAGCGGACGGGGTGGACGCCGAGGCTGTCCGCATCCGCAGTGCGTTAACGCAGATCTGCGATGCGGCCATGCCCAGAGTGCGGCGGCGTCTACCTCCGAGGCAGGGGGTCTACTGGTGGTCCCCAAGATTGGCGGACCTTCGTACGGCATGTATCAGAGCCCGAAGGTCCTACACCCGCAGCCGGCGGCGTCACCGCGACGCTGAGCGGGAGGGCCAGCTGTATGAGGCGTACCGCGATGCGCGGACGGCCTTTCGGCTGGCCATCCGAGCCGCCAAGGGTGCGAGTTGGCAGGAGATGCTGGACGGTCTCGACCGTGACCTCTGGGGTCGCCCGTATCGCGCGTCGCTGAACAAGCTTCGCGCGCAGGGCCCCCCCCTCACCGAGACCCTCCAGCCCGACTTCCTCTGTAGGGTGGTCGAGGAGCTGTTTCCACGGCAGTCGGAACACACGCCCCCGGTCATGGCCTCGCCAGAACAAGACCGGGAGGCTGACGACGAGAGTGTTCCGCCCGTGACGGAGACGGAAGTGGGAGCAGCTGTGGCGCGGATTCGTTCCGCGACCACGGCCCCCGGCCCGGACGGAATACCAGTCCGGGTGCTGACGTCGCTCCTTGAGCACCTCGAGCCTCGCCTCAGGCAGCTGTACAACGCCTGTTTGGCGTCTGGACGGTTCCCTGAGTGCTGGAAGGAGGGGAGGTTGGTTCTCCTGCCAAAGCCGGGACGGCCCCCGGATTCGCCGTCGGCCTACAGGCCCATCGTGCTCCTCGACGATGTGGGTAAGCTGCTGGAGCGCATCCTCGCTGCCCGCATCGTCCAGCACCTGGAGGAGGTGGGGCCCGATCTGTCGGACGCTCAATTCGGTTTTAGAAGGGGGCGTTCGACCATCGGGGCCCTGCTACGACTGAGGCAGACGGCCGCGGAGGCTGTCACCGGCGGGGGAGTGCTGTTGGCGGTGTCGCTGGACATCGCCAACGCATTCAATAGTCTGCCATTCAGCTGCATCAGGGAGGCGCTCCGATTTCATGGGGTGCCCTTGTACCTGAGGCGGCTGGTGGCGGACTATTTGGAGGGGCGCAGTGTCCTCTGCGCGAGTCCCGCAGGGGACATTGTGCGGACGTCCATGTCGTGTGGCGTTCCACAGGGGTCGGTTCTGGGGCCGACTCTGTGGGACATCGGGTACGACTGGGCGTTGAGAGGGAGGCTCCCCCCCGGGCTGAGCGTGATATGCTACGCTGACGATACGCTCGTCACAGCCCGGGGCAGGACACTCGAAGAGGCGGCGAGCCTGGCCACTCTTGGCACCGAGGAGATGGTCGGGCGAATCGAGGCGCTGGGGCTCAGGGTGGCCCTAAATAAGACGGAGGCCCTATTGTTCCATGGGCCACGCGTAAGGCCGCCAATCGGCGTCTCGCTAGTCGTCAACTCCGTCCACATCAGCATCCAGGCCCATATGAAGTACTTGGGTCTGGTGCTCGACGGGCGATGGTGGTTCCGGGCGCATTTTCGCCGAATTGCTCCCCGGTTGGTCGGCGCGGCGTCCGCCCTTTCGCGGCTCATGCCGAACGTGGGCGGACCCAGCTTCGAGGGCCGACGGCTGTATGCGGGGGTGATCCGTTCTATGGCCATGTACGGCGCACCCGTGTGGGCGAGGGCTCTGAACGCCCAGCTCAGGGCTGTTCTGTGGAGACCCCAGAGAGTCATGGCGGTCAGAGCCATTCGCGGGTACCGCACGGTATCGACCGAGGCGGCATGCCTACTGGCCGGGACACCCCCGTGGGACCTAGAGGCGGAGATGCTCTCCGACCTCTACCGGCGGGTGACCTCACTGCGCGACGAAGGTGGCTCCCCATCGCTGAGCGAGATAGCCACCTGGCGCGAGGACGCCCGCCGAGACGTCATCGCCCGTTGGGCTACGCGGCTGGAGAGGCCTAGACACGGTGTCGTCACCGTCGAGGCTCTCCGGCCCGTATTGATGGAGTGGATGGAGCGGCGGCACGGAGTCCTCTCCTTTCGACTGGTGCAGGTGTTGTCGGGGCACGGATGCTTCGGCTTTTACCTGCACACGGTCGCGTGTAGGGAGTGGACTTCGTTCTGCCACCATTGCAGCAGTGACGAGGACACGGCGCAACACACGCTGGAGGCGTGTCCGGGCTTTGACCGGCAGCGCCGTGACCTCGTCGCTGTTATCGGTGCCGACCTGACGCTGCCGGCTGTCGCGAGAGCGATGGTCGACAGCGTCAGGAACTGGGACGCGGTCGCCGCCTTCTGCGAGGCTGTCATCTCGCAGAAGGAGGCGGCGGAACGAGTCCGGGAGGAATCCCGCGACCCGGGCCGCCGTCAGCGGCCGGGGCGGCGCAGGCGCGAATACCTGCGCCTGACGCCGCCCTAACCGAGGCCTCGGGTGATCGGACCGGGGAATTTTCCGGTCACCCGACGTGAGGCCACCGCGTGAGGGCGACGCCCCGACGGCGAAATCTGTCGGGGCGTCGACGAGAGGAACCCGCGAGGGTAAACCGCCGGGCGGGCCACCGAAGTTAAAATCGAGTACCGGTGGTCCGCTCGCACGGCGAAGAGAGAAGGTTTTACGGTGGGTCTATGGGGTCACGCGCCGCCTTTCCGTCACCCCGGACCGATTCAGCGGGGCGAGACGCACCCATAGCCCACCAATAAAAAAAAAAAAAAAAAAAAGGCCGGTCTGTCCGAGGTGACCACACTCACGCAGAAAATCGACATCTGAGCATGGCAATGTGCTGTTGCGCTTCGTTCGGTGAATGAGAGAGCCGGAAGCCCACCTTTCTGGGTGGGATATGATTGGTAGGCAGTGACTTAACGGTATCCCTGATACTGCAAAATCTGTGAGCCGCAATTACCATCAGTTGTGCTGGTTGTCAAGTGCGACGAAGAGTCGCGATCTCGAAGGTATCCGTTACATCATACAAGATTAATACAGCTATGAAAGTAATAAATATTGTTAACTGGATTGAGAGACCAACTTGACTTCGTTATTAGAAAATAGTTATCCCACCGTGGGTAATACTAACTACAAATAAGGTTGTAAAAAAGTTATTTTTTGTGATATAAGTAAGTTATAGCTATAGTTTATACTTTTCGAATTTTCCCTTTTTTAACATTATATTTAACATTCCTTCTTCTACATAACATTGCTTCTTTCCAAAATGCATAGTTTTAAGTAAACGAAGTATCTTATAAGATTCGTTTACGAGTATCATATTCATATAATATGCGACGTAAAAAGAGCATAAACGACCGTATCTTTTGATTGAGTTGAATTAGAAATCGATTTTTTTTTACTGCTCCAAGGAATTGCATACTCGAGTATCTATTTGACATTAATTTTAACATGATACCTTCAAGCATGTCTGAAAAAAAGGATCTTGATAGTCTCTCTCTCAGTCTGAACTGGCAGACGATGAAGAGCACGAAGTAATCCTATAATGATTTGTTTTTTTTTTCATTTTGAAGCACGGCACGCTAAAAATTAAGCTTGAATCTTGCAAAATATATACTACTAGCAGACCCGGCCACGCGTTTCTGTGGCTAAGGTAGCCTGAGTAACACATGGTGGTTATGCTAATAAATTGTAGCTAATGTGGAACGATTGTACGTTTAACACAGCATCATCTATTAAATACTTAGGTACTCAATCCAGTCAACAAATACCGCCATCTGTTAGAATCGTTTGGAGATAACAGATTGAATTGATTGATAAGAATTGTGACTGTCAAAGAATAGATAAATAATTTGCAATCAAAAAATATTGCGACTATAAATTGAGATGGATGCTATCCTATCTTTTAAGTTGGATCAAACTACACATGCTGTGCAAATTTGATTAAAATCGGTTAAGTACTTTAGGAGTCCATCGCGGACAAACAACGTGACGCGTAATTTATATAGATATTTATATATATTAAGATTTAAACTCTTTATATTCTTGAGAATTCTGTAAATTAGTCTTAAGAAACAAAGTCATATTTATCACGGCATACTTACATTACATATTATTGAATCACAATTAAAATGGACAGTCAGTGCCTTCAAATTAACCTTACTATATCATTAATCTTGAATTGAGGTCAAACGGTAAGTCGTCGCTCTGGAAAATGGTGCTTTGGTAGTTTTGGTTACATGATTGCACAGCTGGCGCCTGGCGCAATTACCAGCCTCCCATCGGAATGTCATATGTTCGATTACCATGCAATAAAAATAACCATTTAATAGTGGTAGGGCTACACTATTGACAGTTTTCTGTCTACAGTCGCGGGCCGGTTCGTTCGGGGTAGTATGGCACTTTAGCAGAAATTTGACGCCTGAGCAATGGCAATGTGTTGTTGCGCTTTTGGTTAGCATAAGATAATAAACCTAGAAACCTAACTTTCTAGGTGTATTTTGGTGTTAGGCAGGTCCATGAGCGACAGCAATAGTTACCAACAGGTGTGCTGCTTGCTCATTTGCCACCATGAGCAATAAAAAAGACAAGTCCTTTGTGCAATCCATAAATGATTGTTACGAGTTTGGGTGTAATTTATGTATGCTAGTTGAATATTTATAAAGTATTTATAAGTATAAAGACAATTCTTGCCTTCTCTCTCTCGTTAAAAAAAAAATTAACAGCTCAAAATTGTGTTCAGTAAACATTAATTTTAGACATCATAATTATAACAATAAAATATTATAAAAATAGGTAATATATATAAACATCCACTAATACAAGGCGTAAAAAATGTGTTGTTACACGTCTAATAACTCTTCGAAGGCCATGACGTGACAGAATATAATATGTTGGTGAAAATTAAATTCACAAAACTATCTGGACTCGCACAAAGTTCAATGTATTATGGTTGAAGGCTAAATCCGTACGTCATAAATTTAGGTAATACTAAAACTAAATGGGATTATAAATCTATGACACTGTACTATACATATGTCAGGCAGGCATTCGAAATTAAGGAATCGGTTCTGATGGCCCTCTCAATAAGCGGTTAGAGGTTGATAGGCTATTGCGGTTCGGGCTGAGTCAGGTCATAGCCTGTCAAAAAAATACTATTTGAAATGAATATGTGTAGTTACACATTTTATAACTTCAATTTTCCACTATTATGCTGACGGTTCAGGAAACTTTACTGAATTCGAAGTCATGGGTGGACTACGGCATCCATAACATATGTATTTTCAACATAAATTGTGCCTTTTATTTTATATTTGAACATCAGATTTGACAGATTTTTTTGACAGCAATCATAGATTATAGTAAAACATTAAATGTTTAATATATTTATTTACAAAATAATATTGTAATAAAAGCGCCGCGGGTATTTAATTAATATTTAATTCGCAAACATTGCACAGATGGCGTACCTATTGGTATGAACTCTGCTGAGTGAGAGACTTCTATTCTTAAGTAAGACAATTATATATTTATGGTTGATTGTTCCGAGCATAGGAGGGATTTGCGTCAGTCTATTAATTATCTTATAGTATATATTGTTTGAGTGTGGTAACGAATAATTCTTTATCAGTTACTTATTTACTATTAATCAACAGTTGCTTTCCTGCGAACGTTCTAAAGGACGAATGAGGAATTTAAACGATAACTATAGATATTGGTGAAAACAAACTCTAAATTAAACAATACTACCTTGAAGGCTCATTATGTTACAGTGGGTCATTTTGGAGCTCAATCACATTGTGGAGGTGGTTCATGCTCAATAAAACTCAAATGGGAAGAAAATCGAATACTAACAAATAACTGAAAATTGTCTTGTGCTTGGATTGCTAATCAAATTAGTAATTTAATAGACAAGTGGTATTAAGGGTTTTGAAATTTGAACCACAATTTTAGCTTGTAAAAGTCCCAATGCTAGACTCGAGCTTCCTCCCTGATGTGAGGGAAATTGACCTACTATACCACGTTGATCAGAGGTGTTGGTATAGGGTTTTATTTCCAATTTCCTTTCTCTTGCATAGATGTTATCTGCTTATTATATTTTTTATTCGTCTTTTACGAAACCCAAGGCTTGCCCTTGGGTTTCGTAAAAGACGAATAAAAGAGGGTGGTGAATTGTATTCTTACACCCGTCACCAAACAAAACATTTAATTTGAATCAGATCAAATATAAATCGTATGTTCTATGTATGTTATCTCCTGAAAGGTCGAGTCGACACTCTACTTTGCAACACCATTGCTGGTGACGGCAACGATTTACTCAAATATTCGGCAACAATTCGCTTGTAGATGTTCGAGTATAGACGTTGTATTTCTTGGTTATTTAGAGCTTTTAAATAATTTAGAAAGCATTCAGAGCTTATTTTTCTCGCGATAATGGTTGTCATATTGTTTTTTTTTTTGTGTCTCAGTTCAGTCAGTCAGTCAGCCTCAGACGGCTATGACAACTTTACCCTGACTGTGGATGAGCACTGAGGGCTCTCAGCCCGAGTTATATTGCTTTTTTTTTTGTGTGTGTCTTAATTGTTAGCTTCAGATGGCTATTACAACTTTATTCGGACTGTGGTGAGCGCTGAGGGCTCTCAACCCGAGTTATATTGTTTTTTTTTGTGTGTGTCTTAGTTGTTAGCTTCAGATGGCTATCATAACTTTACCCGGACTGTGGGTGAGCGCTGAGGGCTCTCAACCAGAGTTGTTATATTGTTCTTTTATGTGTGTGACTTAGTTGTTAGCCTCAGATGGCTATGCCAACTTTACCCGGACTGTGGGTGAGCGCTGAGGGCTCTCAACCAGAATTATATTGTTGCATTATTAATGTCTTTAAAGCATAACTGTAGACACAACTAGTGTATAGATAAAAGAGTAAAGAAAATTAATTTACATTGCACATAAATATTAATCACGGACCTTTATTGCTTTAACAATAGTTAGATATCCATGGGAATTCAATCTTATTATTCACGTTCAGTGATTATTTTAGTATGTAAACCCATGATAGATGTGAAAACATGTTTATTGTTTAAAGAAGATCCTGAGAACATTCGGCTTAGTAAGACCTGTTACAACGTTAGGTACTGATGACGCTAATCCCTTGTAATTTATAGAGGTTATTTTAGTACATTTGTTTTCTTACGCTGCAGCTCTTTATTACTTCAGAGATTTCTGTTATGACTTTCGGATATAATTTCGTGTCAGAACATGTAGTGTTTGAATGTTTTATGCGATTTTTATTTATTCATAATACTTTTGAATTCCTCTAAGCTTATTGATAATTTTGAACGTAATTGAACACAGTAAATTTTATATAGATAATAAAACACCTTATAGACTAAACCCATTATCAATATGAAGCGATTAATGTAATTCTTTCTGAAGAAAATTAGTTACGTGTCTATTTGGTTTAGCAATATCATATCTGATACGAACGATAAGTCTTACTTATTTTTTTACATAAATAATATAATTGGTTGAGTAGTAGGTCAATTACGGTAACGATATTTTTTATTAAATTCCTGATAACAACGAGAAAGATTTTTATTAGAGCGATGTGATGATGCTTATTTACTTTACGACCCAAGAGAGTATTGAGAACGCATTGTATTACTGATCAGTCAGATGATCACTATTTAATAATAATAATAATAATTCATTGCCTTTTCAGAACGTAAACTAAAAACTAACAATTATAATAAAACAAAATTAAATCTAGTAGGCAAAAGGAATTGGCTCAGCTTCTGTTGTCACAAGAACAGCGCTGATTTTCAGCCATCCTCGTGAATCTATTGTATTGTGTGTGTGTGTGTGTGTGTGTGTGTGTGTGTGTGCGTGCGCGTGTGTGCGTGCGTGCGTGTGTGTGTGTGAATGTGCAAGTGTGTGCGTCTGTGTGTTATAGACATGGTTATTTATGTTGACTTATGTTATTTAACTAAATACCGTTGATCAACGAAAAAGCCATGACTGTTGAGACCACAACTGACCCGCAATAAAAGTAGGAAAATTGTATGCATTTTTATAGCAAAACAGATTTGTACGTGACTTAATTTTATGTTTAAAAACAATCTGAATTATGTTAGAACGTGATCGTATGTGGATACGATCACGTTCTAACATAATTTAAATTGACAGAACACGTGGATATTCAAAGGTATGTTTATTAAAGCCGGTGCGTTAGGTGCATGTGTATGTTATAAGAGTTCGTGAAACAAAGCGCAGCTGCAAAATGATCACTTGACTATCCAGCTAATATGCAATGGTACATTTACTTATAACGACCTGAGCCGGCTCCATCTGTTGCCGTTTGGTCAACAATTACATTCACAAGAAGGCTTTACATCTAGCAGGCGGCCGGTCATAAAACTATTTCCAATAACTTATCCGCTAGGCTGGCACAGCCATCTTGCGCAAAATGTCACATCTGGCAGCAGTATGACGACAGGCGGGAGCACTACGGGTCAATTGGTATTAAAATGCTTTTATCTAAAAAAATTGCTATCGAAACTTCTTTTTTACAGATATAATTTTTAATTTTACTGTTTGTTGATTAATCTGATATCATTATTTAGTGAAAATAAATCATTTTAAGTACTATAAATCTGGTTTAAAGTTAGGGTAAATACATTTTTACCGGTTTTTGGGTTCAATAACGTATAAAAAAAAAGATGAACCAATATTTTAATGTATTTATTCCTATTTACATGACATAATAGTGCAACATTACAAAAATAATACAAAAACAAATATCTCCAAATACATTTTTTATACCCAAGCCATCACAAAAACGCCCCAGTTCTTAGGATTGACTGTGTTAGGCAAAAAACAGGGTCATGTGTATTATCGATTTCTGAAAACATGTTGGGCCAAATGACTTGAAACGATAGCTATTCTTAAAGATTGGTTCTTGAACATTATACAGTAAAAAGTACAGAGTTCTGTGAAATGTCTTGGTTTATATTTCTAGCCTAGAAACAAACCACGTAAAAATAACGGTTAAAACTAGTCCTCTTTGAAATAGCATTATTGAGCGACTTTTTTTGTTTTTTATTGACATGCGTTATTTATATTACACAACACAATAAAGTTTACGAGTAAAATTATAATAAAAGGGCACAGTGCTATACAAAAACTTTAATAAAATTAACAATAAAATCTAACAATTTCAGCGCAAAAAGTGCGGTTACGAGTAAGGTTAGTATGGATAAGACTTCAGAGTATAATATCACACCTGAATTTTAAAGTGTATTGTAACATCAATTTATTGTGGTTATAGATAGTATTTAAAATGTTAATATGTTATTCAAATTCAAAAATATGTTTTATTTAATCATCATCATCATCGCAGCCCAAATACGTCCCACTGTTGGGCTCGGGCCTCCTCCACAACAGGAGGGAATTTGACCTACTATACCATGCTGGTCAGACATGTTGGTATAGGGTTTCATTTCAAGTTTTCCTTCTCTTGCACAGATGTTATGTGCTTATTATATCCCTTAGTCGCCTTTTACGACATCCACGGGCAAGATAGGGAGTGGTGAATTGTATTCTTACTCCGTCACCACACGGATAACGTTTTATTTAATAGTTGTAATTTTTTTTATTAATGACAGTCAAACGTTTGACTACTATCTCACCTGATGTTAAGCGATGATGATTATTTAACATTTTAGTTAAGTTAAAGTTAAAAAAAAAACTACCGCTACTTATGCACAGATACAAAGCAAGAACTCAAACAAAAAGCCTTGTTGCATCCTACGCAAAATGTTTGCACCCGCTTTGAGCACACGGCACAATTGCGTCGTAACCGGCCACTTCTTCCTGGCAGAAACGGGTATTCAGCTATATGATGTTTCTGAACTGTGTAAATTTGGTCATCTACAACCAGAGGTGCAACAGAAGAAGGAGAGTGTTTTTCTAAAATGGACTTAATAAGGGCTATACGAAAAGAACGGTGAGTAAAAGAAGAAGTGAAATGTTTTACAAGTATATAACAATTTAGAACAGACACATTTAAAAGCCTGCGGAAAAACTTCTTGTACCAAATTCTGGTTCTCTTTCTTTCAATCGGATACATAGACAGCATTTGGTCCTTCTTATCTACCCCACCCATCATAATATTATAGTCTAATATTAAGATGGGTTTTGTAGACCCATGAATAGTGTTAACTGCATTGCCATGGTACGTCGAGATCATCGCAATGCGGTTAGAATCTCGCCATACCATGAGATCGATGTCACCCGATGTAAAACCAGTAATCTGGCCAGGCCGCATATTCGCCTTGGTTAAATTGCTTAGAGCTTCCGGCACAAACTGACGGTTGGTTCGAAGTGTGCCAACGCAGTCAAACCCTATAGATTTTAATTTACGCGCAAGCGCTGGTGAATTATAAAAATTGTCCATCCATAGAGTATGACCCCTATTTTCAAGACCATTTATAAGTTTCAGTACTATTGCGGGTGTAAATGCGTCTAGAGGGCTTTTGTCAGTCTGTGTAGACGGTGGTTTTTTATGAGCATGCACTTCGAATCTCCATAAATAACCTGTCCTAGACTCGCAAATTTCATATGTTTTAATCCCTACTGCAGCGGCCTTGTTTGGAATAAATTGATTTATATCCAACCAACCCTTCCACTGCAGGAGAGACTCATCTAAAGCAAGATTTTGATGCAAATTATACATATTTTGGAATTTACTATTCAGGTGTGATATTACAGGCTGAATTTTATATAATTTTGCTGCAGAAGCATCCAGTTCTAGTGTACTCATGACTCCATTATTATTGAAATGTAGACATTTTGATAACAACTGGAATCGTCTTAAAGACATGTGTGCACTAAAACCAGGTGTATAAAATATGTCAGGAGTAGCGCTCCAGTACTCTTCTATTTTGGTTTTAATGACAACCCCCATTGCCAACACGACAGCAAAATAAACATAAAGTTCATCGGGATTTGTGTCCCGCCAATCACAGATGCGACTTTGAGGTTGGAGGTTGTTATTTAACATCATGTGTTGCGCTAACTCCTGTGCATATCTATTTGTCTCTGCAGCAATGTACTCCATAAATTCTAGATCCCATATAACAGCAAAAGTGTCTAGGGGATTGTCAAACAGAGATGTTGGACCACAGTTAATGTTGGAAAACGTTTCCCTTCTCAATTCAGGCGGAATTTGAGCTTGCGGAAACGCTGTCCAGTGAAAATCAAAAATGTTATGAGGCTGATATGTAGCTGACATATCAGTAGTTTCGTCAGGGCCTAAATTGTTATCATTTAGCTCGTGGTCATCAGGATCTGTGGGTGTTTCCATGCTGCTTACGTAGGTTCTCGGGATTACAGGAGCCATTACCTCTTCTTCGTCACTTTCCTCTGATTCACTTCCTGATCAAAAAAAAAAACAAAAAGTAGATATATTCCTTGGCAGAGACAAAATTTATTGTAGACAAATATGTATAGCAGATCTTTACCAAGACTATAAAGAAACGTGTAAATTTCTTTATCCCGAAGACCCCGGTGGTGCACGGTACGGCGTGGACTCCTGTTTTGCGACGTACTGGCAAAACTTACGTCTGGACCACGTTCAACGAACCTAGAAATAGTTATATAACTATATTATTGCACGTGTGTACTTATATGGTAATAGAAAGTAAGCAACTTACACTTCAGGAGAGGGTGGTATAACTAATGATGTTTCGAGTTCAATTTCTTGAACATCATCCTCTATGGCATCCTGTACATCGTGTACGTCATGTACAGGATGTGGCTCCTGAAGGCCTAAATCCTTAGCCACTGCCACATCGGATAGTCGGGAAGGCGTACTTGATGAACCAGCGTACCTAAAATCAAATATTTAGAAACAATTTAAATTTGTTGAAGTTTGATGAATAACAAGAGAAACTGTTCGTTTATAAGTGACAGCTTGTGCAAAGTTATTCCTACATGGCTGTGTCATATATGTTATCATTTAAATAATTACTAGCTGCACTCTGTTACCTATGAGATGTGGTGATTATGACGTAATGTAGCCTATGTGTTAATCCAGGACCTAAAGAATATACATACTAAACATACAAGTTCGTTCAGATGTTAGAGCGTGAAGGAGTAACAAACAAAGATACATACTTATACACACCTACTCACACATATACATACAAATTTTCACATTTATAATATTTGTGTGATTGTTATAAAATTCACCTTGAATTATTATAATACTCTAAAATAAGTTACTTACGGGCTCCAAGCACGCTTTCTTCTTATGTGAAGAGGCTCTTCCAGTTGGTGGCCAGTCGGTAACTCATCAATATGAACCAAGTTTAATCTAAAAATGAAGACGTCAAATGTGGGTATATTTATATTTTTAAACGCAACCAATAAGCATTGAAAAGAAACATAAATACTAACTCGTCTATTGCAACTGGCCTGGTTTGGCCACGGCCACGACCACGACCACTACCTTCCAACTGTTGCCCACTGCTCCCACCACGCGTACGCACACGTCCACCACGTGAACGCACGCCTCTACCAAGTATACGCACACCTCCACCATGTACGCTTCCCTGCACCTGATGCTCACTGCTCCCACCACGCGTACGCACACCTCTACCACGCGTACGGACACCTCCACCACGCGTACGCACACCTCCACCACGCCTTTGAGATATTGGACTGATCCAATACAAAAGCACGAAATAAAAAAAATAAAAAGCAAAAATTAAAAGAATACTCGTATGTTAAAAATAAATAAAAATTGCAAAACATAAACAAGTCCATGAACCAAAAAAAGTTATGAGTTAACCAAAACCACACATCTACCTTAGCCTTATCCATACTAGTCAACCGACCAACATATATGCCACTTCGCTGACCTTGAACACGGCAAATGTGTATTTAATTTTAATATTACGTTAATTATATCTTATATTGTACAAATTTAACACTAGTTAACACATTTTTATTAATGTTAGTAATGATACGTGTAGTATTACAGTAATAGTTAATATAATTTTATTAAATTATAAATGAAAATAGATAGCCGCTGTTGTGGCGGACGGTCAACGATGTTTGATAAAATTAGTATTTAGTGTAAAAAAGCTAACAATGATACAATCACTAATTGAAAAATTGTTTATTACTTACCCATCCATGTTGTAAGCTGCAGTTTTTCCCAAATACTTAATTATAACAACAAAAAACACACTTTGATGACGACAGTTCACCACGGAGAAGTGACCCGACTAACCGCCAAACTGTCGACTCGATTGCATAAGAATTTTTTATGAAATGGTGTCTGTATTATGGTTGACAAACCTACACTTGACTATCCTCTATTTGATTCTTATAAGTTAGAAAAGGATGAATACAGTTTTTTATTTAATTTTAAGAGCTATTTAAATCATGTGGTTAGGCACCAGATACAGGCGGGTTGCCAGTTGCGCATTAATATGACAAACCAGAATCTGGTGGCACGCCAGCCTAGCGGCTAAACAATATGTACTATGAAAGAACGAGAACATATTGTATCGACCCCAAGTAACTGGGATAAGAGTATGAGAATGATGTTGACATTTACTTACAGTTGCTTAACGTTATACTATTCTAAGGTTATCAAGATTATCATTGTTAAAATAATTAATTGCTACACAATCTATGTAATTGATTAATAGGATTTTGTGATATTCATTTATGATTATATTATCGTGTATGATAATTGATAATTACAACAATAAATTTAGACTTGTATATTTTTATGTATATGTATTGTATTTACAAGATATATGCGTCCTGATGTTGGGAACGACTACACGAATGAAGCGAATTGAAAAAAGATTAATCAACTATTTCAAGTTAGCAAATAGGTAATTTTTTAATTGTGAATGAAGAGGTATTACACGCCTTTTTCTTTATCTGCTTACATCCCCAAGTCGTTTCATACGACAAATGCCAAAGTGGAAGCGGTGATACTTTGTCTTTTTACATATTTATGGCAGATATATATTTCCGCGTGGTGACGGAGTAAGAATACAATTCACCACCCCCTATCTTGCCTATGGGTATCGTAAAAGACGATTAAGGAATATAATATGCATATGGCATCTGTGCAAGAGAAGTAAAACTCGAAATAAAACTCTATAGCAATACGTCTGACCAGCGCGGTATAGTAGGTCAATTTCCTTCCCATTATGGAGGAGGCCCGAGCCCAACAGTGGGACGTGTGGGGGCTGAGATGATGATAATCATTTCAAAAATATCATAATTCATTATCATCACCATTCAGCTGTACATCGTCGACTGCTGAACGTAATAGAACCTCACCTCATAGAATATCAAATAGTGCGAGCTTTCTTAGGTGGGGTTATTGCCAGCAGGTCGGCGATCGCAATAGGATGTTATACACTTGATATATGTTGTGTTGCCCAATATAGCGTTGCTGTCCATTCTCCTGGTGATCTCTCAGTCGATTTCAGGATGGACAAAACACAGACAAGGGAAGGAGTGGCGACAAATGTGTTTATATCCTGTCGCTACGCGGGGAATATCAATAATCCTCCCTTGTTACAGTATACATGAAAATATATTATTATACTGAGTCGTGTTTTTTTTTATTGCTTATGGTGGCAACCGAGCAAGGAGCACACCTGATGGCAAGTGTTACTGCCGCACATGAACCTTTGCAATACCAAGGGCATAGCTAGGCCGCTGCCTACCAATACAAACCCCAAACCCACCCAGTTGGGCTTCCGGCTCTCTCCTTCACCGAACGAAGCGCATTGCTATTACTCAGACGTCGATCTTCTGCGAGTGTGGTACTACCCCGGACGGACCGGCCCGCGGCTGTAGACAGAAAACTGTCAACAGCGTGGTCCTATCAAGAACGATTTTGCGCCATGAATGTTGTAAAGGGGTTGATAAACTGTTCTTACCCCGTCATCACACGAAAAAAAAAATATTTGAAATATATACAATAATGTATATATATGCACATTGTATTAATGGCAATAGATTTTTTGTAGCATAAGTTTTTATCTTCGCTTCAGCCTTGTACGTTACGCGCACAGCTTACAATCTTCTGTCGTTTTTAATTCGTCAACACACGGTTTATTAAATTTTTATATTATAATTGGAATTCCAAGTTACGAAAAAATCTATGTCCAAAGCTAAAAGAGAAAACACAATGTACCGCTCTAGAATAGAATAATTACATGGAATATTCGTGCAGCCGTTCACTTAATTTTCAATTTGTAGCGCTGATGAGTTAAATTGCTCCACAACGTTAGCTAGACTATTAAATTTGCGAAGACAGCCCTGCGATATTCGTTCCCAGAGAATGGCCACAGCCGGTCAACGTAATGTATTATATGGTCAATTACACACCTCAGCGACGGCATATCAGTTTGCAACCCAAGCTTAGTTCTCAAGATAAATTTTGTTACAAAAAAGTTACTACAGTCAGAACTTTTTAATACATTCCACATACAAAAGTAGAATTATATTTTATATCATCATCTTCATCATCTCAGCTCACACACGTCCCACTGTTGGGCTCGAGCCTCCTCCATAGTGGGAGGGAAATTGACCTACTATACTACGTTGGTCAGACGTGTTGGTATAGGGTTTTGTTTCGAGTTTTCCTTCTCTCGCATAGATGTTATATGAGTTTTATATCCCTTAGTCGTCTCTTACGATCACCCACAGGTAAGATAGGGTATGGTGAATTGTATTCTTACTCCGTCACCACACGAAAACTATAGGTAGTATTTTATATTGCTTTCAGTAATATTTTTATTTAAAATTTACTATATTATAAGTACTATATGTTTCCTAATAAAATGAATTGAAACATACCTCAATTCATCAAGATACGACTGAAGAGTGATTCAAGAAAATTTCAGAAAGGGTGTATTTTACCAACATTGCAAATATTGCAATATGGTCCTAAATATTTTCTCATGAAAATAACATCTAGTATCACCAAATAACCTAAAAATGATTTGAAATATTGCACGTTCTTTGGATATATTCAGGCAAAATATTCAATATGAGAATCCAACGAAAGCACAGACGTTATGAGCTACCCACGAATATTTTATTGCTACCGTCATGATAATGGACATATTGTCATGAAAATTGCTATTACAGTTTGGTGGTACCTATGCAACACCGCGTATCAATCATACCAAAAAGTAGACAATTTTATTAAAAAAGATTCTACTGTTTTTGTTTGAATAAAATGTATGTAGTATTTTATGAATATCTAGAAGTTTTGTGTTTTGGAATATTATAAAATAGTAGCATTTCGAGTGTAAAACACGGCCATACGCTGGGAGTTGTACATTAAAAAAAAATAACCATAATAAAACTCAATTTGAAACAAGTAATTATAGTGCGGATCTTAAGAGAATCTCGGTAAAAAAAAGCAAATTACAGACTATAGTTAAGTTTGACATTGGCTATGCATTTTTTTTAAACAATATCTGTAATCATTGAAGCAAAAGTAATAAAAGAAACAATGGCATCACATTGATATTTAAATAAATCTCAATTCTGTGGTTTACAATGTTTAACCCCCATGGTAGACGATGTGGCAAAATAAATATTATTAGGTCCCTGAACTTGAATCAAGTGCATATTATATTTTAGTTCACCCCGTAGGTACTAAACAATAAAAATATACACCAATCACAGATAAAGTTTTTGCATAAACAAAAATTTAATCCGTAATTGGTGTATATTTTTATTGTTTAGCAGGAGGACTGATGGAACTGGTTTTCTTATAACACGTAAGAATATTATTGGTAAAATACAGTTTTTACCATTTCGCTTTGCACATTTTATCAGATTCAACTTAATTCTGATTCAATAGTACAGCATTTTTTAAATTGCATTTTTGTTGGTAAGCTATGAGCTAATTACTGGCTGATACCGTCAGCTTTTCAGGATAGTAACTGGGTATCGTGGATTTCCATAACCCGTTGTGTCCGGCTGTCCGCTCTTCACCTTTCGAATGGAGCTTTAGCAGCTGTTTTATCAAATTTAGAGGAATGATAAACTTGAGATGCACTTGGAACATCAATTTGATTGCGCAGACTCTGTGGGATTTTACGATACAATAATATATATGCTGACATACATATTTATTAATAGCGAATGGATAATTAGCTTCAAAATAAACTATAATAAATGTCGATGAGTTTAGATATAATTACGAGATAGTAAACAGCTAAAAAAAAATGCATTATCCCTTGTAGGCTTGTACCTTCTACCACGACTATAATATGTTGCCGTGGCCAAATAGCGCTTACAGACTACCCTCAGCCAGGAGACGCGTGTCAATAAAGTGACGAAGAATGACAACACGTCCAATAGTCGTGATCAACTATCATCCGATTGGTACCCCTGTAGGAACTAGAGGACCATATTTATTAAAATCGATCAAGTTTTGTTGTAGAGGTTTATTATTTAGGAAAATAAAATATAATAAAAGAAAATGAATAAAATAAGGTCTAAAGGTGGAGACATTCTTACACAAACACAAGACGTGTTAAGTCGATGGAGTGAATATTTTGGCGATATGTATGCGGATGCTACGGTTGGCGCCGATGTCGCATGTGGTTTAGTAGATCAACATTCGACAACGGCGTCCTCCGATGGCATCAGTATGGATGAAGTTGATGGGCGATAAGAAGTTTGAAAAATGGTAAGGCAGCGGGCATTGATATGGTGTCTGCCGAGATGATAAAACTTGGTGGCTCCTGTGTCTGGGAGGCGTTCTTGTTGCTCCTCAATTTATGTTGGAGCTCGGGAATGGTTCCCAGGGACTGGAATAGCGCAGTCATCGTGCCTTTGTTTAAAAACTTCACGTTATGACTGCGCAAATTACAGAGCCATAAGCTTGACCAGTTTGGCAGCAAAAGTGTATGGTAAAATTATTGAAAGGAGAATGACGATGGTGTCCGATGGTTTACTGTGTGAGACACAAGGAGGTTTCAGGAGTGGAAGGGGATGCATGGATCAAGTGTTCTCTCTGCGCAACATTGTGGAGAAGCATCTGGCTCTAGGTCAGAGGGTTTTCTGCAGTTTTGTGGATCTGGAGAGAGCATTTGACACAGTTGTACGAAAGGAACCTTGGGACATTTTACCGGAGTATGGTATTAACGGTAAACTGCTACAGGCTGTGCAGTCCAGTTACATGGGCTGTAGAGCCTGTGTGCGGCTGGATGATGGAATATCGCCTTGGTTTGACGTAAATATCGGCGTTAAGCAGGGGTGCGTTCTGTCAGCCAGGCTGTTTATCATATATCTGGATAAATGTCTCCAAAGGTTGAACGATATGAATGTGGGAGTCCAGATGGGCGACTCAGTGGTCACTGCTCTGCTATATGCAGATGATGCAGTCCTGCTGGCACAGTCAGCGACTGACCTGCAGACCCTAGTCGACACAATGACAGAAGATTGTAAGAAAAGGGGTCTACGCGTGAATGTGAGCAAAACCAAAATAATGGTCTTTGAAAGAGACGAAGCCAGAACAGATGTAAGAATAACAATAGGTAATGATATACTAGAGCAAGTGGATGAATTTGTATATCTTGGATGTGGATTTAGCCGAGATGGAAGGTACACCACTGATATAGAGCGAAGAGTGAATGCGGGAAATAGAGTGAACGGAGCGTTGGGGCAACTTCTCGGTAGCCACCACCTCAGCCAGAAGGCACGTGTAGCAATACATAACGCAGTGCTTGTCCCAACATTACTGTATGGAAGCGAGTTGGATATGCAGAAAAGAGTATGAAAGTAAAATTAATGCGGTCGAAATGCGATCTCTGCGGAAAATCTGTGGAGTTAGGCTGACCAACCGCATTCGTAACGACGACGTAAGAGAGCGAGTAGGTATAAAAGAGAGTATTGGTGTAAAGATGCGAAAGGGAATGCTCCGATGGTTCGGACATGTGGAAAGAATGCCGAACGTCTGGTTAAGAAGATATACAATGCGAAAGTGGAAGGATGTAGGTACCGAGGGAGACCGAGACTAACCTACCTAGACCAGATCGGTCATGTACTGAAGGAAGGTGGAGTCAAGAAGAGTCTCCGAAACCGGCGAGCGTGTATGAAGAGAATTATGAATGTTGAGGAAGCGAGTGAAGTATGCAGAGATAGAGTTCTCTGGCACTCTGTTCTCTCTGCCTACCCTGCAAGGGATATGGCGTGAACCATCACGCCATACATATCAATGTATGTATGTAAATATAAGCGCTAGAGGAGATCCCAATTATAATTTGCAGAGATGGATGCAACATACTGCATATCAATAGTATATAAAATGTATTTATATGTCTTACTAAAAATAGTTTGTAGTTACAAATATGGGCCTAGTTCGAAATGTCTATATTATTATAAATGTACACGGTGTATAACTAGACTAGACTAGCACTAAATATTAATATATAATGTCTACATAGAAAGCCATACACAACAGCTGATCTAAACAGCTGCATGAAAACACATGATGTAACAAAAAGCAATGCCTACTGAGCTGACACAATGAGGTTTCATTACGACACCATCTTGCTTGTAAACAAATATTCTACAATGCATTATCGAGGCGTTGAGCATTTATTTTGCATAGCTATGCTTGTGCAAGTATGCTTGTATAAAACAAATCGATGGGAATAATTATTCTCATGTTTGTGGATTTGAAATGAAACTATTTTTACGGATTTCATCGTGATTGCATTTGATTTTTAATATACCGACTTTTGAACTCTTTTCGGCGCTTTTGAACCCACAAATGAAGTCACTAAATCCGCAAAATTGTATAAAACAATAAAAAATAATTCGCAAAAATATAATATTTTACAATTAGTTCTGTATCACAGAATGAAAAGAAAAACAAACTGAAGCATTACAGTACATACACAACTCATGCAATCGTTGATTCCAATGTCTCTAATACAATATTAGCGTATTCATATACATATATATTATTTTTAGTCAAATGAGCTTTTTTTGTGCCTGTTTTGATAATCGTACTTAAGGAGTAAACTCCAGTCGTGCGTCGGAGCTGACACACACACTTTTTTTTTATTTAGACTCACGTCTCTATCAATGCATACTTCAAACCTCGTATCATTATTTTTGCTGTTGTAAAAAAAAAGTATTTTATTTCCAGAGTAATATTGTACTTAGTTTATCAAGGTTAGTTATTTATTATTAAGGTTTAATTTTCAATTTATGTAGAAACGATCAGTTCACGTTGAGGAGCTACCATCGTTACCGTTTCTGAAAGCCCAATGGGCTCATTCGAAGTAAAACGGTTCACTTGGAACACATTGGTACTTAGGGTTTCGGATATAATTTTCGGCAACACACGTGTTAGTGAATAGTAAATGAATACAGTCATGTCTTATTATTTTTGGACTTTAAATATTATAAATTCGAAAATTGGTATGGATAAATTGAAACTTTATTTACAGTAATGTAACGTCTAATTATACATATGTATATAATTAAAAATAAAAAAAATCAAAACAATATCATTTTTGATATTACTAGACAACCAGCTGTCATAACATATTTTATTGAACTAAAACTTAATCTATATAAATAAATGAATCGTTGAAGTGTATGTATGCGCATAACTGTCGAATGACTGTACCATATTAGAATTTTTTTTTTTTGTGTTCATGATTGTTAGAACAAAGTTTGTATAGAAAAAAAATATAGGTATATAGTGATTTTTTTTAAATCTCATAATATGAACAGCGATTGAATGAGACAGAAAGCTGCGAGAGATCTTTAATATATTGATTAATTATATTATTTGATTTATTGTCCGGGCAAAGCGGTATTTTTCGTCAAAAAGTTCTCAGTACTCTCGTTGTGACATTTAGCTCTGTGTTGTATTAGTAGAATGATGCTACAGTCAAAATCTGTTATAACGACATCGAAGGGACTGCTCATATTCAGTCGTAAAAACCGATAGTCGTAACAACCGGTGACGTTTAATGTGTATCGAGCAAGTACAAACAAATCGATAGGTAATTATTGGAAAAATATATTCATTCAACTATGTACATTTTGTTTATTACACATAAGTACAATGCATATTATTTTTCTGTGTGCATAAAATCGGTAATTTTAGTCTGTTTGGAACACTTCTGTGCAAAGATATTTTGTAATTCACGTTGGATTTTAATTAACGTATCGTCATAATTGCTCTGGATGTGGAACTGTTCATAAAAAGAACAATCTTTCTTAATACACTAACAGCAACAACAAAAGTAACAAAGTAACTGAAGAGATATGAAGAAGCGGGCTTTGACTCTACTGCATGCACGTGTTTTGTTTCTAAGAATTAGAAAAGACCATACACTAAACTAAATCCTCTTGTTTTCTTGCCTGATTTTAATAGCCATTGAAGACAGATGTGGATACCTATTTAAATTGTTTACAATACAGCTTAGCCGGTCGTTCTAACAGATCTAATTATCCGAAATATTAGTTAAACGTGGTCGTTTAATGAGGTATGTCGTTATTAGCAATGTCGTAAAAAGTAATGTTTTTAGTAAGGCAGTCATATAGCATTCAGCCGGGACTTAGGTTATTATAACCGGTATGTTGTTCTAAACGATGTCGCAGTAAACGGTTTTGACTGTAGTTCCATGCGATGAGAGTAAGAATGCAATTCATTACTCCCTTTCTTACTCGTAAGTGTCGTAGAAGACAACTATAGAACATGATATGCAGATAACAACTGTCCAAGAGAAGGAAATCTCGAAATAAAATCTTATGCAAACTCCTCTAATCAGCGTGGTATAGTATGTCGATGTCTCTCCCATTGTGATGGAGATTCGAGGCCAACGAGAGAACGTATATGAGCTGAGTGCTTATAACTCCTAAAAAGCAGTCATTACTGCACAGATGACTGCACAGATGGCGTAGTGGTTTAGATACCGACCTTCAGTGCCAGTGCCATGGGTTCGATTCCCACGCAGGACAATACTTTGTGCGATCCATAAAGTGTTGTTCTGAGTCTGGGTGTAATTTGTCTGCGTTAATTGCATGTTTGTAAAGTCCCTCGCAATACAAGGATTATTTCCTCAATGAAGGGAGGTGTCTTAATAAAACAAAAAAAAAAAAAATTACAAAGTGTATAACAGAAGTCAGTATGTATAGCAATTGTTGTTTCATTCACATTATACTAAAGTAAATAGGTGAATGTAATCGTATATAGCAATCACGTTATTATATGGTCAAACGAAGTGTATCAGACGTGAGAATCTCTTTGCGCTGTATTTCGCGCGGAACCAATAATGGCTGACTGTTTTGATATCCAAGATTGCGTAATAAATAGAATTAAATGTAATGTCCTGTTCTGTGTTTGTTAATTTGACTCGACACTTTTCTATTTCGTAAATAAGGATGTACATGATTTGATTGCATAGTTACCCGGAACTTTAATATCGGTAATCAAATACTTATTTTATGTGATTGAAATAAAACTATTTTTACTAATTCTATCGCGTTTGTATTTGATTTTTAATTTCACGACGTTTTGAATACTTTACAGCTTTCTTGGTCACGGGAGGACTATGTGACAGTCACTGACTATGAACGCTATGAATTGTACGAAACGTCGGAAAATTAAAAATAAAATACAAACGTGATAGAATTCCTAAAAATAGTTTTATTTCAAATGTTAGCGATATTAATGTTCCTGGTGCTTATCCTAGTTGAAGTAAAAACAAATAATATTGATTTCTTGCTAATTTTTTGCAGAAGCTGCTTGCTCTATATTGTGTAGGACTAGTGAATATGTTACCCATTCAGTGATCCGTGAATAAACGAAGATAATAAAAATCATATTTTATTTAGACGTGTTTCTAAACCACCAAACGTTCTATAATCATATATAAAAAAAAACATTATTATAAAAACTGAAACACGGCAGTAAATATAATATCAAATAGACATTTTCTTAATTAGTAAATGAGTTATCCGGTAAATAATACTGTCTGTTTTACATTCCGTCTAATAATAAACACACTGCTTATTTGGATAAAATCCAAACATCTTCAAAACAGTGGAGCATTATTACGCTAGTATTTAATGAATTTACTTCCTTATTACATATAGAATCTTTTAAAATACTCCTCTAATTTAGTTTTAACAAAAATTATTGTACGACACAAATCCTTTCCTCAATATTTGGCTATTTGATTAAATTATAATTCAGTTAACGCGATGAAAATTTATTAACGAATTAATCTTTGAACTCTAGTGCATACTATACAACACTTAAATTGGATTACTATCAATAATTTGCTTGTCCTGGCCTAGATGATCTAGTCAACTAATATTATACAACAAGAATTAGTCCTAATCATACAAAAACTTATATTATTTAGTTTTGTAAACTAAAAATAAAGATGAATAAGTAAGACTTAGTTTAAGAAATTAAAAAAAAAATACTTATTTTAAATTGCGTAATATATTTAATGCAAATTTAATATTTAACAAAAAGTTCTGTGAAGTAGTTTTTGTCTGCGAAGTCTTAATTCCTATTATCTATTATAATAAGTTAATAATAAAAACAAAGTATACTTGCTGTGTGGTTGAAGGCTACAGATACTACCAACTCTTATAATGCTCGTGGCTCTTGTAAAAGACAATTAAGAGCATTACATAGACCCCGACCAACTGCTTCTGATGCCGTGGAGTGAACAGAAACACATTCTGAAAGAGGGTTGCCGTTAGGCAGGCGTCCATTCATAAAACTATTGACGAATCTTTTGCAACGTGTACGTTGGAAATAGAGTAGGACCACAAGGCGCTCACCCATAGTCCGGGTTAAGCTGTAACAGCCATCTGCGGCTAACAGAAGACAGACAAAAAAAATGGAATAAGAAAATAATGATGATGATAGACGTTTCATAGGGTGCAGTGTTTTTTGATTACTTCTAGTCTTTTAAAATTCAAGTGTAATAAATAACATTTAATAAACAATACAGTATAAAACACGTTTAATCTATACGTTCAATGAACCGATCACGCAAATTGAGTACTGGTGGCTTTTGAATTTCACTTGAAATGAAATTCAAAATCTTTTCGGTAGCCATAAAAATTACGATGAAAAAAATATCTACTCTCTTATGGCCCATTACAAGCCCTGGGCGATCAATCTAAATTAATACAATAAATAACTTTTATTAATGTCAGGCTTCATTCCATTTGATGTCGTTTCGGAATTAATATTTTTTTGGTTTCTTTTTTTTTACATTAATATCTCTATACTCGTATTTTCTTTAAAAACATTTTGTAATAATATAATAATTGATTTGAATGTATAATAGCATCGCGACAGGAACTTATAATTGTATGTTATAAGTATATTCGTTGGTACTATTACAACATACATAACATAAAATCTTATTCTTTGCTCTAAATTACAAATGAAATTTCGTTATTAAAAGCAATAACACGATTGACAACCAATTTCTGAATATCAAAATATATTGATTCAAAACACGAATAGTTTCAAAATTTCAACACGCAACATTGTCAAAATTGAATAAGAAAAAACAAAGTGTATGGAGTCTACCAAGCTGCTGGCAAATTTTGGTGACTGAATTATTAGTGAATTCATATGCTTTACTGGGTATACCGGTTGGATTTTTAACAAAAATATGTAATTAATTAATATGTTTAAAACAAGTACATAATGTAGATAATGAAATATCTCGCTGGGTGAATGATCATATGTTCATTCACCCAAAATGCTATTGCAATTATAAAGAGTCGGCATATCGGTTCAGATAAATTCGGGTTGAGAGCCCTCAGCGCTCACCCACAGTCCGGGTAAAGTTGTCATAGCCATCTGAGGCTAACAACCAAGACACACAAAAAAAAAGTTTCAGATAAGAAAATGTTTTTAGAATTGCCTGTAGCTATGCCGATTTTTTCGGCAGTAAGGTCGTGGTTTGTAATGTGGACGTACTCCTACTTTTACCCCATGGAAGGTAAAGATTATAGAAAAATGAAAATAAATTACAAACAATAAACAAGCAACCCTATTTATTTCTGACACAACTCTTGCAGTAGTCTTGTTTTCTTGATTCATAAAAATATCGTTTAAGCCACTTTTTTATAGTTTCAAAACCTTATATATAGGTATATTATATAATTACATCTGCCCAGCTGCATTTACTGTTGTACATAGACTTGCCCAAGGCAGGATAATACCAGAATCGTCACGTTTGGCACGCATATTGACGTTCATCATCATCATCATCACAGTCCATAAATGTCCCACTGTTGAGCTCGGGCCTCCTCCGTAATGGGAGGGAAATTAACATACTATACCGCGCTGGTCAGACGTATTGTTATAGGGTTTTGTTAGGAGATTTCCTTCTCTCGCACATATGTTATATAGCTTTTATATCCCTTAGCCGTCTCGTACGATCACCCACAGGTAAGATATGGGGGGTTGAATAGTAATCTTACTCCGTCACCACACGGATAGACGTTTACAATTGGTGTTTTAAGTTTCCTAATAGAGCGTCCATATCCCGATGATTCTTCAACCGGTTCATCCCTCGTAAAATATAAAATGAAAAATCCGCGTGCCACATCTGCGGCGTCTGTTGTATCACGACGTGTCACTAGAGCAGTGTATGATTTACAGGATAACTAAAAATAAGAAACATTGCATTGTAATAATGTACATACATACATATCATCACGCCATATCCCTTGCAGGGTAGGCAGAGAGAACAGAGTGCCAGACAACTCTATCCTTCCGGTCGAAATGCGATCTCTACGGAAAATCTGTGGAGTTAGGCTGACCGAACGCATTCGTAACGACGACGTAAGAGAGCGAGTAGGTATGAAAGAGAGTATTGATATAAAGATGCGAAAGGGAATGCTCCGATCCGGACATGTGGAAAGAATGCCGAACGAACGTCTGGTTAAGAAGATATACAATGCGAAAGTGGAAGGATGTAGGTACCGGGGGAGACCGAGACTAACCTACCTAGACCAGATCGGTCACGTACTTTATTAAGCTATATATTTTTTTTAAGTTTAATATCTCAGTAAACCAAAGCGAGGGCGGGTCACTAGTAAAAAATATAATGAAACTTGACACCAATTTGTAGTCTCGTTAGCAATGTGATTAACTCAGTCCATAGCAATGATAATATTACAAATACGAATGTTTGTTTGTTTGTGAAACTTTAAAGACTTAACCATCATTTTGAAATTTCCAATACACGATATAAGGGATACAGAAAAGGATATAAGATACCTTGCCTTTCATGTAAGAAAAAGTACTCTCTTTTTTTGAGGGATAAAATCATCAACATCATCCTGCTCTAATCCCTATTACTTGGGATCGACGCAATATGTCGCCTTCTTCCATATTATTATATCAGACGTCATTTCTGTAGTCACTCCCATACTACCCATGTCATACCTTACGTAGTCCATCCATCTTTTCTTCGGTCTTCCTTTACCCCTAAAGCCTTCACATTCATACTTAAAACTTTTCTCACAACATTACTTTCATCCCGCCTCATCACATGTCCATACAATGTCAGCCGTTCACTACTTAACTTTTCCGTCATTGGCGCAACTTTTAAACTTCCTCTAATGTATTCATTTCATATGGGTGGCTGGATCGGGGAATAGTCCGTCACCCGTAGAGAGGCTGACCGCGTGAGGGCGACGCCCCGGCAGTTAGCTGGGGCGTCGACGGGGGATGGTGTCCGAAAGGGTAACCCGCCGGACTGGCCACGGACGGCAAGGAAGCGGTACCAGTGGTCGACCGAATGCCGATGGGGAGCCACGCGCTGCCCTTCCGTTCCCTACCTACCCAAAAAAAATCGTATTCATTTCTTACTTTATCTATTCTTGTCACACCACACACCCATCTCAACCAATAGAGCATATTATTCATTTTTTTATTACTTTAAAAATTAATCCTCAATAAAGTTCGTGCGAAAATGTTACATATATTTTTGATTCACATAAAATAAAATATACTACCGAACTTGAAATCTTAAAACTTGAGTATAAAATATTACTCAAGTTCCAAGATAATATATTTTGCTAGAATATTTTCCTAAGAAAATGTTATACTCATAACTAACTAGAAGACAAGATAGCCAATAATACCAGTATCCCTACAACGGGTGTATCCATTGTAGTTTGACACAAAACATGGATGAATGACGTAAATAAGTGAACGCCTATGACGTAAGAGATAGTTTCGTACTGTCATTGAAATGGTTTATTCGAGTACATTCATTGTAATATATGTTCGAGCTTGTGTTTCATAACAAATATATTAAATTTAAGGAAAGCCTAACAATTATACGGATCATATACTTGCTTATGTGCAACTTTAATACTGTACTAACGGCGTTTAATTACCGTTCTGCGAGTACAGATTTTGCAATGTTAAACACAACTTTCATCTTTGTAATGAGAAATAAAGAACAATAGAAAAATAGTCGAGTAAAATAAAAGTTATCTACATAACTACAGTAAGTTGAGTTATGGATGAATATAAACTAAATTCTACATCTTGGGATGTATCAAGAGAGAGATGATATCAAGTAAGCATTTAGTTTTAATCTGTGGAGTTAGGTTAAGTAGTTAGGTAAAGTAGTTAGGTATGAAAGAGAGTATTGGTGTAAAGATGCGAAAGGGAATGCTCCGATGGTTCGGACGTCTGGTTAAGAAAATATACAATGTGAAAGTGGAAGGATGTAGGTACCGGGGGAGACCGAGACTAACCTACCCAGACCAGATTGGTCAAGTACTGAAGGAAGGTGGAGTCAAGAGTCTCCGAAACCGGCGAGCGTGTATGAAGAGAATTATGAATGTTGAGGAGGCGAGTGAAGTATGCAACGATAGAGTTCTCTGGCACTCTGTTCTCTCTGCCTACCCTGCAAGGGATATGGCGTGATGATATGTATGTATGTATCTAGTTTTAAAATATATGCAAAATCTTTTTTCACCGCTGTGTTTTTCAAAGTGTGGCTAACGAAATATGATTATGGCTGGGTCCACATATTTATATACTTATAGTGATACGTGCAAAAAGTATAATGATCAAATAAGTTTCAACGATCAATAACAATGCGTTGGAAGACGTTACTAAATAACAAAAGCTTAAATTCCCTATTAAATTCCCCGTGTGGCGACGGGCGAACAATACGATTGTCATCACCCTGTACTTGCCTATGGCCACGTAAAAATCGGCTAAGGGTCCACCAGGAGAGTGGGCAGCAGCTCTCTCCTGGGAAACGTATAACATCACACAGCAATCGCCAACCTGCCTGCCAAGAGTAGCGATTACGGCTTTAACCCTCTAATATGAGCAGCAATAACATAAAAACGGTTCCCAGTTTCGTAAATTTTGCTGGGAGTCGTTGGATGCCGGCGCCACAGGACCGCACTTTGTTGCGAAATATGAGGAGGCCTACGTCCAGCAGTGGATGACAAAAGGCTGAACGATGATGATGAAAAACATTGAAATTTCCTATTCCCTTAGTAAAAAAAAAGAGAAGGAATTCTCGAAACAAAACCCTATACCAACACGTCTGACCAGCGTGGTATAGTAGGTCAATTAACCTTCCAATATGGAGGAGGCCCGAGCCCAACAGTGGGACATATATGGGCTGAGATGATGATGATGATTCCTTTACTAAATACAACGTAAATTCATGTTTAGATTGCTACAGATACAAGACATACTGTATACATCCTAATATTATGCTTCAAGACTCACCACTTTTAACTAGGCTTTACATTTTCCGTACCTGAAAATAAACAAAATATTAATTGTTAATGTAAAACAATAAAATTCAATTATAACAACACTAGCCAGAGTACGACGACTTCAATAGTTGTAAATAAAATAATAACTATTAAAACCATGTCTAGACTCACTGCCATAGTTAGGGTCATTGGCGCCCAGGGCAAGATCGCGACATTGATCGTTTTAATATAAAAAAAAATATAAGCAAATTGTCTTACGCACCTGACCAAGACGAATATTAATCATGCATTTAGATAACTTAACATGGTTGGCGCTCTCACTAGATTATAATTTATTTTTAATCTATCCATTTTTATGCCTAGGTTTTGTAAGAAATACCTTTCGTCTGTAACTTTTGAAATGAGGAGTATATTCAGGTAAACGATTATGATTGTCTAAGTACTGAATTAGGTCCCAGCAAAAAGTGTAAACACTAATATTGACGTAAATAACCCATTGTTTGTCCCAAGAGATATGTATTGAAATCACTTGGTGAACAACACAGAATATATCATCGAGTAGGTAGCGCTGGTAATGATCGATTAATATAGGACAGGATATATAGGACAATACATATTGTAAAGGCCTATATGTACATATACATTGAAATAATGGAAGTATAACCTAAATAAATTCCCAAACAGGTAAAAAAATATATCGGTTCAAACAACATTACATACATATATCTACATGTATAATAAGAACAGATTAAGTTTGGGTAATGAGAATCTCTACACATAATGAGTTGTAACGAAACGACAAGGATAACGGTTAATTACAAGTCTACAAATGTTATAGCAATTCATCATTTTATTAATAACGATGAATTGCCTCGTTGTCAAAATAAACCTGATAAGGAAACTGCTAACCCAGTGATCTCAATTTCAAGTACGTATTTAAATACAATATTATAAAGTTAGTTAATTTAAACCTTATATAGGTGCCTTCTTTTTTTTATTATTGCTTATGGTGGCAAATGAGCAAGCAGCACACCTGATGGTAAGTGTACCATGGTAAGTGGCAGTGTGTGACCTTTGCTACACCAAGGGTATAGCCAGGCCGCTGCCTACCACTACAATCCCCAAACCCACCCAGTTGGGCTGACGGATCTCTCGCTCACCAAACGAAGCGCAATAGCACATTGCCATTACTCAGACGTCGATCTTCTGCGAGAGTGTAGTACTACCCCGGACGGACCAGCCCGCGGCTATAGACAGAGCCCTGTCAACAGCGTGGTCCTACCACTAATAAAGCCTATCATATCCGTGTGGTGACGGAGTAAGAATACAATTCACCACCCCCTATCTCAACCGTAGGTGATCGTAAGAGACGACTAAGGGATAAAAAACGCATATAACATCTACGCAAGAGAAGGAAAACTCTAAACAAAACCCTATACCAACACGTCTGACCAGCGCGGCATAGTAGGTTAATTTCCCTCCCATAACGGAGGAGGCCCGAGCCCAACAGTGGGACATATATGGGCTGTGATGATGATAGGTACCTATTTAAATCAACACTTTTTGTATACTTATAGATATATGTATTTTGCGTATCATCATCACTCTCCTACTCTTATCTCAATTACTTGAGGTCGATTCAATATGTACTCTTCTTTCATAGTACATACTGTAAAAGTTATTGCAAAAGTTTTATGACCGGCCGCCTGCCAGACGTCAACACTCCTTGGGAATGTAATTGTTGACCAAACGGCATCAGATGGAGTTGGCCCAGATCGTTATAAGGCTCTTAGTCGGCTTTTACGACATCTACAAGCAAAGTAAGGGTTGGTAGTATTCGTAGCCGCTACCACACAGCTATTCATTTTGCGTATCTAAGCAAATAAATGGCTTTATCGATTTGAAACAAATTTAGTATTTCGATACGGTTTTGCTTTTTAAGTTTATCATTGATGTTCGTGAAAAACACAAAATATGCATAAATTATTAATATATAATCAAACCTTTAGTTACATGCAGATATTGTTTGTAATTAATGCATCTTTCAATCAACATACTGGCATCCACAGTTCCACATAGTCCTTCCAATGCCAACTGTTCCACATAGTCCTTCCAAAGGTAGTAATGCCATAATCTCGCCATGCGTAGTATTTGTTGTTAGAGTTAACAACATAATAAAAAATCCAAAACAGTGCTTCTGCCCAATATTGAGTTCTTAGTCGATTTTTACCATTATCATGGGAAATAGGAGAGGAGATGGTGATATTTTATAAACCATTATCCTCGTGGGATGGTCTATGTCCAATATTGGACATCTATAAGGCAATAAGGATTATGGATGAAGATCTTTATAAGCCTCTTTTTTTGTTTCTCTTCAAATATGAACAGTATAAATACTAACATAGACTATTAAAATTAATACACCGTCTATCAAAATCACAAAATTTACAGTTAATAAAAAGATTTCACAAATATCAAGCAGTTTCTAAAACGCAATTATATTACCCAACTTTTGATGAATTTGCATGGTGCTTGCAAAAACATCACGCAAACGTTAATTAGGCCAACTGTTTGTAGTATCGCATAAAATAATGTTAGGATCTGCTTACTGCTAAAATAAGTTAGCAATCTATTTTATTCCTTCTAATTGAATAAATAAAATGAAATTCAATACCGCATTCGTAACGACGACGTAAGAGAGCGAGTAGGTATGAAAGAGAGTATTGGTGTAAAGATGCGAAAGGGAATGCTCCGATGGTTCGGACATGTGGAAAGAATGCCGAACGAACGTCTGGTTAAGAAGATATACAATGCGAAAGTGGAAGGATGTAGGTACCGGGGGAGACCGAGACTAACCTACCTAGACCAGATCGGTCATGTACTGAAGGAAGGTGGAGTCAAGAGTCGCCGAAACCGGCGAGCGTGTATGAAGAAAATTATGAATGTTGAGGAAGCGAGTGAAGTATACAAAGATAGAGTTCTCTGGCACTCTGTTCTCACTGCCTACCCTGCAAGGGATATGGCGTGATGATATGTATGTAATTGAATAAACAAACCACTAAGTAATATGCGAACGAGGTTTGTCGAGTACAGAAATAACTTATCCACTTTGGAAACTGTAATACGCTACAATTAGAACGGTTATTTATCACCGAAACTAAACTATGCATGATTTGTTTTACAGTACATCGAATAAGTACCGTCGTTAATCAAATACACGGCCTTATTACAATACCAGTGTACCTTGTTGTAAGAACGGTTACAATCAATCGCAGTCAATGTATCAACAGGATCGTTTTAAACAATACAAATTGTTGTTACTAATTCGTTGTGTTAGCAGCTTTAAAGGACCGGCCTGTTTTTATGTCGCCGAATATTTCAATTGTTCCCTATAATACGTCTCTATATAAAACGCTCTAAACTAAAATGTTTAGTAGCAATGGTGTTTTAAATTCGGTCGAGTAATAGTAACGAACAGATCGGAACATGATAGTCAATTTTGGTTAACGACCACTAAGCGAGGTCACTGCACCAGAAATATCAGGGCGCATTGCCATTTCGATTTTTATAGTGTATTATGAAGATAGACAAAACTGTGGAACTAACTTCAATTTTGTTACAATAACAGCATAGTAGATCACTACTGAACAAATATATGGAGATTTATTGTATCTAGTAGTCTCACTTGGAAAACTACCAAGTTCAACACTCCCCTAAAATCTATATTTAACTTGAAACTATTTTTGTGTTTAAAAGGAGAGTTCACATTTCAATCGTCATAGCAGTGAACATCAATAATTAATAAGCAGTATATTCAACGAACCCTTATAAATAAATGCACACTTCTTTGATGCTTTGCTCTACGATCGAGCTAGGTACCAATATATTTAGGGAACCGCTTCTCACACTCATATTTTTGTCACGTATACATACACGTGTAGAATATTAAAATTCACAATATAAATATAATTCAACAGAAATTCAATGATAAATATTTTAAGAAAATGTACATAAATTAAACAGTAATCCATACTAATCAGCTTTATACTATTTTATAATTATAAAAGCTTTATATACGGCAGGTCAATACTTTCGGGATTCTAATTCTAGTCACGCACGAAGAATAATGTTGTTTGAATTAAGCCCTGTATGAACTTTTTTAAAGAATAGTTTTTAAAGAAGTCTACAGAAAAAATAATACTATGGATATGTCTTTTTTTTTTTTTGACAGGCTGAAGTCCGGTCCTTTCACGGCCGAACGGTTAAGGGCGTTACTTTTCCATTACTGTTTGGTTGACCACCGGTACTACGGATTTGCTATAGGCCTAATTCAATGATGAGTAAAGAATATAAGCAAATACTGCATTTGTGATGAATTTAAGTATTGCAAAAGAAAGAAAACTCTTTTTTTTTTTATTTTGAGTTTTTTGCTTTACCAACCCGTCTGATCAGTATGCGATAATAGTAGCTCAATTTCCCTCCCATTATAGACAAATCCCGGAGTGTGAGATTTGTAAAAATTTCTTGAGAAAAAAGTGCGCTAAGTGTAAATTTACACTTGGCCAGCTGCGCCGGTATGCTATACATTACAATAGCCGATAAGTAAGCCCACTCGAGCGAAACTGTAGATACAGATAATTAAAGAAAATAAAAAGATTTAACCAAATTGTCTTTGGTATGAAATTTAAATACTATTTGAACAGCTAGCCATTCAATGTAATAATTTAATTAAGCAATTTTTATTTCGCCATTTCATTAATAAAATTAAAATCAATAGCAAGGAATTTAAAAAAAACATATCATCATCATCACAGCTCATGTGTCCCACAGTTGGGCTCGAGCCTCCTCCATAAATTAAGGCAAATTGACCTACTATACCACGCTGGTCAGACGTATTGGTTTTGTTTCGAGTTTTCCTACTCTCGCATAGATGTTATATGCGTTTTATATCCCTCAGTAGTCTCGTAGGATCACCCACGAGTAAGATACGGGGTGGTGAATTGTATTCTTACTCCGTCACCACACGGAAATAAAATCAATACCAAGAAATTTAAACCTATATTTAAAATAAATAATTTCGATGAATGCGCTATATTGGTCGCATGTGTTGTTAGTATATGTTGTGACGAGTATTACTAAAGATTAAGCTACTCGAATCCTCAGGCAAACAATAAACATGTTTGTATCTTAGAAAAGATAAACATGAATCTAAAAATCTAATAACTGAAACAATAATGTTCTATAAATAACTGCTTTGTATGCGTTGAACAGATCGAACCCGCATTCACTCACACACCACTATAATCCCGTATAGGCCATAATTTTATTAAAGCAATATGATTGAGCAGATTAACTAGGACTAGGGTTAATTTCATTTAATTAGAATGCTTCCTCGTTAGTTGAGAAATTTCTAAACTCTGCAAGCACGCTTCAAAATATTACTAATCTTAATATGTATATATAAATTACGTGTCACGTTGTTTGTCCGCGATGGACTCATAAAGTACTTAACCGATTTTAACCAAATTTGCACAGCACGTGTAGCTTGATCCAACTTAAAAGATAAGATAGCTTAAATCTCAATTTATAGTAATATTATTTTATTGTAAATTATTTGTCTAATATTTGACAGTCAAAATCATATGTTATATCAAAAGGATTTTAAAAGATGGCGCTATGTTAAATACACAAACGCTTCATATAAGCTAAAATTTGTTAGAATAAACAAAGTGTTACTGAGGCTAACCTAAGCCACAGCAAGGCGTGGCCCGGTCTGCTAGTATTATATATGAAGACAAAAGAATAAAGTTGTCTAAGATCAGCCAGTATGGTATATATGGTCTTTCCATTTGAATATCTATGCTAACTTTGTAATTTTCAAAAATTGAATATTTATGTATAAATATATATAATCTAAATTTCGCAAACGTAACCATCGATGTTCATGAAATTTAGCATGCAGGGGGGCGATTAATTGATCTAACTAGGTTTCATTTATAGAAATTCTTGTTTTTTCAGTATTTTCAGGCAACAAAAAAAATATAGTCCTAAGTCTGGGTGTAATTTGTGTCCGTTAACTATATTTTTGTAAAGTTCCCCGCAATATAAATGTTATTTACTTAGTGCAGGGTCTTTAAAAAACAGTCGTGCTCGACAGCGATGATGAGGATTGAACCAATTGCTTATACTTTACATGACATTAAGAGAAATACTGTAAATGTATTTTCTCAATTTGAGCTAATTCACTTTAAAAACCATGAATAAAAAAAATTACAGAAACAGCACTCACCGACTGCGATTATACATATAGCTATCAACCAGGAACCTATTAAAGAGATACAAAGGTAATTCATCAAAATCAGCACAGTCGGTAGGAATTCAATAATACAATAATCATTAATATCAGAATGTAAAATTACTATGCTACTCTTTTTAATACTTCTATGATACCAATCTTAGTATTACTATGATCGGTTATCAGGACAATATGCTATTAAGTAGGCAAATTGCTTAATTATTACCTACTAATGGCTTATGACAAAGTGAGGAGGAATGAACTGTGGTCGGTACTATCTATGTATGGGGTGGACAGCCATCTTATTCACGCGCTGAAATCCATCTATAAGGATTCCAGGGCATGCGTAAGAATAAACGAAGCCTACACGGAGTGGTTTAATATCGATAAAGGTGTTAGGGTTGTGTAGCGTCCCCGTGGTAGTTTAACCTATTCATGGATAGCTGTTTGAAAGATCTGAAAAATAATGAACCATGTGGTTTACGAATGAATGAGTTACTTATCAAATGTCTTCTTTATGCCGATGATCAGGGATTACTTGCATCATCGGCAGAAGATTTGCAGGCGATGGTAACTACTATGCATGAAGCTTTTGAAAGAAAGGGTATGAAAGTAAATGTAAGTAAGACGAAAATTATGGTTTTTGAAAAGGATAAATGTATGACGGAATGTAACATTTTTATAAATGGTGAGGAACTGGAACCGGTGAAAGAATTTTTGTATTTGGGTGTTTTGTTTACTAGAGATGGTAAAAATGATGATAATGTTGAAAGAAGAGTAAATGCTGGTAATAGAGTGAATGGGGCACTATACACCTTTATGAAAAGCAGAAACGTGTCCAAAAAGGCACGTTTAGCTGTCCATAAGGGAGTTTTAGTACCTACTCTCATGTATGGTAGTGAAAGTTGGATTTGGCAGGGAAGACATGAAAGTAGAATAAATGCTGTAGAGATGAGAGCTCTTCGTAGTATGTGTGATGTAAGTATGAAAGATAAAATTAGGAATAATGTTATAAGAGAGCGCTGTGGTGTGAATGAAGAAGTAGTGACAAAGATCAAAAAGAGTATGCTGAGGTGGTTTGGACATTTAGAAAGAATGAGTGACGAGAGGTTGACGAAGCAAATATATAAAGCAAGCGTGAATGGGACGAATACAAGGGGAAGACCACGTCATACTTTTCTGCACCAAGTTGGAGATGTGTTGACGAGAGGTCTTATTAAGAGTATGCGTAATCGTAGAGCATGCGTGAAGACTATTATGAGTGTGAATGAAGCGATGGAAGTATGCCAGGATCGTGGTTTGTGGCAATCCGTAGTCTCTGCCTACCCCTCTAGGAAACAGGCGTGAGGCTATGTATGTATGTATTACCTACTAAGTAAAATACAACTATATAAAATGAAACGCTTCACACTAAAACTGAACATAATTCTAAAATTAACATTCAAATGTATAAATCAACACAAACAACAAATTAATACATCCTTGACGTCGTAATGATGGCAGGTAATACCGTTGACGTCGACCTCCGCAGTTCCATAAGCACGAAGATTACCGACCAGTAATCACACAAGCGCCGAAAATCATTACTAAGCGGCAATCAACAAGTGTTTTGATGTTCGTAATCTCCTGAAGCACTCGCTATCTATACATAACGACACTTCCGTTGACATAAATGTCAGGAAAATCTTTTCCTGTCTTGCAACCTAATCACGATTCAAGTTACTATAATTATTTAACTAATTATATATAAAGTTTTGCAATATTTTTAACATTAGTAACGGTAAATAAATCTGTTTGAAGGATAATATCACATGTACTGAACACAGAATAGAAAAGTATAGGCCAATACTAAAGAATAAAGTATACTTATACATTACACAGCCAAGAGAACTGCAAGCAATTGCTTAGATACTCTATGTCTTTTTTGACACAAGATATGATCTGGTCAAACTCCGGTAAGTCTGGAGCAAAGGAAAGGCGACATGCCCCTTAACCTGCTGTATTATATCTCACCGGCAATTGATCCCGCCAGCGGCACAGAGTCCTTAACTTCGGTGATAAGTCCAGAACCAAGTGAATAAACGTAAGGTTTATTAAATGTAGGTAATATTTACTACATTTACTATATATAAAATAAAAAAATCACAGTTATAAGTACGGATCACCTATACAGAGTATCGTTGGTTCTGCTTACACGTAATATTTATTGGCACACTTATTTTGACACAATCAAATAATTGCATGAATTAAGTGTGAAGAGTTTTATAAACATATTATATACTTTTATATATATCCGTGTGGTGACGGAGTAAGAATATAATTCACCACCCCCTATCTTACCCGTGGATGATCGTAAGAGACGACTAAGGGATAAAAAATGCATATAACATCTATGCAAGAGAAGGAAAACTCTATGCCAACACGTCTGACCAGCGTGGTATAGTATGTTAATTTCCCTCCCATTACGGAGGAGGCCCGAGCCCAACAGTGGGACATATATGAGCTGTGATGATGATGATGATGTATATAATTTTATAGACCTATGCCTCAATAGTTATACGATGCTCTGTAAAAATACATTATTTCACTAACCCTTTTTTTGGTCTCGGGTATAGTAATTGTGAGACGACTAAGATACCATCATTAGATAATATGCAGCATGAAAGAAATTTAAAACAAAACCCTTTGGCTGTCCTGTCTCGCCAGCGTATAAGAGTCCTATTTACCTATCCTAATAAGAAAGGCCTTGAATTAGACTAAATGGTCTGTAAAAATATTTATTTGCAGGGAGATATAGCGATTGATTTAAAATCTTATATATAAACTTTGCAGGACCTTACATGACAGGGTAACTCGCCGGGTGGGCTCATGGCGACCTATGCCATCCTGTTGTCAAAAAAAAAAACGAACTACGAATCGCAATTAAAAAACCTATGTTAAATTGTTATTATTTGACGATTGAGATTCTTTGTTAATAATATGTATGTCCATTCTTCTTCTTCTTTTCTTCGTATTAGCAATCAGCTACTTCATAAGCAATTTTTGCAAGTGTCAACTCAAATTACAACGTTCTTTCTTCACGACTTTAATATCTTCATGTTAGTCACTGTCTGTCAGTATGTTAAGTCGTCGTCATCAACAGTGCTATGACCACACTGTTAATGGTAAATTTTGGGAAGTTTGGTGGAAAACGAAAGCGTTGTAAAGCACTTTTGCATTACTATCACTACATCCTAGCAGTTCCGTCACATCACATTACATAAAATGCTATCCAAATTATCTAATACTAGCGACCCGCCCTCGCTTCGCTTCGGTTTCAGTCGCTCTGACCCACGTTTTCAATCTCCGATACCTTCAAAGATATTTAATAATATGCTGGATTTGGATAAGAATAATACTCTATTGTTTAAAATAGCTTTGTAAATAACACATTATATTTTAGTAATACATATATAAAATATAGCTTTTGCCTGCGACTTCGTCCATGTAGAAGTTATCTCTGACGGAGGTAAATAGAAAAAGCGATGCAAGGTGTAAAAGGTTTGTCGCTAGGACGATATTCGACAGCGTTAGAAATTGGGATGTGGTCGCCGCCTTCTGCGAGGTAGTTGTCTTGCAGAATTAGGCAACAGGACGGGCTCAAGAGGAAGTCGTCTAAGGTGACACGCTCTGCCGGCGGTGCATTAGGTGCGAGTAACTGCGCCAGATTCCGTCCTAGCCAACGCCGAAGGTGATTGGACGGGAGATTGGGCCGTCATCCGTAGTGAGGTTCACTTGCGACGCCTCGACAGCGAAAGCTACCAGAGCTTCGACTCGAAATGATAGCCAAAAGAGTAACCCGCCGGACGGGCCACCGCTGACAATCATCCGGTTGTGGTGGCCGACCAGCACGGCGTAGACAGGTACGCGTACGGCATACTAAGCGGTCGCACGGCGCCGATTCTGTCGCCCCGGACAGATTGGGCGGGGTGTGACTATCTACCATAGTTGGTCACCAAAGAAAAAGGTTGTTCAAAGTAGGTTGAACCATAGAAACTCAGCGTAATTTTGTATTTCCATTCATTCTACAAATTATACTGCCTTTAATATTCTATTTACTGTATGGCGATGGGATAAGAATATAATTACCGCCACCCCTTATTTGACCGTGTTATTCTTACCAGAATGCGCTGCAGCCTCCTCCTGGGAAACTTATAACACCTCACTGCTATACTAACCAGGCGACCAAGCGTAGCGATTGCGACACTCGTCTCATCTGTGGGGTAGGCTTACGTCCAATAGTGAACGGAGTATATTCTGTTTCTATGAAAAGTGAATGGATTATATTCTGTTTCTATGAACAGTGAACGGATTATGTTGTTTCTATGAACAGTGAACGGAATATGTTCTGCCGGGTCGGCCACTGATTTTGTAAGTCTCTATGGCAAAAGTTAGGTCTGTAGTAACCTACTTGTGCTAATCTATCCTATAATGAAATAAATGTATCACGGCAGAATTTAAATTATCTCTTAAACTATGCAACCAAAAAACATACACTCTGTATACATACATACATACATAGCCTCACGCCTGTTGCCCAGAGGGGTAGGCAGAGACTACGGATTGCCACAAACCACGATCCTGACATACCTCCATCGCTTCATTCACACTCATCACAGTCTTCATGCATGCTCTACGATTACGCGTACTCTTAATCTGACCTTTCACTAACACATCTTCAATTTGATCCAGGAAAGTACGACGTGGTCTTCCCCTTGTAATCATCCCACTCACACTCGCTTTGTATACTTGTTTAGTCAACCTTTCTTCACTCATTCTTTCCACGTGTCCAAACCACCTCAGCATACCCTTTTTTATCTTTGTCACTACTTCTTCATTCATACCACAGCGCTCTCTTATAACACTATTCCTAATTTTATCTTTCAGACTTACACCACACATACTACGAAGAGCTCTCATCTCTACATCATTTATGCTACTTTCATGTCTTCCCTGCCAAATCCAACTTTCACTGCCATACATGAGAGTGGGAACTAATACTCCTTTATGTACAGCTAGGCGTGCCTTGTTAGATACATTCCTACTTTTCATAAAAGCGTACAATGCCCCATTCACTTTATTACCAGCATTTACTCGTCTTTCAACATCTTCATCATTTTTACCATCACTAGTAAACAGTACACCCAAGTATACAAATTCTTTCACCTGTTCCAATTCCTCACCATTTATAAAAATATTACATTCCGTCATACATTTATCCTTTTCAAAGACCATTACTTTCGTCTTACTTACATTTACTTTCATACCTTTTCTTTCAAAAGCATCATTAATAGTAGTTACCATCGCCTGTTAGTCTTCAGCCGACGATGCAAGTAAAACCTGATCATCGGCATAAAGAAGACATTTGACGAGTAACTCATTAATTCTTAAACCACATTCATTATTTTTCAAATCTTGCAAACAGCTATCCATAAATAGGTTAAACAGCCACGGTGACGCTACACATCCCTGTCTGACACCTTTATCAATGTTAAACCATTCACTGTAGGACCCGTTTATCCTTACGCAGGCTCTGGAATCCTTATAAATGGATTTCAGCGCCTGAATAAGATGGCCATTTACCCCATACATAGATAGTACCGACCACAGTTCATTCCTCCTCACTTTGTCATAAGCCTTCTCTAAATCAATGAAAGCGCAAAAGACTTTCTGACCTTTAGCCAAAAATTTTTGCGCCATGCATCGTAAAGAGAAAACTTGATCCGTGCAACCCATACTCTTTCGAAAACCCGCTTGTGCATCCCATATTTTCGTTTCTGTCACTTTCACTACTCTTTCAATCAACACTTTCGCATACAGTTTGCCGACAATGCTAAGGAGGCTTATGCCCCTGTAGTTTCTACAATCTTGCCGTGAACCTTTCCCTTTGTAGAGAGGTACAATTACCGCCTGACACCAGTCTATAGGTACTCGGCCATTAGTCCAGCAAAGATTGAAGAGCTGGTATAGGATGTTAGTTGTAATATCTTCTCCAGCCGTCAGCATTTCAACTGTAATCCTGTCGTATCCTGCAGACTTACCCGCTCTCATACCTTTCAATGCATTTGTAATTTCTATCATACTTATGCATTCTCCTTCCTCGAGATCTCTTTCATTCACAAATGATAATTTTTGTGGCTCTTCTCTTTCAAATAAGCTTTCAAAGTATTCCTTCCATCTCTCTAGTATACATTCTTCTCCATACACTGTCCTTCCATATTTATCGCTGATCGAGACTAGCTCTGTATTTTGCGCTTTGCCTCGAGCCGATCTTATGGACTTCCAGAAAATCTTCGAGTTAGTTTGGAAATCCTTCGATAATCTTCTATCGTACTCGTCTTTTTGATCTTCTTTCTTTCTTCTAACAATTTCTTTCACATCTCTTTTTTTTCTCTTATTCTTCTTTGGCTATATCTATGTCTTCATTCGTTGCTTTCTTCATTTTCTCATTGGCTCTGACAGCAAGCCAATCTAACCAGGCTTTCTTCTTCTCACGAACTACACTCTGCACATCTTTATCCCACCATATATTCTTCACCTTGTTTACTTTCATTCTTCTAGTCACACCACATATTTCTGTAGCAACATTTACCACCTGTTTTTTAAAAGTCTTCCATAATTCTTCCATACTACAAATATCAGCCGCATGAAAAAACTTTTCCTTTAGTTTACTTTTGTATTTATCTCTAATATACTCATCTTGCAAATTTTCTACTTTTATTCTTTCTAGCACACTTTTCGGGTTATGTATCCTATGTACACTCTTTATCTAAAACTAAAAAAAAAAAAATTCCTTGGTGATACAGCAATGGAAAATCGTTTAATAGAAGTATCACTCAATAGATTACACCAAATTATATACAGTAAAAGAGAAAAGTCTTTTATTTTAAACACTCAAACATCCATTCATTCATACATCATCAATACAAACTTTCGCGTTTTCAATATTAGTAGGATTTTGTTTAGATTGACATTTTTAAACTCGTAATATCTTTTAAATGCAATGGCCGATTTTAATAATTCAAGAAGTAATTTTCAGGTATCAAAACAGTCTTAAATTATAAATAATTTATTTGGATAAGGATTAATACAAAGACATGAATAACGTGGTCTTTTGGGCATGGTGCGGTTTTTGTTAACATTTCTTTCAAAAAAGTAGTTATACTGACATAACTACAATAATTAGATATATACCGAGAAGTTTTTTGTAGATATTGATATATTCTTTAATATTGTAGAACATTTTTTTGTTCTACTATTTAGTTTCCGCAGCGCATACGATCAAAGACATTTTATGGCAAGATTTTTCATAACTTGGTTTACATTATTGAAGCTTTAGTACCTGTATTTTTTTTAATAAAATATATAGTCTATGTCACTCACAAATGAAGTGGCTTTGTATTGGTAAAAGAATTTTCAAAATCGGTTTAGTATATCCAGAGATTACCCCCTACAACGTCACAAAGTCACAAACTTTACCTCTTTATAATATTAGTATAGAAGTATAGATAACACGGTAAAACATTAAGATATCGAATATAATACAAGAGCCTTTGATTATATACTTGGTCTTGGTTGTATATAATCAAAGACAAGAGCACCACATGACGTTTTCAGATACTCGCCAAAAGTCCATGTATGTGCGTTATCCATACATATGTATATTCGGAAATGTTGTCAGAGCCAAATTAACGATGCTGATGACGTTAAAGCATCAATCAGTATTCATAGAGGCCCCATAATTTTCGTAACAGAATCACGATTATTAATGTTTTTTTTCCTAATTCACTATAATGCATTACTTGTCTATATTATATAGTACTGGTATCCGCCTTGTTTATTATCATTCTTCAGCTCTTCATCGTTCATTGTTGTACGTAGAACTTTTCTATAAAAAGTTACATGGTACGGTTATGTGTCGGCCCGTATCCTACAATTAATTGCAACTTTCACAAAATTGTCTTTCTACTTGGTGGGGCTATCTTACACTGTAGCATCCGATATGTGCTCGCCGCTTAAGAACCTTTCTTCTCCAGCGGTTATCAGTTCGTCGAGCGATGTAGCCTGCCCATTTCCACTTCAGCGAGTTACTTTTTAGGGCTCTATTAAGAATATAATAATACACTAAGAATCTTATTTAAATATAAACTAAGTATTGAATGAATAAGGACAACGGGATTCAAACTCTAAGGGCTACTTAAGTCTTCGCGTTTGTTTCCTGTTAGCAAAGGTATCTATTTCCATATAAATTGATGCGAAACTCCAACAGGAAATGGTTACTGCGATACGACACCAAGCACTACCAGAAAGAGCACCACCCGCCAGATATCAGTCACATTATTTATCACGGAAAGATAATATTATGTTCTGTACTTCCAAGACGTAATACTGAGGCGTCGAGCGGATCACTGCAGTTGAGTACACATATGTCAATGGTATGCTCTAAAGGCGCTTACGTGCACATGAAGGGTTCCATCAGAACATCAACCGATACAGTCGGGACTAGGTTTATTAAAATTCCCCATTCCAAAATTCTATCCCCATGAGAAGAAGAACGTCATGACGGCCGCACTTAGTTCCAAAAAAGTGGTGCGGTATATCCTCCTGATTTCTCCTTATGATCCCAGAGTTGCTTTTTAAGGACACTTATTGATATTGCATTCTTAACCCGGCAGGTACCCCGAGGGAATCTTTAAAAACCTTAGAGGAGCCCGCAAGATGTCCTGTTATTACACAAAAGTGCGATCAGATCAACCGACAGCAAACAAATAAGAAGTACTAACAATTTAAACAAAAAAAAAATCTGAAATTATTCACACACATTAATATCTTCTTCATTCTCTTACTCTTATCCCTACTACTTGGGGTCGACGCAATATGTCCTCTTTTTCCATACAACCCTATCAGACGTCATCTCTGTAGGCACTCTCTGTCCCATATCATGCTTCACGCAGTCCATCCATCTTTTCTTTGGTCTCCCTTTACTCCTAGAGCCTTCAACATTCATACTTAGACCTTCCTCACAACATTACTTTCATCCCGTCTCATCACATGTTCATACCAGGTCAAACGTACACTCTTTATCTTATCCGTCACTGGCGTCACTTTAAAACAATCTCTTATATTCACAGTTTAATAATAATAATATATTTTCAATAGTTTAAAGTTGCAATGTTTAAAGTTCTTTATTCCGTTACATATGTTTAACTGTTATTACGAAATAAAGAACTTTTAAAAGACTTCAATTTCAAATAACCATTCATGATAACATACTTTAAAAAGTATTTTTCGAGATTTTGTATATAATTAACACATGTACGTACTTGTAAGGGACGGATGGTGTAATGGACAAACACGCTCAGGTGCCTACTTCCCCGAAGTGCCCGGTGGAAGAGTGTGTTGGACATAAATATTAATGACAAACAGCGATTCAATAGCCAAGCGGCAGACAGGTCAGTGGCCTTTGATACCATTGTTAGGTTTAGATATAAGTAGAAAGGGCCTAGAAGGTTAATATGATCGAGTAGAAAGGCATTTCTAATATAAGAAAGATAAAGAACACGGAATTCTTAGAGGATTTTGTATGTATATACTATATACAATAAGTATTGTTAACCTAAATAAGTTGGGTACAGTTAACCGGGTAGCCTGTATTTCAACTATATACTATATTTAATTATACTACGCGTTCGCTAAGACAACAAATCGAACAAGATTATATGGTACAAACTAAAATACTCATCAACTCTTGTTTTTCTTTTCTAATTAAATTTGTTGCGGGGTCCTAAGACAATTAAAGCATTTCCCGGGACTTCCTGAGGGTCAAACCTCTTGTGTGTTTTATTGAGACCATTGTGGATCTTGGCTTACAGGAGTTACAGTGGTGGGAATCTGTGGTGGGATATTCGTCCCAAATAAAAAAAAAAAAAAAATACTGTAGAAATATATGATAGAAAGCGAAACCGAGAATATATGATCAGTTGTAAAGTGTTAAAGAAAAAGTACCTATGCGTCACAATATAACAATGATTCATTCTTAGAGGAATTGATTTTAAAAGCTAAAAATAAATAATTATAAAGTGACATACATTAATAGGTAATAAACAAATAGAAATTGTAGGTCACTAATATGTCGAAGTGACTTTGTGCAGGATATCGTCAAAAGTAACTGCGACATCCCAATAAAAGGATGATTCATCGGTAGAGCATTTGTGTATCATTTAAATTTTAAATTAAATGTATTTTATTGTGTAATATTAAAAATCTTAGGACATTAAGAGATTCGTACGAACAGAAAAGAAAAAAAAAATTAAGTATATTAAAAAGTAAACCAACCAAACAGTATTGCTTATTGATCTAACGACTTGCTTACAATTTACCTGATGTCAGCAGAGTCCACGATTCGGATGAAGTCACGCAATAGGTCATTCAAATAGGTCAGTGCCCTTTCTTATATTTATTGAAAATAAAAAAGAAAATAATGCGACATTAAAGCTAACTATTAATAATAAAAAATGGCTCTTCATCGTCACTATTATCTCAGCTCAAATACGTCCCACTACTGGATTCGGGCCCCTCCACAATAGAAGGGAAATTGACACACTATGCCGCACAGACAGCAACCCGTTTCATCAAGCAGAGGTGGTAAATTTTCCAATATATACACAAAAAAAAATGGGATAGATATCAGTCATTTTGACTCTAATATTATAAAATTTGCAAGATTTATTTGGTTATTTGGTCTGTATCATAAAAACTTTTTAACAGCTTTATACCTTTATATCGAAATAAGGACAAAAGGATGATGGATATTTCAAATTTATAATTCAATAAAGGAGGATATTTGAAATTTATAATCATGTTAAACCTAATAAGTAGCAGTATATAATTATGCTGGGGCCACACTAACGAGAAATGGCATTAATTATTGCGATAATGGACGTTAAACATAGGTGTAGCCAGGACTTAACGCGATAATTTGACAACGGCATTAACATTGCCGTTTGGCGTTAAGAAATAGCTCAAGTGGCGGTACATCAAAGATATTATTAACGCGAGAATTAATGCAATGCAGCGGCCACACTACGTCAGTGTCAGTGTGCATTTGTATCATCCACCATCTTCTTTTTAATTGTTTCCTTTTTTCCTTCATTCGGTAATGATTAAATAAATTCAAATAATAAAAATTTATACTCATGAAATACAGAACTCTGTCAACGTCCATCTTGCTTAAATTCTAGTAAAATTAACGTCGTTTTTATCGCCAATGATGAGCATTCACGTTGACCGTTCAAGTGTAGCCACCCACTTAGGCGCGTTAAAAATTATCGCAATAATTATCGCGCTATTGGATATTGACGTTAGCCGCTACTGTGGCCCCAGCATTAGATAGTCTATGTCGCGTCAAGAATTAACCGTCAAAAATATACAATGAAAAAAAAAAGGGATTCCGTTAACATGAAAGTAGGTAGGTAGAGATACCTATAGTATTTAATAATTGAATACCTTTCACCTACGAAATTAACTATACTCTATGTATTGAATCGTATAGGTAGATAACAAACTAGGTAGTGAACGCGAAGTTGACATCTGATAGGACTGTGTAGAAGAAAAGGACATATTGCGTCGTCCACAAGTAATTGGACTAAGAGCGGGGTAATGATGACGTAAATGAAATATAATTAAGAATTCAAAGGAAACATTTGCCATCCATTCCGTCAATTTTGGAACTTGTTGGATATAGCTCTTAAGGTTAGTGCCATAATGGTCACACATGGAAGGGGAATTGGCGATTACAGTTGGTCTTATAAGTTTGTCAGGTGTGTTTTGCCTATGCGATCCTCCTCCGTATGACATTGTATTCTTAACCCATCACCACTCGAGGAACCGGATGCAATCATGTTCAAACTTGTTTATAACATGGTCTACAATACTAACTGTAGCGTTATATGCTACGGTTTAGTTTTTTTAAACTTTTGCAAAAAAAAACACGAGCTTCATTAATTTGAATGACTCTCTATTACAATGTATGCTTTAGTATCGCCAATTTAGTGTTGGAATAAAGATGAAACTTAAATAAACTCCAGAGTTCCTAAAGTTAAATCCAATGAAATCATTGTCGTGTAGCCAGTATATGAAGTTGGTTACCCCTCTTTATGAGATATACAATGTCGGTCTCGCTCGCACAACCATCTCACCCTCCATCGTAGAATCGTGAGAATTAAATATTTATATCATCAAAGACAGTTTCATCTGATAACAGTGTTATTAAATAAAATGTAAAATAAGTTGGATATAAAAAAACACCGCAGCTAGTCATCGGTTAGCGTAATCTTTTTATATTTATTTAATACATGGATTAGAAAGCTCAATACTAACCTTTATATTGGTGAGATATTAAAACACGGAACACATCCCCTTGTAAACACTTTCACACGATTATGTTAATTTTACTTAATAACACTCCCGAAAACTCAACGAACACTTAGATACAAATTATTAGACTACTTAAAATAAACTAATAAGCACAAATCCACAACCATCAACGTATAGAAAAAGATTAATACGATGTGGCACAACAGATGTAGCGGTAATTACATATTTCTACAAAGCTCGAAATCGTGAAGCTTTTGTCGACTAAACGCTGTGTGAATTCTCATGTGGTTCGATAGAGACTGCAACACTCGGGCCAGAGACGAGAGCGGTTCGAGGAAGTGGGGAGAGCGCAGTAGGGGGCGCGCGCTTCTAGCGCTACCTACTAAAGGCGTAACTAGCCTATGTTCAAGTCGCTGATAATAATATGATAACGAATTTAAACAAAGTAGACGCTGCCGGGGTTCATGTCCCTGTCATTGAAATGATGAACAAATATTACAACATGTCCGGAAGAATTCCAACGTTAGTAAAATTATGTGTCGTTTCGTCTCTACGAAAGATAACAAAAGCAAAAGAATAAAACACAGAAATAAACAATTAATGAAGGATTGACGTCTAATCGTTCACTATACTTTACTGGGTAACTGGGGGTATTGCTTTGTTATTATTACACAGGTTTTTATTAAAAAATCTGTCCGTGTGGTGACGTAGTAGAATACTATTCACCACCCCATATCTTACCCGTGGGTGATCGTATGAGATGACTAAGGGATATAAAACGCATATAACATCTATGCGAGAGAAGGGAAACTCGAAACAAAACCCTATACCAACACGTCTGACCAGCACGGTATAGTAGTAGTATAGTAGGTTAATTTCCCTCCCACTGCGGAGGAGGCCTGAGCCCAATATTGAGACATTTATGGGCTGTGATGATGATGATTTTTATTAAAATCTCTATTCTATTTGAAGCGTTAGTGGTAAAATGTCAATAATAGATACTTCTAACAGGAGTGAACTATTCCTAATCTGATTATAATAAAACTACCAGCTTTACATAATTTATAAAAAAAAAAATCATAATCTACTAAATAATTATCAGATCAAAAATCTGAGTAATTATTTGCCCAGCAACGAAATGCAATATATGTAGGTACATACATTGGGAAATTTTTAACAAATTGTTCGAATATATCGAGAGTAACGTGATCTCAACGGGCGGTTCAGTAACACGTCATGTCGATGACTCTTATAGGTGTTTTTATTAATGTAGTCTTTTTTCAAATTACGTGAACAAAGGCATATCTCACAGCCTTCACAGTTGCACCCAACTAAAAATATCAATCAATACGTATAAACTTACAATTTTATTTGGGAGCGACATTTAAAAGTATTTTTTTTTAACCTTAACAATTTTTTTTCTGGCCACAATAGAGCACAATATATCACCAGTTCATCAGTTCTTGGGCGTGTCATTAGAGATTTTTAAGATACGCAAGAAGATCACTGCGAAGAGAATAAAACTTAATACTAAACCCCATGCCAATATGTCTGACAAGCCTGTCCTAGTAGCACATTTTTGCTCTCTAAGTATAAGGACGTTCGTGCCAAAAGTAGGACGTTATATCATTGAAGAAAAAGTTTACAGCGGATAAATATTAAAATATCATATTGTTAGCACAGTTAATTTAAATTTTACGCTAAATATCCTCAATATTGAATTATTCAGTAGTTTACATTATTTGCCACGGCTTATGTTTCCGATCTATTAATTCTGTCATATTTAATAGAAACACAAAATATACTAATTAAAATTTTGCCTAAAATAAATTAATATAAATTAAATTAAAGAAAATTAACGACGCGTTACCTAATTAAATTTAAACCCAAAATTACCATCAATTACTAACAAAAGCAATCAACAATACAAAGTGCATCATAGTCATGAGAAATAAACGAAAGTCCTGTTACACACATCCACATCCCGTTTTAATGAATGCACTGTCGCTGATTCATACACATCGTAAAATCAGAGTGCAGTCAACCGACCAAGCGACCACTCACTAACTTCATAGCCATTAAGGGCTATTCAAGTGGAACCCTTTATCAAGAAATAGATTTTTAACTCTGTTTACAGACAATAAAAAACATTAATGTGTCCTAAAAATAAATGAGTTTAATTGCAACAAATGAGAAATACGAAATGTTTGAGGATGTAAATCATTCAATGATATTGACTCATCATACATTGGTGAGTAGAAAATCTGGCGTAGATGGCACGACTACAGTAATAAATTGCCTAAGTCACGGTATCTCGCACGCGTCGTGCGTTTTGTTATTTTTCATGTTCGTTTAATTTAAACTTTTCGAAAATACCATTCCTATTCTGTAGTGTTGCGAGACACGCGTCGATATGAAATTCACATATGAGGTTCCTGGCAATTTTTATCTGGGAGTACGATAAATAGTTGTCTAGAATTTGATAATATGTAACAAGAAATGGAATAGCACCCCTGTGTCGCAGCTAAGTATCCTTTCCACTGACTAAGTCTCACTTAGTAATAACAATAAAAACAATCGAGGGCCACGCCCGAACGCCGAAAGCTTGTCGATCGGCGTCGTAGGTCTGAATTCTCTTGTTGTTCTTTATATTTCGAAGCGACACATGGTAAGCAAACATAAAGAAGATTTATTGCGTACCAGTGTGTGGGTGGCAGATCAGTTTTAGCTTCATCAGTTGGTGTAACACGACTACTGATTATTTTGTTTTTGTTATTTAAACTTGAATAATTCAGTTTATAAATTGAGTCAATTATTGAATTGAACACTATTATACAAAATTTGACATTAACGAATAATTATTAAAGGAATAACAACTCATTTTCTTTTCGACATAGATTTTCATTACTTCTTTACAGAGTAAAATACTTTAAATACGTATAATGTTAAGATTCTCATACTCTAGAATATTTAAAGCAATGAATAAGTTCTCATGAATGAATGAATAACACTCATCAATCATAGAAGCTAAAAGAAGGATAAATAGATTAACCTATTATTTATTTATTTAGTCTTTTTTTTTCGTACAAATATATAGGGGAAACTGGGGATACTTGATCCGTACGGGAGACTAGGTACACAAGATTTACAGAACTTGTATAGCTCATATTTCGTTTTATTGTAGCAACGTCGGTTGTCTATGGCACCCGCTAACTTTCTAAAGTTGGTACACATGTCACATTTGACACTTTCGTAAATGGCGGGCGACCAAGTGATTGTTGTGACAGAAATTATATTTTTGTAAGTTTTTATTTTCATTAAACATTTTTTTAAATAGGATTTTTAAGTGTATATGAATTTAATACGAGTTATTATCTATATTAGTAGCGTTTTGTTACTTAGAAAAGTGGTAAAATAATAGACATTTGAAAATATTTTTGTTTTTAACCTCATACTGCTCAGGGTATACTTGGTACACTTTATTAAGGGAGATTTGATCCTTCTGGATCAAGTGTCCCCTAACTTTTTTTTCAATTGGTTGCAGATCATCAATATGCCCAGAGTCTACAAAACTAGAGAAGGTGCACGAAAAAGGGTGCCAGTCAACGAAAAAACATTGCAATCCGCAGTGAATGAGGTCATCGCTGGTGCCAGTATTCGAGGTACAGCAAAAGGGTACGGTTTAGCCGTAATGACCCTTAAAAGATACGTAAGGAAGGCGAAAGAGGCTACAAATAATGACATTCAGTACACTCCAAATTATCATCAGTCCCAAATTTTTTCATTTTTGGAGGAAAATGAACTGGTGAAATATTTGATGATGGCCAGTAAATTGCATCACGGGTTAACCCCAAAAAATGTGCGACAACTGGCATATCAATACGCCATAGAAAATCAAAAGAAAATACCACCAAAATGGACTGACGAAGCAACCTATGATTGGTTTTACGGTTTCATGAACCGTCACAAAGAGCTATCACTTAGAGTTCCCGAAGCCACAAGCTTGTCTCGCGCCACGGCGTTTAACAGATACAACGTTAGCATTTTTTTTCAAAATTTGTCAAGCCTATTACAGAGATTTAACTTTGGTCCAGACCAAATTTGGAACGTAGATGAAACTGGCATAACGACAGTGCACAAACCAAAAAAAATCGTTGCGTGTAAAGGAATTAAACAAGTGTCTAAGGTAACATCCGGCGAACGTGGGCAGCTCGTAACTGTATGCGCAGCTATCAATGCCATAGGTAACCACCTTCCACCATTTATGATATTTCCTCGTAAAAATTGGCAGCAGCGAATGATAGATGGTGGGCCACCAGGCACAGAAGGAGCTCCACATCCCAGTGGCTGGATGACTAGCCCGAACTTCTTGCTTTTTTTGAAATTTTTCCTTAAGCATGTAAGATGCAGCAAGAATAGTCCATGTCTCATTATATTTGATAACCATGAATCACATATTTCCATCGACTCAATAAATTTTTGTAAAGATAATGGTATAAACCTGTTAACTATACCACCCCATACCTCACAAAAATTGCAACCTCTAGATAGAATCATTTTTGGAGCAATGAAGTCATATTATAATACTGCATGTGATAATTGGATGGTTAGTCACCCAGGGCGGCCATTAACCATTTATGATTTGGCCGGATGTTTAGCCAGTGCTTACCCAGATTCAATGACACCAAGAAATATTCAGAAAAGTTTTTCAGTTACTGGGATTTTCCCATTCAACCCTGATATCTTCACAGATGACGAATATTTAAGCTCTTACGTTACTGATCGAGAAAACATGGAACCTGAAATTGAGAATGTTGCACACTCACAAACTTCTTCACCGTCTATTCTTTCTGATCCATCTTCCGCTGGTCCATCTTCTACTGCTGTGCTTGCCCCACATACGCCTGTATTTAATGATGAAGTCATTTGCACCAAAGAAAAGCCAATTGCACCAGAGCCAACACCAAATGTTCCTGCTACTGTAATAAATACTGGAAGTGCTACATCATTTATACCAGTGTCAATATCAAATCATAGTGTGAGTCCTCAGTTTGTGATGAATGCTGCAACAACTATGGTACCAGAGCCAATAGCAAAAGACGATACCACTCCAGATATTTCTGATCATGAAAAGGAAAATACTAATGTCATATCTTATCCAAAAAATGCCTCTGGTTTGCTCCCATTATGTGTGGCCAAGTCATCTAACAAGAATAGATTGAACGCCTTTGTAAGTCCTGAAGTAATAAGGCCACACCCGAAGGCAGGAGCAAGAAAAGATGTTAGAAAGAGAAGAAAAAAAGGATGTACACGAATTCTAACAGACACACCTGAAAAACTAACCATCGAGAGTGAATTGGAAGCTAGAAAACGCAAGAAAGAGAAGAAAATTAAGAAAGTTAAAGCAAAAGTAGTGAAACGTAACCTCTATTCACAAGCACAAGACGAGACCACATCTGAAGATGAAGAATTACCGCCATCGCCACCATCAGATTTAAGTATTTATGAAACGGATAGTTCAAGCGAATCCGTAAATGAAGAAGACACTAACGTCTCGGTCACCATTGGAGATTGGATTATAGTTAATATGGTCTCACAAAGGAATCTCGTCCATAGATATGTTGGACAGGTACAGAGTAGAAGCCGAGCAGGATATGACATTAAATTTGCTAAAAAAATCAATGACAGATTTTTCAAGTGGCCTACTGTAGATGATATCAGTATTATAGCCGAATATCAAGTGGTAAAGAAACTACCAACTCCAAAAGTGAAATCATCATCAAGAAGAGTCATTAGCATTGAATTCCCGAAGTCATTAAAGAAATTCGAAATTAAGTAAGTTGAAAAAAAAAACTAAGATGAAAGAAAAGACTTGATTAACTTATGATAGGTAGATATTAAAATTCAATGAGACCAAAATTAATAATATAATTACATTTTTATAATTATTCTATTGATTATTGTTATGTAAATGAAGCTTTTGTAGATTTGAGTTATGTTATTATTGAAGAAATAATTTTGTTTTGAAGTTTGTATATTTGTTTTTTTAATAAGAAGCAGATACTGCGTGATTATAATATACTTACATAGGTATATGAAAAAATTTGTGGTGAAATATATGTAATTTCGAAAGCAATACCTAAATAAAAGTTTAATATATTTTTAAGACATTTTTTTATTTAACTCCTTCCTAATGATATCATATGACCCTAAATATAGGATACTTGATCTGATCTGACTTGACAGGATCAAGTCACCCAGACGGGGGGATCAAGTCTTGCATATATACGGGACACATGATACCATTCCTTAATGTTGCTGTTAGTCAAATAACTACTAAAGTTAGACATTCATATCTTTGGCTCTTATAGCAATTATAAACAAATAAATTGCACGTATTTTAGTACCAATGGTTTTTTAAACGGATACTTGCTAAGGAATTTAGGAATGAAAAACAAAAGGAGGGATCAAGTGTCCCCAGTTTCCCCTAATGTTTGTACGACAAAATAGGTTATCAAGACTTTGGGATCGAGTCACTCAACCATAGTTAGTCGAAAATATATTATCTTATGTCTATATATAGAAAGTTTTGTTATGCTTTTGACAGCCACGATTTATCATCATTGTCGTTCCTGTTATTACTGTTAAAATTAATTACAATCAAGTCTATTCAGCAGAAATATCTATTTTGCATGGACGACTACCATTTAACCTTCAGAATCAAAAACAATAACGATATTGTAAGTCTAGATCATTTATGCACTTATGCTAATGCTCTTCTTCTTTTCTTTTGTTATTATTTATTGTGGATCAAAAGTCTGAAGAAATACATTTTAAGAAAGTCAGAGGACATTTGATTGTTATTATCAGTGATAGTATACCAATTATGTAATAACTTTTCATAATTTCTTACTTCTTCAACCAAATCTGCTTATACAGAATTAGATTCTTTTTTTATTCCGATTTTTAATTCTAGGTATTCAGCCGGAAAATAGAGATAGTAAAAAATGGTTACTATACGTTACTCGTGAGATGACGGACTAAGAATAGAATGGGACAAGACCTCTTGCCAAGTCGTAAAAACCGGCGCAAAACCCATTAGGAGATGGGCAGTCCCAAAAGAAGCATCGCCAATCGCCAACTCACTCGCAAAGCGTGGCGATTATGAAATTATATTCCTTCAAGACGTCTGTGTCCAACAGTACCGTTGATATGCCAATGGATGCATGAATAAAATACGTTAATATCATATTACTTTAAGCCAAAGTTATAAAAACATACGACTGAATAAAAAACAGCATTACGCCGGTATTAATTACTATCATGTATTTTGAATATGTTATCTAGAGTAAGTATACAATACTGCTATTGGTAGATTTATGTGGAGTTCGGCATTTGTTTAACGATCCTAACATATCAAGGGTAACTGCTTCTGCACCCCATTTTTGGCTTTCTAAAACAGATTATTAAGTGAATTATAATACTCAAATGTTTCGCTTCTGGAATTTGATACTTTCTATAATTTATTATATTATCTCATTAATATGAAAAACCTTATCCCATTGCCTACTTATATTAATAAACGTGAAAATTTGTATAGATGTTTAGATATTCGAATGTTTGTTACTCAATTACACGTACAACCTTTCAACAGATTTGGATGAAAACTGGCACATAGATAAACAATTTCACAGAATTGACACATATGATACTTTTTATCTCAGTAATGAGTTCCCTTGGGATAATAGTTCAACTTTGGGCAAGTTACTTTTACGTGGACGCAGCTGCGAGTAGAATCCAGATGAATGTTGATATGTTCAAGGTAGTTTAACATTTCTCTTAAATGACGCTATGTTTCATTCACGGTTATGTTTAAAACAAGTAATACGTTAATAATCCGTGACGGTTTTGTTAAGGCGGTTATATTATTATCGATGCCACGCCGAATTTAAATGACTATATTGACTATCAGTAATTTCATTTTCATTTATAAGTACGCAGACTTTAGAGTCAGCTGTGCATACCAGTTATCAGTATTTATTTATTGATTAGCTACCTTTACTGGATAGGGTAAATTTATTACTTTGGTGTTTTCATTTTGAACACAATCTTTATTTTCAAATTATTGTTTGTATATGTTGTATATGCCTAGTTAATAAATGAATTTCATACGAATTTGTTATTGAACAACATTGAACATTATTTTTAATGAACTGACAATGTTTTAATATTATATTACCAAATAAACAATAGATGTATGTATGTGTAGCCATTGCTAATAGCTAAACAAGTTTCTGATAGTCTCACAGTCATATAGGCGTCAAAACAAATTGATTTTCCTAGTCAAACATACTAACTACCTTGTCGAACCTCTTGATTAGTGCGATGTCAATAATTGATATCGCCGATGAAAGTAAGTTGGTCGACTCGTTTGATAACTGGTATAAAACACAACACGTATATTCAAATAATTTTGTAAAGATATAGACTAAGAGCCCAGAGATGCTAGATATATGTACTTTATTTTCTAAATGACAAGATGGGCTTTAAATAATCTAGTTGGAATAAGTTTCGAATACACTTTTATCTAGGTACTTTTATCTAATTACTTTAATCAAAAAATATTGTATTTGAGAAAATGCGACACAAAGAAATAACTTCATAGCTCAATATTTTTGGTCTGGGGGATGTGCGGCCTTTACGATTTGTTTGGTTAAACAGTTATATGCAATATAGTCCTTTAAGTAACATATATAAAAAAGCAACCATCGAAATTTAAGATATTTGTCTTATGGTGACTAAAAATTTTTCTGGTAACTTTAAATACAACTAACTTTGCTAGTATATTAGTATTCAATGTACATATGAATACTACTCGAAGCCTTACATTTCGTCTTCTAGATTGTAAAGTGTATCTGGTAGGTCTGGGCTCTTAGTCTAATAGAATGTGAAAGTTAATATGTTTATTACTTTAATACGCAAAAACTGCTTTGAATTTTGAACATAGTTTCTAAGTTTTCTTAATGTGCAATGTTCGTGAGGGCGACGCGCCGGCAGTTAGCTGGGGCGTCGACGGGGGATGGTACCCGAAAGGGTAACCCGCCGGGCTGACCACGGAAGGCAAGGAAGCGGTACCAGTGGCCGGCCCAATGGCGATGGGGAGGGAATAAGGTGGGTTATGGGGCCACGCGCTCCCCTTCCGTTGCCCCGGACGGTACGGCCGACGTGTGACCAGGCCACAGCCTACCAAAAAAAAAAAAAAAAAAAAAAAAAAAAAATGTGCAATGTTAAAATATAAAACACGAAAATATATGACCTGTAAAGCTGTCTAACAATATATCTTTGGCATGAAAATACATCTATAAAAGGCCTATGTCTTTGTCATGCTAGTTAGCATAGACTAAACAGATGTCATGACTTCTAATGTTTACGCGAGTATTACACATTTGAAATAAAATTACTTTTACGGATTCTATCGCGTTTGTATTTGATTTTTAATTTCCCAACGCTTTACAGTGATCATAGTCACGGGAGGACTAAGGTGTCTTACGTCCAAAAGTGAACGTTATTACAGAAATTTATATCTACCCGCTACAGTATCAGTTATTAAAAGTTTGATCCACATTTTAATTCAAATTTATTGCCAGTACAAAAGGAAAATGTTTCTATAAGTAGAAAAAATATATGTATATTGAATAAAAAAAATCAGAAATTAAAAATCGAATACTAACGCGATAGAATCCATAAAAGTAATTTTGTTTAAAATTAACAGATGGTCCATATGCTGATGAATGAAAAAAATGCGTATTTAAGGGACATTAAAAAATAATATACGAGTTACATGCATATATGCATCATTACAAGTGGCGAGACAGTATTTGTAATATGAAATCAATATCACATAGAGCAAGCTGTTAACAGCCTGATCGATACCTTCCGCCCTTTAAATTACTCCGTAATCTCAGTCGATAATTACTCAATTAACTGAAGACAGGAGGCGATATCGTCAAAGTGCCGCAAGATTAAAACGATTCACCTGAGTAGAAGCGATTAATGAAGACTCTAGTTTAATATACGAGTACCTATATCTAAACATTTTATCTATTTCAATTATTATTAAAATGGCTTTGATGATTCAGTGGCATAAGTAGGTATGCAGGTGACGATCATATGGTTACGAATTCGAATCGGTGACCTGTGTTACCATGCTTTAATGGGTTTTCTTACAGAGATGACCTAAGTTTGCCTCACGTGGAACTAGCGTTGCAAAATGACAGTGAATGGTACTTATATGTAAAGCTTTTCCATGTGGTAACGGAGTAAGAAAACATTTCACCACCCCCTATCTTACCCGTGGGTGATCGTACGAGACGACTAAGGGATATAAAACGCATATAACATCTATGCAAAATAAGGAAATCTCGAAACAAAACCCTATAACAACACGTCTTACCAATGTGGTATAGTAGGTCAATTACTTTCCCATTATGGAGGAGGCTCGAGCCCAACAGTGGGACATTTATGAGCTGAGATGATGATGGGATGATGTAAAGCTTACAATAACAGGTCGGCCACTTCATCTACGGTTCTCATTGTAAACGTTACAAGCTCATGTCCAATGAGTCGATTACAGTGATATTCAATAGTGTTTTTATATATGTGAACATTCATACATCTTGTAGAAACCACACCTAATCGTGTAATATCACATTGTGGGTGATGAAACGACCCATCAGCAAAGATAATTATAAATAAAGCGGACGCGCCATACGTGACCCAAATACTGGTACACGTGGCGTGGACTATTTCCAGCCAAATGGAAAACAGCACAGGTAAATTGCGATTTATGTTGGAAAATATAACTACAGGAAAATCCGCGTGATAACAGATTAAAAATACAATGGTCACTTCTTGTTTCTTTCAGAAAGGATGTTCATGAATATTGAAATAATAGATATTTTTTTAATTCTTGAATTATATTTATTAAAATTGTAAATCTCAAAATATTCTGCTATGCTACAAAAAATAAAAATAAATGAGCTAGTTAGGACGAGTCCGCATTAGTGGAACTAAGAGATTTGTTAGGAAGAAAATTATACATAATATATTTTTTTGCACAGATGACATAGTGGTTAAGATACCAACCTTCCGTGCCAGTGCTATAGGTTCGATTCCTTTACAGGGCAATACTTTGTGCGATCCACAAAGTGTTGTTCTGAGTGGTGTAATTTGTTTGCGTTAATTTTGTTTGTAAAGTTCGCCGCAATACAATAATTATTTCCTTATTGCAGGGTGGTCTTGTAGAGGGCACCGAAGTCAAAGACCGGGTACCGGTGGCCCACTCGCCGAAGAGAGAGGAGTTTTACGGTGGGTCTATGGGATCACGCGCCGCCTTTCCGTAACCCCGGACCGATTTGGCGGGGCGGGACGCATCCATAGTCCACAAAAAAAAAGGGTGGTCTTGTAGAGTCCGAAATCCAAAAGTTTTGTGGTTTATTTTATACAAAGCTCGAAATAAACGCCACGCACGCAATCGTTTGATTACTAAACTACTTACTATGTGTTCTCGTATTCTTCTAGTTATGCCTACTGAAAAAAAAACACACATTATGAAATAAGAGTATGAAAGATAGTGTATGTAATCTCTGCAATAGCTACACCGATTTTAATAACATGATACTGAAAAAACACACTCGCTTTTATTCGAAGTCTCCTTATAATCTGTAAACTAAGTTTAAAGATAAAGCGATACTCGCCTGGACATAATTTAATTTGGTTTATGGTACCTCGATATTTCTGATACTTTATAGGTTCAATGGCCACGAAATGGCTATAGATTCCAGGCGACAACTTCTCCATAACAAGATACTACTTTTATAGTAACTAATTAAAAGACTGGTGTTTAGCTAACTAACAAATAACAATTCAAATACGGATTATTAACATAGAATACAAAATTATACATAATATTTTTGTTTATTTAAAAGTACTCGTAAATGACTATTTGGCTAACAATAGCCGCAAATGTACAAGAGAGCAGACGGGATGCAAATAACAAAAATCAATACACGAGTCGGGCAACTGAGCATGGCCAACTTGCATAAAATTATCTTGAGTTTCAACTTACTTCGTAACTTTGTACTAAAGGTTGATTACAGTGCTAAAATATTAACAAGTTAATCCGTCACAGAGTGCCTATTACAAAAATATAAAATGACTTGCTTTTGGCAGTATTCTTAGACTTTGTCACAAATATATCTAAATAAACAATTGAGCATCCGTTTGTAGACGACGTCTGCCTAAGATACTTCTTAAGTAGACGTTGTCTTCAGACAATGCGAAATACTTAGAAAATAAAAGTACGTCATAAATTATTCGTAAGATGCGTTTACTAAACTTGATTCAACACTTTGCTATGTCTGTAGCGTATAAAAAAATCTTTAAGTAAGTGGTTGACACGCCTCTGACTTGGTACTCAAGCGAGTGAACTTGTTGACCTAGTGGGCTAAGCTCGCGGCAAAAACTTCGCCTACGTCTGTTTTTTGTTTTATAGGTATACGTAGCAAGACTTACCTGTGGCTATTCATACGAAAGCTTTTGTTTGTGACCTAAAACCATTGTAGAGCAACACAAACTTGACTAAAAAACTGACTTCTTTATATAATGTTATATACATTCTCTTTTTTTTTATTAAGTTTAATATCATTCAACATTAGATTCTTAAAGACAATGGCACATACAACACTCTACTACATAACAAACCTGTTGAATACTATTTTAAAGCAAACAATAGAAACAAAGACTATTGCAATCAATACCATATATTCGATCATTATCTATTTTTTGTTACAAGTTCGCGTAGGAAGATAATAGATGATAAATAACTTTATACATAAGGGCTGTCCACGGTTTCACATGCGTCTAATTCTCCAAGAACATAATATCATAGGCACTCTTAGTTCGTCGTCACTCTATACAGCAGAACCGCGGTAACCCTAAAATTCTTTGAGAGCAATATCGGCTGATAGAATTTATCGAACTATATATTAACTATAATATATCGAACTATATATTTTATCGGATTTTCGATACCATTGTATCGAAACTTTTTTAGGAAAGGCTATCTGCCGAATAACCTAATAATGCATAGTCAAATTTATAGTACATAATATACATCAATGGACTTCGTGAATTAAACTGAGAATAATAATAATATAATTCTGTAATTATTATTAAACGATGATAAATTATTATTAATGTAACGATGATAATTTGACAGCAATAAATAAGCGCTCATCATCACATTCACAATTAAACTGAGTGAGATAATAGGTACGCGTAGTCACGGTGCCGCGAACAAGTCGCATTAGGCTTAAGGGTGTAGATCGTGAAAATCACCGAAAAGAGTGTTACGATTTTTCATATTTAACCTATTTACATATGATTGATATCAATGATAATTTGTATAAATTACAATCAAAGACCAATAAGTATGTTCATGCTTATATTAAACTCTTAAACCTAATGGTTGTTATATAATAAACGTCAACAAACGCACAAAATTGAGTAAAAATGCAAAAACATGACTTCGTATTTTAAAGATATATATATAGCCCATAAATCAACACAAATTGATAAAAAGAAACACTTTTTGAACACTGAAGAAACCAATAAGTATATCTGTATACTTCTTCTTATACCTTTACAAACAAAGACTTCCTCTTTTAAAGCCCTAAAATCTAGATATATTTTAAGGTAAATTTTTCATACACAAATGTATGGGATAAAGCGTTCGTTTCATTCGTGCAATCTCGGTGGTCACCAGTGTTGCCAACTGCACCGTAATTACGGTGAAAACACGGTAATGAACAAAGATCTACCACCTACCGTAGGATTATAATTACGGTAGCAAAATACACCGTAATATCCATTGAAGACCATATATTTTCAAAAATTTGTAGATGTATACGATAATCTATGAAGAGAAATAATTTTAGCAAGTTTTTATGTTTATTTTCATCATATTAGGGTATTTTAGTCTTATTCTACCAACAAAACTGCTTTATACGTCGGGAAATCCACCAGTAGTGCGGTACCAGTATAAAGATATTACGCGAATGAATTCAGTGCAGCTTTATGTATTTGAATTTCAATGAATACTTAGAATATTTTAATTTGCCTAGTTTATTTATTTTATATTTGAAAAACATTTCATTCGTGCATATCATTTCGTGAAAGATTGTTGTGTTGTGTGAGATCTGAGTTTTTTTTAATTATGGAAGGTGACAGCGATAGCGCTACTGATCCAGAAAATAGCTTAGTACGAGTACCAGCTAAAAGAAAGCGTTATAAGCAGAAATTTCGAGAAAAATGGTTGCTGAATAAAACCATCAAGGGTAATATTTTATCGCAGCAAGCCATACAGCGACACGGAAAAACTGTATTGATTTTAATCCCATTGACGCTATGATTCAAAAACACAATATCGATATGTATAGAAATATTGAAACAATTATACAGTCTGATTCTGATTAAAATATGTGCGTTTTTTTTTCAACTCTGACTACATATACAAGACATACTACAAAATAAACAAGGTAATTCTACCGTATGTCAAATATAAATTGCAACATAATTTCGTAAAATCTACCGTATTTTTAGAAGAATTCTACGATCCGCTAGGTTTCAGAGTTGGCAACACTGGTGGTCACTAACGGCAGTTCCTTTCTGTAAGTGAACGCGACACCACGCTTGTCGGCTGCAGACAGCAGAATTACGTATTGTGAATTTGTGTTTTTTGTAAAAAACTGTAAGTATAACATTTTTATAATTAATTTATTTTCAGTTTGTAGAAAGTATCGATATAATGAATGTCTGAAAGAAAACCATGATGGAACTAGATATAAATCGTAAAAAATACAATATCTACACTAATAGGTATTATAAAGAGGAAAGATTTGGATTTTTGTATGAAACGAATAAACTCAAAAAGTACTGGACCGATAATTCTTTTATCATTCGAAAGCTACATTATCACTGAGTAACATAGGCTATTTTTTTCGCAGGACTGATTGAATTTGAGTGTCATGCCAGGGAAAAGAAAGTTTTGTACGCATTATAAAAATATGAAAGCCAAAAGATCTCGGAATAAAATGTAAGTTCCTCCCTACTTATTTATTATCGCATTTGAACAGGGTACATTACAAAGCTAATACGATATGTCATATGATTTAGATCGCCCGATTCAGACATATACCTACAATAACATGTAAATATTGGTTTGTATTATCTATATCTATACTGATAAATAAAATTGAAGTATCTGTATGTAATATCAAAATAATAGGATTTAAAAAAAAAAAAAAGGCGATACGGAGTTCGCCGGGTCGGCTAGTATTGTCTAAATATCAAATTGTGGAAGTAGGTAGGCGACAGTGCAACTTTGTCGACATACCTATACCGCCAAACAGACGCGAGGCGCCTAGCGTCTGGCTTAGGGTTGTACAAAATAAATAAAAAGTGGATAATATTGATGAATAATATTTCCAGTATTGAAAATAAAGAAAACCTTGGGGCCGAGACTCTGAGCAACAATGCTACGCGCTGTATAGAGGTAAGTTGTTATATGTAATTCTTGTAGACTTGTTACATAAATAAACAAACTACTTAGTTAGTGATGGGCGAAGACAAAATCTCAATACCTACCTATAGATTTTTCTTGCAATATTTATTATTTTCATCGAGAGACAAACACCTTAGTACCGAAATACTTCTCAATTACTTTCTCAAAAGAAAATTTATTTTCAAATAGGTGACGTCATAAAAAAACAATACCTAATGCGTAAAGAAATTATAATTTCTATTCATCAGGAACCTAATATTGTATTAATTCTTTTGCATTTTTTTAAATTTTTAATTATTTTTTATAAAAAAAATCAAGCCATTATCTTTCTTTACAGGAACTAGTTATTGAAAACGACCAAGAAGGAAAGGTGGATGAAATGGAAGTTGGGCGTAGAGTTGTAGACGTTTCTTTTTTTTTTAAAGCTCTTCAGGCCATAGGGGACCACGGTCCAATGGATTGTAAGTTAAGTTACCTCAGTATAATAGGTGAAGTAAAAGTTGGTCTGGACTCAAAACTCATCATGAAATGTAGTATGTGTAGTATGAAATTTACTGTGTGTTTGATTGAAAAGAAAGAAGATAGAATGGAAGTGAATCATCAAATTGTATCTGGTATCATATCATCTGGTGGGAGCTACTATCAGTTAAAAACATTAACTGCCGCAGTAGCCCTACCAATCATGTCACCTTCATTATACAATGAAATTAATAATACGGTTTGCGATTGGTGGGAAAAGACAGCAGCACATTCCATGGCAGAAGCTGTCAAGGAAGAAGCGGAGTACGCAGTGTCTATAGGTAGTGTTGATAAAAATGGTACACCATTAATATCTGTTGCTGTTGACGGTTGTTGGAGCAAGAGATCTTATGATAAGAATTTTTCCGCCTTGTCCGGCGCAGCTGCGATAATTGGCATTAAAACTAATAAAGTATTGTTTTTTGGAGTTAAAAATAAATACTGCGTAGTTTGTGCACGAGCCGCAAAGAACGACAGTCAGCCCTCGGAACACCGTTGTTTCAAGAATTATTCGGGATCATCTACCGGTATGGAATCGACCATAATAGTTGAGGGGTTTAAACGTTCCATTGTTGATCACGGTGTAATTTATAATAAATTTGTAGCAGACGGCGATTCCAGTACTTATAAAAAAATATTAGATTCGCGACCGTACGGTAATTTAACAGTAGAGAAAATTGAATGCAAAAATCATCTTTTACGAAACTACTGCAATAGCTTGGAGAAACTGTCGAAAGACACTAAGTATCCTTGCGAATTGCGGAAATTCCTAAAAGAAAGGTATTTGCGTTTAAGAACGGGTGTACAATGCGCTATTAAATATTGGGGCGATCAAAATTAGTCACTCGAAGAAAAAATAAAAAATCTTAGTGAAGATATCCTAAATGGTCCACAACACGTATTTGGTAATCACCAATATTGCAAGGAGTATTTCTGTAGACCTGATACTCGTCGAATAGAACCTGTTGGGTTGCTTCCAGCAATTGTTGGATGCGGATTAATGGACGCGGTACACATTTTAAGTAAAAGACTGTCATATCATTCTAGAAGTTTAATTCATAATTGTACAAGTAATATAGTTGAAAGTTTTAACGCAGTGATTGCCAAATTAGTAGGGGGTAAGCGTGTAAATTATTCTTCCCGTGGTTCTTATGCGGGCCGATGCGCAGCTGCTGTTGTGTCTTTTAATACAGGATCGATTCATAGTAAAACTCATGAAGTAATATTTAAATCTAGTCCTAATCCTTTGATCGCGAAAGTGGAAAATTGTAATCGTAGAATCCGTTTAATTGCTAAACCTAAATTAAGATTGAAAAAGAGCCACAGCGCTGTATCGAAAGATGCTCACTATGGACCAAACTGCGAAAAACCTAATCTGAGTCCAGAATTATATGAGAAAGCCAAGTCATCTTTTTTAGCCGATTTAAAGTTGTCTTGTGCTGAAAGAGAGGAGCTTGAAAGGTCGACCCATTTGCAAAGAAGTAGTTCTGAGTGGATGAGTACAAGGAGAAAATTACTAACCTCATCATCGTTCGGGGAAGTTTGTAAAAAACGAGAGAGCACAAGTTGTGCTGTTCTTGTTCGTAAAATCGTTTATGGTAGTAATATCTCCAGTTTGCCTGCTGTACGGTACGGTATCGAAAACGAAGAAACCGCAATTAAACAGTTAGAAATTCAAGAGAATATTAGTATACAAGGTTGCGGTTTGTTCGTCGACGATCAATATGAATTTCTTGGTACTACACCAGATGGCATTTATGCAAACAGTTTAATTGAAATTAAGTGCCCACATTCTTTAGCTGGCATGACTCTTGATGAAGCAATGGCCAAACATACCTTTTGGGTTAAGGACAAGGCTTCCAAGGGTTATGTCATAAATAAAAATCATAACTGGTATTTCCAAATTCAGGGACAGGTACATATTACTAAAAGAAACGTTTGCATGCTTGGCATCTGGTTTGGTGCTACTGTACCTATGAAAGTTTATATTATAGAAAAGGACGACAAATTTTGGGAGGAGAAAATGGAAATGAAATTAGTTAGGTTTTATTACGATTGCCTACTTCCAGAATTAGTTGATCCTCGGCAGTCACGAAGCATGCCCATTCGTGACGCGCCCAGTATCATAGAGGCTATGAAAGAGAGGAAAGAAAGAGCTTTACGTGTTTTGAAAGAGAAGAACGCCTAATGATTTTGAAAGATACAGGTAACTTAACTACCCAGCCAGTCGATTCACGTAAACACGCCAGTCCAAAAGTCGTTTTAACTTAGGAACTTAGAAATCGCCTTTTGGTTTTCTGTTTTAAACGCACTTACTTATCTAGTCTTGGATTGTCATAAATCTTCCAATAGCTCAATTACTATACAATTTCTGAGTTACCTGGTGTAAAGAATCATAAAAATTGGTTCAAAAATACAGCGAATTGAGAATTCTCCTTTTTTTTAAGTCGGTTAAAAGGGCTAAATTTGCAAAAAACGAAGTGACGTCACTGCGCTACGGTTTTTATTACTTACGTGAATCGGGCAGCTGGTAACGTTTTCATTCTGATAGGTTTTGTGATAGCCATTGATTTTATCATCAAATTAGCAGAAATCAGAACTTGATCCGTAATCGAATGAAAAAACATTAGAATTTTGAACTCATATTTCGTTATTGTTTAATTACATACTTTTAATTAGTATATTAATAATTTACAAACTTCTGTTAAAATTAGTAAATAAATGAATTATTTACTAATTTTGTACAACCCTAGCACGCTTTTGAGATAGCGAGTAATGGCGACTCATATTTGTTATTGTGTAGTAAATAAATCATTTTTATACTTGTGTTTCATTTATTGACATTTTTTTTAAAGCCCTAGGATTTTTTTTAGATATCGACGAGGTGATCGTAAACAAAAAGTAAGTATTTGAGTTTACGCAATAGGCACATTTCCTTGCGTAGAGATAAACACACTTCCTACTGAATTTGCAATTATTTTATTGAATGAATATTTTACGAATTAGAATAAATTTTGGTAGTGAAATTACAAATAAATACATGGTTGGAATTTTAGGTAAGTAGAATACAAAAATGTCAGTCCGGACCTGCTCTTGATTGTATATTATATTATAAACTAGTAACCCGCCCTCGCTATCTTCGGCAATATTCACTTAAATTACATACTATAAAAAGCATATTGATCTATAATAAATGCACAATTTATTTAAGGTACTTAATTGGATAAGGATTAATGCTGTATTGTATAAAATCACTTAGTAAATAATCATTTTTTAGTAGAGGATAAAAAATGGTTATGGTGGGTTATCCCTAAGAGATAGACATATGCCATCGTGGAATTTTTTGTTGAACTTTTTAAGATGGATAATACTGTAGTACATTATTTTGGTCTATCTCGTAGGGTTCAGCCAACGTTTGCAATATAAGCGCAAAAAAACGTGCTTATTTACGACATCACATTAGAAACCTCTAAATTAATCAGCGTTTCTCTACTATATTATGCATGTATTATACATATAAACCTTCCTTAAGAATCATTCTATTTATTAAAAAAAACTGCATCAAAATCCGTTGCGTAGTTTTAAAGACTAAGCATACATAGGGACAGACAGACGGCGGATAGCGACTTTGTTTTATACTATGTAATGTAATGATAGAAAAACATAAAAATTGTGTCTCAACTACTCTTATTAATCTATTAAAAAGAATCAACAGCTAGTTTCCAAAAATTCAACGTTATTGTTATGCTGTAAATATTCAAGTTCAATAACAATTTCTCAACGTGGAACGTTTGTTGCAAAACATTTTGAAAATCACGCTCTCTAGGTCATTCATCCGCCCCGTCGGATGTTACATTAAACTTTAGCGCTGCGGTCGCTCGAAATCGAGATCTCAGGCCAACAATCTACACCCTTAAACGTGACCTTGCCGAAGATTTGATGCGTTTGTATTGTGAGATAGGCACGTCGTATTCCTGGAGATATTGATTTATCCAGGGTTCGGACAACACAATAAAGGTTTTAATTATTTCAGTTTCATATCTGGACATCCATAACATATCTTTAGCCAAGTCGCTATATCTCTAAATTACCAAGATTTATTATTTATAACATGCTAGTCTTATTAATAAACAATAGGTTTATTTTTACAAAAAAAAATTGATGAAAAATTATTGTCACACGTGAGATTTGAACCCAAATGTATTGGAAATCCGTTTTAATCGTCTACCAACTTAGACGAGCGTCGTTCCACGTATAACAAAATAATTATGTATGTATCTTCGTTTTGTAGAGATTTTCCACAGTAAAAAAAAACAAGTTTCTATATCTACCTATGTCTATGAAGATAATCAATATAAAATTTAATGGCTATAATAGATAATATTGTCATAGATTCAAGCGCATTTAAAGGCACTGCTCGCCTTTAAATGTTAGTAAATCAGGCAAATATAGTAACAATAAAAAAGTTCCATGTAGTCATTAGTTCGTTATGACAACTGCTAAGATTACAAAAATCCTGATTGATGTGATATTTAAAAAAAAAAAAAAAAAAAAATATATGTTTGTAATGTTGATATTATTATTATTGATATGGAAAGTCATTGGTGTTTAAAAATACCAATTACATTAAATATAAATAATAATTATAACATTAAATAACATAATTGAGGGGCATAATAGTCCGGAGCGTGCTAGTCGCGTCAAGGGCGGACGCCACACTGACGAGCTGAGGAGTAAGTTGGTAATAATGCTTTCGGAAACACTATCGCCCGTCGAGCATCAGACCCAGATATTTCATCTGTGTCCAGGTGCTGCTGGGGACCGAATTGACGGTAATCGAGGTGTCGACGGGTGGACCGTTGCGGGATCCATAGAATAACAGGGCGTCGGTCTTCGTAAGAGCCACCCTAAGCCGCAACGAAACGTAAAAAAATATGCCATACCCGGGAGGAAGACTTCCTCGCAACGCCCAGTCATAGCCGTTCCACAGGCCGTTGATTTTTTTTCATGTATTTTATTTTGTGAAAAATATTAACTTGTGGTCATTGTCATAACAAAATTGATTTGTGGTCATTGTGTCTAAATCAAAACAACTTCGATTAATTTTTATCGGCACTGTATTTTATGGAAGAAATCGGATATCAGATAAACATCAAGGAATTTATACCTGGTATGAAAATGCTGTTAGAAAGGTGGAAAGAAAAATTGTATCATTATTTCTATATGCAAGAGATATCGAAGTATGCTGGGCGAAAGTGGGTCTTAAATCCGTTTTGAAATGCAGTTAAATCAGTTAAATTTGGAAAAATATTTAATTTTCAATGTAGCAAAAACAGTTTCACGATGGAATAAATTGGTTCACCAAAAACAAGTGCAATCTTCACATTAAGAGTTCTTATAGGTTTTCGTTTATTTTATGTTAATTTGATATAAATGTTTAAAAATAAAAAATGCAAGAGATCTGAGTTATTTTTATTTTTGTATGTTTCATACAAATAATTACGTCCTTTAACTAACATTTCTCTTAATAAATCTTTTTAAACTTTATTGTTTTTTTTTACTACTACTGCAGTCAACTGTAAGTTGCCCAAGCTTTTGCAACACTACTATAGAAGCTTCGCGACCCCCCTAAAGAGGCCTCACGACCCCCCAGGGGGTCGCGACCCACAGGTTGAAAAACACTGCCTTAATATAACACTTTAAAAAAAGTTAACCCATCAAGTTTGATCTCATTGGATTTGACTCAACGAGATGTGTTCATTGGAACTATTTTTATGTCGAGGATTACTTACATTTTTTCATGATATATATTTCAGACTGAGAGAAAATTGAGATGTTATTTACCAATTTTTTCTATATTACTTTTGGTGACAAACGAGCAAGCAGCACACCTGATGGTAAGTGTTACTGCCACCCATGGACCTTTGCTACACCAGAAGTATAGCTACGCCGCTGCCTACCAATATCAATCCCAAACTTACCCAGTTGGGCTGCCGGCACTCTCGCTCACCGAACGAAGCGCAACAGCACACTGCCGCTGCTCAGAAGTCGATCTTTTGCGAAAGTGTGATACGGCCCGCGGCTGTAGACAGAGAATTGTCAACAGCGTGGTCCTACCAATATGAAGGAAGGTTGGCGATGGCAACTGTTGTTTACGCTTTCTCCTGTTATCTTCCTCCTATCAACAGTTTTTACCACTGCAACGGGAAAGTAAAAGGCTAACACTTTGTATCTTTAACCCCTTACCACTAATAGATCCTGTTAGTTACGCAAATGTAATGTAATGTAATGATATATCTCATTGATTATGTAATCGTATCTTCTTATTATATATCATCTCTATCACAGTCTATAAATCAATTCTCGAGTTATACAAAACTAAAATTATTTCATTTAGAAAAATTTCAGTAAATTATTCAATAAGGTATAAATCGAATAACTCTCACAAAATTACACAAACAATGAAATATTTATATGGATAAAATGTATAGGAAAAGCTACAGATTTATAAAACAGTACAAAGTAGTAACAAAGCTTTTCAATTGTGTCATCGTTTAATACAATTCTAACTGTAAAGTTTGAAGTAGTATTAAGCCTATAACAAGGTGTAAACATTGTCGGGTAGATGGCATATGTCAACTTAAAGACGTAAATATGGATACCAAGCGAAAGCTTGACAATTTCTATCTTTAAACTTGATAATCTTCGGCAGTAAATAATAGACCAAATTAATAAAAAAAAAACTATTTATGTTAGCATATATTTCTCGGGCCGACCACTGACGTCAAGTCACTATGCTCCGGTGGTCGGCCCAACGACGAAGGCTACGTCACGGGTGGGTTACGGGTGTGCGTGCTTACGCCCCGGATGGAGTGGTGCGAGGAGTGCGCCGACCATAGCCAACCCCACCAAAAAAAAGCATATATTTTATTAAAACGCTTTATAAATTACTGGTTGACGTGAGGGAAGTCGTCACATTGAAGAATTTGTGAAAAGAAACAACAAAAATAGTCAGTAACTATATACAATGTACAAACAAAAAAAAAACGTATAAATTGATCAAACAGGAATAAAGTGATTATAAATATCAACAAAACAAAATTTAAAAAGAATAAAGACTGAAAAAAAATAAAGCAACCAAAAACAACTTAAACTTAATTAAAATTTAAACGTGGATACAATTAGTATTAGGCATAATAGTCATTTTGTTTTCAATCTTTCGTGTTTTTATGTTTAACAATATTTAGACACGTCCTTCAATTAATGCGTTTAAATCGTAAGATTGATTCAGATTATTTCAATTTAAATTATTTAGATACGACATCTTGTACGTATTACTATTTGGATGTTGAAGATATTGTATGCGTCGTTAACTACGATAAGTTTCGAATTTGTACTCTTAACTAATAGAAAATTCTTAAGCAAAGTTTAACTCTATGAATAATTGCTAAGCTTAATGATAATCGCTGTTTAAGTACTGCAGAACATATAATATACAAAGCACGACTAAAAATAATAAAATATATATTCGTAAAATTAAATACTAGTTTAGCTTTTGCTAATATAATATTAATAAAATAATATTCTTGACCTTCAAAATCGCAACCAAGCAAGGTAGTGATTTTGGAAGTAAGAGGTGATGTTTTTACTCATTTATCACACAGGCAATAGTATTATTAGCAGATTGGGTAGTCCCAATCTGCTAATGGGATTAGTATCCCACCACTGTAACTCCTGTAAGCCAGGATTCACAATGGTCTCCGTATAAGACCCCGAAGTTTGTATTTAGCAGATTATTAACATCTACTAATTCATTCCTACGGAGGCCGTTATCGTCAGGTTTAACAGGTGGATTGGCTATGGCAATTAGTATAATGTTTCCCAGGTAAGTGCTGTTTCATTCATTCTGCTTGTAGATATCTGCGTAAGCAGATATCATCACTTAGGATGTAAATCCCTTATTCCTCTATTAAAACACCCGCAGGAAAAGAAGGGGTTTTCTTCACGGAAGAACTTTGTTTTCAGTTAAGCTGTAATATTACCTACTTATTAATAAGAGCGCTAGTCTATTGTGTGGACTAATGAACTACATGGCGTGGTTCCGGAATTGCATTCATAATTGATTTTATTGAGTTAGATAAGTTATCGCTTCATTTTTTATTATGTGTGTTGATATATCAATCCTCATTGAGCTAGTCTGATAACCTGATAATAATCCAAATTACCTCGTTCTAAGAAGATACATATGCTTATTCATCAAGGAAAATTAACAAAATTACTATAAAAAGAAGATGTAGGTATATATATATATAGATGTAGGTCTTTTGACAATACCAGAGAGTAGGAGTCTGTATACAACTTATTTAATTTTCAAACCATATATGCAAGGTACGATAATAATAACATAAACATGCATAACAAAGCGGTTAGCACAAAAGAACAATTCACATTTAAATATAATTCATAACATCGCCGTCTTTAACGTAGGACGAACGCATTGTAATTTATAATGACAAGCTGTGCCTCTCTCGAAATTAACACTCAACACTCCTTTCCCTCCAAGATTCAAAATAAATGGTTTAATATAAGCAATACACATTGGTTAACTTGGCTATTAATAACATGGTCAAAATGAACTAAATTTCGTTAGGTACATCTTCAAATGGGCCGGCAATAACGAAAATATTAGCATTTCGAAAGTGTTGATCCTTTTATTTTTTTTTATTGGTGGACTGTGGATGCGTCTCGCCCCGCCAAATCGGTCCGGGGTGACGGAAAGGCGGCGCGTGACTCCATAGACCCACCGTAAAACTGCTCTCTCTTCGCCGTGCGAGCGGATCACCGGTACCCGATCTTTGTCTTCGGTGGTCCGCCCGGCGGTTTACCCTCGCGGGTTCCTCTCGTCGACGCCCCGACAGATTTCGCCGTCGGGGCGTCCCCCTCACGCGGTGGTCTCGCGTCGGGTGACCGGACTATTCCCCGGTCCGATCACCCGAGGCCTGGGTTAGGGCGGCATCAGGCGCAGGTATTCGCGCCTGCGCCGCCCCGGCCGCTGGCGGCGGCCCGGGTCGCGGGACTCCTCCCTGACTCGTTCCGCCGCCTCCTTCCGCGAGATGACAGCCTTGCAGAAGGCGGCGACCGCGTCCCAATTCCTGACGCTGTCGACCATCGCCCTCGCAACAGCCGGCAGCGTCAGGTCGGCACCGATAATAGCGACGAGGTCGCGGCGCTGCCCGTCCCAGCCCGAACATTCCTCGAGCGTATGTTGCGCCGTGTCCTCGTCACTACTACAATGATGGCAGGCCGGAGTCCATTCCCTGTACACGACCATGTGCAGGTATTTCCCTAAGCACCCGTGCCCCGTCAACACCTGCACCAGTCGGAAGGTGAGGACTCCGTGCCGCCGCTCCATCCATTCCATCAGTACGGGCCGGAGGGCCTCAACGGTAACGACACCGTGTCTAGGCCTCTCCAGCCGCGTAACCCAACGGGCGATGACGTCTCGGCGGGCGTCCTCGCGCCAGGTGGCTATCTCGCTCAACGATGGGGAGCCACCTTCGTCGCGCACTGAGGTAACCCGCCGGTAGAGGTCGGAGAGCATCTCCGCCTCTAGGTCCCACGGGGGTGTCCCGGCCAATAGGCACGCCGCCTCTGTCGACACCGTGCGATACCCGCGAATGGCTCTGACCGCCATGGCTCTCTGTGGCCTCCACAGAACCGCCCTGAGCTGGGCGTTCAGAGCCCTCGCCCACACGGGTGAAAGAGTGTTGATGCTAGCTTGTTCGTAAAACTTAGCACTGAGATTGGCTCTTTTTTATTTATTGCCTATAGATAGTTTCCGTGTGGTGACGGAGTAAGAATACTATTCACCACCCCATATCTTACCCGTGGGTGATCGTACGAGACGACTAAGGGATATAAAACGCAGATAACATCTATGCGAGAGAAGGAAAACTCGAAACAAAACCCTATACCAACACTCTGACTAGCGTGGTACAGTAGGTTAATTACCCTCCTATTACGGAGGAGGCCCAGTCCCCCAACAGTGGGACATTTACGGGCTGTGATGATGATGATGATAGATAGAAGCCATGTTACGCCATTTTTTTATATAGGGTAAAGATGGATCGATAATGATGATGAAGTATACGTAACAATCATCTTCTATTTTACAGTCCATTATGTGTCACGTTTGAGTAAGGGGAGAGGCTCAATAATAAGAGAATATTACCGAGGGGAGTCCGATTTAAGACTAGCCCTTAACAGGCACTTTATTTTGAGGTAATTAGGATAGCTGCAATAGAATTTTATATGTCAAATCTATGTGTATGTGTAATCTGAGATAAAAATGTGATTGAGACTAGCATTTTAGCATGCTACTAATTTGCAGATAATTGAAGTACGACAGAAATCTAACTCTATGCGGGCGATATCCTGCATTATATATTTTCATAAAAATGGACGACAAATAATAAGTAAACACGGTATTGTATATATTTTAGTGATGACGCATAACCAATGACGTCAAACTTCGTAATCAGAACAGGAGAATAGCCGCGGCAACTTGTGCAACGAAATAAGGGCAATGAACAAACGAAAACTGTCGCTTTGATGTCAGTATTATTATATATTAGTATTACATGCTTGTGACGTAACCATGGCGTAGGCGATACGCTTATGCTTACAAAAAAATCATTAAAGTTGTGTAAAGCTGTTTAAAAAGTTAACAAAATATAATCTTTAAAAAAAAATTTAAAAAAAATTACTTTTTACTGAATTTAAAGGCACGATTTCGTATTCGTATTCGATTTCGATGACATATCAATGACAATTATTAAGTAATGTTTTTCTTTTTTGAGCTTTTTATTTCTATTTCCTTCACAGATTATATGGATCCGAAGTTTTGGCTGTTATAAGAGCTACATACCTCATGTGGTGGCGAATTAAGAATGGATAACAGTAAACAGAAACTGCAATCGCCAACCCGCGTGTCAAGCCTGAAAGTTATAAGCATTATATATACCCTATTGGGGAGGCTAACGATGGTCACCAATAGACTGTTAGATAAATAAATAAATATTCCACACATACTTCCACACAGACAGACGTCTTTGAGAGAAGGTTAACTTTATAATCACCAAGCTTGGCAGACGAGTTGATAATAATTGCAGTTGATGTTGCGAGTTTCCCAGCAAAGTATTGCTGCCTATTCATATGAACACTCAAATCGATTAAAGCACTTAGTCTTTTCTACGTATCCCACGAAAAAGTAAGGGGTCACGTCATTGTGGTGCTCCTACTTAAACCAGAGCAGGGTGGCAAATCTATATAAGAGATTTCCACATATGTATTTAATCATCACGATATCTCTGGAACCACGCCTACAGACTTTAATTTTGCCTTTCGCCGAATAAACGTCAGCTAAGAACGGATTTTACGAAATTCCACCCGCAAATGCTGGGGTGTAAAAATCACATTTTTCTATATAGCTCCTACAGCCTTGAATTTCAGTAGGCATATTTGTGTTACGATACAGAGGTAAACTAAGAACGGCTTTTTAAAAATTCCACCCCTAAAGGGGATTACGTAGGTGTTAATCCAAAAAAATCACATTTTCCAATACTGCCTCTACAGACTTGGAGTTTAGTGTGGATTTTCTTTGCCCTGTAAAGGTCAGATGAAGTAGGATTTTAGAAATTTCTTCCCCGAAAGGAATTCTATGTTGCGAAATTAAACTACACAACTGAACTGACGTAACTGAAGCGAAGCAAGGGCATACTATTTATAGGGAATACTAGCGACCCCTAGTATAATTTGTATTTCTACTCTATCTCTACCCAAATAATGTCATACGTATAATAAAAAAAAAATATTTAAGTCAAAAGACTACTTTTGACTTAAATATAATTATATTGCTTCTAGCGGGAAACCAAGTATAGAAAGCCAATGGAATAGGTACTAACTGAAAAGATCTAAAAATATCTAAAATAGAACAACAGCCAGTCCGTTCAGTAATTTTAGTATAGACTTCCCCTGGTATAAATTTAGGATATTCAAGTAGTGAGACCTAATCGATTTAAAAAAAATGGATATAGAAATTTATAAACTTCCATACGTATACATTTATATTTTTTTTTTAGGTATTCACTACCTCGCTGACTCAGTAGCATGTTTAATGCGACTGCTGATTATGAGATGTTTGAACTCAGAATCAGGTCAAAGATATGAAATAAAAAATTGTCCTTAAATTCAATGTAGAATAGAAAAACTAATTATAAAATATATACGGCAAAATATCAACGTGTTTGACCTCGTACTTGTCCTTCAAGAAATAGCGTAGTTGACTAATACCTACTATCAAAATACAATGAAATTATTACTAATATTTCTATAATGCATGTAAAAAGAAGAAAAAGTCGGTAATAATAATTTAATTTATACACAAAGAAGTCACAAGTTTTTCAAGTTAGTACAGGGGATGTAATATACCCCTTCCTCACAAAATGATATCACACAGATTAGTTAGGATATTGCCAAATCGAAGTCATCTCATTGTTATGTATGAATATGCATAACACTAGTTAGTTATAGTGTTGAGTGTAATCTATTGCTACGACACGCGTTACTGAGAATGAACAATGTACAAATAATGTCGTCCATATTTGTATCAGATAACGAAAAGTAATAAATACCATCACATGGCACAATACTTTTAGAGAAGTGATGACGAACGCTTACCGTTCAATGAACCAGGCAGAGAATCTAACACCGAAGTTATATGTAATACAATAGTTTCACACAAATATATCGGACATTTAAAGTAGTACTACAGAAGCCTTTGATAGTTATTGAAATTAAAATCTCTTTGAATAGGATTCTATTCCTTTTCATTAAAAGTAACATCCTATAAAAATAATAATTTCGAATAATATTAAAAGAGCATCGCGCTATGGTAATGGTGAGCATTCATAGTTGTTATTTCTAGATATGCACAAATTATACAGTATGCTTATGTAAATAGGTCACCATAAACGTGGAGTTGTGTAAGACAACCACTTCCACGCCATAGATTTCATATAAAGCCGCTGATGTAATGAGATCCCAAAATATCGTATACAGGAATCTTTAGGAAAATATATTTTTACAAGCCCTTTCTATGTTAAATTTATGTTGTATTGTACTAGGTAATTTCTAATTATTCATAAGGTAAATATTCGGCAAATTATTTTTAATGAAAAAAAGAATATAAAGCTGCAATTGTAATTGAATTAAAATTTTACTGCAGTCAAAAATGTACATTGAAAATATAAAATAAAAAATATTTGTTGCGTAATCCTGGCTATTGTTATTCAAGTGCGGACGCATTAAAATAAAAATATAACCACCATTTCTTGTCCTGGTGGGTGTGCTCTCCCCTTCTGGTCAGTGTGGCAGAGCAAACCAAAAGGTACATTTAAAAGTCAACCCCAAATAAAGATAGCCCTGTGATCATTATGTGATTATAATAATTAACAAAATTAAAAATCTATAAATAGGAAAATTTTAGAGATTGCCTTCAATACGCATCGTGTACAATACGAATTTTAAGTAAATTAACACCAGCCGAGGCTGTTAATCAATTTCATTTCATTAGAACCGACATCGTGATACCGTTTGGATACTTCTGTGGAACTCATGTAGATGTAACAGTATGCTTTCTGCGAACGCAACATTTGAATGCGACGCGTGATTCAATGACTAAAAATTTCATTGCTTCGAGAATTGGCACTCAGAGCGATAAATCCACTTAACAAAAAAAAAACTAGACGGTGTCCGATATATCCTCTATATTTAACATTTAAAGGTGTAATGCATTGCAACAAAAATTAATTGCAGACTTTCAAGCATTATGATAAGTTCTGGATAGGTTACGTTCACTGAAACACATTTCTATCACAATTCACTTGAAAATCATTTTTATATTGTTTTTCTATGACTTTCTAAATTACACTTGTTCCAATTTATCATGCATTAAAATTGACTGTACGAAAAATTTTGATGTTCACATTCATCAAACCCTCTAAACTTTTTTATTATCTGTATATATATATATATATATATCGGATCCTTTATCGCACCAATGGATTGCCGAAACTATGGGTGTTGTAACGAACTTCGAACTCCAGGAAAGAGTAGTATTGATAGTATTAAGTTAAGAAAGCCAGCTTCAGGTATTGAAAGTAGTTGGTCAATGTAATTGTTTTGGATAGTTTTATAGACTTCTACGATATTATACTTTAAAGGCAGTTGGATAGGTCAGATATTGGACACTACTGTTGTCCAACTAAATTTGGTAGATATATGGCCGGAATTCATTACTAAACAAAATATTACAGTCATAGTCATGTATATTATATGCACTACACCTCGGCACTATGATAGTTCCCGTATATATAATCTGAGGAAATTGTAAATGTCACAGAAAAATATTGGGCGAAAATGTCAGGCAATATTATTTCTTGCCCCAGATTTAACGGTTCGCTAACTAATTTGATATTGAGAATTCGCAACTCGCATTTCATCTGGTAATCTTTCACCCAATGTCAACATTTCGGTTTTAGAAATGGATATAGGTATTTTAGGCAATAATAAATTCTATTTTTGTATAAGCTTTGTAGCAGTCATGTAATATTGGATGAATAGTTAGAAACTAAAAAGATTAGTTGATGAGTACAAAGGAAAAAACACAAAAAGTATTAAATAAAATATTTTATTATCGTATTATGTATTAGGAAAGTTTTTCCACCAATATTATATCATCTCATCATCTCAGCTCATAGCCCAATAGAGGGATATACCCACTATTGGGCTCGAGCCTCCTGCATTGTGGGAGGGCAATTGACCTACTATACCACGCTGGTCAGACGTGTTGGTATAGGGATGCAGTCACCAATATATTTTATAAAAGTTACACTTCATCCCTCGTCTAACAATAGAATACACAGTGTTTCTTATGTTTGTTGTTTGTTGAAATCGCCTACTTTTATCATGAGTACTCTTTGAATACTTTGTTATGATTACTTCAATGTATATATATTAAGCCGTCATATTGTAATAGAGATAAAGGGCCTGTTCGTTTATTTTCCGTTAATATAAGTTGTAATGACCCCCCCTCAAAGAGGACTGAATAATAAAGTATGTTGGCTTATATAATATATAAAGTAAGTTGCTTAGCCCAAAACTTTTAAATATCTAACCTAGCAACTGAAAATGAATGACCACGATCTCAATCTCTGTTGCCCAAATGCGACACTAGGATGAGTCTCTTCCCCTTTGCACTTAAGGCAACGCTAGTGGGGCATTTCACGTGAAGCGGACGAAGCTAATATTTTGTTCCTGTCCGCTTCACGTGGAATGTCCCCTAGTATCAATTTAAAAAAAAGGCGATGTTCTCTTATTTCCTCTCTGTACCTTAATTAACTATTACGCACATTCTTTTCTTCTGAGGTGGTAAAGCGTTCTTAATTTAGATGGGTAGATGGAATGCGGGACTTATCTCCCATCAATGTTGTCTTTATTAGCTGACCTAACAGATGGTTTTTAAATAATTTGAATGTGTTTAGAATACGTCAGAGAATATAATTGTTTATTATGTTATATGGGTGAATGTAGTGAACGAGATAGCCACCTGGCGCGAGGACGCCCGCCGAGACGTCATCGCCCGTTGGGTTACGCGGCTGGAGAGGCCTAGACACGGTGTTGTTACCGTTGAGGCCCTCCGGCCCGTACTGATGGAATGGATGGAGCGGCGGCACGGAGTCCTCTCCTTTCGGCTGGTGCAGGTATTGTCGGGGCACGGTTGCTTCGGCTTGTACCTGCACACGGTCGCGTATAGGGAGTGGACTCCGTCCTGCCACCATTGCAGTAGTGACGAGGACACGGCGCAACATACGCTCGAGGTATGTCCGAGCTGGGACGGGCAGCGCCGTGACCTCGTCGCTGTTATCGGTGCCGATCTGACGCTGCCGGCTGTCGCGAAAGCGATGGTCGACAGCGTCAGGAATTGGGACGCGGTCGCCGCCTTCTGCGAGGCTGTCATCTCGCAGAAGGAGGCGGCGGAACGAGTCCGGGAAATTCCCGTGACCCGGGCCGCCGTCAGCGGCCGGGGCGGCGCAGGCGCGAATATCTGCGCTTGATGCCGCCCTAACCGAGGCTTCGGGTGATCGTACCGGGGAATTGTCCGGTCACCCGACGTAAGGCCACCGCGTGAGGGCGACGCCCCGACGGCGAAAGCTGTCGGGGCGTCGACACGAGAGGAACCCGTAAGGGTAAACCGCCGGGCGGACCACCGAAGACCAAGATCGGGTACCGGTGGCCCGTTCGCACGGCGAAGAGAGGTGTTTGCAGGGTGGGTCCATGGGGTTGCGCGCCGCCTCTTTTGTTGCCTCGGATGGATTTGTCGGGGCGCGGCCACATCAATGGCCCACCCTGCGGAAAAAAAAAAAAATGGGTGAATGTAGTGATGTTTTTACTGAAAATTTTGACACTATGTGCCTACTAACGAAAATTCAGATAACTTTATTATAAGTGATACATATGTTGATAATAATTATTAGTGATTAGTACATCTTTGACATAATAGCGATAATGATATTTTTGCTAATGGATTTCGGTCGACGTTGAAATGACGACGACCGACTAGGCGCCAGACGCCGATTCGACGCACCCGTCAATAGAAATGTGGAGACATGTATATTATCAAGGAACAGAAAGTGCTCTCTATTTTAAATGTGGCGACATAAATTTGTTAAAACAAATAATTATTTTTTTGTAGAAATTTTGTTGTTGCTCTTCCGAAATCGCGATGTTTCGGATATTTTAGAATTTATTAATTGTAAATTACCTATTTTCCGTGTGGTGACGGAGTAAGAATACAATTCACCACCCCTTATCTTACCCGTAGGTGATCGTACGATACGACTAAAGGATATAAAACGCATTAATATCTATGTGAAAGAAGGAAAACTCCAAACAAAACCCTATACCAGGGGTCGGCAACCTGCGGCTCGCGAGCCACATGCGGCTCTTTGGATGTGAAGTTGCGGCTCCTTAAAAATATTTTTTATAGAAAACTTTTAAAAATGGTTCTGAATTGATTAACGAGGATTAGTCACAAATTACTGTAGGCAAAAAAAGTGTGGGTCTTTAATAACTTTAAACTTTTATAAATTCTAATTTTTGGCTCTTCCGACTCAGAAGGTTGCCGATACCTGCCCTATACCAACACGTCTGACCAACGTGGTATAGTAGGTCAGTTACCCTCCCATTATGGAGGAGGCTCGAGCCCAGCAGTGCGACATGTATGAGCTGAGATGATGATGATGATGATGCAATTATCTGGACCTACAATTTGCCTATACCTACTATAACTATATTTTTTTTTTAATGACCCTGTAGTAACTTCTTGTATTGCGAGGGCTTTTATAAACAAATAATTATCAGACGTAAATTACGTCCACAATCAGAACAACAATAGTGTCAAATTACATTAGCAATACGGATATTTACTTTGGAATTTCCTTATGCTCTCTGCCTTGTAAGTGAAGTGATAGATAGTTAGATAGAGATAGAAAAACTGAAAATACGATTCCAAATGCACGAACGTCTGCATAAGTTCCTTAAGAATGACGACGAAGAGAGGGAGGACTTATAATATTAACCCCCCACAACTACTAAAAATTGAAATATAATGAAAATTTAAATTTTTATACCACATTACATCTTTGGTTGTTCATCTAGACATAAACGTGTGAGGCTATATTAAAAACCCTTATATTTATTCTAACCATAAAATGCATAAGGACAAATAGTTAATGGAAAACAAAAATGAATTAATTATTGGTTTTGTATTGAAAAGATATTTCACAGGAATTTGTAACATCACCATAACTGTTTAACATATATGACAGGATAAATACGGGCATGGCAAAAGTGATTATTGATAGACTATATTAGAATGCACACACTATATTAGAATACACACTTCCGTGTGGTGACGGAGTGAGAATACTATTCACCACCCCATATCTCACCCGTGGGTGATCGCACGAGATGACTAAGGGATATAAGACGCATATAACATCTACGCGAGAGAAGGAAAACTCGAAATAAAACCCTACACCAACACGTCTGACCAGCGCGGTATAGTAGGTTAATTTCCCTCCCATTACGGAGGAGGCCCGAGCCCAACAGTGGGACATTTATGTGCTGTGACTGTGCTACAGCCGCGGGCCGGTCCGCCCAGGTTAGTACCACACTCTCGCAGAACATTGATGTCTGAGTAATTGCAATGTGCTATTGCACTACGTTCGGTGAACAGGAGAGCTGGAAGCCCTACTGGGGTAGGTTTGGGGTTTATATTGGTCGGCAGTGGTCGAGCTATACTCTTAGTATTGCAAAGGTTCATGGGCGGCAGTGACACATACTATCAGGTGTGCTGTATGCTCGTTTGCCACCAGAAGCAATAAAAAATATTTATAACTTTGTTGAACATCATGGCATACAATTAAATTTATGGTTTTGTTTCTTTTTGTTTAAAGACAACACAATGTCAATCAAGAAATAGTCATTCTATTGCAGAGGACTTCAGACATACAATTTACGATCACAAATTACACTCGGATTCAGAAAGATTTGTGGATAATACAAGGCATTGTGGCCTGCATGGGAATCAAACCAATGACATTGGTTTACTAGGTCAATATCTTAACCAACACACCATTTGAGCAATCACATACATCAGTGAAGTTCACAATAACAAACACTTTGAGTGTAAGTATTTAGTGACAGTTTTTTTTTCTAATGATTAAACTACTCACATTATTAAATGAGGAGTTCCACATACAAGTGACAACAATTGCTACACTTATGAAAGAAAGAGTTTGTGAATAAATGAATATAACTAAAAAGTTTAACTAAAGCCATTCATCCATCAGCTTATTATTCATTATTTCTGTTATTTGTATGTCTGTTTTTATTATGTGCCATATTTGACAGCTTGGCAAGCAGACTAGCGATTGCAGTTGGTGTAATATATGTATACCCAGGAGAATAGTGTTGGTCGTGATCTTGGTGATCACCTAGACAGCTCTAATAACTCTCTCAAGTAATGGGTGGTAACACATTGTTTTATTAAACCATTGCCATACAGGTACAATTAAAAGCAACTAACTAAATAAGAAAACTAACCTACCATCAAAAAAATAACAACAAAAGAATTATTAAGTGATAATGTGTGAGATATGTGTTAAATGAGAGGGTAGCTAGCAATAAATAGTACTATTTTCATAGAATCTTATTTTGTGGTTCTCCTTGACATATGATTTATTTTTTTAACAAGACATTACACTTGAATATTAAATCTTCGTTTTTAAATGATGAGAGTATGTGTATCATACTCTCATAATTTAGTATTAAATCGCTATAAATTTGTTAAAAATGAAATTCACTAATAAATAATAGGATTTGAAAGGTCTTTGTTTTGATTGAGTATTTCAATATCTAGGTATATCTGTTTATAATATAGTATAATAATTTGTTGCTTTCAAAGGATAAGTATTCGAGTCCTAGATGAGAACCAAAAGTGGTTTTAGGTATAGAAAACATGCTGCACAGGGTGTTTATTAGCAGTTTTGCAATCGACTACCTGACTGATAAACTTCCTTGGCAAATAATGGTTCAAAAGAATAATTTCCAATAAATGGAACTGGCGCAAGGGGGACTCTTAGTGGAATTATTAGATACACAGAAACAATTAAATATTGGTATTTAAGACCATAATCACCTAGTATTTAAAACCATAACATGACTAGAAGTTCGGAAATATTTTTATATCTTAGAATCGAAGAAATACTTCGATTATTTCTTTGAGTATAAAAGTATGAAACTATAAAAAAAATATTATCCATACCTATTAAAAAAATATTAAGACGAGAAGTGCAAAAATATTTAAAAAATAGGTACTTACTCACCAGGCACTTTTTAGCTTGACCGCTTAATAATGGACAACACGTTTCGTAGTAAAAGGATGGATTATATTTTTAAACTACAGAATATAAACAAAACACTAACAAAATTATAGAGTTTTAGTTAGGAGAATGTAGATACTCCGTACACAAAAGCAGTATAAGAAATAGTTCATTGAACTCTTGAAAACCAGAGTGTAGTAATTTTATTCTATGAGAATATGAAAATAAGAAATAATAGACCAATTATCAAACAACTAGCGACCTCTGATAACTACCTCTATACACTATAACTCTAAGTAAGCATACAGTTTTAAGTATGTGGTTGAACCATGGAGAATAGAGTAAGGAGTAACATCTCAGTGTATTAAGAAGTGTCCAATGAACGGGAGCAAATTAAGGTGGCAAGGTGGCGCTATAGTAGCAAGTGGAAGCATTTTTTTTTTTTTTTTGTTGTTGTGGCTCTGTTTATACTTAAGCCAATGTCAAAGTTAAGTTGCAGCTTCTTCTTCTTCTTCTTTTTATGTATTGGCAATCAGCTACTTATACGAGCCATTTTTGCCAGTGTCGAGTTATAATTATCTTCACGTTCTTAATCTCTTCTTCTTCTTCTTCTCTTTGTATAATGGCAATCAGCTACTTATACGAGTTATTGGTGCCAGTGTCAAGTAATTATTATTTTATGTTTATAGTCTTGTCAGGTTAGTCATTGTCTAAGTCAAATCGTCACCTTCAACAGTGCAATGGCCACACTGTTAATGGTATCTTGTTGGAATTTTGATGGAAAACGAAAACGTTGTAAAACACTTTTATATGATATTCACTACATCCCAGTAGTTCCGCGCATCACATTACATAAAATGCCATCAAAATTATCTAATATAACACGTTAAAACACTAAAATATCGAATATAATACAAGAGCACCACATGACGTTTTCAAATTCCCGTCAAAAGAGTTCTTAATCTCTTCAAGTTAGTCATTGTCTGTCAGTCAGTCGAATTGTCGCCATCAACACTGCTATGGTGACACTGTTAATGGCATGTTGTAGGAATTTTGATGGAAAACGAAAACGTTGTAAAGCACTTTTATATGATATTCACTACATCCCAGCTGTTCTGTCACATCATATTACATAAAACACCATAAAAATTATCTAATATAACACGTTAAAACACTAAGATATCGAATATAATACAAGAGCACAACATGACGTTTTAGATTCCCGCCAAAAGTCGGAAGCATTTTAAAAAGAGCGCCACAAATTTCATAGGTTCATAGGTTATTTTTATCAAATCACAGTTGACTACGTAATTCAGCACACATCACTCTGCTTATTACTACTACATTCATATCATTTCCACTTGCAACACTAGCGCTATTTCGGTGAGTGTTCGAACAATAATTTGCTGTTTACAAGTGGACACTTTTTTGACTAATCCCCCATACAAGATGGTATTCCTTAGTTTTTACCTTCCATAGGTTACAAATAACTACAAATTCAACAATGCATATCGTCAGATCCCTTGCGAAAACAGCAATTGCTCATTAAGAGAAATTATAGTTGTTTTGTTATTTTTCCTTAACTACATGAAAATCATTAAAAAATAATACGTGATGGTATCCAAATTATACCTATAATCTAATGTTAAAAAGTATTTCATTTCGTTATATCTAATTTTAAAATATCATATCATATCAATCATCAGAACTAGCCCTGAGTTCTAATTAGTGTTGCATATCGATAGTCTACTATCGATAGACAATCAATTGTCTATCGATAGTTTACGTATAAGCAATAGTATCAATAGTATATCGATTGTATTGTAATACGTCAATACTATCGATACTATCGATAGCTCTCTACGAGCAATACTATCAATAACAACGATACTATCGATACTATCGATAGTGATTCATTCGATAGTATCAATACTATCGATAGTATCGCTAATACCATTAGTTTTAACTCAAAACTATCGATACTATCGATAGTATCGACTATTTTGGACTATCGATAGCCAGCAACTATTCGATAGTATTGTTGTGTAAAGTTATGTTATGTGGTAAGCCAAGTCTGACATTATTATTAAAGAAATTTATTTAAATTTGTGTCATCATAGAGTAGAACAAGACGACTTTTGACGGGAATTTGAAAACGTCATGTGGTGCTCTTGTATTATATTCAATATCGTAGTGTTTTAACGTGTTATATTAGATAATTTTGATGGCATTTTATGTAATGTGATGTGCGGCGATACTAGGATGTAGTGAATATCATATAAAAGTGCTTTACAACGTTTTCATTTTCCATCAAAATTCCCACAAGATACCATTAACAGTGTGGCCATTGCACTGTTAATGGTACAGTTTGACTTAGACAACGACTGACTTGAAAGACTAAAAACGTGAAAATATTTATAACTTGACACTGGCACCAATAGCTCGTATATGTAGCTGATTGCCAATACATAAGAAGAAGAAGAGTAGAACAAATTTTAGTCAGGTGAATAACATTAAATTTGTGATACTAACAAAGTGAAACAATTATAATAGCAATACTTGCTGCTGTCAATATTTCTTGAGTTTCGGTGGGAATGTGGAAGTATTATGTCATATTCTTGGATTATTTCATTTATTTATTTTCTTTTTGAAGTAAAACTTCTTTAGGCGCGACTAGGGAGTAACTCAGATTTTTTTAAATAGGATCATAATTTATTACTAGATGGCGCTGTAACAAAGTTAAGGGATTCTAAGAGGATATGTATTAGAGTCTAAATCGCGCTATAGAAATTTTTGCAAATTTTAACTATATATATTAAAATTTATAATGAACTACTGTACTTGCTTCAATTACCTGTTTCGAATGAACAATATTAATATAACATTTTAATAATCATTGTAAAGCACATGAATAATAGATATAATTATAATTTATTTATTTAAGTTAATATTTAATCATTTCAGTGATATATGTCAACGCCTAAGAAGTTTTACTTCAATCGCGCGTAAAGGTTACACGCACACATTTTTTTTTCTTTTTGTTAAAATGGGTCAATCCTATGAAGAAATTCGACATATTTTAAAACTTTATTACAAAAAAGATACATGCAACGCAAGCTGTGAACAAATTGTGACGTTTATGGACCTAATGTGGTGTCAGAGAGAGTAACACAATGGTTTAAATGTTTTCAATTCGGGAATTTTGATGTCAACGTTGCATCTCGCTCATTTCATTTTCAATTGTATATAATATACAATTAAAAAATTATTTTGGATTCAGTTAGATATATATATCTATATCCCTTTAATGTTAAGTTACATATATGTAAGCATATTTTTAATAGAGCCTTCTAGATGGATCACATTGCAATATATATGCTCGAGCATACAGAGAACTTATGTTTTTCGGACCCTGTTAAATTTACTTCACTAGATTAATATCGCTAAAAATACAACAAATCTAATGACTAATTACGGCCATAATTCTGTGTAGAATTGTAACTCAGAATTCTTGATTATGTTTTTCATAATTTTGTTTAACCGAAACTTTCAAAGCTAATAATTACACTAAAATTTTATAGTAATAGACATTCTGAGTTTCATTAGTATACTGGAACAAACCATTTTTTTTCATTTTATTGCTTATGGTGGCGAACGAGCAAGCAGCACACCTGATGGTAAGTGTCACAGTCGCCCATGGAGCTTGGCAATACTAAGGTTATAGCTTAGGCCACTGCCTACTAATAAAATCCCCAAAACCCACCCAGTTGAACAGCCAGCTTTTTCGCTCACCGAACGAAGCGCAATAGCACATTGCCATTACTCAGACGCCGATCTTCGGCGAAAGTGTGGTACTACCCCGGAACCACCGGCCCGCGGCTGTAGACAGAAAACTGTCAACAGGGTGGTACAAGTACAAGGTACCACTTACATTCATTCACACATTCCGACCCAATTGTCCAGAAGTCTCGCAGCATTATAATTTTACTCAACTTTCAATGGCTATTGATCTTAACCATTATTAGCTAACTTGGGCTTCAAAGTAAGAACGCAAATGCACGTTACTGCTAGAAAAGTCACCACAAAATTCACTGAAAACAAGCAACAGGGACACAACTACGGTATTTATATTTTTAAGCAATACTATTGAAAATTTTCTGGCAATCGATAGCCCGAAATAGTCGATACTATCGATAGTATCGATAGTTTTACGCTAAAACTAATGGTATTAACGATACTATCGATAGTATTGATACTATCGAATGAATCACTATCGATAGTATCGATAGTATCGCCGTTATTAATAGTATTGCTCGTGGAGAGCTATCGATACTATCGATAGTCTCGATAGTATTGATATGTACGATACTATCGATAGTCCTATCGATAGTATGAATACTTTTTGAGGTTAACTATCGATAGTCAAACTATCGATTTTTATGCAACACTGGTTCTAATAACACTCTTGAATTTCGGTGTGACCAGAGCTCATACGAAACCGTGAAAGTGTCATGACATGAGACTTTCACGGTTTGTACCAATATACGTAGATATTTATATATAGACGTGTTGGTAACGGTTATAGTGTCGCGTGTTCAATTGTGTTTACCAAATGCTCTATGCGCGTAAAGAAGTTTTTACTTCAACAAATGAAAATTTTATAACTACACTTTTTTTGGCAAGCTATGGTTTAGACATACCACACTCATATCGTTCGGGGGATAAGGAAGGGTGGCCTGCGGCCCCAGTATCGACCGTTTTATTGGTCCGACTACTGGTACCGCTTTCTTCACATCTGTGGTTGACCATTTCGGGTATCTGTTAGCGGGGTAACTCTTTAACACCCACCAATTCGCAGAGTTACTCTTAGTATCAGGGTCAGGTTTATATGTGAATAAATAAAAGTTTGATGAAACTTCCTCAGATAATTTTATTCATGTACTGACACACATCATACGTTTTACTAAACAAGAAAACAATAGAGCATTCCAAAATTAAATACAATATACAAAGTAGAAAAATAAAACTTGTAGGAAAAAAGATCTTATATTACAATAAACACCCTTTTATTCCAACACTCCTCCTCGATTTCATTTCTCTACTTTCATCCATCACACACACACACTCACACCACACCCATATTCTGTGCACACCACTTATACTTCCCTTTCAACAAAGGTTTCGTCAGAGCATCTGCAACCATACGAGCTGTCTCTATATACTCGAGCACAATATGCGCATGCTCGACTGCTTCCCTAATAAAATGGTGTCGCACATCTATGTGCTTCGTGCGTTGATGGTATACAGGGTTCTGCGCAATAGCCACAGCAGATTGGCTATCACTAAAGATCTTCATTGGCGCCTCAGCTTGGCCAGTGATCTCTGAATACAACCTCTTCAGGAAGATTGCCTCTAGCCGCTTCAGACATTGCTACGTACTCAGCTTCCGCTGTAGATAGAGCAACCGTCCTCTGCTTTCTACTCTCCCATGAGATTGCAGCTCCCATATGCAGAAACACCATACCCGAGTACGACCTTCTGTCATAACATGTGGCATGACTGGCATCTGCGTAACCCTGCACTTTGCTCAATCCTGTCTTCTTGTATTGTAGCCCAAGGCTCTTAGTACCCTTCAAATATCTCAGCACACGTATAGCCGCTGTCCAATGCTCTTCAGCATAGCAGGTGTTAAATTGGCTAAGATAGTTTACTGAATGTGCAATATCCGGCCTCGTGCAAACAGATAAGTACATCAGTGAACCAATTAAATTCTGATATGGAATCTCCGAATCAGGTTTGTGTTCTGGTCCAGGCTTCTCTAGCCTTTGCCCTGTGACTGATGGTGTCGATGCAACCTTGCAGTCTGCCATCCCGAAAACCTTCAAAATTTTATTGATATAATTCTCTTGATCAACTTTGATTCCAATATCATTCTGTGTAATGTGCATTCCCAGAATATCCTCTGCCGTACCAAGATCTTTCATCTCAAATTTTGTCATGAGTTCCCTTTTTACTTTACGCAGCTCTTCCGCGTCATTCCAAAATAAGAGCATGTCATCAACGTAGACCGCTAGAATGATGATCTTGTTACCCTGGGATCTCGTGTATACGCACGGCTCGTTTTTACTCCGTTTAAACTTCAACTGTAACAACTCATTGTTCAGTTTGTGGTTCTATGCTCTAGGGGCTTGCTTTAAACCGTAAAGCGATCACTTAAGTAGACACACGTAGTCTTCTTTTCCCTTCTCATGAAAACCCTCAGGTTGTCTCATATAGATTTCTTCACCTAAATCTCCATTCAGAAACGCGGTTTTGACGTCCATCTGGTCAATATGTAACCCTCTCTGTGCTGCAATTGCGAGGAGAACTCTCAAAGAACTGTGCCTTACAACCGGGGAAAACGTCTCATCATAATCGATGCCCCATCTCTGGCTAAACCCTCTGGCCACAAGTCGAGCTTTGTATCTGCGTCTATTTCCCGCGTCTTCTTTGATTTTAAATAACCATTTAGAATCTACGACGTTGCTCGCTTGTTCCGGTTTTACCAAGATCCAGGTGTTGTTCTTCTTCAACGCATCAATCTCCTTCTGAATTGCTGCTCGCCATTTGCTACTTTCAGGTCTTGATAGTGCATCTTGGACTGTAGTAGGGTCTTCTGACTCTGTAGCTTGATAGAGCATATAGTCCGGAAACTCCTTCTTTTTTCTCACTCTAAGTGGATATCTCCGCTCCACCGCTTGAGGTTGATCATTGACAGTTGTGTCAGATTCACAGTCTAAAAACTCTTCTTGAGGTTGATCATCCACCGTTGACTCAAGTTCAGGGACTAGAGGAGTACTCGATTCTCCTAGAGTGTCAGTTTGTTCCACTTCTGAAGTCTGAACATCCATGGTCATATCAGGTTCAAAACCTACAACCTGTTGTTCCTCAACAACTACTTCTACCGGAGTATGACTTTGTTACTGCATCTCTAACATCAAAACTTCAGGCTGCTGTTTCTCCTTCCCTTCTTGTTTTTCATCTCTCTCTGTTTTTGTTTCAACAAATATGACATCCCTTGCCTTATACAGTTTGTGCGTTTTAATATCAATAAGTCTGTAACCTTTAGAATATTCGCAATATCCAACTAAGGTTAACTCCATATTCTTCGCATCTAACTTCTTCCTTTTTTAGTCTGGAATGTACATAAACGCCTTGCTGCCAAAAACTCTAACAAAACTGAGATCAACTTTCTTGCCTGTCCATGCCTCCTCCGGCGTCTTTCCTTTCACGGCAATGGTCGGCGATCTGTTCTTCAAGAAAACCGATGTCTGAACTGCTTCTGCCCAATAAGCTTTCGGTAAATTTCTATCTTCGAGCATGGTTCTCACCTTCTCGATGACAGTCCTATTTGCTCTCTCAGCCACTCCATTTTGCTCTGGTGTATAGTCTATCGTGACTTGATGTTGGATTCCATTCTTCCTCAGAAAATCATCCATCTGTTTATTGACGAACTCGGTTCCATTATCAGTGCGCAGGATCTTAATTTTCTTGCCGCATTGATTCTCTGCAAACGCTTTAAAATTTGTAAATTTTTCAAAAACTTCACTTTTCAGTTTCAAAAAATATACAAATGTCTTACGTGTAAAATCGTCAATAAATGTCAAAAAATATCTATACCCGCTAATGGAAGCAATATGCATAGGTCCGCATATATCCGAGTGTACTAAACTTAATGGTTCCGTATCTCTCGTCGCACCACTTTTGCGAAACGGTTGTTTGGTTTGTTTCCCCATTATGCAGGATACGCACTCTAGATTAGAAGAGTTGTCAGGAAAACTCACCTCTGTCGCCATCTTATCTCTAAGAAGTTTGAGGTTGTCTATGCCAAGGTGCCCCATCCTCCGATGCCACAGCCTCTGCTGATCGCAATCCGTTGTAGTCAGCGCAGAACCCCTTGAACAGCACTTAATCTTATAAATGCCCTGTTCTGCCACACCTTTCACAACAGCCTTACCACGCACCTCACATTCATTCTTCTTGTAGATGTCGCAGCCATTCTCTATAAACACAATCACGTGACCCTTTCTCGCAATCGCATTCACACTTAACAAATTAGAAGCTAACTTAGGTACATACGTAACATTGTTGATTGTCAATGGCACTGACTCGTATTCAACCGTACCTTCACCTTCACCATAAACTTCATTACTATCCGCACAGGTCACTCTCAACGCCCTAGGAATCTTCTTCAAGCTTCCTTTGAACCAAGCCTTGCAGTTCGTCATGTGTGTCGACGCGCCAGAATCAATGACCCAGTCTCCTGGTGTTGGTGTCGTCGTCATACCCAATGCGTAGGCTTGAAAAGCTTCTTTCTTCGCTTTAGGATTCTCTGGACATTGCTTCGCCTTGTGTGATCCATCACAAATAAAGCATTTGATCTTTCCTCTGACCTTCTTGGATTTACTCTTGCCTTTATGCTTATTTGTTAGTAATGCTGATGTCGGTTGGCTTGCACTCAAACTCGCCATGTAGTTATCTTCCATTTGAAAAAGTTTTGTCTTTACATAGTCAGTTGTAAGTGCCATGTAGCTGTTCTCTAAACCCAATCTCATAGGTTGGAACTCCACCGTAAGTCCTTGGAGAAGTAAAGCAGCCAATAGTTCATCATCAACCTCTTTTCCTAGGTCTTGTAGTTCCTGAGCTACCATTATCATTGATGTAACATAATCTCTCACAGTTGGGAACTGTTACAGCTTCATGCTCACTAACTTAGTTAATTATCGACAACGGTTATTCAAACCTTTATCCTCGAACGCAACTCTCAATGCTTCCCAAGCATCTTTCGCTGTTTTAGCTTTGCGTACATGCACCTGGCAATATGATTTGACCATCATACAAATCCTTACCCTGGCTTTCTGGTCTCTCCGCATACCTTGCGTGTCGGTAGTTTCAGGCGTAACACTTGTATACTCCCACAAGTCGGCGTCTATCAGAAGCAGCTCCATTTGGAACTTCCACGTTGAATAGTTGCTACTACCATCCAATTTTTCCATTGATACGCCAACATTGCCTGAACTACTCTCTGTGTGCGCCATCGTTGAGTTCTGCCTTCCTGGCGAACTCCCGTTACCAGCTGCTGCCATTTTTCTGAATTTCGTTGCGAACGCAAATAGCCTGTTATACTGGTATATATGGTGCCTGCGCCCATAACCTGTTAGTGGGGTAACTCTTTAACACCCACCAATTCGCAGAGTTACTCTTAGTATCAGAGTCAGGTTTATATGTGAATAAATAAAAGTTTGATGAAACTTCCTCAGATAATTTTATTCATGTACTGACACACATCACACGTTTTACTAAACAAGAAAACAATAGAGCATTCCAAATTCAAATACAATATACAAAGTAGAAAAATAAAACTTGTAAAAAAAAAGATCTTATATTACAATAAACACTCTTTTATTCCACAGGATCATCTCAATTGACGCCTCGACAACAAACAACTATGTTGTGGTGCGGGGGCGCCACCCTCACGTGGTTTGGCCTCTCTGCGGGTGGCAAACTAATCCCCGTCCCATCTACCCACGACTTCAGTTAGGCATGGCATCAGGTGACCTACACCTTGCGCGTGCACCTCTCGATCTCTCGATGCGTCAGCGGTTGATAACTACATTCCTTCTCATTGCTATCTGTTGGCCTATAATTATTTTGCAGAAAAATTAAAACATAATTTGATAACATAAAATGGTGTTTATTGGGGTTTTATAAAATAATATTATATTCACTTGTATTTTCATTCTTGCACAAATTAATAGAGGAACTTATGAATAAGTCAGGTCTTCTTCTTCTTCTTTTTATGTATTGGCAATCAGCTACATAAATGAGCCATTGTTGCCAGTGTCGAGTTATAATTATCTTCAAGTTTTTATTGTCTTCAGATTAGTCATTGTCCGTCAGTAAGTCAAATTGTCGTCATCAACAATGCTATGGCTACATTGTTAATGGTATCTTGTGGGAATTTTGATGGAAAACGAAAACGTTGTAAAGCACTTTTATATGATATTCACTACATCTCAGCAGTTTAGTCACATCACATTACATAAAATACCATAAAAAATATCTAATATAACACGTTAAAACACTAAAATATCGAATATAATACAAGAGCACCACATGACGTTTTAGATTCCCGCCAAAAGTCAATAAGTCAGGTCTATAAGTCAGGTTATTAAAAGCTGCGACTTCACTTACTGACAGTGATGAAAAAGCTGTACATATGAAATATGATAAAATTGAAACACTGTTTAATAAAAGTTATGTTTGTATATATAGGCTTTATTCCCTTTGGCCATAGGAACAGACGAAACGATCGAAAAAAAAGAAGTTAGATTTGACAATTGACAGTTTGATTTGTCATTCCTGACAATTTGTTTATATTGTACGTATGGGCAAATCGGCGCCTAAAAGTTCAATATAATATCTTTTTGCTTTATAAATATTTTGATTATGTGTGAATAATTATCAAAAGAATAATGGACGAAGAAAGTAGGTATTATTTTGTGTCCGTTCTATAAGTTTGCTAGATTACCTTCTTGATTAAAAAATAATAAATATTGCAGAACTTATTCGACGAAAAAAGAAGGCTATGAATGGGAGCAACAGACGTGCTTTGGCTGAGGCTTGTAATGATCTGGCGACTTTTTATTACAAACACAATCGATATAGCGATGCCTTGGACGAATACAAAAGTGAAGCAGCTGTTGTCAAGGACCTGGGCCTACGTATGGAATGGGGTACTTGTAATAGAATGATAGGAGAAATGTATATGCTCATGGCTGAATTTGACAAAGCTCTGAAGTATGAAGAGCGTCACTTAGGTAATGTAATAAACAAGTTCAGATTACTCTTACATCTTATAGGTAGCTCAATTATAATAGAAATACATAGAACATTTATTATTATTTATTGTATTTAATATACATTTATGGTCTGTAAAATATGTTTAACTGTAAATGTTTTCTCATATGTACATTACTTCTTCTTACTATTATTTACTTCTTTTATTTGAAATTGTATATTAATGTTTTGTGATTACTTTGTTTTAATTATACCCAAGGAGGGTTGACGTCTGGCAGGCGGCCGGTCATAAAACTATTGCCAATAACATTTACAATATTTACTATGAAAGAAGAGTACATATTGTATCAACCTCAAGTAATTGGGATAACAGTAGGTGATTGATGATGATGATTACTTTGTTTTAATTTGTAAATATAAAATTGTTGTTATCAGCTAAGTAATGTTATTTAGTGAGTATACATAATTATAAACAAATCAAGTGTACACCACATAAAAATTTAAGGAGGTTATATAAATAAAATTTTCAACCATGTGTAATGATGGTTTAGCAGTACAATTCAACATTTCTGTTCCTCTTTTACAATACACATGGGTAAGAGAGATGTTCTTGCATATTGCGAAATATTACTAAGGATATGCCTTGGCAATATAAAACCCTATGCCCGTTTAACCAGTGTGATATAGTAGTTCAATTTCTCTGCCATTGTGCAGGGTGCCTGAGTCGCAAAGTGGAATTTATATAGACTGAAAACAAAAATTATAACCTTAAGTAATATCAAACTATTTCTTTATTTTAGTTGTAGCAAAAGAATTAAATAATTTAGTAGAAGAACAGAGGGCTATGGCAACACTAGGCAGAATCTATTTGTTGCAAGGTCAAAGCGCTATTGATAATAATGAGGCTAACACATCTCTAAAAGCTGCTGAAAAGGCTTTTATGAAGAGTCTTGTGCAATGTGAGAAGTAAGTATCATTATTAGTTTTAGGTTTTTATCTGCTGTTTTATATCTATCAAAATGCTTAGCAGGGGTCTAGTGTAGCTGTGGAGATGAAGTGTAGTTCTTTGGTAGTGAATTTTGGCTCTTAAGTAATATACTGCTTCAGCATGCTACAAACTATGGTAAACTTGCCTTTCTCTAATATGATATGGAACTTTGATTTGATTTGGTAGCCACCCTATTGGATTACAGAATCACTTGCATTGTGTATATGTGCCAATGGGCACCGGATTGTCAATAATCAAATTGCCAGCAAGTGAATCTGCTTGGGCTAGTGCAACAACAGTACTTTTATTCCATCTGTTATCACTCTGGCTTGTGAATTTGTTTCTATGTCGGAGACGGATTCATTTCTATGTCGGACCATCTCTGGCACAATTCAATAACAGCACTATTGAGTATTTTATTTATAGCTCAATTGTATAAATATGACACACATGTCCAACAGTCCTATGAGACATTATATCAAGTGGTCAAGTATCAAGATAGAAGTATTGGTGCTAATGAAGTTTCGGTTTCAGATTTGAATATAAAAGCAGATATTGGATGATATTAGTTTTGGATATGAATACATATGTGAAATTATTTTGAATTATTTGATAGTTTTGGTTACAGATATTAGATTTGTAGGGAATTGTAAAAAGAAAATGCTAAGTGTGGTGAATAGCATATTATTCCCTTTCAAGTTGTGTTTATAGTATTATTTCGGTGTGTTCAAAGTACTATTTTGGTTTAAAGTATTATTTCAGTTGGTTGAAAGAAAAGCATTGTACATATGTCATACATACACTGACTCCATCTGAAGTTATTTGTAATATTAGTTTTGGTTATAGTTTCAGTTAAATATTTATTTTGGATATCCAACAGTTATGGAGCTCCATAATATTCCTTGATCAGGACTAGCCTCTGGAAGGGTACTTAATATGGCCTGATGTTTTTGTTCTGCTCAACCCTTTTCCATACTTATATTACCAAACAAATTGATACAAATGTAGTGAGATTAATTAAAACAAACTATAATAATAGTTACTTTATCTGTAATTTTAACTAATAGATTTTAAAAACATACTAGTTACATACCTTAACTAGCAAAAGCTCTCTGCTAGTAATATTCAGTGCAAGATTTCTGGAAGAATTCTGGAATGGTGTGGGTAATTAACTATAGCAGCATAACTACTGTTATTTTTGTCTTAGTGTTATGTATACTCTAGTATTCAATATTCGGTCGCTCATCATGAATTTCTATTTTCCATTTAAATAACATGGGCAAAATTTTTTTCAACTTTGGAATTTTATAGCTCATTTTTGAATAAGTACATATATCGGAATGAGCGATACATATTCTTAAAGGAAATGGAATGCTGTTGAATTTTAAACTCAAATAACTATTAAAAGAGTAAACTTACAAAAAAAATGTAAGAGACACTTTATTTAGAGCGTTCAAGCGTGTGTATATGCGGAAACTAAAATTTTATATGTATTTTCTAGATTAAATGGCAAAATAAATAAACATGAATTGATGGATATGAGAGCTCGATTACTCCTCAATATAGGTGTTGTCCAGGAGCACCTAGGTAACCTTGATAAAGCTATAGATTGCATCAACAAGGCTATATCGATATGCTCCAGTCAAGATTTATTTGAAGTACTTCACAACTGCTATACTACTGAAGCATTACTTTATAGCAATAAGAAGAAGGATTATGCGAAAGCCTTAAATTGTTTAAACAAAGCTCTTGAAATAGCTAAGCGTTTGGATGATAAGGTATACATATATACATTCAATCTATTATTCTTTAAGCTATGTATTGCCAATGAATATTATCAAACCTAATGCTATTTGTGGATTTCGTAAAACACAAACAAGATCTACTTCAGAATGTGTAAATGATTCATGTCAAGCATACAGACATTGATTAAGGTTTACTGTTTTTATCTACATTGGAGTAAAAAAACAGGGTGCTGTTTACATAAATATGTTTATGGATAAGAGCAGTGTAATTATGAATTTTATTTTATGTATAAGGATACGTCCATTAATCACGTGATCTTTTTTTTAGCATTTTTTAATCCCCCCTCCCCCTTGGTGATACGTGGTGAGGTTTAACACTATGAAGGTTTAGGACTTCGTGGTTTTTGTCAAACACCTAATCAAACCTGACGTGATTAATGGACGGCCCCTAAGGGGTTGTTCAAGTATTACGTAAGCAGATTATTACAATTATTAACATCCCCCCTCATTCATTTCGTAATCGGATTTTATAAATAATTAAGCATATTAAATGCTAAATTTCAGTAATTTAAATAACAAGGTTGTGTCATCGTTTAATACAATTCTAACTGTAAAGTTTGAAGTATTAAGCCTATAACAATGTGTAAACATTGTCGGGTAGATAGCATACCGTCACCTTAAGACGTAAATATAATACGAAGTGAAATTTGCATGTCCTACAATTAGTCGCGGTGGTGTAGTGGCAGCACGATTGGGCCGGAATCCCAATAGGCGCGGGTTCGAATCCCGCTTGCGACATCATTTTTCATTTCGTAATCGGATTTTATAAATAATTAAGCATATTAAATGCTAAATTTCAGTAATTTAAATCCCCCCCTCCACTCCCCCTTGTCAGCAAAAGTAAGCAAAGCTCTTAATAACACAACTATGCTTACGTAAACATGCATTTTTCTTTTAATGTGTTTTTTAATGATCAATGCACAGTAGTTATAATTCTAGAAATAAGAAAATAGATTTAGTACAGTGGACTTTAGCGCATATAATATTTATTTAAAGAAACTTTATTGATGCGGTATTCAACATGAAGTATAAAGTACAAATACTAATCTTAAGTAACATCACGAACAAAACAAACTTAAAGGGTAACACAAATGTTAATTTGACTTGCTTTACTTACAGCATCAAGCAAATCGTCAATCGCACTAACATGAGACAATAGTTTGACGAAAGAAATTTAGACAAGTGAATAGCGCTCGGTAATTCCCCTAATCGGTTCTAATACTTCTAATCGAGTAGTTAAACGTATTCAATATTTATGGGAATCCCTGAAAATGCGTTTCGTTTAAAAGCATAGACAATGTGTGGGTTCACATGTGTAAAAGTAAATAACTGCTGACGTAATCAACATCTAGACCCCGATCCCACCATGTCATCAAAAATAAGCAAATTAGAGACCCCCCCATCCTCCTATAGTGCTTACGTAATACTTGAACGGCCCCTAAGGTACAAAAAATAATTCATGGCGAAGTCATTTATTTTGGTAGGTAGTATAGATCAGACCTCTGTTAGTTGACTGTAGCCATACATGATTCTTGATCCCATCAGACCATCTACCCCCCAATAACTGCTCTGCATTTTGAGTATATCTTTAGTTATTTATTGCCATTATCACCAATCCACTTGTCAAATGTAGTAACTGACATTGTATACTTCAGGGGAGGCCTATGTCAGTCATTAGGTGTTCTATTGGCTGATGGATGGATGGGTGTTATCTTGATATCATCACATCATTCCCGCAACAAGAATATGCTGTAAATATTTTAAATTCATTGTGATATTGTAATGTTGTAAATATGTAATGAGTATGTCTAATTTTACCATAGGTTTTGAAGACATGTGAATCTTTGTCATCTAAGGCAGATATTCTATGCAAGATGTCAGATTATCAAAGTGCCAAGCAAGTGTTACTGAAAGCTTGGAAATTAAAGACTCCTGATGAAGAAGAATGTGAAAATATTGAATCTAATCTTAAAGTTGGTGAGTAACAGCCCTGTTACTTGAGACTAGCGTATGTTTATCATTCATTCATATATATATGGATTCGATTATCCATTTGTCGATAAATATTTATCCCTTTGGAATTGAACCTACGACACACAGTATGAGAATTAGCTGCACATTATATTTGATTCATATCATCATTCACACTAGGGAGGAAATTGACCTACTACACCACGCCGGTCAGATGTGTATAGGGTTTTATTTCAAGTTTTCCTTCTCTTACACAGATGTTATATGCATATTATCATTTAATTACGACACCCACAGGTAAAAGGTGATGAATTTTAGTCTAATACCATCACACATGGATTCCATATTTATAGAATGCACAGGGCTGTTCAGTCGCGCCTATTTTCAATTCTGGCTTATAATTTTACTTTTTGACAGTTGCAGCAATGTGTTACACGGAAGATTTGCTAATTTCTACGGACCCTACTGATCATGTTGCTTTTAAGAATCTATACGAGAAGTTGGGTGATGGTGCATGCCATTTACATAATTATGCTGGGGCTGCTGAATATTATCTAAAGATGTTGGAACATGCTGAAATGGCTGGAGAATTTGGCAAAACACTTATACCGATTTATGTCAGGTATATTTAGCGAAATTATAATAGTTAAACTTGATTCATCAGTAAAATTTTCTATAGTTTGTAATAATAGTTACAGATTAAAACATTGTGCTGTTTAAATGCCACCAACATCACGTCTGCGAAGCACATGAGTATTAATTTACGTGGAAATTATGGTTTAGGATAATCATATATATTATATCATTTAGTATTAAATTTATAGTAGTAGGACCACTTTGTTAACAGTTTCCTGCTTTCAACTGCAGGTCGGTCCGTCCGGGGTAGTACCACACTCTTGCAGAAAATCGACGTTTGAGCAATGGCAATCTGTGCTTCGTTCGGTGAGCGAGAGAGCTGGCAGTCCAGCTTTCTGGGTGGGTTTGGGATTTTTATTGGTAGGCAGCGGCCTAGCTGTACTCTTGGTATTGCAAAGGTCCATGGGCGACAATAGCACTTGCCATCAGATGTACTGCTTACTCGTTTGCCACCAAGAGTTAAAAAATATAGCAACAGTTACTAATTGCAATCACTTGTCATTCATTGTCACAACTTTGAATGTATCACGTTTCTTTTAGTGTTTTCCAAACTTTCAATTGTGTAAAGAAACAATTGTTGCTATATTTAACTCGAGATATGGCGTTATAGCAATTTTTATTTATACCAAACAAATGCAAACATTTCTTTGTTATAAATAAAAATAATGACATCCGGTTAGCCTTTTGGGATCAGAGCCCTCAATGCTCACCCATAGTCCGGGTTAAGCTGTGACAGCCATCTGAGGCTAACAGTCACAAAAAAAAACTGGTTAGCCTTAAGGCTAAACTATTTTTGTGTGTGTAATGTTAACATTAATATAAAAATAATTTTAGTTTGTACCAAACTTACAAGGATATGGGATCATATACTGAGGCACTGAAATATTACGAGAAGGAATATGAATTGATAAAAGATGTTCCAAAGGAAGCCTACACCACTATGTACAACATCGCTGAAGCATTGTTTTTAGCTAAGAAACCCTATGATCAAATTGAAAAGGCTGTGTTGGAAGCTAGGAGAGCGGTAAGAACGCAATATGCAATCTATCTATCCATCAGCCTAATTACGTACACTGTTGGATATAAACCTGAGCAAAAGGGGATAATGCTAAAATTACTACGCCACGGCGGGCGGGTTGGTGATCACAATTGGTGTTACGAGTTTCCATCCCTTTCATTTCCCAGGACCATTGTACGAGTTGATTAAAGGGTAAAGTAAAGGCTTCAGGTGCGATTACCACTCACCCACTTAGCCGTTCCATTTAGGGAGGATAACGCCATAATCGCCACGCTTGATAGATCACAGTTGGTGTTACATATTTCCAGTGCTACTGTCCATTCTCTTAGCCGGTTTTTTGGGATTCTTACACGACACCACACGTATTTTAAGTGATACTTAGGTGAAACTCGCAATTCTAAGTTAACGTTACTTTAAAATTACTCTTTTTTTTAAAACAAATATTTCTAGTTTAAACTTTCGTGCTTAGTGTGGCATTTATAATATTCGGGAAATACTTATTATAAAGATTGATAAGTTTATACTTTGACTAATTTTCTTTCCGTTTAAACATAAAAAAAAGAAACGTGCGCGTCTCGGGACCCCTGACAGAAGTGATAAATTAAACTAATCTAAGTTGAACTATTTAATAATTTGAATTTTTAAAATTAAGAATAGCTTAGATTATTGCTTACATTTTATGTATATTAATATGATAATATAAGTAAAGGTTATCTATTAATATTAATAAAATCTTATAATATCACTTCTTAATACGGTTAGCGCATACTCTAACCCAAAGGTTAGAGTATGCGTGAGAGAAAGGGAAGCCAGACAGACTGGCGCCATTACGTGTTACGTAACGAAGTGGTTTCACTACCATAAGAAGTTATCATTTCAAAAAACAACTCGTACTATGGAACTAATTCTTGAATTGCTTGGGGGACTTTACAAACATACAATGAACAGACACAAATTATACTCAAACTCAGAACAAAAATTTGTGGGTTGCACAAAAGTATTGTTCTGAGTGGAAATCGAACTCGCGATCAATTATCGCAAGTTCGATTCCACGGTGCACGGTAGATCTGGTGAGACGAGTTTATATGTATGCTTTTAATTTTCTTACTCTAATGTTATCTCCTTACTACAATTGCAGGAAGAAGTGATTGAGGATGTATATATGTCTATTTTTACTACGTCACTGTACGGAGTTTTTTGTATGCTTCACGAAATTAATATAATAGTTTCAATGTTTGTTGACGTTGTTGTTGACGTTGTTGTTGACGTTGTTGTTGTTGTTGTTGAACGCGAGTTTGACTGCACAGATGGCGTAGTGGTTAAGATACCGACCTTCCGTGCCAGTGCCGTGGGTTCGATTCCCACGCAGGACATTACTTTGTGTGATCCACAAAGTGTTGTTCTGAGTCTGGGTATAATTTGTCTGCGTTAATTGCATGTTTGTAAAGTCCCCCGCAATACAAGGTTTATTTCCTTAGTGCAGGGTGGTGCTTATAAATAAAATAAAAAAAAAAAATGAACTTTCCGTGTGGTGACGGAGTAAGCATACTATTCACCACCCCATATCTTACCCGTAGGTGATAGTACGAGACGACTAGGGGATATAAAAGTCATATAACATCTATGCGAGAGAAGGAAAACTCGAAACAAAACCCTATACCAATACGTCTGACCAGCGCGGTGTAGTAGGTTAATTTCCCTCTCATTACGGAGGAGGCCCGAGCCCAACAGTGCGACATTTATGGGCTGTGAGGATGAGGATGAATGGACTTTACCGATTTTACGTACGCTAGATCCGTCCTTGCCTTATTTCTCTCTATATCTTACAGGCTAAAGAATGGAATAAAACCAAATACGAGATCAGAGCATTAAAAAGTCTATTGAAATATCAAGAGGTATACTTCGAGACTGATAAGATGGAGGAGACTATAGACCAGTTGCGTGCTCTAGGATATGACAACTTAGACAATATTGAGAATTCCGAAGATGAACAAAGCTCTGCAGGTGGTGGTGACGAAGATACCACTCATATTGGTGATGACATATGCCTGGATGATCTTACAGGTTCGCCATAGGCAATTCGATATTTTTTTTTGTTACTGCATTAACAGCTATGGGTGTTTTTGTTTTAAGACACAGGGATGTGTCACATCTTTTTCTCGGCGTCTATATATATTGCCCTGCTGCCCGTGAATCTTTTTTTAAACTGAGTTATTATACAATCGCCGAACGAACGTCTGGTTAAGAAGATATACAATGCGAAAGTGGAAGGATGTAGGTACCGGGGGAGACCGAGACTAACCTATCTAGACCAGATCGGTCATGTACTGAAGGAAGGTGGAGTCAAGAGTCTCCGAAACCGGCGAGCGTGTATGAAGAGAATTATGAATGTTGAGGAAGCGAGTGAAGTATGCAAGGATAGAGTTCTCTGGCACTCTGTTCTCTCTGCCTACCCTGCAAAGGACATGGCGTAATGATATGTATGTATGTATGTGTATTATACAATGCTGGTCAGATCGGTTGTATTTATTCTCGGAGAACTGCATAAGCGTTCAATTAACAAATACTATAGTGTAAATTTTCAGTATAGTGACAGAGCAATAATACAATTTGCCACAGGATAAAGGATATTTTATGCAAATAATATCACTACAAGAGAGGGAAAACTCTAAATAAAACTATGACAAACCATCTGACTTAGGGTGGTATATTAGTTTGAATTCTCTTCCATTGTGAAAGATGCTCAAATCCAGCAATGCAACAAATATGATTTCTTTTTTTTTTAGTGCTTATGGTGACAAACGAGCAAGCAGCAAACCTGATGGTAAGTGTCACTGCCGCCCATGGACCTTTGCAATACCAAGGGCTTAGGCCGCTGCTTACCAATAAAATCCCCAAACCCACCCAGGTGGGCTTCCGACTCTCTCTCACCGAAGGAAGCGCAATAGCACATTGCCATTACTCGCACGTCGATCTTCTGCGAGATTGTGGTACTACCCCGGACGGACTGGCCCGCGGCTGTAGACAGAAAACTGTCAACAGCGTCGCCCTACCACTATTGAAATATATGTGCTGTGATGATGGTGATAATGATAGTAGTGTTAATAATATGATGTGAACCTTATATTTACAAGCCTACAGGAATCGTTATAGCTTATATGAGCATCGAACGAGTGACCAGCACTTCTCTCATGTGGAGCTTATAACATCAATAGCAATCGCCAATTTGTCTGCCAAGCGTGGCGATTATTGCACTATTGTTCTTGAGGAGATTCATGTCCAAAAGTCAATGCCGATAAGTTGGTGAATGGTAAATAAGTAACCTTTTAAAATATCGGAAACGATGGTCCTATAGTGAAAACTGAATTAACAAAATCAAAATATAATTAATTAATGTGTTAATATCTATAATAATATTTAATTTTCAATAGTTATTTAGATATTAATTAACTATATGTGTTTTATAGACATATCAGATACAAATGAGGAGGACATAACAGAGGTTAAACGTGACACACGCAAGAGAGGAAAAGGTTACGCTATTAAAAAGAATATGAAAGGCGAAACGCAATTGCACGTTGTACGTATTTCTATATGCCAGACATTTTTAGTTAATTATTAATATTTATTTTTTTTCTATCTTGTCTAAATGCTATCCTTATTACCTTTTTAAGTTTTACGTTATTAAATAACTATCTTTTGCCCGCGCCGACGCCCGCGTAATAAGTAATTTTCCTAAAGTTTATATTATCCCAATGGAACACATTATTGGTATAAAAAAGAAATCCTATTGGGAACTGACCATTTCGATCACGACGTCTGGTGGCCAAAAAAAATACTAGTTTAAGTGTGCACTTTAGTATACAAGTATATGGAATAATTCTTAAAAATTAATTAAAAAAGTAAAAAAAAAATAATTATTCTAAAATGGAACTCATGAAATTAAATCCTCGTTTAAAAAATAAAAGTAGAGTTTATTGTATATGTTTATTGTATATATTTCATTATTTTTACTAATGCTTAGCAATCGCCGAGTCTTTCAATCTAGTCCGAACTTTTTCAACTATTAGCCTTTTGTCATCTTCAGTAAGGTTTTTTACGTCGATCCATCCTGGACACTTGCGTTTTATAACACTCGTAGAAACAACTTCTTCATAGACTTCACCTTCGTAAACATCATCAAGATCTTCATCAGCATCTTGCTGACTTGAGGAATTATTCGCAGCTACCGGGTTCAGCATTTGTTGATTTTCACCATCTGGGGGTGTAAACTGGCCTGCAAAGCGGGTTGGACGACTAATTAAATTATTAGCGCCAAGCCGATATTATTGAAGCTGGCAACTTGAAATGTTGACAGTGGTTTCTTTATATGACGTAGAGATTTACTAAGAAAGGATTTTACGAAATTATACCCTTAAGGGGGTGGAGCAGAGTGGCAAAGTTTGTATGGAGAGAAAAAAATCTTTATTGATTCTTTTCAAATTACGAGTCGAATCAATTATTCTAGGGTAATATCCGGCATTTGTCAATTTTCACCCTCTGGTTGTGTAAATTAGGCCTGTGAAACGGGTTGATCGACTCATTACCGCCAAGCTGAAACTATTAAAGCTAGAAACATTAAATTTTGAAGCACGTTTTTATTTATGACATAGAGATTCAATATGAAAGGATTTTATGAATGCCGCCCCTAAAGGGGTGTAACAAAGCGGCAAAGTGTGTATGGGGAGAAAATTTCTTTATCGATTCTTTTCAAATTACGTACAAATATTCTTCGGTAAAAATAAATAAACACGTGTTTCTCTCTCCCTCTCCATCAACACCGCACCAGTGCCGTGAGAGCGCACACGAAACATAGTAGACGGCAATAGGTTCTTGCCTAATGGTTTAAGATGCAGATTAAGTTTAACTTCAAAAATGTTCACTCTATAACTCAAATAATAAATCATATCTAACGAGGTCGCAACTCTGCTGGTGAAACAAAACAGTCAAATAAAGGGTGGCGATAATTATATTTTTATTCCATGGTCATAACTTAAATAGTATATTAATGGCAATATAATTTGTAGAATGAATAGAACTTTGAACCACCTTTTTCTTTAGTGACCGGCTATGGTATATAGACACACGCGCACCGTACACGTACATCTACGTTATGCGGGCGGGCCACCGCAACCGGTTATCGTCTCGAGTCGAAGCCCTCACGCAGTGAACCTCAATACAGGTACTTACGCTTGCACCGCCCAAAGCAGCGACGGTAGAGTGTGTCAACCTAGAATATTTTCTCTTGGACCCACCCTATTGCCCAATACCGTTAGACAACTAACTCGCAGAAGGCGACAACCGCATCCCAGTTTCTGACGCTGTTGATTATCGTCCTAGCGACAAACCTTCAACACCTTGCATTGCTTTTTCTATTTAACTCTGTCAGAGATGACTTCTGCGTAGACGAAGTCGCGGGCAAAAGCTAGTATAATATAAAATCCTATTGAATAACTATTTACATACATACATACATATCATCACGCCATATCCCTTGTAGGGTAGGCAGAGAGCACAGAGTCCCAGAGAACTATCCTCGCGGACTTCACTCGCTTCCTCAACATTCATAATTCTCTTCATACACGCTCGCCGGTTTCGGAGACTCTTGACTCCACCTTCCTTCAGTACATGATTACAGTACATTTACAGGATTAAACCAAATGTCCTACCAAATTTAAGATTAGTGCTGATCACACCATTAGACTGTCATAGTATTTTATGAAAGTTGCATATGGCATAACATATTTTTTAAGGCTCAAATTTCACACATTTTTGTAAATATATTTTTATAGAAATATTGCTATATATTGAAGCTGTGTGATAGCGGCTTCGAAAACTACCAACCCTTACTTTGCTCTTGGATGTCTTAAAAGAGGACTGAGAGCCTTATAACGATCTAGGCCAACTCTGTCTGATGCTGTTAGGTCAACAATTACATTCCCAAGGAGGGTTGACGTCTGGCAAGCGACCGGTCATAAAACTATTGCCAATAACTTCTACATTATGTACTATAAAAGAAGAGTACATATTGTATCGACCCCAAGTAATTGCGATAAGAGTAGGAGACGGATAATTTTTATAGAAATATTAGTTATGCAAATTTTCTAATTATGTGTTTCTTAACCGTTATAGCAAGCGATATTTAATCAAGAACCGAGGACCCCGTATCAAATGTCCTGGATTTGACCCCCCTTATAGGACAATTAATTGTAACATCCAAGATGTTTCTTCGAAATATGATTTATCTTCATTAATTGTTTTGAAGATGACGCGCGATACAAGGATTGGTTCATTAGTGTGGGATTATATTGCCTGCAATTAAGGGTCCTGTTTTTGCTAAGTGTAAGAATTCAATCGAAATTGTTTATTTCAGGCGTGTATATCAGGCAACAAACTTTTAGTAGAACGGCTCTTAGGAAAAGGACACCCGGTTAATGTTCGCGACAATGCCGGCTGGCTACCAATACATGAGGCGTGCATACACGGACATATTGATATAGTCAATCTATTGATCGATCATGGAGCTAACTTAAATGATAGGGGAGGTTCAAATTGTGATGGTAAGTTTAGTAATAATACATAGTGATATATGCATTCTAAAATGAATCAAGCTATTCTTGAAATGTGTCACCAACCCCTTCCTTTCCTGTAAGTGTCGTAAAAATCGGATGAGGAGAATGAGCACCAGTACTCTCCCTGAAAACTTAAAACACCAACTACGATCGTAAATGTCAAGCTAAGCTTGGCGATGATGGATTATTCCACCATTGGGGAGGCTTGCCCAATGTTGCACACTGATGGGTTGGTGGATGGGTAGAACTATAATTATTTTCGGTAGTTGTGAAATTAGTTACATACTTAACATGTGTGTGTGTGTGTACACATATCAGAGGAGCATTTTTCACACACTGTAAATAAAAAGTGCAGACGACACAAAGGATAATGGTAAATAAACTAAAGTAAAACTCTGAACCAAGTGGATTGTTCAGCATGGTATAGAAGTCGAATTTACTTCCCATTATGAAGCAGGCTTTTTGTTGTGTGGTAGCGGCTATGAATATTGCCAACCCTTACTTTGCTCGTGGATGTCATAAAAGACGACCAAGAGCCTTATATCGACTTAGGTCAACACCACCTGATGCCGGTTGGTCAACAATTCATTTCACACATTCCCAAGAAGGGTTGACGTCAGGCAGGCGATCGGGTTTAAAACTATTGCCAATAACTTTTGCAATATGTAGGAAGAGGAATACATATTGCATCGACCCCAATTAATTAGGATAAGAGCAGGAGAATGATGATATAAAGCAGGCTTTTGTCTAATAGTAGTTTTTCTGTGGGCTGTAAATAATTAAAATATATTTTGCTTTTATTATATTAAGTTTTCTTTAAACTCACAGGTATAACACCATTATATGATGCAGCAAGTAATGGTCATTTAGATGTAGTACAATTATTATTAGAAAAGGGGGCTATACCTTCACTAAAAACTGACTTTGGTGAAACACCATTACACGTCCTGCAAAAATGGCGAGCGGGTATAATTCTAACCAAGGATGAAGAGATGCTCTATAATAATTTATGCAATAAGTTTAACAATTTGGTAGATAAAACAAATAATGTTGATATTTTAAATAGATCTAAGTCAAAAACTCCAGTAAAATCTATAAAAGATAATACTCCACCTAGTACATCCAAAGTGAATAGCAGAATAAGAGAATTAGAGTCTCCTATTTTCAAGAGAAGAAATATTATTGAAGAAGATAGTGATGATGATATAGATTTGTCACAAGCTATTAGGAATCAACCTGCATTCCCATCAGATGAGTCATCCTCTGACGATATCAAAGATAGTACAGACACTAAAAAGAAGTGCTCAGGAGTTGCAGAATACAGAAGCGCCATAGAGGCTCTCAGAAATAGAGGTGTCAATGACTTACAAGAAGAAGAAGATAAAAATATTAAAGCAAAACCAGCTTTATTAGATCCAGAAGAAGTCGGCGATGATTGGCTTGATGATGATATAGGCATTACAAAGAATAATAAGAAAAGAAAACTTTGTGATCCCCTTAATGCAGTAGCTAAAAAACCTACCTATGAAAGTATTAAAAATTCTATAAATAATCTCAATAATATTACAGAACCACTTGTTGAAAGCAATAAGCTTAATAATAAAAAGAAATCTAGAGTCAGCGGGGTTATTGATATAAGTGAGAATAGTTCCGATTCTGATAATTTTAGGAACGAAAATGTACAACCAGAACGCTCTTACCGAGATTCTTTCGCAAGTATTACTAATAATTTGAACGATTCGAGATCTAGCGATAGCCGTTTAAACATAAAAAAACGCTGGAAGCGACAAAGTACTTTACTAAAAGCTGGTTTCCAAAGACAAAAAGAGGATGACCATTCCAGTAATAGCGGTAGCGATACAGAATTTCAAATTAGACGAGAGATTAACAAACAATTGACACCGGCTGGTACGTTTACTAGAAAATCTTGCGGAGAAAATTTACATTACAAATCTAATGTTTTATCGAATGATGGTTACAATATTGTACAAAATATGAATCCTGGTATTGTGCAGCCAATGAATGTTATACAGCCAATTAATATTGTCCAATCAACCAAAAATGGTAGACCGGTTCAAACTCAGATATTACCGCCCGCAGCTGTTAAAGTCCATGTTGAAGACAAAGTGTTTTTAATATCACTAAAATTAGACACCATAAACAAATTGACCATTAGCTGGCTGGTAGAAGAAGTTAAAAATAGATATTATAAGTAAGTATATAGTATAATTTATGATGTATATGATTTGGTGCAACTTTATGACTCGGACTTGAGTTATAAATGCAAACTTGTATAACACAATAAAACTTGATTTCATGCAATTTTGAGTCTCTAAAGCCATAAATGTATTTTTACACAAACACTTTCACAGTCCACCTGGTGGCTGACTTGTACTAAGTCATTAGATTTATTTTCGCTTTACAAGAATTTTGCTTTTGAAAATCAGCTGGCAATTTTGGCATTTCAGAGTGATAACCTTCGAAATCGTGTCAGTTGAATTTGTTATTCCAATCATTTCTTAATTTCGGATTTTATTTCGGGTAGTAAGGTTATAACAGCGTTATTAACACATGACCGTTTTCAAACTTTATTATGTTGCCCATATTTAGAGGTTGCATTTCAGTGTCAATAATAGAATGAGGATCTATCATCAGGAAAATAAAATCAATCAAATTTGATAAGTTTGCCTATTGCTTACACATCATTAAAGTGCACAAAACATAAATATTAAAGCCTAAACTTGACAACTTTAAAAATATTAACACTATTGAAGAGTTCAGTACAAATAAGTGTACTTCTATTTTGTTTAGATTAACAGGAGTCCGTCCAATATTCAGTCTCATGACTTCCGATGGTGCAATACTCTCGGAAGATGACCCGCTAAGCTTAGTGCTCTCTTCGCCGGAACTTAAGACTTGCATTACTAATTGGAAGGCCTCGCCTGCTGAAGAGAGATATCTAGAGTGCTGTGACGCTCTAGGAATACGTATGTATTTATTTTTTTAAATAATATATAAAGTAAAATTACTGTGTGGATCTATTAATATTCGTTTGAGAAGATAATTATCCATCTGGTTTAAAATTGCCAATATGCAAGGTTATTCTTTGCAAGAGATATTAGTATTACATTGGAACATAGATAGATCATCAAACGAAGGCGTTTGTTTGATACTGAATAATACAAAAAAGGCTAATATAAACAATAATATGAAGAAAATTATACTGTGTCACCATTTCTTGGACACACCTTTCTTTATTTATTGTCCAGACCATAGTTTCCAAAAAATGGTTCACCAGGAGAATGAGCAGTACTCTCCTGAGTTACGTATATCAGCAACTGCGACTACCGATCGCCCTGCCAAGCGTGGCAAATGAGATATTATTCCTGCTTTGAAACGCCCACAATGGACGTCTATAGGTTGTGAGGGATGATTAAAATTGTATATAATTAAAATAAATTTGGATTCATCACTAAAATATTGAGAGATATACATTTATAGAGAAAGATAGATAATGAGATTTACATACATACACATCATCACGCCATGTCCTTTGCAGGGTAGGCAGAGAGAACACAGTGCCAGAGAACTCTATCCTTGCATACTTCACTCGCTTCCTCAACATTCATAATTCTCTTCATACACGCTCGCCGGTTTCGGAGACTCTTGACTCCACCTTCCTTCAGTACATGACCGATCTGGTCTAGATAGGTTAGTCTCGGTCTCCCCGGGTACCTACATCCTTCCAATTTCGCATTGTATATCTTCTTAACCAGACGTTTGTTCGGCATTCTTTCCACATGTCCGAACCATCGGAGCATTCCCTTTCGCATCATTACACCAATACTCTCTTTCATACCTACTCGCTCTCTTACGTCGTCGTTACGAATGCGATCGATCAGTCTAACTCCACAGATTCTCCGTAGAGATCGCATTTCGACCGCATTAATTTTACTTTCATACTCTTTTCTGCATACCCAACTCTCGCTTCCATACAGTAATGTTGGGACAAGCACTGCGTTATGTATTGCTACACGTGCCTTCTGGCTGAGGTGGTGGCTACCGAGAAGTTGCCCCAACGCTCCGTTCACTCTATTTCCCGCATTCACTCTTCGCTCTATATCAGTGGTGTACCTTCCATCTAGGCTAAATAATGAGATTTAACAGCATAAATATATTTATATAACGTTTATTTTAATAAATAATTCAATTAATATAGATTATTACCAATTCTAAATTTTTAATGGATATTTCATGATTCCGTTCCAGCACCAAACGAAGAAATTCAGCAAGCAATCGGCAGAAGCCATACAACTCACAGACTGGCTTTAGGAACTCAAACATTATCATCGTCACAAGTACGGCCTTTGTTCCGTGCTCTCACCCACCAAACGCACATCACAGCTTTAATGCTATCAAACAATAATATTAACGATGCTGGCATCAAATATTTAACCGAATGTATGTGTACTATGAAGCATTTGACACATATTGATATTAGTAGAAATAATATTACTGGCGAAGGAATAAATACACTTTTAAACATGTTTGAAAAATCAAATCGTGCCCCTTGCCAAGCCTTAGAAGATATTGATGTCAGTGCTAACCCTATCGGAGACAGTGGCTTCAAAGATATAGTTAAAATATGCCAACATGTCCGATTAAAAGTTTTGAAACTAAATAATTGCAATATAACAGAAAATGTTATTGATGAATTGAATAAAATTAATATAAATTTCAATTGTTTGGAATCAATCAATCTGAGTAACAATGCATTGAAATTACCTTTAGTCAATTATTTAATAGCTTCATTGAATTCAAATATCGTAATTGATTTGGAATTGGATAATGTTGGCGTCGAAGGAAATGTGGTTGGATGTATAGCAAATTTTATGGACACTGCAAAGGATTTGAAGATTAGAAGAATTGGACTTTCCAATTGCAAATTAGTTGATGGACAATTTATGCGGATATTTAGGTTTGTATCATTTGATAATTAGCAATTGGATAGAAATATCAAAATTACTGCCAGTTATTGTTCAGATTGTCTCGGAAACGTGGTTCCTAAATGTAGGCCTCATAACCAAGTTCAAAGTAGCTGAGCGTCCTATGCTCGGGATTTCTCTGCGAAATAGAATCCGAAATACGGAAATCCGCAGAAGAACGGGTGTAACTGACATAGCACGAAGAATTAGGACGTTGAAGTGGCAATGGGCGGGCCACATCGCTCGAAGAACCAACAACCGCTGGGGAAGAAAGGCTCTAGAGTGGCGACCACGTACCGGACGACGCAGTGTAGGACGCCCCCCACTAGGTGGACAGACGACTTTGTGAAGGTTACTGGGCGTCGTTGGATGCAGGCGGCACAGGACCGCACTCTGTGGCGTAACATGAGGGAGGCCTACGTCCAGCAGTGGACGGGAATAGGCTGAAATGATGATGAATGATGATGATGATTGTGCAGATTTATGAGGCTGGAGGGTGGACTTCGTTATATAGTTCACTTATAAGATTTTTGCTCGTAAAAATATTGTCATCGATGTTTTTCATGGGATCACCAGTTTTTATTTTGATTTTATACTTCCCTAGTATGAAACTAAAGTTAGCTTACGTAAATTATATTTAAATGTACTATCATTTTATGGGCTCGGTGTGAGCCATTTTTTGTTTGAACTAGCTTTGATGCAGTCATAGTTCGGTGACTTCAGCGCACATTCAGATTCTGCGCCTGATTCTCGAGCTCCGCGGGCACTGTTTTATAAGGCTCTGCCAACCAATTAGGTGTTTTAAATATGATTGGTTTCATCTCCATGTATTTTCTTTACAGAAGCCTCAGCCGCGCTAAACACCTCCAGTCGATAACCCTGAAGAACAATAACTTAACATTTATCTCATTAAAAAAATTATTACAACGGCAACCGCCAGTTCCGCAAATAAATTTACAGGACTGCAAGGATATATTTAAATATTCTCCCGATTCAGATTTCGTTGTTTGGTTGCCTGCTGTTGATTTTGGAAGATGTATTCCAGAAATAAATGTTACTCCAGTATCAAAATCAGACGAGGAAAGGGAGAGTTTTAAAGCGTTTACTAAAACTTGGTTGAATTGTTTCAAAGGAAGAGGCATGATTGAGCACTGTGATGAAGGAGTTATAAGGTTTACTGCTAGGTGATAACTGTTATTATCAGTTTATTTTGTTTAGTTTAAGTGTTATAAGTGTAGTTCTTAACCAAACCATTTGGACCTCAAGCCATAGATATTTAAAGGTTTTTTATGAAACACTATGACTGAATACTTGATCATACATGTGGATCCGTGTTTGTAAATAAATTGAACGAACATTTATGAAATTATCAAAAAATATTTTTTACTGCAAATAATATTTATCTCTGATAATTTTGTAAGGATTTTTTAATTAAACATGCATCAATGATTTGTTAACATTTGGAAGAGCGACCTATTTTTGTATAGTTATTAAAATACTTTATTAAATAGGATTTATAAAGTAGTTGTTTGATTTGTTGGTTAATCATCCATAAATATAAAACACTAGTTAAAAATAAGTTGTAAAGTCATATGAATAAAAGTCTAATGACTAAGACACCCATCTTAGTCATTTGACTTTTTATTTATTGATAATGTCATGATTAGTAGGTGGTGATCGCAATTGGTGTTAAAAGTTTCACAGAAAAATACAATTGCATATTCTCTAGGTAAAGTAATGGAGGATGGACTCATTGTATTCATAATCTATCACCACACAGGGAATAGACATTTAGACTTGTATAGAGCAAAAAAGAAATAAAAACACTTCACAATGTGATTTTAAACAATCTTACACCCATTTTATTCATTTGGAGCGGCCCGTACTGGGTGTCACCCACTTGACTCTACGCCCACTTGTGGCACCGACCGTGAACATCACTTATAGTGCCACCTATAAAAATTCGTGAAACTGGCAGTTTGCATAACCGTCACTAATAAAATAATTTATATATGTAATAGTAATCATGTAGATGCCTACTTGCCTAGTAAGTTTTTTCATTCAGGACCATTCCATTCTTAGTAAGCTTAAATAGGTGCCACGAGCATAATAAAATTATTTTTTTCAGTGTACACACGTGTCATTCACATTGTCAATTCAATCGGGAATTCCCTCAAAATGCAATATCCCATTCGCGCGTAACTATCGCTAGTCAGGAGTCAAGGGATTTATAGTCCCACAAACTTATCTGACCCGGTGGCAAATTGATGAACTAATGACGCCATTTTGAAATGTCATCAAACGTCAATCGTCCTCCCAATATGATGATATTTTAGTTGTTGGTTGTTTACTCCTTGTTTATTTTTTTTTGTAGTTTTAAAATGCAAAAAGCGATGCAATAAATGTTATATTACAAGTTTTAAGTTATATGAAGGAAGAAAAACATCTTCAGGCATCATTAATACCTTTTGAAAAATCGTATGAGCGAGTAACAGCAGTCACATGTTAGTGTTGTTAGTTTTTGAAAGAAAAAGAACACTATTAATTTATTATTACATTACACTATTATTATTAAATATAGTTTGTTATGTGTTAAATATAATGAATTTGATTTGTTTTTAGAGTGTGTTATATTTTGAATAGAATTATTATATATTTATACAAATAATACAATAATATTCTATTTATGTAAATTTAATTGTAATGAATGTGCTTGATTGTTATTAACTGCAACTGTATTGATTGTGTTAAAATATAAGTATTTATAAAAACTACATTTATATTTCTTCTCTATTAAGCATAATGTCATGGGTTCATAAGCATTGATGCTTGTATCACACTTACCTACTTCCCATCCGTAAGCTCATGGGAGAAAATTCTATAATTCCATTTTTTATGTCTTCCACAGGAAATTGTGTAAAGGAGTGTTGACTAGTTTTTTATAAACCCGTTACCACATGAGGAAGTACTTACCGATTTTATTGCAAATAGAATCTACTGGCAACACTAAATGCGATAACAGCGACGCTGTCACCGGGTCAGATAAGTTTGTGGCACTATAACAGATTTGATTGAGTTTAGGGGTGTCTGTCGCCTACAATATCCGCCCCGGCTGCCATCCATGCTAGCAACGCCACTGCATATAACTATTCACATAAACATAAAAATTAAGAGTAAAGTAATAATTATTCGCGTCAACATTAAAATTAAGGAAGCATTGCATTAAAAGTGGATAGTGTAGTCTACAGAAGATTAAACCGTTTTAAAAATATTTTTAACGTGTTACTATATGTACTATTTAGTGTTGCATGTCGATAGTCTACTATCGATAGACAATCAATTGTCTATCGATAGTATGAATACTTTTTGAGGTTAACTATCGATAGTCAAACTATCGATTTTTATGCAACACTGGTACTATTATATTAACCAATTTTCAAGTCATTCAAGTAGTTCAGTGCAAAGAAAGTGCAAAAGTGTAGTGAATAGATTTATCAATGTTTTACGTATGTTTTTGTGTGCCACTGAAATTACCGGAAGAAATTATGAAAAATGTAGCCAACGCGTATTTTCTTCTTCTTATATATTGGCAATCAGCTACATATACGAGCTATTGGTGCCAGTGTCAAGTTATAAATATTTTCACGTTTTTAGTCTTTCAAGTTAGTCATTGTCTAAGTCAAATTGTCGCCATTAACAGTGCAATGACCACACTGTTAATGGTATCTTGTGGGAATTTTGATGGAAAACGAAAACGTTGTAAAGCACTTTTATATGATATTCACTACATCCCAGTAGCTCCGCCGCTTCATATTACATAAAATGCCATCAAAATTATCTAATATAACACGTTAAAACACTAAAATATCGAATATAATACAAGAGCACGACATGACGTTTTCAAACTCCCGTCAAAAGCCCCCAACGCGTATTGAAAGTGAATACTTATTGATAGACAAAGCGTTGACAGACATAAAAAAAAATTACGAGTTGACATAAAAGTCTTCGTAACAAAGCCATAAAATTCCTTTTTAAAAAAGTAAAACATACGTCCACAAAGCAAAACATAACCTTTAAATGTGCCCGCGAGTTTTCACACTATAAATAATCATAACATACGATTTTAACTTGAGTATACTTGAGGATTATTTAATTACATATTATTTAACTATATAATATAAAGACGCGAAAATGGCGGAGCAAGTGAATCAACGTATTGAGGATATGATAAATGAATTGGAGCAAATGCGTAGGACAGAACTATACGATGATGAAGAAATAAAGTAAGTCTTAATTGCGCCCCATGTTTATCTATCGGAAATGTAATAAGGCAGAAAATCGTTCCATTACTAAACGCATGAGCAAGGCGATTGTTATTTTTTTATTGCCAGGTGGTGGACAAGCAAGCAGTCCACCTGATCGTAAGTGGCAACTGCTGCTCATGGACCTCAGCATTATCAGGAGCACAGCCAAGTCGCTGCCTACAATACAGGTGAAGACGATATCGTCTCCAGCTGATATGGGTGAATGATACTATGTTGTTGAGTGGTACAACGATAGAAAGGAAACGGTGGTATCAAGTTCAAACAGTTTGTAAACCCTGCCCATTAAAGAGTAAAAGGAACTGAAAAGTACTATATTATATTCATATTTTCTTTGTAGGGAAATATCCAGAAAAAGAAAAGAATTTGAGTATCATATTCAGCGACGAGTTAAGCAAAAAGAAGATTTTGTACAGTATATAGTTTATGAATTGGCTTTACTTGAAGATATTTCATTGAGAAGAAAAAAGAATAAATTAGATGAAAAGAAAAAGGACATAGAGTATACCATTGCTAAACGACTCAATAGAGTTTTTAAACAGTTTATTTATAGGTTTCAAGATGATATTGAAATATATTTTGAGTACATAAAATTTTGCAAGGCTGTAGGATTTGATTATGCTATTTCCGGCGTAATAGGACAAATGCTTCAGGTATTACTTCCATAATTAATGATTATTTACTATTGTTTTCATATTCATTAATATGTTGGTTATCGAATACCTTTAGTTTATCTGTGACCACACTGTAAAAATCCAAATATCAATATAATGATAGTAGGCCCTTAGTTGTTCTGTGTCCATAATATAAAATCTAAATATCTATATAATATAATAATACAAAAAATATTTTTGCTGTTGTAATAAATTTTGGATACAAATTTTATGACAATAAAAATAATATAAATAAGTGATAAAACCAATATTCTGTCTTCTATTAAGTGATTTATAGTGATTCATGTCTTGTAGAAGTCTTTAAAGTTTTTTTTTGTTTTCAGATTCATGGAGATAAACCAAAAGTCTGGCAATTGGCTAGCAAGTGGGAAAGCAAAGATCAGGATAATTTAGATAATGCTAGAAGTTTTTTATTGAAGGGCATTCAGAGACATGCTGACTCAGAAATTCTTTATTTAGAGCTTTTTGATATTGAACTCATTACGCTCACATTCAAAATTGACGGTGATGATGAAAGGGTAAATATTATAATGCAAAATATATTATTGTAATACAAATAGAACACGAAATAAAAAATTGTATTTGGACTTTCCACAAGCGGGATTGTTCTGTTTTGAAAGACGCATTGAGAACGGACCAATCTTGCTTGAGAAAAGTTTAAACTATGAAGTAGAGACAAAATTCAAATGAGGAGAATTGCTGCTCTTATGTTAGAATTTTTCTGTTTACTTATTTAAATGTATTGCCATAGTGGAAAGCAGAGAATTAAATGTAAACTATCTTTTGCTACACAATTTGTGGTATTAAAAAAAACACTATTTTGTAGTACTAAGAATTATTATTTAGTGCAACGGTTTGGAAATTGTTACTAAAATTATACAAAGCAGAAAATTACAATAGTGCTTATTTGCCTAATCCAGTATTTAACTCAGGATACCCCATTTCAACATCATACTTGATCCAGTAGATGAAAGAGGCAGAACTTTTGTACCTATACCACTATATTTCATCATAAGTATTCTGCTCTTATGCCAATTAGGGTTGACGTAATGTGTAGTTTCCTATTATACATATTGCAAAATTTTTAAGACCACCGTCTGCCTAATGTGGCTAACTCATTGGGATTGTAATTGTTGACCAGAGTACAACAGATGGATTTGGTTCTAATTGATGTAAAGCTTTGTCCTATGTAATGTTTTAATTGTCTTTTACAATACCCATAAGCAATATGGTTGGCAGTATTTTTAGCCATTACAAGACAAATAATTAAAACAAGTGTTAATAATATAAAATTTAAGTTCTTATACATTAAATTATTGCTATGATAGTCTTTTTTTGGTTTAAAATTATATATAACTTTTATTTCACCTATATTTAATTTTCTTTTTTTTTTAGGAAAAACAAGTAAAGAAACTAGATATTATATGGCGAAATGCAGTAAAAAACGTAGCTAGTGTGACAATATTGTTTAAAATATTTGATCTTTGTAGGAAGTATGAAATTAAGGAACCCTTTGTTGATGATATCAAAAAGGAGGTTTGGTCAAGACGGGACAATAAGAATGTCTGGACTTACATCGCTTCAAAAGAATTAGAAGTAAGATTTAATTTAGACATATAATAATAACCCTGTGATAATAAATACACCTTGTGTGATGTATTTAAAATACAATGTCGTGACTTCTTTGCTTTGTCATGAGAATTGTAAAAACTGATTGAATGGGCAGCACTGAATAACACGCACAGGCTTGTGGGAAACTATAACACTAACCGAATTTTTGGGGCCCTGGGCTAATACTACACAGGGTCTACTAATTATTTAGTCATACAGCCTACGATCATTATAACTATTCATTCGGTCAAGAAACTGTTTTCTATAACATTCTTAATGTAGGTAATAGGAAAAAAAGAAAAAAACCGAGGTAATAGACCATTTAATGTGTTTAATATAATTGTTTATGTTTCTGTTCAAAATTTTTTTTTCGTTTTTTTTCGGAACAATCAGTCCGTTTTGCTCCGTGTAGTATCTTTTTTTTAACAGAAGACGTTATGGAGACATTACGTCTTCCGTTAAGTTGGTTGGGTTAAGGTATTTTTTTAACCATACCTAATGTATGGTAGTGAAAGTTGGATTTGGCAGAGAATTCATGAAAGTAGAATAAATGCTGTAGAGATGAGAGCTCTTCGTAGTATGTGTGATGTGAGCCTGAAAGATAAAATTAGGAATAGTGTTATAAGAGAGCGCTGTGGTGTGAATGAAGAAGTAGTGACAAAGATCAAAAAGGGTATGCTGAGGTGGTTTGGACACTTAGAAAGAATGAGTGAGGAGAGGTTGACAAAGAAAATATATAAAGCAAGCGTGAATGGGACGAATACAAGGGGAAGACCTCGTCATAATTTTTTGGATCAAATTGGCGTTGTATTGACGAGAGGTCATATTAAGAGTATGCGTAATCGCAGAGCATGCATGAAGACGTGTTGTTATGAGTGTGAATGAAGCGGTGGAAGTATGCCAGCATCGTGGTTTGTGGCAATCCATAGTCTCTGCTTACCCCTCTGGGAAACAGGCGTGAAGCTATGTATGTATATATTTTTTTTGCATTATTTTTTTGTATTGATAAATTATTTAGTCGATCGTTTAACATTGTTGTTCTATATTTGTTTTTTATATATAATTTTCGAGAACTATTGTAAACAAGCGACAGGGAATTCCTCGATTAGTTCGATATCGGTTTATCAGGATTACCAATCTTATAATTGAATTTAATTTTAATTTTACATTTTTTTTATTCCTTATGATGCAAATGAGAGGAACGCGCGAGGGTAAACCGCCGGGCGGGCCACCGATGACAAAGATCGGGTACCGGTGGTCCGCTCGCACGGCGAAGAGAGGTGTTTGCAGGGTGGGTCTATGGGGTTGCGCGCCGCCTCTTCCGTCGCCCCGGACCGATTTGGCGGGGCGCAACCACATCCAGAGTTCACCGCAAAATTAAAAAAAAATTAAAAATGGTGGCAAACGAGCAAGCAGCACACCTGATGGTAAGTGTCACTGCTGCCCATGGACCTTTGCTAGGACGTTGCCTACCATTACAATCCCCCTACCCAGCCAGTTGGCCTTCCGGCTCTCTCGCTCACCGAACGAAGCGCAATAGCACATTGCCATTACTGAGACGTTGATCTTCTGGGAGAGTGTGGTACTACCCGGACGGACCGGCCCGCGGCTGTACACAGAGAACTGTCAACAGCGTGGTCCTACCATATTTTACTTTAAAATATTGTAGCGTCTATGGTTTTAATGGAGGCTGTGGGCCCCTTGTATCCACGGGGCTCTGGGTTGCAACCCAAATAGGCCTTAAGTAGATTGCCGTTGCTTACACTATCGGGCAAAAAATTAGAGGTATTATATACATACTCTTTATGTTGTAAAATATAAGTTCTATTTTCATTTAAGGGAGCGTTCAAGTATTACGTAACGCAATTTTTGAAGATTTTTGATACTCCCTCCCCCCCATGTAACGCGCCGTAACGTTTCCCTGTACCCCCCTTCCTAAACGTTACGTAACACCCAAGTGACCGTTTTTAAACGTATTTGCGGCAATAATAAATAAAAAAGAGCTTCTAAACTCGCAATACATGTGTATATTGTTTATTCATCGTCTAAAGAATAAAATTTGCTTGGCCACTTGGGAAATTTTTATTCCCTAGTTTTTTATTTAATAAAATAACAATGTTACGTAACGCGTTGTTTGAACCCCCCTCCCGGCTATGTAACGCATTATAACATTTTACAAGACCCCCCCTCCCCCCAAATTGCGTTACGTAATACTTGAACTCCCCCTAATAGATTATATTATGAATAAATAGCCACTTCGTAATCCGTGTAACAGAGAAAGAATACACTTCACCACCCCCTATCTTACCCGTGGGTGATTGTACGAGACGACTAAGGCATATAAAATGTATATAACATCTATGCAAGAGAAGAAAACCTCGAAAGAAAACCCTATACCAACACGTCTGACCAGCGCGGTGTAGTAGGTTAATTACCCTCCTATTACGGAGGAGGCCCGAGCCCAACAGTGGGAAGTGTATGGGCTGTGATGATGAAATAGCCACTTACCATGATATCACCTATAAATAAATGAGAATCATTTACATTGCTATACTTTAATAAATATCTTGCGTATCATTTTTTCTATGTCAGTCATTATATTTTAATAACCTGCTAGTTCTATTCTATTATAATTTCATCATTGTAAAGCTTTTATTGGTTTCTGAAACCTTATTTTTCTTTTAGGGTTGTCACTGGGAGGAAATTGAGGAGTTAGTAGATGAAGATACTGATTTTGTTAATAAAATAAATTATTTTATGGCAGTTTATGAAGAAGCTTTACAAAGGGTCTGTATAAATATTTATACATGTTTTTGACGATGATTTTTAAAATTGTTCTAAGTGCATTCTTTATGGGTATTCATCTCTTTTACAACAACACATACAACTTCGATTGCGTCGCAAGAGAGAGAGAAAGGGAGTTATAGGTACTTATAACACAAAACTCACAAAAGGAATACATTTTCTCATTTTCGCATTTTTTTTCATTGATGCTCAGCCTCAATTGGCTGTAGCTTAATATTATATACTTAGCCTTTTTCGATAAACGGGCTATACAATAATAAAATAAATTTCAATTCAAACTAGTAGTTCCTGATATGAGCATGTTCACCCAAACAAATTCTACAGCTTTATAGTATTAATATAGATTAGTATATAAATACTAATATATTACTATATAAACATATGATCATATATTTGTTTAGTTTCCAGATCCGTCATTATGTACATCATACATTCATGAATTGCTAGGAGTAAATGAGAATGTATGTAGTGAATATCAAAAGATTAATGCAGTGAAGCATGCTTGGAAATATGGTCACAATAATGGCTTGCTGACCAATGACATGTATGCCTTTGGTATACAAATGTTCAAATTGTTGAATGAAATGACTAATGATGAAATGATGGAGGTAATATTTATTGAATATTTTAATGCAATTAAGTTTTGTTGTGTAATTTATCTGTGTGGTGACGAAGTACAATTCACCACCCCGTATCTTATCCGTGGGTGATCGTAAACATGATTAAGGCATATGAAATTCATAAAACATCTATGCAAGAGAAGGAAAACTCGAAACTAAGCCCTATAGCAATACGTCCAGCGATCAGCGTGCTATAGTAGGTCAATTTCCCTCTCATTATGGAGGAAGCTCAAGCCAGTGGGACGCATATGAGCTGAAATGAAGAAATGCCTTGAAGAGAGAGGTAAATCAATTTATTTTACATTGGCAGTAATAGTGGCTCAGGGAAATTTAGTTTCGCTTTAAAATAGCAGCTCGATTTTTATAGTTTAATCAATTTAATAAAGAACATATATTTAAACCTGTTGATGTAACCTAAAACAGGTTCCCAGTGTACTGAGGGGTTAAAAATACAATGTGTCGTCACCACTCGTTATTTTTCCATGGGTGTTTTAGAAACCGGATAAGGTATCCTTAGAAAAGTGAGCGGCAGCACTCTCATGGGAAATTTGTAACAGCAAACGCGGGTTTTATGGCGAGTATGGTACTATCACCTATTAAGAGGTTTATAACTTAAGTAACTTAACGACGACGTAAGAGATCGAGTAGGTATGAAAGAAAGTATTGATGTAAAGATGCGAAAGGGAATGCTCCGATGGTTCGGACATGTGGAAAGAATGCCGAACGAACGTCTGGTTAAGATATACAATGCGAAAGTGGAAGGATGTAGGTACCGGGCCGGGGGAGACCGAGACTAACCTACCTAGACCAGATCGGTCATGTGCTGAAGGAAGGTGGAGTGAAGAGTCTCCGAAACCGGCGAGCGTGTATGAAGAGAATTATGAATGTTGAGGAAGCGAGTGAAGTATGCAAAGATAGAGTTCTCTGGCACTCTGTTCTCTCTGCATACCCTGCAAGGGATATGGCGTGATGATATGTATGTATAACTTAAGTTATAATCTAATAGGAACAGTAGGAACCTACAAAGTGTATAATTTGAAATATTATGAACTGTATAATTTATAAACTTCATAGATGTAATTTTTGTTTACTATTTCAAACTTTATGAATATAAAAAAATGGGTGTTGCTAAAAAATAAAATGTTTATTTAATATATTTTTAAATTCATTTAGGTGTTACAATCTGCTAAAAGGCAAAATCCACAACTAAGATCTGTTTGGGAAGAACAGATTTTACTATGTGCTTCAGATGACAAACATATATTGGGCATTCTACAAGAAGCTGTAAAAGTATTGAAATCAGATGATTTATTACATATCTGTAATTTTGTCCTAGATAATGTTAGCTCTGACTATGTAGTGAGTATTTCGATTGTTATATACCTATATCTTTTTTTTGTATTTAGCATAGTGGTAAAATCAGAGGCTGCCAATGCTTAGGCATTTACTTGCTTCCCCCTGATCAAGTCAGATTTTAAGAGTGAAAGTTAAATGATACAATATGTACCTATCGACAGTCGGTCGATAGTCGGGTATTGGTCTTTACTGGCCACTCATCATTCTCCTGCTCTTATCCCGATTACTTGGGGTAGTTGCAATATGTACTTCGCTTCCTACATATTGCAAAAGTTATTGGCAATAGTTTTATGACCGGCCGCCTGCTTGACGTCAACCCTCCTTGGGATGAATTGTTGACCAAATGGCATCAGGTGGTGTTGGCCTAGGTCGATATAAGGTTCGTCTTTTACGACATCCACGAGCAAAGTAAAGTTTGGTAGTATTCGTAGCCACTACCATAAAGCCTTTACTGGCCACTATAATCAAAACATGATAAAGATATTAATATTGTTTTTTGATGTATGCAGCAAATTTTTTCATATGATTTATTATCATTAACAAAATTATTACATTGCAGCTCAAGAATATGTATGACAAGTTTCAAAATTGTGAAAATGCTGCTGTATTAGCACTGAAACCTAAACTTTTACAGAAAATTTATGAATGTAATGGTTTACAAGCAGCTAGACAATTATATGAAAACCTTATTACATCTCCACCTGCACAGGTTGATGTGCACACACAAATGATTAACATTGAAATGTTACAAGAAAAACCTAATAAGAAGAATATTAGAAAGTATTATGAATGTGCAGTTCAACATCATGGAGCAAATAATGTAGATATATGGATGAAATATATGATGTTTGAAATTGAAAATAATGCCCAAGGTGCATCTGCCATTTACAGAAGAGCAATAGGCATGCTGCATAAAGATTTGGTTGATGAATTTATAAGAGCTCAGGTTCTAGCTAAAATTAAATAATTTAAATTAATTATTTTTTTATTTATTTCACAGATTTATAGATATGAATTTTAAATCCCAATTATAAACAGTTCTTATGCAAATGAAACTTACCGAGTTTAACATTTATCTAAGTCCACACTAATTTTATCTAATAAATTACTATCTGAGAGATAACTATTGTCTAGTATTGAATAGCTAATAATATAATCCTCATCAAAAATTACATTGGTGATAATAGGTGGATAGTTTATAGTGAAATGAAATTTGAGAACATTAGTATTTGGAATTGAAAACTTCATACAATACTTAAAATATTTATTACATACTTCATACAATAGTTAAAATATTTATTCTTAAATATGCCCATTTTCTGATAATCTTTACAAAACTGTTAAAGCTTTTTAATTTTTTTGATGAGAAACATATTTTCACCCAGATAGTCTATGGAACCAACTGATCATAATGATAGAAATAATAATTCAAATCAACATATAAAAATATATTCTATACAACTTAGTATGAGAATTAATGATATTTAAAAAAAATAAAAGTCAATTCAATTAACAAATAAAATATATTTTAATTCAGTATAACCATACCTTGACAACAATCTAGTAAAACGAATATCCTTGTGGTATAACCATTTATACTAAATTATTTACACTTTCATTGTACATATTTATAATACTACAAGTTGAAACTACTTTGGTGATCATAGAATAACACTTAGCAAACATAAATGTATAAATGCAACACTTGAAGAATAGTATTTAAAGGATAATCTACTGTAAGGCAGCCATTGGTGCTATATAATATCTGAAGATAAGGGAGGAACCACGTTTGTGTTGCTTGTTTCTAAAGAGATCCCTCCAACAAGACTGCCAAGATGTATATTTAGGCATGTCAGGGGGATTGCCTGCTTTAAGACTGCAACCAGCAACTGCCATACAAGTGGAAACTACAACCAATGGATAAGTTAAAGTGCTAGTAACAAATGTGAGCATTGGTACAGTGTAGTATCGAAGGTCCTTGGTTTTGATCAAATATTTGTTCACATAGTATGCCAACACCCCTGTCAGAGCTACACAAGTTAAATCTCCAAGTAGTTTGGGAACAATTCCATGGAAGAATCCACGTATTCCATCATCTTTGTAGATAGATACAATAGCACCAATCAGTGTGCTATATTCTTCTTCTTTGCCAATAAATGAGGCCATCATTCTAATCGACACAACATGGAATGGATAAGATACGATGACTGAAGCAGTGTGCATAATCATATCTCGACGGCCAAGCTTGATGTAATCTTCAAGTTTAGGATCATCATCAGTCACAATATTGGGAGGATCGTTGATTTCCGGCAGATCAATGCCCATCGCATGAATTACTTTTGATGTGAGTTGGCTAGAGGCTACTAGTCCCAGTACTCTTGCCGATAGACCTCTGTAGCACCCAAAGAATCCATCTGACGCTTTGATAAACTTGATATATTGGAAAACGTTAGGTAATATCATAGCAGGCCGACCAAAGAGTGTCGTTGATCGACGCGGCGGCAGGGGCTCGAAACCAAGTTGAATTAAAACCTTTGCATATTCCATAGGGTGGCATATAGTCGTAACTAGTAATTGTGACGGCAAAGCCGCTATTTTCTCTTTTTCTATTTCGTCCATATTATGACAGCACAAAAGAACTTCTGAAATCAAAAATGTCTGGCCTGTCCATTCGCTGTACTCTATCCATAGATAATAGATATTATTTTTGTTACTATTCATTCGTTTGGATGGGCAAAGGAAATAAAAGCCATACAGCTAAGTTACATTCTTTTTTTTCGGCAATTACATATTTAACGCTTCATCATATTAAATAGCTTAATTATAGTCACTTTCCTTCAGTAAGTCAAATTATTACTATTAATTGGATGCTTAACACCAAAAATAATGAATTGTCTGGCAAATATAAAAATATATGTAAATCACTATTGTAATACATTTATTACGCTTCGACACTTTATCAGCAATAAATTACTTATAATTTAACCATGGATATATACTTTTGATGCGGCTTGTCAGCTTGTAAAGCAAAAGAAGTAAAAACATACAGCTAAGTCTGAAAGACAGGAAGAAAGAAAGAAAATATTTTATTTAATCATTATAAAGGTCTTCTGACTTCATTTGTCATACATACGACAAAAAATTACATTAAAATGCTTGGTTGCATAAGATCATATGGCTTAGATCCAAATTAAAAAAATATAAACGTTGAAGTGGTTTTCTCCTTATGTAGAAAATATTGTAATGTGAAATGCCACTGAGGTGATTCTATGGTTAGGTTATTTATGTTACGGTTATTTATGAAAAACGTACGGTACGCCTCTATGCTAAGTTGTTTTGGCCCTTAGTTGGGGTGCTTTCACATGTATATAGCGCCAACGGGTAATATGAATGGAACACCAGTTTTACACATCGGTTCATTGCACACCTCACAATGCAAAGTGTGTGAGGCTGTATTTTATTCTTATAATGCTATCATATTTGTATATTGTGTGACACAAAATGGTTTCTATATAGAGTTTTCTTTTCAGAGGGTGTTTTTTGGAGACTGGGGGCCTTAGCGTTTATATATAAGGGGAGTTTAGGTTGGTAGTATTTAATACTACCACACAACAAAATGTAAAAAAGGTACTTGATTTTTGTGTCTTTTAGCTGTTAGTCGCAGATGGCTTCCACACCTTAATTCGGACTACAGGTGAGAGCTAAGGTCTCCCAACCCGGCAAAAAAAAATACATAATTATGTACGGCAAAAGTGTATTTCGGTACTAAGCAAGTGTTGTGAGTAATTCATTCGAATCATCTTCGTCTATTTTATACGGTAGTTGTGTAATCAACGATGGAGGGCCCTTAAGTTCTTTACGGTCTTTGGCTGGTAGATCTTCAGGAGTATTCTGAAAAACAAAAAAATATAGCATCAGACCTCTTGTGTGAAAATGAGTTTTCTTAACTACTGTGTGTCACCATTCTTTACGTTCCTGTGGGGATTGTTAAAACCTGCTTAGAGATCATCGTTTGTAGTAGTTGTCGATAGCGAGAGGAATTGGGACGCGGTCGCCTTCTTCTGCGAGATGACGTACTCGCATTGGAGCTAATCTGGGAGGATCTCCTGTACGAGAATTCGCGCCGCCGCCGGCGACTGGTCGGCGTAGGCGTGAATACTTACGCTTTATGCCGCCCGAGTCGAGGCAGCGGGTGACCGCATCGGGGACTAGTCCGGTCGCCCTTGGCTTGAGGATGACGCCCTGACATTGAGATCCATTTTATGGGTTGAGAGGACGGGGCGTCGACTGAGAGGATACTCGTGAGAGTAGACCGCCGGGTGGGCCACTGAAGAAAAAGACCGCGTTCCAGTGACCCACCTGCACGGCGTCGAGATGTATGTTGTAGGGCGGGTCTACGGGGTCGTGCGGCGCTGTTTTTGTCGCCTCGGATGGATTAACGGGGCGTGACGTACCGTAGCCGGCCGCCAAAAAAAAAGGGATCACCATTAAATGCTTAATAGCACTCACCTGAGAGTAGGTATACGGCATTATTCGCCTTTGGGAAATTTGAATATTGGAAGACGATAAGTTGATGGATGGAAGTAGATTCATAGTAGGTATTATTGTGAATGAACGTGAGTAATTCTGCATAATTATAATCAAACAAACCAATCTGTCATCAGACGATGATGCAGTTACTTCATTGTTGTCATATGTATGATTTTCCTCAGCGTCACTTTCTTCATGATCCTCGTTTGGATAATCACTGCTCGTATCATCCTCACTTTCGGTTAACTCGTCTTTTTCTTCCAATGTCTCCCATACTTTTTCCTTTTCTATCATATCTTTAACAATATCAATGTAAACTATTGTTATGAAAATTATTTAGTACCTATGCATCAATTTGTATTTTTACTGAACATACCATCCAGCTCGGGGAAGCACATACGTAGGTACCAATTCGGAGGATTTTTAATAAGTATATTTTTTTAAATTTTGTTTTAAATTAAATAATATTAATAACCATCTCTCGATGATGAATGCTTTATCTAAAATATCGAGATAGTAAAATAGTTTTATCTTTTATAATTAATGCTAAAGCAAGTAGAAATCATTATTATTAGGTTTTAATATCCACCCAATTTCACCACAATAAAAGGAAGATTTTCCGTGTGGTAACGGAGTAACACAGTAACACAGTTTTATTTTATTTTATTATTTATTATTTTATAACGGAGTAACACGAATACATTTCACCACCCCCTCCATTTTACCCGTGGGTGATCGTAAGACACGACTAATGGATATAAAAAGCATATAACATCTATGCAAGAGAAAGAAAACTCGAAACAAAACCCTGTGCCAACACGTCTGACCAGCGCGGTATAGTAGGTTGATTTCCCTCCCATTACGGAGGAGGTCCGAGCCCAACAGTGGGACATATATAGGCTGTGATGATGATGATGAAAAGGAAGATTAGCCAACCGTGCCAATATCAGGTTGAGAGCCCTCAGCGTTCACCCATAGTCTGGGTAAAGTTGTCATGCCATCTGAGGTTAACAACTAAGAAACACAAACAAAAAACTGTGTCAACCTGGTTAGAAGGGTAATTATAAAGCTTTTATTTCTAGTTTTTTTAACCACCTAGCACCTACACTACCAACCCTTACTTTGTTAGTGGGTGTCGACAAAAATGATTAAGAGCTTTAGATCCACCTGGACTAACTCCATCTGATGTAATCTAGTTAACAATTCTATTTCCAAGGACGCCAAGTATTTGGCCGATCATAAAACTAATAACTTTTACAAAGCTTTTACAATATGTATGACGGAAGTGGAGTACCTATATATTTCGTCGACCCCGAGTAATTGGGATAAGAGCAGGATGATGATAATGAAATAATTTAAGTTACAGGTTTCACAAATTAGAAATGATAAAAAAAAGCAAATAAGAGGAAAGCAATATTTAACTTAATTTCCTTGTGGTGATGGAGTGAGAAACGCACATAATATCTACGCCACAGAAGGCAATCTCAAAAGAAAACCCTATACCAACACGTCTGATCAGCGTGGTATAGTAGGTCAATTTCCCTCCCAATTTGTATGAGGCTCGAGCATAACAGTGGGACGTATATGAGCTGAAATAATGATGATGATGATGATATGTAACTACATAACTTTTAAAAACAGAATTTCACAACTTTTATCACATTATTAAATATGAAAGCTTAATATCGAGCGAATTTTTTTCGCTCGTAATTAAGTTTTTATTAATAATAATCAAGCATGTTAAAGGCTTTTTTTTTTTTTTTTTTTTTCGCAAGGTGGGACCATGGATGTGGTCGCGCCCCGGCAAATCAGCCCGGGGCGACGGAAGAGGCGGCGCGCAACCCCATGGACCCACCCTGCAAACACCTCTCTTCGCCGTGCGAACGGACCACCGGTACCCGATCTTTGTCTTCGGTAAGCATGTTAAAGGCTAAATTTCAGTAACATTATTAAATAATTGGTTTTCACTATCATTGTAAATTCTATGGCTTATTGATACTTGAGCATAGAGCCCGATCTAGCTATTTAGCCGCTCAGGGCAAAGATAATTTTCGCCGCCCTTTACAATACACAAAACCATATAAGTTATAAGCTAATTTTGTTGGAGTATGTTAAGTATGTAGGTATCGAGTACTTTACCTAACAATATCAATACTTTTGTTTTGATACTTTTCTCGGAATCGATAAATCTGATACGATACTGGTATCGAGTAAAGTATCGATAGTTTTGTAAATTTGTGGAACACTAAGAAGAAGAAATACCTAAATAGGAAATAAGGAACCAATTAGACTAGAACTTAGAGACTAGAAAACAAAAAAAAAAGAATATTGTTAGGTATCGAGCACTTTGGCCACCGAAGACAAAGATCGGGTACCGGTGGCCCGCTCGCACGGCGAAGAGAGGTGATTACTATGCGCCGTTAGTAACCTCCCCGTGGTGCACCCTGGGCCCAGCGATCGCCCCTGGACCAATTGTTTCGGGAGCGTTTACTGGTAGCAGATAACTGACATGGTAGGGAAGGCTTTCCTTTCTTCGCACGAGGATAAGAAAGCTGGGCCGGATGTGCAGCCAAAAATAGGCTGGAGGGCTTGGTCGGCATCTCAGACATATTCTGAGTAGTGGCGATCAAGTTCAGGCGACGGATATAACTGGTTGTGAAGACACTGCCAAGTGCCAGGCGTACAGGCTTCGAAATATATAGGTACTCCACTTCCGTCATACATATTGTAATATGTATGACGGAAGTGGAGTACCTATATATTTCGTCGACCCCGAGTAATTGGGATAAGAGCAGGATGATGATAATGAAATAATTTAAGTTACAGGTTTCACAAATTAGAAATGATAAAAAAAAGCAAATAAGAGGAAAGCAATATTTAACTTAATTTCCTTGTGGTGATGGAGTGAGAAACGCACATAATATCTACGCCACAGAAGGCAATCTCAAAAGAAAACCCTATACCAACACGTCTGATCAGCGTGGTATAGTAGGTCAATTTCCCTCCCAATTTGTATGAGGCTCGAGCATAACAGTGGGACGTATATGAGCTGAAATAATGATGATGATGATGATATGTAACTACATAACTTTTAAAAACAGAATTTCACAACTTTTATCACATTATTAAATATGAAAGCTTAATATCGAGCGAATTTTTTTCGCTCGTAATTAAGTTTTTATTAATAATAATCAAGCATGTTAAAGGCTTTTTTTTTTTTTTTTTTTTCGTAAGGTGGGACCATGGATGTGGTCGCGCCCCGGCAAATCAGCCCGGGGCGACGGAAGAGGCGGCGCGCAACCCCATGGACCCACCCTGCAAACACCTCTCTTCGCCGTGCGAACGGACCACCGGTACCCGATCTTTGTCTTCGGTAAGCATGTTAAAGGCTAAATTTCAGTAACATTATTAAATAATTGGTTTTCACTATCATTGTAAATTCTATGGCTTATTGATACTTGAGCATAGAGCCCGATCTAGCTATTTAGCCGCTCAGGGCAAAGATAATTTTCGCCGCCCTTTACAATACACAAAACCATATAAGTTATAAGCTAATTTTGTTGGAGTATGTTAAGTATGTAGGTATCGAGTACTTTACCTAACAATATCAATACTTTTGTTTTGATACTTTTCTCGGAATCGATAAATCTGATACGATACTGGTATCGAGTAAAGTATCGATAGTTTTGTAAATTTGTGGAACACTAAGAAGAAGAAATACCTAAATAGGAAATAAGGAACCAATTAGACTAGAACTTAGAGACTAGAAAACAAAAAAAAAAGAATATTGTTAGGTATCGAGCACTTTGGCCACCGAAGACAAAGATCGGGTACCGGTGGCCCGCTCGCACGGCGAAGAGAGGTGATTACTATGCGCCGTTAGTAACCTCCCCGTGGTGCACCCTGGGCCCAGCGATCGCCCCTGGACCAATTGTTTCGGGAGCGTTTACTGGTAGCAGATAACTGACATGGTAGGGAAGGCTTTCCTTTCTTCGCACGAGGATAAGAAAGCTGGGCCGGATGTGCAGCCAAAAATAGGCTGGAGGGCTTGGTCGGCATCTCAGACATATTCTGAGTAGTGGCGATCAAGTTCAGGCGACGGATATAACTGGTTGTGAAGACACTGCCAAGTGCCAGGCGTACAGGCTTCGGCCAACGTCGGCAAACTCGTCGGAAGGCGAGGGGCTTGCCTTAATTGGCCGGCCCGCGTGGAGTAAACCACAATAAAATCAAATCCTCAAAGTCTCTAGGTGTCGATCGTTCCGCCTAGGGGCGCCCTTTGTGGGTGGTTGGTGAGAGCATCAACCCGCTAGAGGTTAACCACGGATAACTCCCGACCTCTGTGAGTATTAAATCAGGAAGAAGAAGAAACCTTCCCCTCCTGCAGTGCCTGCCGCGGTAGATGTGCCCTCCGTGGTCCCTGCTCCGGTTTCCTCGGCGCAGAAGAGGCTAATGTCGGCGCTCGCTGCTCCACGCTCTGCAGCTGTAGTTTTGAAACTGCAGTCGGAGGCCGAAAAACGGGGTGTGACGTATGCTGACGCAATGCTTCGTGCCGAGCAGGGGGTGAATCTCCAGGAGATGGGGATCAAAGAGGGCCTTAAAGTGAGGCGCTCAGTGACTGGAGCTAGGGTCCTAGAGCTGCCCAAGTTCCAGTCAGCAGAAGTTGCCGACCAGCTGGCGGTAAGTTTGCGCACGGTGCTTGCAGGAATCGCGGATGTCGTCCGCCCAGTCAAACGAGCTGATATTCGGGTGACTGGAATGGACGACTCCGCCACGGAGGAAAAAGTGTGTGCTGCAATTGTCCGCACATGCAGCTGTGATGCCGCGGAGGTCCAGGTTGGACGGATTCAACGTGGATCCCGCAGCATGGGGATGGTAAAAGTTCGTTGCCCCGTCGCCGCCGCAAAAATGCTCGCCAACGCAGGCAGGCTTCTGGTCGGTTGGAGCTCGGCTGGTGTCCGGGTGTTGGAGAACCTCCCAGTGAGGTGCTTCCGGTGCCTGGAACTGGGGCATACGGCCGCGCTGTGCCCGTCAACCATTGACCGCTCTGAACTTTGTTTCAGATGCGGTGGTGATGGACATAAATCGCCTGCATGTGTGGCCACGCCACGTTGTGCGGTATGCGCTGTCGCTGGGCGATCAGCGGAGCACACAATTGGGGCGACTCTGCAAAGCCCCCTTAAAGAAAGTCAAGGTGGCCCCCGGACCTCGAGCCACTACATCGCTAAATAGCCGCAAAGGTCAGGAGGAAGCTGAAATGTGGTCGACATATTGGGAGACAAAGTAGGCTTCCTTCAGGCGAATCTGAACCACTGCGCCGGGGCTCAGGACCTGCTACTGCAGTCCATGGCGGAGTGGCAGATAGATCTGGCAGGCCACTGCCTGCGAGCCCTATTTTGTCCCTCACTCACCTAATTGGGTAGGGGATCTTAGAGAAGACGTAGCTGTTCTGTCCAGAGGATGTGCCGGCCCTCCCCTCTCTACTCTCGAGAAGGGAAATGGTTATGTCGTGGTGGGGTGGTGAGACTTCGCTATCATTGGCGTTTATTTCTCCCCCAACCGCGGGCTGGCGGAGTTTGAGCTCTTCTTGGACTCTGTCGGCGCCGCGGTCCGTCGCCAGTCGCTGAGACGTATCATTGTCCTCGGCGACTTCAACGCGAAGTCTCGCACGTGGGGGAACCCTGCCACGAACGCTAAGGGTACGGCCGTTGAACAGTGGTCCTTGCTCTCCGGTCTGTCCCTCCTTAATAGAGGGACGGTCCACATTTGCGTGCGGCATCGGGGCGGGTCCGTGGTGGACCTTACGTTCGCCAGCCCCGTTGTCGCCCGCGAGGTGAGAAACTGGAGAGTAGAAGAAGGGGTGGAGACTCTCTCAGATCACCGCTATGTGCGCTTTGAGATCTCCCCTCGGGGACTACGAGAGCCCCGGCGCGGAAGTGGAGGCGGACTCCCTAAATGGGCCATCGGGCGACTCGACCTGGAAATGGTCCGGGAATACGCAATAGTACAGTACAGTACAGCGCTGGGTTAGGACAGGACAGCTGCCTACAGATGTGGAGGGGCTCGCAGGCCAAATGAGAAGTGCCCTCGAGGCAGTATGTGATCGATATGAAGGTCGCTGCGTCATCAGGTACCAGGACCACCAGTAGGTGGTCGCCCGAAATTGCAAATCTTCGGGTGGCCTGCATCCGGGCGCGGCGTGCCTACATGCGATGCCGCGAAAGAGTCGACCGGGACGACATCCTTGACGGCCAGCTGCGGGATGAATATAAAACCTGGAAGAAGACCCTGCAGCTGGCCATCAGCCAGACGAAGGAGAGGGCCCGAGAGGAATTGCTCGCATGCCTCGACTCGTGATTCGTGGGGGCGCCCATATCAACGAGCGTGGAATAAACTCCGCGCCTGTGGCGCCCCCATCATCGAATCGATGGAACCGGATTTCCTGTCGAGGCTTATGGGGGAGCTGTTCCCACGTTCCGAGGGGCACACTCCCCCCCGCATGGCTTCTCAGTCGGTGGTGGAGGTGGAGACGTCGGTCCCACTCATCACCGACCGAGAGATGGAAGAGGCCCTCTCCCGAATTCGCGGAAAAAGGAAGGCGCCTGGTCCGGACGGCGTCCCGGGACTCGTACTCGGTGTCGCCACTAAATACCTCGGGGGTGAACTCCGGGAACTGCTCAACACATGTTTGAGGTCCGGGCAGTTCCCGGAGCATTGGAGATGGGGCAAATTATGCCTGCTGCGGAAGGAGGGTCGCCCAGTCGATTCCCCTTCCGCGTACAGACCACTGGTGCTGCTGGACGAGAAAGCCAAGCTTTTCGAGAAAGTGCTCGCGGACCGTCTCGTCCAGCACCTCGAGGAGATCGGGCCGGGACTGTCAGAAAGTCAATACGGGTTCAGGGACCGGCCGGTCAACAATTGACGCACTGGCCGCCTTGAAATCCCTGGCCACCGCAGCGGTGGCCCATAAGGAAGTACTTCTGGCGGTCTCGCTTGACATTAAGAACGCCTTCAACAGTCTCCCGCACGAGACGTTGAAGGAGGCGCTTCGCTTTCATGAAGTGCCTCCGTATCTCCGGAGGCTGTTAGAGGCGTACCTCGAGGGTAGGTGCTCTGGGAGGGGGGCGATGGGCGCATACATCGCCATCGGGTGGAGTGCGGCGTTCCACAGAGATCGGTCCTCGGTCCGGTCTTGTGGAACGTCGGATTCGACTGGCTCCTACGGGGTCGGCTTCTCTCCGGGATGGGGGTCATCTGCTATACGGATGATACCCTCATCACGATGAGAAGACCCGCCTTCCGCGGGGCTGCCCGATTGGCACAGGAAGGAGTCGCGCTCGTCGTGGACCGGATCTGCATGTTGGGCCTGAGGGTCTCGGTGGAGAAATCCGAGGCCCTCCTATTTCATGGCCCACGTCGAGGTCCGTCTCAAAAATATCGGCACAAGTATCGTGTTCAAATATACTTAGTATCGAATTGAAAGTATCGATACTACTCAGGTATGGGTACTTTTTGCGGATCCTTACTTCTTCTGTCTTTCTTTCGAACTATAATAATTCAGTTAGGTAAAATACTTAAATATTTCCACTATCCAGCCTGAAGTAGGATGGGAGGTGGCACATAAAATTCTCAACCTGCCAACTTGGTTGGTGGATGGCTAATGGCTAGGTTGGAAAGTAGAAGATGCTCGATGGGCGTTGGTGGTTCCGGGAGCATTTCCGCAGACTTGCTCTCTGGCTGGTCGGTGCGGCGTCCACCCTATCATGGCTCATGCCGAACGTAGGCGGACCCAGCTTTGAAAGCCGACGGCTTTATGCGGGGGTGATGCGTTTTATGTCCATCTACGGCGCACCCGTGTGGGCGAGGTCTCTGACCGTCCAGCTCAAGGCTTTTCTATGGTGCCCACAGAGAGCCATGGCGGTCAGAGCTATCCGCGAGTACCCCACGGTGTCGATCCAGGCAGCATGTGCATTGGCCGGAACATCCCCGTGAGACCTGGAGGTGGAGATGCTCGCCGATCTCTACCGGCGGGTTTCTTTTGTACGCCGTCGCGTGGCTCCCTATCACTCAGCGAGATAGCCACCGCCCGGCGGGACGTTATCATCCGTTCGGTTACGCGGCTGGAGAGGCCTAAGACACGGTGTTGTTACCGTAGAGGCCCTCCGGCCCGTACTGATGGAATGGATGGAGGGGCGGCACGGAGTCTTCTCTTTCCTGCTGGTGCAGGTCTTGTCGGGGCACGGTTACTTCGGCAAGCATCTCGCACACACTTTCGGCTACACGGTCGCAAGGAGGGATTTAACTCCATCCTGCCAACAGTGTGGCAGTGACGAGGACACGGCGCAGCATACGCTCGAGGTCTGTACGAGCTGGGACCGGTTTACTGTCATCGGTGCCGACCTGACGCTGCCGTTTGTCGTGAAAGCGATGGTCGACAGTGTCAGGAACTGGGACGCTGTCGCCGCCTTCTGCGAGGCAGTCATCTCGCAGAAGGAGGCGACGGAACGAGTCCGGGAGGATTCTCTCGACTTGGGCCGTCGCCGGCGCCCTGGGCGGTGCAGGTGCGAATACATGCGCTTGATGCCGCCCTAGCAGAGGCATCGGGTGATCGGACCGGGGACTAGTCCAGTCACCCAAAGTGAGGCCACCGCGTGAGGACGACGCCCCGACGACAAAAGCTGTCAGGGCATCGACTCGAGAGAAACTCGCGAGGGTAAACCGCCGGGCGGGCCACCGAAGACAAAATCGGGTACCGGTGGCCCGCTCGCACGGCGAAGAGAGGCGCTTTACAGGGTGGATCTATGGGGTCGCGCGCTGCCTCTTCCGTTGCCCCGGGCCGATTTGGCGAGGTGCGACCACATCCACAGCCCAACGCAAAAAAAAGGTTGAAGGTAGGAATAAGTCAATTTTGCCGCCCCTCATTTTTGCCGCTCTGGGCAAATGCCCGGCTTGCCCCCCCTCTAGATCGGGCCCTGCTTGAGCACTTCAAAACAGGTGTAAATTTAATTAAATTCCTTCAAATTAAGTATGATATTCAGTTTACTCTCTTCATTAACTATATGAAGTTGAGTAGAACATAAACACCTTGTTTAATTGCAAATAACTAGCAAATAGATTTTTGAGAAATTTGCTGTGTGGTAGCGGCTACGAATACTGCCAACCTTTACTTTGCTCGTGGATGTCGTAAAAGACGACTAAGAGCCTTAAAACGACCTGGGCCAACTTCATCTGATGCCGTTTGGTCAACAATTAGGAGGGTTGACGTCTGGCAGGCGGCCGGTCATAAAATTATTGCCAATAACTTTTATAATATGTATTATGACAGAAAAGTAAATATTGTATCGACCCCAAGTAATTGGGATAAGAGTAGGAGAATGATGATGAACTAGCAAATAGATTATATTGAATGATAATAGTAACTAGAGCTTATAAGATTATTTGCACATAGTCTTGAAAGATTAAATGCTATTTACTCTTGAAATTCTAGATAATCCATTTGGTCGACGTAATTCAAGTAAGTACTCGCCTCTGAATCTTAAGGATCCCTTTCTGCTTGCAGGAGCTTCGCCGGGTATCTCTACTATCACCTTTGGGACTATATCGGCAATTACACCGTTTATTTGTTCTTTAGTTGTAGTTGAGTCTTCTGGTTCTTTATTTAGCTGGAAATATACCAAATATTATAGCGATCTTTTATTGCTATTAGATTTTAACAATATATTCTATTTTGATAATATATACCTGTAAAAATGTAATAGTAGGCTCCTGTAGCTTGATTGCGTTTTCTTTGCTTCTCATAATATTTTCGTCCGTTTGCTTTTCTAAATTCAGCCTGTAAGTTTTATGTGTTTTCCACATCTAAACAAAGTATTATTTCTATTAGAATACAGAATATAATTAGAATAAAATATAATGTACCTGTATAAAATTATAACTTATGTATTTAAACTAGTATAGGGCCTGAGTTTTTACGTTGTCCTTGTAAATTCTAACTAATATTAACTAATATTTACTAACTAATATGAATGTTAGTTTGTTTGTTAGTTAGACTTATATTTCTCAACTAGTCGAGCGTCTTGAAATTTCATACATACTTGACCAGTGTCGATATATTTGAAACAAAAAAAAAATAGTATAATAAAATCCACATTTAATTTAAAGCTAAATAAATTATATACCATACTTACATGATATGCGGTGTAGCATAATCCTAATATAAAAATAACAATTAGTGATATAAAAAACTTCTCAGTGTTTTCCTCTTCTGCATCAGGTTGAGTATAAAGAGATTCATAAGGATTGCGAGATGGGGGATCTTCTACCCAGGTTTTATCTACGCTCTGAAAAATTAAAATCCAGAACTAAGTGTAAGGTTTGTTTAGGTTTAATACCTATTTATAACATACTATGTTCCTATATTCTGTTTTTGGACTGTATATATAAACATTCGTTGTATCGATTGTTCGTTTTGTTGATTCGAATTAAATTGATAGTGGCAGTCATAGTGTTGCCCAAATGCAAGACCAAGACTTGCTGCAAGAGTCTCACAGTGCTCCCTTAAACAGAATTTTACGATTGCATTAGCAAAGTACGGATTGTCAATATTTTGTATTCTTAATATCAGTACACGGGGAAATAATTGGATGTTATTTTAAACAGTTTCATGATGGATAGGTGTGATTATAGCTCAACTCCCGTTAAGTGGTATGTACCTAATTACTGATAATTGTACAGTTAGTGCTATTAGATGAATGGATTTTCATTAATTTAGTTTGTTTTTTTTTTTGATTTCTATGTGGAGCCTGCCTTATTCTAACAGCGAGAGTTGCAAGACTTGCGAGACTCGCAAGACTCTTGTATTTGGGCAACACTAGTGGCGGGTATATAATTAACACTTAACATAATTAATAGGTCTCACCAATTAGGTCAAGAATGTATATGTAGAAGGGATATAATGTCAAATCAGTTCTGAAATTCTTGGCATGTCTCTATGCATCTTTCGTGTTAGTGTGGCAGATAGTTCTGATTGCTTTCGGACTGACTATATACCTCACACCTCACACTAAACACGTTCCCAAAGTTATCATGTATGACTACTAAAAACATAAGGTATTGAGTTCGTGCATAATTAGTTGTTTGAAATTTATTGTGTCATTTTAACTATGGAGCAATTAACACCCACCCAATTAAACTATGCTATGAAATATACAAGACATATTTCGTAATGCTATTAGACGAATCTCAAACACAACTATGCTGTATCACTAACCTACATTGTGTATTTAAAAAAAAAGAAAAAACCTTTATACTTATTTTCTTTTTTTGCGGCGGGCTATGGAGTGGTCATGCTCCGCTAAATCCGTCCGGGGCGACAGGAGAAGCGGCGGACGACCCCATAGACCCACCCTACATGTAACTCTCCACGCCGTGGGAGCGAGCCACCGGAACCCAGTCTTTGTCTTCGTTTTTATACTTATTATAAAGTGAATTGTTCTTACTGCGTTATCTTTTGCAAAATGACATGCATTTTGCAATCCAGTATCAGATAATCAATTAATAAAATTGTAGTTGCCTTATTTACTCAAGTTTATTTATTGTGATGTTATGATTATGTTATAAAGAGTAAAGCTATACTTACTATAAGGAAACTACCGTTTCTAGTAGCAAGTTGTGTGTGTTCTGGCCATGTTTCGTCGAAGTCAGTGGAACACTGCGCAGATCGTACGCCATGTGCGTTCACAGCATTCACTTCAGCTGAATTAAGACGTGTGAACAGCATGTATTCTTCAAGAGGCTTCATTTCGTATTCATTTATTTCTACCAGTATATCTAAACGAGGAAAATATCATTATTTCTATAGTGCAGCATTTCCATCAGAAGAATGCGCAGCAATGCTCTCCTGGGAAATTCATGACATCATTTTCGGTAACCAACCCGCTTGCTAGGCGTGGTGACATTATATGATAGATATGACAGCATTATCCCAGCGGACGTTGATGAACTTACTTAATTTTATTATTATACCATGTTAAATAACAATATGGCATATTATTTAACTGTGTATGGTATTATTATTTAACATGGTAATAGGTATATAGGGTAAATAGGTAAAATTAATTGTCCTACTTTAACCTGGTATTTTCTGCTATTTACAAGCCATAAAATGAAAAGAAAAAGCTGAACTTAGTTCAAATAATAATGAAAAGAGTTGTTTAGTGGCGTTTAATTCCACACCGTTACAAAACTCGTTCACTTAAATTGTAAAAGTAACAGAAATTTGCGCTTATTTGTAGTTATAAAAAAAATATATAGGAAAATATAATTAAAACATCATGGAGCAATGCATTTCTTTACTAAACAGAAATATTGAATTGTATGAAAGCCGTTTGTCTTAAAAGCAAAGATTGCAAGCACAAAAATGTTTGAGAAAAGCCCATGATGCACTGAAACAACTCTTATGGTCCGAGAGCCAGGTGAAAATTTGGTTAATTATTTCTTCTCGATAGATAATTGGTGATACGCATCAGGCAATAGTTTCATGAAACCTTATGACCGTCAGCTGCAGCACAGTGGGGGGAGCAGTTGTAACCTCCCACGCTCGAAGAAAAAAAAATACATTCAGTCATTTCCTCTCGGCTAAAAATTTATCAAATTATAGCTAACCCAATATCTCAACAAAAAAAAAAAATCAGCTGGCTATAACATAGTGTATTGTACGTCAGCTGATGTCTCGATCATGGAAAAAAAATCTTCACTTTCAGTGATATCCTCTCAAATAAAAATTTACCTGATGATAGCTTATATGTAACTATTGATAAATATATAGATACGTCAGCTGGCTGTATCTCGGTGGAAAAATCGTCAGCTGATAATTTGAAGGTAACGTAGAAGTTAGCCAGAAATGCATCAGCTGACTAAGTTTCCCTCGACTTACTGCTAGCTGATTTTTTTTATTTATCACAGAAACATATTTAAAATCAGCTCCCAAATTTTCATGTGGGAGGAAATGACATCTCTTTAATTATTCGGCATAGCACTCCAATATGAGTGTTGAGGTGAAACAAATATTCCGTATCAATATTTTTTAAACTTATACGTGTATATTCAAATAATTTTAGTTCTATTCCAATATTTAAATAATCTATTTGCTTAGTATAAATTAACTAGTTACTTGATAAAAAATATTTATTATAAAAAAATTATGAAAAATTACAATAAGAAGTCAGTAAATGCAGCAGTCAGTAAATGCTTCTGGCTAACTTCTACGTAACGACCTTCAAATTATCAGCTGACGATTTTTCCACCGAGATACAGCCAGCTGACGTATATATTTATCAATAGTTACATATAAGCTATCATCAGGTAAATTTTTATTTGAGAGGATATCACTGAAAGTGAAGATTTTTTTTCCATGATCGAGACATCAGCTGACGTACAATACACTATGTTATAGCCAGCTGATTTTTTTTTGTTGAGATATTGGGTTTAGGTTGAGGATTGGGATTTTGGGGTTGGGGTAATTTGATAAATTTTTAGCCGAGAGGAAATGAGTGAATGTTTTTTTTTTCTACTGCTCATCCCCCCCACCGAGCCTTAGCTGACGTTCACGAGACTTTATGGTTCCATTTTCTGATGCATTTTACTAATTATCACTTGAGAGGAACTTGGTCATATATATCTGTTACTGGCACTTGGACTATTAAGCTTATAACAATAATAAAAAATATTAGACATTTTATATTGCTAAACGAACACTTTCCAAAACTTGACACCTCTGTCTTAAAAATAATTGTGTAATTACTTACTTTTTGTAAGCGAAACAGATTCATCCGGAAATATGGCCCTATTGCCGTTAAAGTTCATTCACAAGACAGGTAACATTTCGCGATCAGGTTTCAACTAAAAATAAGGCCGTTTAGATCTGAAGTTAGCCATCAATACGTTAAAAAACCAAAAGGGCTTATGAGTTCGGTCATATTTTTATTAAGAAGAAGACTTTGAATAATTTTGATTTGTGGCCCTTTCGTTTAAAAGCAGCGATATATTTTTTAAGTATATTTGAAGTATTTGAACTAGTGTTTCCTATAGTTTCATCATTTAATACTTGATTAACAAAGAAAATCTTTGATTACTATTGTATTTCTCTAGGATGGCTAGTAAGATTAAGCGTTTTAAAAGGATATTTAAATATCATGGAATTGATAGCTGTGTGTGTCTTTTAAGGCCTTACGTTTTTAGAAGCAAACTCCTGAATATAATTGAATTCAAGTAGCATACTTTTACGTGTGATAACGGACGAAGAATAAGGTGTGTTACGAAATATCACTTTCTCGAGGGATATAAAAGTTATTGTAACACCTTATGTTAACTCCTCTGGTCAGTAAGTTAAATAACACATTTTTATTTTCTCAAAACTGGAATTTAACGAAATTCTACATTTCAGGAGCATTGTATTGATTATATCAGCTATAATTAATTACTATTATATATATTACTAACTATAGCCGCCAGTTACTACTTATTTATAAGTGGACGCGAATTACTTATTTACAATTGCCTTTTATAATATTAGAAAAAAAACCTATTATATATTTACCTACTTTTATTCTCTAGTTTTTTTTTCCATTTATTACTGGTATAAATTTTTACAAAAAAATAATCAATTGTTTGCTTACAATCTAAAAACCACTAAGGTTTGTCCAGATCGCAATAACATTCTGCGTAGCCGAAACAACAACATAATCAATAATCACATAATAGTATATAATCTTACCTACCTTCATTGCTTATATTTCATTATTATGACAATGTAGGTAAGTGTCCAAAATTATGAATAAATATCGTGTTATGTGTGAGCTACAGGCTGTTTAAAAAGTATGTTTTTAACTTCGTTTTTTTATTTTCTTTTGTGATGTTATTTTTTAAGGATAGGTCAAGTTGATTAATTATTCTAGGAATTAAATAGGCCATAGTTCTATGGCTTATCGTATTACTTACTAGATAGGCATCCATTATATCCCTTGTATATTTTTAATCTTGGGTCCGTGGTATTGAGTCCGCCAACTTGAATCTCATTAGAGCCTATGTCAAATACATCCCATACTATTTGCGGCGGTACTTTCTCTAAAGGCACTTCAATTCTATCTATTAAAAGTTTTGTTTCTTGATTCGTTCGGGTGTAGTATAATGTATGTCGTGCACCTAAACCAACAATATTTAATTACAATCTATTATAAAAAAATATGTATAGTAAAAATAGAATGCTTATTAATCGTATAAGTTAATTAAGGCTTTAGTTTTTACAATAAAAGGAGGTGATCCTACCATTTAAAAAATTTCTGCTCTGAACCTCAGCACCGTATGCTTCTTCCTCGCGGTTCTCCTCAAATTTCAAAAAACCGTCTTGGGTTATTGCCACTAATAAATAGTAGCTGCGTCTAAAATAATATAATTTATTTCATCTGATTGTTCATTAAAGTTTTTAATTTATATTATGTTACTTACTTATTTTCAGATTGAATTAACAATAGGACGGTGTTCTTTTGTCTAAGATCATTGCTGGAGAACGCCAATTTGATTTTGACCTAAAGAAAAAATTAAAAATGTATAATTATTCCTTATCACCTTATCGATATTCTTCTATTTGTGGTGCCATTGTTACCAGTGTTGGGAATTTATTTTTCAAGTTGATTTTACATTTATTTTAAAGTCATTATCTGTCAGTGAGTCAATTATTTCATTGTCTGACTATTAATGACTAGATCTAGAATGATATGAGTCTTTAAGTCAGAGATATAATACAGCTTTTAGTAGTAATGAAAAGATACCTTAAATACAGGGCCTGTTAGTAGAAATTTTCTTTGGAGAATACTCTCGCCATTGAAGTCCGCACCCTTTTCTTCAATGCAATATTCGCCAAAGTAGCTTGTAAATTCACAATCACAGCTAGTCTCTTGGTTTGTAAAATCTTCGGTACAGATACCACCATTTTTGCAAGGTTCTGAGTCACATTTCATATTGCATTCTGGCAGTATGCCAGTAAGATCTGAAATCGTATATAACCGAACACATGTAATGCTGTTGATGTTGTACCAAACGTTATTGAAATGTTTGTCAATTGCTTCAATATAATAGAGATATTACAGGTATTGTGTACATCGTTAACGGGCTTACCATCCCGTTATTGCTTATTTCTTTTATATGATATAATTTAACGAACAAAACAGACAAAATTTGTGTATTGCACAAAGTATGTCTTGCGTGAAAATCAAACCCGTTGACATTTGGCCTGGTAGGTCTATTGACTTATTAAGCATTACTCCATCTGTACATTCAAATGTAATAATTTGGTAGCTGCAAGATAGAAAAGTAAAGCACCTGCAAATACTACAAGCAAGCAACTACTACAAGTAAATGCAATTTATGCAGCGCTTATTCAAAACTAATAGTTACTATTTATAGTTATTTTCCGTGTAGTGATTGAGTAAGAATACAATTCACCACCCCTTATCTTACTAGTGGGCGATCGTAAGAGACGACTAAGGGATATAAAATGCATATAACGTTTATGCAAGCGAAGGAAAATCGAAACTTAACCCTATACCAACACGTCTGACCAGCGTGGTATAGTAGGTCAATTTCCCTCCCATTACGGAGGAGGCTCGAGACCAACAGTGGGACATATATGAGCTGAGATGATGATAGTTAGCTAGTTACTTATAATTAACTAACTTATAGTTAATTAGGCTCGCGGCTTCGCCCGCAAAAAAGTAACCTGCCCGATGTGGATCTATTACACCAATAAATAAGAACAAATTGCTGTGGTAAAAAGCATGTGTTTTAATCCAATTATCATCATTCTCCTACTCTTATCCCAATTACTTGAAGTCGATACAATATGTACTCTTCTTTCATAGTACGTATTGTTAAAGTTATTAGCAGTAGTTTAGCAAATACATTCCCAAAGTGGGTCAGGCAGGCGGCCCGTCATAATACTACATAATAACTTTTACAATAGGTACTATGACAGAAGAGTACATATTGTATCGACCCAAAGTAATTGGGATAAGAGTAGGAGAATGATGATATTAGCAATAGTTTTATGACCGGCTGCCTGTCAGACGTCAACCCTGTTTGAGAATATAATTGTTGACTAAACGGCATCAGATGGAGTTGGTCAAGGTTGTTATAAGGCTCTTAGTCGTCTTTTACGAAATCCAATAGCAAAGTAAGGGTTGGTAGAGTTCGTAGAAAAATTTCATCCAAAGCTGTTTGACGGTTTACGCGTGATTGAGTAACAAACATCCAAACCATCTTTACAAACTTTAACATTTATAATATTAGTAGGAGTAGAATTCTTACACCACCTTGATCGATAGTCTCTAGAGCTTTTCTAGATAAATCCACAACATGGTCTGCAATCTTGAATCCTCTCACACAACCAATATATCCTCCTTGAGGAAGGAAAGTGGCTCTTGGTGCTAAGTGCAGTGAATATGAATCGTAACCACCTAGATTCATTTGAAAATAATCCATTGGAGGTGCCGGAGGACGTTGTGGTCGTATTACTTCTGCAAACATATTTATAATTAACAAACTCAATAATAAATACATGTGTATTAAATACAAAATTAACATAAAACTACATGTGCATTAAAAACATATATTTAATTATTTAATACCAAGCGCTAATATCTAAAGTTAATATAACTACAATCACAAGAAGATAATTCATAAACAATAATAATATTTTATACATTTATTTAATAGTTGTATTATTAAAAATTTAAATATATATTTTATCAAAAAATTTTTTAAATTTTTAAAGCTAGGAGCAATAAAGGGTGTTCCTTAAATTTTTGCTCCTAGCTTTAATGTGATTATTCAAATTATGATTATATAATAGGAAGGACTTAGGTACCGGGGGAGACCGAGACTAACCTACCTAGACCAGAATGGTCACGTACTGAAGGAAGGTGGAATCAAGAGTCTCCGAAACCGGCGAGCGTGTATGAAGAGAATTATGAATATTGAGGAAGCGAGTGAAGTATGCAAGAATAGAGTTTTCTGCCACTCTGTTCTCTCTGTCTACCCTGCAAGGGATATGGCGTGATGATATGTATGTATGTGTATGATTATATAATATAAAAAAATATAATAATAGGCAACGATGGGGATGTGAATCTACATACAACAACTAACCAATATTCTTTATCGACATATGTATAATTAAGCATAGTATAATACACAATGCTTTAATTGTTTCATATTAATGCTTAACTATTACTAATAAATGTATCAATATTGTGTATATAGTATAAAAATTATATTCAATATCGAAAGACAATTATTTACACGTTGTAAAACATTTTTTTAATGAGTAAAATTTTGTTCCTTTCTTTATTTTCTGTCTCACATCATTAAAGGCAACAGCAGGCTAGACAAACAAATTATTGTTAAGAATTTTATGTAGGTATATAATATAAGTTTATATATATCTATAATGTAATTTACAATACATATATATCTTACCTAATTCAGCATTAATCCAAGGTTTATTTGTATAATTACTTAAAAGTTTTGCAGTCCTATGAATTGTAGTATTCTTTTCATTTACATGTAGAGTTGTGCTATTTTCAGTTCTGATAATTGCAATTTGGACACTTTCACCTTTGTTGATCTTATTATAAGTTACATTTATTTGAATAATTTCGTTTTCATCATTAAAAAGATAAATAATTTCAGTTCCATTGTTAATGAATAAATGTATGAAATTATTAAGATTGTCATTTGCGTATAGTACTAAAGCATTGTCGTCGTAGGTGCGTAAGTTCATTAGCACATTTTCAGTCATCATTTTCTTCAATCTATTTTTCTCGGCGTCCGTAGCATTATTTACTAAATAGTTTTTTTTTAAATATGCTTCTTTTGTTTGGAATGTTAACGATTTTTCATTAATATCTGGAATAAATATGAACTGGACATAGGTAAGAATAGCAATTATTTTTAAATATACTTAATACCAGTTACTAGGATTGGGAGATTTCATTTTTAAAATTAGAGTATAATATAAAAGAGAGATGAAAAAATTAAAATTAGAGAATAATGTAATTATGACAGAGATAATAAACTTATTGGAAATAATTATAGTTCATTAATTGTATTTAATTGTAATTAAGAATGATAAAATATTTACGAATTACTAACTTTCCTCACAATGTGTTCCCAAATGCGCCCAAGGGTTCTTACAAATACATTCGTAGCTCGACCAAAGCTCCTTGCAGATGCCCTTGTTTTGACATGGATTTGGTACACACGAAGGTTTACAATCCTTTATAATCTCCGATAAATGTACAGACATGTAACTATAGATATCCAGAATTTCTCCATTTACGACTAAACCTCGAAAGCAACCAATAAGACCTTGGTTTACAGCAGATTTTTTTAAATGTTCCCTGAAATAAGTTCGAAGAATTACTAGTTTGAATAAAATAATAATTTACACTCTTATTATAACTTTCTTACACTAAAATTCACAATTTCTGTTAATTATTAGATATTATCATAATTTCTTCTGTTATCTATTATAACTAGTAAAATAATTTCCTTTGTGTGAAATAATATGCTTATCGAGAGCTGTTCTTCTTCTTCTCAATCCATATACCCTTCGCTGTTGGGCACGGGCCTCCTTCACTTTGGGAGGCCATCGACCTTCTATAACCACGCTGGTCAGACAGTTTGACTTATCATTTTATGGACTACTATATACTTTCCCTTCTCTTTCATAGATATAGTCTATATAGATAAATATGATGATATATAGTCACCTTTTACGACATCTATGATAAAGAAAGGGGTTTGGTGAATTATATTTTTACTCCATCATCATTTACAGGTGTTCTTAATCATTATTAAATTAAAATTCTCAGCGAAAGGAGCCGTTATTTACATATGTAAGTACTTACGCTGTAGCACCACCAATAAACATTGATCCTTCAAAAGGCCCAAACTCTTCTTCGAGTAGTAAATTAAGCATTTGATATTCTGTGTTCAACATGAATCGTACATGGTAGAAGTTATAGTCAATCCATATCTTGTGCCATTCACCTCCATTAAGCTTTCGTTTTGAATTAATGACTAGTTTTCTTGTAGTACCAGTATTGAGAGTGAAGTTGAAGGTAAGCTCGTGCTCTTTTGAAATGATAATAAAAACTTTATATAGTATAAAATAAAAGATGTTGACATTAAAGTGGGGCAACGTTCATTTTTTAATTAACAGTTCTACAATGTATTCGTTGCTGGTTACGTTTTATTTTGATATTTATCTTAATGCAGACCGAATAAAATAAAGTGGATAAAAAAATTGACGCATAAATGGACTTCAGTAATATTACAGATACAGGCAGGCCGTTGCCAACCGTAATAAGGAAGGAGGGAATGGAATGGATAAGAAGGGAGCAGGAGTGCACAAGCCTTCTCCAAAATAGGAGAGAAATTTACCTATTATACCACGATGGTTAGGATCCTTGGTATAGGTTATATATGTTACATATATGCACATTATATCCCTTCGTCGTCTTTTATGATACCTACGGGCAAGAGAGGTAGGATGGGGATGAATTGTATTCTTATTCTATAACCACACGGAAAAGTAGTAAATTGCTACTCAAACATCAGTTTTCTACTAGAGTAACGTAATATTCCGAACAAATCGGTCTATTTATAGTTGTAGGAGCAAATCTCTCACAGTAGCATGTTATAATATATAGTTGCTCGCGCTTTACATGTTACGGAAACGTGACTCTTGATAGTCACACTATTTGAGTGTCATTTTACACTATGTTATGGCTCTTTTTAATAGTGTATGGTCAAACTTTGCTCATACAATCTGCAACGTAAGTAGGGGGCATTATGCCCCGTAAACTGCTGTGGCTATCGTACGTACTCCGTGTTAAACATAAATCGTACGTGGTTCGTATCTAATCTTCACTAATTGGCCGGCTGTCAGCACTGATTCCTCGATTTCAGTGTTACGTCTAGCGGGCTCTACCTTTTCGAGCATCTAAGACGTCCTGGTTACAAAGCACCTGCATCTTATCCCCATGCTTTAACAGTGGTTTTATAATATTTCAATTATGTTATGCAAATATATTGTTTATGTGATGGTAGATTTTCATTAACCCCTTACTACCGATTAATTACACCCTTTTCATTTAAATAACATCTATGCATAAGAAGAAAAACTTAAAAGAAAACCCTATAGCAACCCGGGTCAATTTCCTCCAATTTCGAGGTGGCTTAAACCCAGTAGAGGGATGTATACGAGTCGAAATGATGATGCTGGCAGAAATATGTTTCTACACCTTGTTTTAGCTCATTTATAGTAAAAAATGTTTGGGAGACAAAAGTAGATAATATAATTACAAGAGAGAAAAATCTAGATTAAAAATAATGTTGTGTTATTGTTCTATGTTCTTCCGTCTGGCGAGTGTGGTGGTAGTAGGTCAATTACCCATCAATTGTGAAAGAGGTTCTTGCTCATCAGTGCAACCTCATGAACTAACAGGATGATAAAAAAATTGTGTTAGTATGCAAACAACTTTGCTAATAATATAAAATGTGATATTTATAAAAAAAACACAAGATTTTTTTTAATATTCATCGCATAAAAAATCCTTACTAAAAAATCATTACTGTACGGTAGCGGCTACGAATACTACCAATCCTTACTTTGCTCGTCGATGTCGTAAAAGACGACTAAGAGCCTTATAACGACCTGGGCCAACTCCATCTGATGCCGTTTGGTAAACAATTACATTCTCAAGGAGGGTTGACGTCTAGCAGGCGGCCGGTCATAAAACTATTGCCAATAACTTCTAGAATATGTACTATGAAAGAAGAGTACATATTGTATCGACCCCAAGTAATTGAGATAAGAGTAGGATAATGATGATCACATAAAAAAATCCTACATTTGAAAAGATCTTTTTCAACTTACCACTAGTTAAAGCAACCATAAACGACGGATAGTTTGGTCTAATGGGTGGTTGGAACAACAATATGGCGCTTGTGCCAGTCGTTCTAAAACTGAACGCGATGTCGCCTTTTCTCCAGCCAGGAACTTCAATATACGATTGCGATGTTGTAAAAGTTACCACGTATCGTTGCGTATCTTTAAATTATAGTAAAAAATATATTATAAAATTATATTATTGTTGTTAATTATATAATTATATTGAGCAAAACCAAAGTAATGGTCTTTGAAAGAGATGAAGCCAGAACAGATGTAAGAGTAACAATAGGTAATGATGTACTAGAGCAAGTGGATGAATTTGTATATCTTGGATGTGGATTTAGCCGAGATGGACGGTACACCACTGATATAGAGCGAAGAGTGAATGCGGGAAATAGAGTGAACGGAGCGTTGGGGCAACTTCTCGGCAGCCACCACCTCAGCCAGAAGGCACGTGTAGCAATACATAACGCAGTGCTTGTCCCAACATTACTGTATGGAAGCGAGAGTTGGGTATGCAGAAAAGAGTATGAAAGTAAAATTAATGCGGTCGAAATGCGATCTCTTCGGAAAATCTGTGGAGTTAGGCTGACCGACCGCATTCGTAACGACGACGTAAGAGAGCGAGTAGGTATGAAAGAGAGTATTGGTGTAAAGATGCGAAAGGGAATGCTCCGATGGTTCGGACATGTGGAAAGAATGCCGAACGAACGTCTGGTTAAGAAGATATACAATGCGAAAGTGGAAGGATGTAGGTACCGAGGGAGACCGAGACTAACCTACCTAGACCAGATCGGTCAGGTACTGAAGGAAGGTGGAGTCAAGAGTCTCCGAAACCGGCGAGCGTGTATGAAGAGAATTATGAATGTTGAGGAAGCGAGTGAAGTATGCAGAGATAGAGTTCTCTGGCACTCTGTTCTCTCTGCCTACCCTGCAAGGGATATGACGGGATGATATGTATGTATGTATGTATATTATTGTCATTGAATAATAATATTTTATTAATATTATTATATTATACAGGGTGGAAGTGGACCGCTCCCGAAAACAAAGACATGTGACTCTACTAGACCTACTTGTAATGATAGGCTAGAAAAAAAATCGAATCGGAGGAAAAAAAAATTTTTTTACATGAATTTTTGAGTTTTTCTACATTTCATCATATTAGGATAGTGCCGTGTGACGATGGCTCAGCAGCGCCGTGACCTCGTCGCTGTCATTGGTGCCAACCTGACGTTGTCGGCTGTCGTGAAAGCGATGGTCTACAGCGTCAGGAACTGGGACGCGGTCGCCGCCTTCTGCGAGGCTGTCATCTCGCAGAAGGAGGCGGCGGAGCGAGTCCGGGAGGATGCCCTCCATGCGGACTCGATTCGCAGGCGCGAATATCTGCGCCTGATGCCGCCCTAACCGAGGCTTCGGGTGATCGGACCGGGGAATAGTCCGGTCAGCCGACGTGAGGCCACGGCATGAGGGCGACTGATTTGGTGAGGCGCGACCACGTCCATAGCCCACCGCAAAAAAAAAGTGCCGTGTGACGATAATTTCATAAAAAATACGTAACTTTACTCAGATGAGAAAAATACAATGTATTCAACAATCAAAACATCTGTTTGACTGATATGCTGTATCAGCCAAATACCACGGTCATTCACTGCGGGCGTGTAGGCATCACCTCTGGAACAGCTGATCTGAGTTTTGAATACATTCCGTATTTTCTCATCTGAGTAGTTACGTATTTTTTATAGCATTATCGTTACAAGGCACTATCCTAATACATTGGTGGGTGGATAAACTCAAAAATTGTTGTAAAAAAAATCTTTGTTATCGGGAGCAGTCCACTTTTACTCTGTATAGTGCAAAATGTGGTAGCGTTTAAGTGAGCTCTCGTGCAGTATGTAGGTATATCTATTATTAGATTCTAAGGCAGGGATAATGGCAAATTCAAACTACGCGTGAGTTCGTCACCATCTCAGCTCATATACGAGTAGGTATGTTCCATTATTGGGCTCGAGCCTCCTTAATAATGAGAGAGAATGTGACTTACTATACCACGCTGGTCAGGCGTGTTGGTATAGGGCTTTGTTTCACGTTTTCCTTCTCTTGCATAGATGTTTTATGCGTTTTATATTCCTTAGTCGTCTCTTACGATCACCCACGGAAAAGAATGGGTGGTGAATTGTATTCTTACTTTATGGCCACAGAATCTATGTAGGTAAAAAATATCATCAATTGTATTCTTACTTTATGGCCACAGAATCTATGTAGGTAAATAATATCAATGGCTTCTTCGTAATTATGTCCTTTTTAGAACTCTTTCAGATAAGAGTTAAAATAAGTTCAAACGTTACTAAGTGTTAATATACTTACTAGTTTCAACACATTCAAGAGATCCCAAAGTGATTCTACCCTGTGCATGCTCGGGTAAGTCCTTCTGTTGCAGAAAAATCATGTCAGTGATACCAAGGCTTGAGGGCTCTACAAAAGTACCTTCATCTGAATGCCATTTGTCTTCATTAGAATCACAGTTGCAAGATTTAGAGGCGTTCACACAGGTCGCGTTGATTCCGCACGGACAATATCCTCTGAAAATAAAAAGAATTAAATGCTAGATAACTTTACATATGGCATTTTGGGCTTTAAATATATATCATCATTCTCCTACTCTTATCCTAATTACTTGGGGTCGATACAATATGTACTCTTCTCTCATGGTACATATTGTAAAAGTTATTGGCAATAATTCTATGACCAGCCGCCTGCCAGACGTCAATCCTCCTTGGGAATGTAATTGTAGACCAAACGGCATCACGTGGAGTTGGCCGAGGTCGTTATAAGGCTCTTCGTCGTCTTTTACGACATCCACGAGCAAAGTAAGGGTTGGTAGTATTCGTAGTCGCTACCACACTGTTCTGAGATTACTTCGTTAATTATTTTTTTTGCTATAGCCTCACCCAAAGGACGATTTAATGTTTAGTTTAGCAGGCCTTTAAAAATTTAATCAAGTCACACTCATGCATACATCCAGGTATGCGCATAATTCCAAAACTTGTATTACTGCAAATTTGCATTATTAAAATACTTAACTAAATTTATTAAATACCATAATACATTAATACAATGAGTATCTTCCGTGTGGTGACGGAGTAAAAATACAATTCACCACCCCATATCTTACCCGTGGGTGATCGTACGAGACGACTAAGGGATATAAAACGCATATGACATCTATGCGAGAGGAGGAAAACTCGAAACAAAACCCAATACCAACACGTCTGACCAGCGCGGTATAGTAGGTTAATTTCCCTCCCATTACGGAGGAGGTCCGAGCCCAACGGTGGGACATATATGGGCTGTGATGATGATGATGAGGCTAGATTATTCCATTTTGGCAGCGGGCTAACATTAAAATTATCGCCCTCTTAGTAAATTTTTACTACCGATAGTAAAAACCGTCCAGTGTGGGGGGGGATCTTCTGGAAAGGGTATTATAAAAGTTTCGTCAACTCCAAGTGAATCAAGCATTATTCTTTCAAATAAATGAGTGAGTTCTTTGGGGGAAGCCTATATCTAGCAGCGGCATTTAAAATACCGAATGATGATGATGGATGTGGAAAGAATGCCGAACGAACGTCTGGTTAAGAAGATATACAATGCGAAAGTGGAAGGATGTAGGTACCGGGGGAGACCGAGACTCACCTACCTAGACCAGATCGGTCATGTACTGAAGGAAGGTGGAGTCAAGAGTCTCCAAAACCGGCGAGCGTGTATGAAAAGAACTATGAATGTTGAAGAAGCGAGTGAAGTATGCAGAGATAGAGTTCTCTGGCACTCTGTTCTCTCTGCCTACCCTGCAAGGGATATGGCGTGATGATATGTATGTATGTATGTATGATGATGGAACTTATTTAAGCATGATATAAAATCATTATTAATGTCATACTGTTAACCCAATTGCGAAATACTATGAATATGTAGATTTGTGCTTATTTAAGTTATAACCTCTCAAAACATTTAAATGATATAGCTGATAAAAATGTTATTACATCGTTGGCCATAAACCTCTCCTTAAGGAGTAATGGTTTAATTGTCAAGCTTTTTTTTTTTATTGTAAAAAAGACACCTCCCTGCACTAAGGAAATAATCCTTGTATTGCGGGGGACTTTACAAACATGCAATTAACGCAGACAAATTATACCCAGACTCAGAACAACACTTTGTGGATCGCACAAAGTATTATCCTGCGTGGGAATCGAACCCGCGGCGCTGGCACGGAAGGTCGGTATCTTAACCACTACGCCATCTGTGCAGTCGATGCGACTGCACAGATGGCGTTATCACCACCAACTGTTATCGCCGATGCTTTAAGACGCATCGGCGATAACAGTTGGTGTTATTTTATCTTTTTTTATTGCTTATAGTGGCAAACAAAGTAAGCAGCACATCTAATGTTAAGTCTTACTGCACCCCATGGAGCTATAACAGGGATACAGCTAGGCCGCTGCCTAGCATTGAAAATCCTAAACTCACCCAGAAAGTTGATGTTATAAGATTCACAGGAGAATCCTGTACATTTTCCTGCTGATTCACCAGCCGGTTATTACGATTACCAGAAGTAAGTAGATGGTGGCGATACATACTTATTTAAAATCATGTAGACATATATTTAATTAAGGAATTTTAAAATGGATATTACACTTACCGTTTAACATTGCCTAAGAAATCCACGGTTTTGTTTGACGATGATATGAACCATGTGGCGCTGTGTAACTCTAAAGGCGCTTTCAAACAGTCATACTTAATGTACTGCCGACAATAAAGGGAATGAGAGATAAGCTCTTGCAACATTTCAGCTGTGAACTCGCGATATTTGATATTGAAGCTGAAGTCTTGACCTGATGCTGATCGAACATCCTGTATAAAAAAGATGCCATAATAAATACAATGAATAATAAGTAATGCGAAAGTGGAAGGATGTAGGTACCGAGGGAGACCGAGACTAACCTACCTAGACCAGATCGGTCATGTACTGAAGGAAGGTGGAGTCAAGAGTCTCCGAAACCGGCGAGCGTGTATGAAGAGAATTATTAATGTTGAGGAAGCGAGTGAAGTATGCAGAGATAGAGTTCTCTGGCACTCTGTTCTCTCTGCCTACCCTGCAAGGGATATGGCGTGATGATATGTATGTGTAATAATAAGTATATAAATTTTTGTAAATTTTTACAGATAAATAAAATATTATTGTAATAATAGATTTTGTCGAAATATTTTAAGACATTAGTTTTAAAAATTGACAATCAAGTTAAGGTTAATCTTTGAAAAGGTTGTTGTGTTGGGATTAGACTGTAGTCAAAAATCAGCTTGAAGTAAATAAAAAGCAGTTTAAGATACAATAGATTACACCCACCCACTTCCGTCCTTTACGTGTATATTTTGATATTATATATAGATATATATAGTAATTCTATATTAACCTAGCGATATTCACAAACGTAGTAAAACCATCTCATCATCCCAGCTCATATACGTACCACTACTGGGCTCAAGCCTCATCTATTGTGGGAGGGCAATTGACTTACTATACCATGCTGGTCAGCTGTGTTGGTCTCTCTCTCTAACTCGAAACAAAACCCTACGATTTGTTTCGAGTTTTCCTTCTTTTGCATAGAAGCTATATGCTTTTATATCCTTTAATCGTTTCTTACGATCACACACGGGTAAGATAGGGGGTGGTGAATTGTATTCGTACTCCGTCACCACACGGAAAAGAAAAAATATCTTAAGGTGGGAAAATGCCACAAAACTCTGGTTGGCGATCATCACAGTGTTGTAAGATTTCCAGTAGAGTACTTTTTACATTATCTTGCCGATTCTATTGCCGGTTTCTAAGACTTCAATCAATTATCACACAGGGCAACTCTAATTAGTTCTATGCTATAGAGGAGACCCTGATAGATAGGTACTATATACCAGGTATATTTCCAGATATTAAGTACGGCAGTACTCACCTTACTATATAAATATCTTCATTAATTAATCCAATAACAGTTTTGGACCGACTCAGGATTAAAACCCGAGACTGCAATCAGCAGTTATATGATCATGACTCTAGATCATAGAGACACAGTATGAAGTATTAAAATAAAGACTGATTCAATAGCATATACTCACAACTTGACTAGGCAGATTATGTTCAACGACAGTAGTAGAAGAATCCGCTTCGATTTGAAACTCACACTTAACATGTGCAGGTGGAAATTTTCCATTTCCATCTATGTCTATAAGATAGACATCGTTTCGAGTATAACCTAACAATGCTAATTCCTCGCAAGTCTTTCGAAAAGTCGCAAAGTGGCAGTTCTCACCTATATATCCTACAAAATCATATAAATATTCAATATAATTTATATTTCTTTAAGAAGATTTTATAGACGTGTCGACAAACCAAAAAGTACACCAATACTCGTAATAGCTATATGTAGATCAAACACATTTATTCTGTTAGAAAATAAAATCTACAAACGCCCTAGGCCAGGGGTCGGCAAACTGCGACTCGCGAGCCACATGCGGCTCTTTGTATGTGAAGTTGCGTCTCTTTACTTCTATATTTTATAAAGAAAATATTTAAAAATGGTTCTGAATTAATTAATGTGGATTAGGCACAAATTATTGTTGGCAAAAAAAAATTGTAGCTCTTTAAAAACTTTAAATCTTTATAAATTCTAATTTTTGGCTCTTCCGACTCAAAAGGTTGTCGACCCCTACCCTAGGCCATCGCAATACTGACGATAAACTATCCATGATCCACGCAAGCAGTTCTTAAGGCACACTGTATACGTCTCTTTGTTTTCAGATTTCCACTCCACAAGAGTAAGGAAATGCCCCACATGTTGGCTAGATAAATTTCCATCATTTTTGTTTTAAGATTTATTTAATTTACAGCGACATTACCTGCCTACGTCACTAAGATGTCCATATATATTTTTAATCTATCACCACAGCATTTTTTTAATCAAATTAATCTTTTGATCCTTTAACATTCTTCTCTTCACGCTATAACGTGGACTTACTAGTAGATGCTTTTTTGGCAAATTATTAATTATTCAAAATATATTGTATTATTTGTCCGCAGGGTGGCAGAATAAGAGTACAATGGTCCCCACTTTTTCTGTGAGTATCGTAAAAATCAATCAACGTTCATCATAATCATCATCTCGGCTTATACTGGTATGTCTTACTGTTGAGCTCGAGCCTCGTCCGTAATGGGAGCAAAATTGACTTACTATACCACGTTGGTCGGACGTGTTGGTATAGGGATTTATTTCGGGTTTTCCTTCTTTTGTATAGATGTTATATGCGTTTATACCCCTTAGTCGTCTCTTACGATCACCCACGGGTAAGATAAGAGGTGGTGAACTCATTTACTCTGTCACCACACGGATAAATCAATGTTCGCAAGAAGATAATGTAAGACAATACCTGCAAAGGTTAAAGAAGGAGAACTCATATAAAAACCCCATGCCAAACCTGGAGCATGGTGTATGCTAATATCGAGAATTGAGAAGAAGAGGTCACTTACCAGTATTTTCACAGTTACAAATAACACGATCCTCCCTTACCGAACATATTCCCCCATGTTCACAAGTATTAGGTCTCGTACACGGATCCACATAGCGACAATCGTCTATCGCTACTTCACCCACCACTCTTTCGGTCATTATAACAAAGCGAGGTTCTATTAAAAGCTCATTTATTTTTATATTTCGCATACAGCCAATTAGACCTAAGTTTGCCGATTTTAAACCACTGCCTATTACGATTTTATCTTGAAGCTCGAAATCCAAACCTAAGGAAAGTAATAGTTAATTGGAATAAAAGCTTGTTAAGGTAAATTATTCTAGATTAATTTGAAAGTTACCAATAATTGATTTGTGAACAACTTTCAATTTTGTAGTCATTTAAAATAAAACGTAGTCAGCACTATTATTTAGATCACTGAAATACTTAATCACCTGATTAGTTCCTCAATTTCATCATCATGGTGTCTACGGCATGAATGGATTGCATTACATCCGTTTGAACTAATCGCATCAAAGTGATGTATAAATTTTATAAATTAATCTGTCAACTTGTTGTTAATGAACATAAAAACATTAAAATTACAATTTTAATGTTGTGATAGCATCTGCTAATGGCTACTTCGAATGTAATGAAATTAAATATATATCTGTCTAAACTATGTGGTATTAATATATTTTTTTTTGTAAGCGTGATGTCTTTGCATGATTTGAGTAGGTAATATGACGATCCATATTTTGCCGAGTAATGAGATAAAATTTTAAATTATATTTATTATAAATAGGGTTCGAATCTATTATTTTCACCTAGATACATTTTAGTATTTGTACTTGGTATTATAGAATTTTTAATAACATTAAGAAATTCTTTAGGAAAGTCTAATAACACTTGCTACTCGGCTCAAAATTGGCAACCCAAGATCGGTAGTCGCCTGCTTGCGCTCTGAACAAACGAGGCAGACTTTATTGAAGTTATTATGCTTACCAAACATTTGCACGTGTTTATTATGATGGTCAACTGTTAGTCTGATCCTTCCTTTCCTGTAGTCCAATTCCACGTTGTGCCAATCATTACTGACATTGAACCTCACAGATTTTAATACCGATACATTTTTTCCAACATCTGAAACCAACTCGAACCTAATCTCCTCTTTGACCATTCGTACCTGTAAATAGAATTATGTTCCTTTTTCACAAACCAGAGTGCAAATTATATTAGTGTATAATCAATAGAACGGGCGGCGGGTTATAGTTCCTATACCACCACGGAAACCTGGGCTACAGATGGGTAGATCATATCTGGTCAAGAAAAAAGGAAGGTAATACATAAAGTATTAGGTATATGTAACTTTATTTTTAATTTATAACAATATTTCTTATGGTTTGCAAAATAACATTTAATTAAAGACAAAAAAAAGATATTTATGATGATAACCGAATATGTTCCGTGTGGTGACGGAGTAAGAATACTATTCACCACCCCATATCTTACCCGTGAGTGATCGTACGAGACGACTAAGGGATATAAAACGCTTATAACATCTATGCGAGAGAAGGAAAACTCGAAACAAAACCCTATACCAATACGTCTGACCAGCGCGGTATAGTAGGTTAATTTCCCTCCCATTACGGAGGAGGCCCGAGCCCAACAGTGGGACATATGTGGGCTGTGATGATGATGATGATGATGAACCGAATAAAAGCAGTGTAATAAAGGTGATTTAAATTTACTAACCTCCCAATAACCTTGCGATGAAGTCTGACTATAAGCTAACACAGCCATATTCTTGCTAGTTTTGAAATCAAATTTCAAATTCACACTGTGACTCTGATTCAACGGCCACCATATATGGGACGTAGCAAAAGGATACGTGATCGGTATAACTTCGATATCTATCTCATCAAATTCAGCATCCAAAACTCCTATATAATGTACTTTAGGGTTATTTTGCTTTAGTTCGTACAATATTGAAACATCGTTGTAGAAAACGTACTTTAGGTTACCGGCAAAATTATTGAACGATTTCAGTCCTTTCATTTTGTATAGGTCGGGACCCCCGCCTATATAGATTTCTGGATCAATGCAGACATATCTAGCGTTTCCTGGTATTTCATATATTTCAGTTATATTATCAAGATATACGTGTATACTTTGTTCTTGTAATATCACAGTAAGATTATGCCACATATTATTATTGACCTTTTCGCCCAGGTAGTCTTCAACTGGGCCGTCTCCTAAATCTATTTGGATGGCAACTTTTTCATCATGAATTGATAGTGCAATGTAATGATGTTTATCATCTATTTGACCACTTGCATAGAATAGTGCTGAATCATCGAAACGAGTCTGTAATATGTATAAATAGTTAAATGTTAATAATTGCGTAATGATTATACGAATTGAGTTTTGCAAAGTTGTTTTATGGTTGATATTTTCAATAAAATTATATAGCTAAATATAAATATGAGGCCAAATAGTTTGTTTTATTGAAATTAGCAACAACTTGGAATCATTACCATAATAGGTAACGTGCTTTATGTTGAATTATATATCAAATAATTTAATGGTTTATTCAGATATGATAATTAAGTTGTATATAACGAGATTATTTTTAATTTTATTAGAAAACTCTATAGTTAACATATTGTAAAGTGTATTCTCTTAAAACCGTATTGTAACGTGTTTGCTGCTTATTAGTAATATCTAAATAGATACAAATGATTCACATAACACCTACTTATGAAACAATTTTAATAAGATTTTGCTTTACATATTCTCTAATAAAACATTCTTAAGTAGTTAACGAAAGTCAAATGTAAAATATTTTTAATATTTAGCAATACAACTATTTTCTCTATAAAATTATTATTATTTTCTTAATAGACTAATAACACCATTTTCTTGCTGTTGGTGAAAAAGGAATGTCAACAAATAACATCAACGGAAATAAAAATTGAACTAAAATTCTATTCTATCTATTTACGCCTTGGAAGAAGGTTGGCGTCGGAATAGGGATGATTGAGGAAATGATGATTGAAAAAAATAAAAAGTATTGCAATATATGATTTTATCTTTTTTAATACTTATTACTTTTCTCTATATATACACTTTGCTATATTGTTTTGTATATCTTAAATAATAAGTAATTAAAAAAAATCTTTCTCTTCTTTTCTTTCTCTCTTACGTAACACGGATTTTATTGATCCATGGATAGCTGTCGGGTTTGTATTCAAGCACATATTATTGAGTCTTATCGACGAATACATCAAATTACAAAGTCGGACAATTTTCCAGGTAAGTCTTGTTGTTTCAACATTTATGTTCGAATGTGCCTATGCATATTTGTCTATTCGAGATAAAGGTGTGAGATTATTAAAATCATGATAAAATTGGTTTCGTGTTTAACCGATAAATAATAACCGTTATATCTTACCTTAAAATACATGCTGACCCGGGTGTTAGTAGAATGGACTCTGTCTTTCCAGTCGTATACACGGTATGACACATAACTGGAGCCTCTTAGAGTCAGCACTGTTGCTGCTGTAAATGAATTTTTTAAAACCTTTTTAGGCACAATATTTACCCAATGCTTCAATGACAAACCATCTGTTTAAATTTAGGCAATATTAGGAAGCATTTTTAATATAATATTAATTAGAAGAAATAAACAAGAGGAGTTGTAAATTGGATGGATTCCGCTTCCATCTTATGTAAAGCAGAGATATGATATAAAATTAATGATTAGTCAATGAAAAGTACAACGGTAATAAAGGAAATTGTTTTCTTATTTCGTGTGGTGACAGAGTAAGAATACCGTTCCCCACCCTCTATCTTACCCGTAGGTGATCATAAAAGACGAATAAGGTATATAAATATAATATCTATGCAAGAAAAGGAAAACTTGAAACAAAACCCTATACCAATACGTCTGACCAGGTATAGTAGGTCAATTTCCCACCTATTATAGAAGAGGCATGAGCCCAAAAATGGGACATATATGAGCTGAGATGATGATGATGATGTATTCGTATTCTGTCATCACACGAATATACTATACATCTTCTATCAGACAAAGAAAAATAATTTCATCTTTAGAAAACTACTAAGATCTGATAAATTTTTTGTCGTAGTACAGACTGTACTAACTAGTTAACTGTGTATAATTAAATAATAGCGATAGTTGATTATTAAAAAAAATTTCTGTAGATATTGGCTTAATACTTATTGCTAATAAGGCGGTCACTGTACAGATGGCATAGTTGTTAAAATACCCACATTCCGTGCCAGTGTCGGAGGTTCGATTTCTATGCAAGACAATACTTTGTGCGATCCACAAGGTGTTGTTCTAAGTCTGTGTGTAATTTGTGTCTGTTAATTATATATTTGTACAGTTCCCCGCAGTACAAGTTATTTCGTTAGTGCAGGGTGCTTGCTGTCTTTAAAAAAAAAAGAGAAACGAAGGGGTTAAATTGCCATCATTATAAAAAATCAGTGAATGTATAAGAATCTCGTATAATAACGAGTTAAGAATATAATGTGTCTGTAGGAATAATAAAACTGACAGAGGAATCGCCAGAAGAATGGGTAGCAGCTCTATTCTAGGTAAGTTATATATTATAACACCAACTGCGATCGTCAACCCGTCTGCGAAACCTGGCAATTATAGTACTATCTTCATTTAGAGAGACCTATGTCCAATAGTGGATGTTAATGGTGGATGGACGGATGGATATATAAAACATATGTTTCAATAAAATTCTCATACGTAATATGAACATTAACACTTACGTCCGGCATCTCTTATTTTGATATCTAATCAAAATCGTTACATTAATTAGTTACCCGTTCAACTAGTTATATCAAAACCAGTTAGTTCAATATTTAAGAAAGTATGACTGGATGACGATGAGCACTCATTTTAAATAACACTACGCAATAAGATTAATGACACCATGGTTCCTACTCATATTAGCATCAAAAAGATTCATCTTAACAGATTTTAAGAACAAGTTTTTTTTTTTGCTTTTATTACTTTAAAATCTGTCTCTGAAGTAAAGTGGTTGACACTTTTCTGTCTACAGTTGCGGGCATGTCCGTCCACGGTAGTACCACACTCTCGCAGAAAATCGACGTCTAAGCAGTAGCAATGTGCTATTGTGCTTCATTCGGTGAGTGAGAAAACCGACAACCCAACATTTTGGGTGGGCTTGGGGAGCTGTATCCCTGGTGTTGCAAAGTGCAGTAATGGTACCTGTACCATCACTTGTGCTGCTTGCTCGTTTGTCACCATATTAACCAATAAAAAAAATAGACAATGTTAGGTAATTAATGAAAGACTCATTAGTAGCAGTGGAGATGTGATGACATAAAGATGTTATTACAGTATGACAGAAATATCATAGAATCAAATAAGGGATGATTAAGAACTCACATCTTGCGTTTTAATTATTCTTATATGGCCACAGCAATCTAATCGCAAAGAACAAAATTTTTTGAACTATGTATTTGCTTTTAGATATTAAGGCAAAAACATTCGGCGCGTTAGCAGTGAAGTTATTATAAGGACGTGTAAAGATGCAATGAATATCAAATATTCGTCATATTGGTGCTGAGGCTTATCATGTAAAGATAAAATCAATTAAAGATAAATAGAACATCAAATAAAGAGTGTTGTTTCATATTAGATTGAATTCTAAATAAAATTATTTCTGTATATTCATTTAATATAAAATTATGTAAGAAGGTATTAAGCGGCACGGGTCCCTCCTCCAATTTAATTATGCATGTTTCCCATTAAATTATGTTTAAGTAAATAGTTTGCCTTTTTAACCGACTTAAATTCTGAAATATTTTTTTATATATTCGGGCATAAAGGATATAAATAGATTCGCAAAATTCTTTTTTTGTTTGAAGGAGTTTATCCTGAAACGGTTTCATTTAAATATCCTAAAGCCATCAGGTCTTTAGGAAATTTAAATCAGAATTTAAAAAAGTAAAATCTTCAAACAGTATTTTTTTTTGTAAAATAACCTTTTAATAAATGTAAATTCAATACAAGATAATTCTTGTGTTACAAATAGTTTAAACAGATAACCTTCTACTTCTTTTTTCGGGCGTCACTGTAGGATAAAAGTTTAGGTGAAAATAAAGAACTAATGTTATAATGGGATGATTAAATGTTCAACGTGAAACACTATCTCTTCATCACTGTAACTGCTCAAACATCCTGATAATTAAAGCTGAATTATATAAAACAATAAAAGCCGTAAATTTGTTAGTTTATTAAGAGTGAGAGAATGGAGATTGCTCATTTTTATATCTGCTTGCAGTCATATGCCGTATATCACTTTAATTATATTTTGTTGTTTAATTTATAATTAGGCTATGTGCAATAGAGAGAATTAATTTGAAAGTGAACAATGACATTTATATCTAGATACTTAACATTTAATGCCTACCATTTTGCATAACTTTTAATTATATATTTGAGTAGGCAATTGCATAAGCTATTTGATTGGTTTGAAAAGTAAATCAACTATGTAGGCTAAATGAATGCTTTGAATAACAAGGCATATATATCAAAGATATTTGATATCAAATTTTATTTAAATTATTAGGTCTACAAAGTTTTTTCTATATAATATTAAATTAATTTAACTTATAAAAGTTATAATTTGATTTTATATGGCAATATTTTTTGAGCATTTTTTATTCATGGAATTATATATGAAATAATATATGAAAATTCAATTGTGTAAATAGCTGTTTGGTAACGACTACTACCAACCTTTACTTTGCTCATGGATGTCGTAAAAGACGACTAAGAGCCTTATAACGACCTGGGCCAACTTGATCTGATGCCGTTTGGCCAACAATTACATTCCCAAGGAGGGTTGACGTCTGGCAGGCGGCCGGTCATAAAGCTATTGCCAATAACTTTTACAATATGTACTATGAAAGAAGAGTACATCAATATGTACTCTTACTTCTCTTACATCGATACAATTATCGACCCCAAGTAATTGAGATAAAAGTAGGAGAATGATGATGATCAGTTGTGTAATATATATACATATTTTTTAATTTATTATAGTCTCAATTCATTATTACTAAAGGGAGTGAAAGACGTAATATACGCATAATGTTTTAGAACTCTAAGTAATAGGACTATACTTTTAGAGTCCATGGCCTTACTGAAAATTACTATCATAAATATTTATAAGGAACTCACTGAAGACATCACAAAGTTGTTCTTCATATAAAGTGCCAAAACAATCACATCTGTATCCATTATATTCATTGATACATCTGGAGCCTTCAAAGCATAAATTTTCCATTGTCCAACATTTGTCTATACAACCTTCCTTTACATTTTCATGCTTGGTAGCAATTAGAGGTACTATTGGTAGAAGATCCGAAGCTGCTTTACCAGAACTGAGAACCATATCGCTAATACAACCAACAAATGATTCTATTATGTATTTCACGCCATGTAGTTTTTCTTCGGAGCTGAGACCTATGAATAAAATAACTAATTTAATTGTTTATTTATTTTTTATATATTTAATTAACAAATAAAACGCATAAAAGAATTTTAATATAGTATCACTTAAAAACCCGATTACGAAGCGAAAACTGATGTCACAAGTGAAACCTATTGAAAATCCGTCCCAATCGTGTTGCCACTTACACCACCGTGAACTATTGTAGGACATTCAAATCTCGCTTCGTGTTATATTTACGTCTTTAAGGAGAATCTCTCCTCGGATTTCCTAAAGTTGTGTGTTCGAATCCTACTTGTGACATCAGTTTTCGCTTCGTAATCGGGTTTTTATAAATAATTAAGCATATTAAATGCTAAATATGCGGCGGTGAGCGCAGCGAGAATGGGACTATTTGCCTACTGGTACAGTGTCACACGCATGAGTTTATGCCTACATCGAATTTTTATAGTACAAGTGTATTGACTGCTTATCAGTATGGCAATTTAATCAAAACTTAAGTACTATATTTTTTACTGATTTGGATAGTGCATCATGGTCTGATACACCCCCTTCAAGGATTCTACTAATTAAATCGGCAACCTGTATATATATATTACAAATTTTTATTACGAAATTTGTGTGATGTAATAGGTTTTTACAAAAAAAAAACTAATATTTGCACTTCATAAAATCCCTGTAAATGTAAAATAGGCACCATTTTTATTTCTTGTGTACCTATCTAACATACTAATTCTAATAAAATATTCTGTATACAGTGAGGAGCTTGGCTGTAGTAATTTACCTTTGATAGAATATTTATAATACTGCTGAGTAGGTGTACACTGGAACCTATTTTATATTACATTTGTCACTGAAAGACTGTAAAAATTTCTTAAGTCGCGTAAACTACTGTGCTCGAATTCTATATCAAACAAAAATAAGAAAGTCTGGCTTTCTCAAGATCTTCGTAATTTTTAGCAGCAGCAAATTTGGAGTTGTTCCTGGTTAGTGGTAAGTAATAAGGTCGCCTATTGTAGGACAAAATATTATGGGTATTCATGTAATGATGGGTTAAGACTACATGGTACTACTTAATTGCCTGTGAGGAATCCTAAAAGTTGGCTGAGCAATTACGAGGGTAAGTGCAACAGCAGTCTTCTGTCAAACTTATAATTGCAATCATCAACTTATTTGCCAAGAGTAGCTATTAAGCCATATTTCCTTTGTTGATAACTATGTCCAACAGTGTATATGGATAAGCGGATAGACAGATTGAAGGTTTATGATGTGAAATATGAATATATTTACATTGAAGCTCACTCGAACGGAGCGTGCGATAATAAAAAAACGAAAATATTGCTTGCAATTTATGGAAGAGAAATAAATAAAATAACATATGCGAATTATCAAAGTAAGTTCTCTACCATCTATTATATATGACAGAAAAGGGCATATATGTTAATTGTATTCTTGGACTGTCAAAGTAATTGTCTTGTTATCGTTCTTATGCCCCATATGGCGTTAAACCTTGTTTGAAACTATTATCCCTAAAAGGAGATTTAATATGCTCGTAATTCAGGAAAGGGTTTATATTAATGAAATAATTGATGCGCACAGTCTTCCGTGCGTAATAATTTTATTAACTGTTGTCTTCGTTCTTGAGCACTTAGTATTCCCCTCTATATTGGTGATTTCTATTACAAAAAATTTCAACAGAATATAATTTTTCTAAGGATACTAACTAAATTCAATAGTTTAAAATAACAACGATATTTTAAACTACGAGTATGATTCTACATATTTTTATAATTAATAAGAAATATGATCTACCTAGGTTGGATGAGGATGGTCGATTTCCGTGTGATGATATGTCATTTGACTAGCGTGGTATATTAGGATAATTAGCGAACATAATAATCGAGCTGTATGGTAGCGGCTATGAATACTACCAACACTTACTTTGTTTGTGGATGTCGTAAAAGACGACTAAGAGCCTTATATCGACCTGGGCCAACATCACCTGATGCCTTTGGTCACCGATTACATCTCTAATGAGGGTTGACGTCAGGCAGGCGGCTGGTCATAATAAAACTATTGGCAATAACTTTTGCAATATGTAGGATGAGGATTACATATTGCGTCGACCCCAATTACTTGGGATAAGGAGGAAAATGATGACACCGAACATAATAATCCAATAAGCGGCACTGTTCATCTTCTTGGTATAATGAGTACGTAATGGCTACAATGTATTCCTAACTCGTCAACATATACGGTAATATTTTCATCATCATAATTTCAATTTATAACATCCCACCGCTGGGCTTCTGTCTCCTCTACAATGAGAGAGATTTTTTTTTAAAGACCACACGCGGCACTAAGGTAATAATCCTTTTATTGCGGGAGACTTCACAAACATATAATGTAACGGACACTAATTACACCAAGATTCAAAACAATAAAGTATTGTCCTCTGCATGAGAATTGAACCCGCGACACTGGCACATCTTAACCACTACGCCATCTGTGCAGTTAATTGATCACGCTGACACCAGGCGGTTTGTGTAGGGTTTTATATCGAGTTACCTTCTCTTGCTTGTTTATAAGTTTGAGTCCTTTAATAGATTTTTACGATCATTCCTTATGGTGGTGACCATGGTCGAGACGTCATCGCCGGTTGAGTTACGCGGCTGGAGAGGCCTAGACACGGTGTTGTTACCGTTGAGGCCCTCCGGCCCGTACTGATGGAGTGGATGGAGCGGCGGCACGGGGTCCTCTCCTTCCGGCTGGTGCAGGTGTTGTCGGGGCACGGTTGCTTCGGCAAGTACCTACACACGGTCGAGTGGAGGGAGTGGACTCCGTCCTGCCACCATTGCGGTAGTGACGAGAACACGGCGCAACATACGCTCGAGGTATGTTCGAGCTGGGACGGGTAGCGCCGCGACCTCGTCGCTGTCATTGGTGCTGACCTGACCCTGCCGGCTGTCATGAAAGCGATGGTCGACAGCGTCAGGAACTGGGACGCGGTCGCCGCTTTCTGCGAGGCTGTAATCTCGCAGAAGGAGGCGGCGGAATGAGTCCGGGAGGATTCCCGTGACCCGGGCCGCAGCCAGCGGCCAGGGCGGCGCAAGGCTTCGGGTGATCAAACCGGGGAATTGTTCGGTCACCCGACGTGAGGCCACCGCGTGAGGGCGACGCTCCGACGGCGAAAGCTGTCGGGGCATCGACACTAGAGGAACCCGCAAGGGTATACCGCCGGGCCGGCCATCGAAAACAAAGATCGGGTACCGGTGGCCCGCTCGCACGGCGAAGAGAAGTGTTTGCAGGGTGGGTCCATGGGGTTGCGCGCCACCTCTTCTATCGCCCCGGGCCGATTTGCCGGGGCGCGACCATAGCCATAGTCCACCTTGCGAGGAAAAAAAAAGAAGAAAGTGGTGGTGACTATGCTATTCTTGTTCGGTCACCATATGGATAAATTGTAATACGGTTAAATTTTATAAAAAAACTCAAAAACATGTATTCTTTCTTTTGCTCTGATCTAAAATTTGATCTGACCACGGAGCGTAAGACGACATGCCGCTAGCTTGATTGACGATAATTCAAAAAAATTGTCTGATGACGCAGCAGATCGAGCTAGGACTAGGTGAGACCCCGTTTCGAAATTAACAAGCCGCCGTAGGATGTAGGTGGTGCAGGACCGTTCTGAATTGACTTCTCGTGGGGAGGTTTATGTTCAATAGTAGACGTCTATGGGTGGATAGAAATTTGGACTTGAGATGTCAAAAATAGCAGTTGTATCATACGCCATAGGGCTAATAAGATAGTATAAAAATATAGTATATAATTTAGTGATGATGTCAAATGTCTTACCTCCGATAAGAATCACAGATGTCAAGTTATCAGTAATTCCGTAGTTGGTATCAAAACTAAGACCCTGGAACAGAAATTATATAGTTCAGTTACAATAGCTGTGTGGTAGCGGCTACGAATACTACCAACCCTTACTTTACTCGTGGATGTCGTAAAAGACGACTAAGAGCCTTATAACGACTTGGGCAACTCCATCTGATGCCATTTGATCAACAATTACATTCCCAAGGAGGGTTGACGTCTGGCAGGCGGTCGGTCATAAAACTATTACCAATAACTTTTATGATATGTAATATGAAAGAAGAGTACATATTGTATCGACCTCAAGTAATTGGGATAAGAGTAGGAGAATGATGAGTAACAATAGTTGTAAATGTTTCTGATTGCCACATATATTTTACTAGTTAACCCAATAGACACCGTTCTGTACAAATTAAAAAAAAATAGATGGCAGCACCATCTATAGGATTCTCATTAGAAACCAGTAGGTGGTGCTGCTTGTTTCATTGTATTGAAAGGGTTTAGGACGTATCGGTTGTATGGTTTCAAAGTCTATAACGGATATAGGTTGAAACAACACATTCTGGGCACGTTATTAATTGACAACATATTACTTAAATAACTTTTTGGACAAATTTTTTGGTTATCATTTAATTTGTTTTATGAAATACTATTTTTTTTTTTTTTTTTTTTACACCTCCCTGCACTAAGGAAAATAATCCTTGTATCGCGGGGGCCTTTACAAACATGCAATTAACGCAGACAAATTACACCCAAACTCAGAACAATATTTTGTGGATCGCACAAAGTATTGTCCTGCGTGGGAATCGAACCCACGGAACTGGCACGGAAGGTTGGTATCTTAACCACTTCGCCATCTGTGCAGTCAAATCTAAAAATATTACTTCTTCAGGTAATACACATGCCGCTATTGGTCATATGCCTACACTATAGTGGAAAATGAATATCTATGTTAGACTGATCATCATTATCTCATCTCATCTCAGCCCATATATGTCCTACTGTTGGACTCGGGCATCCTCCATAATGAAAGGGTAATTGACCTACTATACCATGCTGGTCAGACGTTTTGGTATAGCCTTTTGTTTCAAGTTTTCCTTCTCTCTCATAGATGTTATATGCGTTTTATATCCAATAGTCGTCTCTTACGATCACCCACGGGTAAGATAGGGGTGGTGAATTGTATTCTTACTCCGTCACCACACGGATAGATATGTTCAATATTATCACCAATTTATAGCATAAAAAAGATAATGTCGTTTAGAAAATAAGTTTAAATATCAAAAGTGTATATAATTAGAATAAAAAAACAAAATTATTGTAATTTTAAAAGTACATACAATTTAGAAAAGTTATTTTAGTTGTGCGCTTAACTTACTTGTTGAGTACAATATGTGATGAAAACGTTTCTTAAACGATTTAATTTACCTTTAAATATACTTCTTCCTTGAGCTGGTCCACTTTAGCGATTAGTCTGGCTCCGTGAACATCTATAGTGACTACAACACTATGCCATTGATCTCTGTTTAACGCTCGACCGACCGTCACTGATGTTAAATGTTTGCCAAACACATGAACAACTGAAATAAACAAAATATTTTACGTTATTCTGCTGAAATATCAATATATTGACTTATTTGGTTATAATAAAACATTGCTTCATGCCAAATTTTAAGATTCTAGGTCGACTGGGAGTACCCTTAGGTTTTTATTCCCTTGCAAGTAGTTGCGAGTTTGAAAATATGCGGCTTAAATTGCTGTTTCTTTAGATTGCATTGACATATAAGTGTCATTTTGTTACAGCTTAAAGGTATTATAGACCTAAGTATTTGATATGAATTTCAATTTAATACCTTTACACGTTCACGAGGAAAGAGGTAGTAAGTTTAAAATTATTAAAAAATATTTTTTATATATGATGCAATTAAAAATTTACGATTTTCACAATTTTTCCTTTAGCTGTGTTATAAGACGTTACTTCGTACCAAATTTCAAGATTCCGAGTTCATGAGAAGTACCCTGTAGGTTTTGATTTCCTTGCGAGTGTCGAAAATTTGCAGAAATTTGCGAAATAAACAGCTGTATCTTTTGATTGCGTTAACTTAGAAGTTTGATTTTTTTACAGGACAGTAGACTTGAGTATTTGAAATAAATTTCAGCTTAATACCACTACGAGTTCCTGAGAAAAAGGGTCTTGACAGACAGACAGACGACAGACGGACGGACAACAAAGTAATCCTATAAGGGTTCCGTTTTTTCCTTTCGAGGTACGGCACCCTTAAAACAAATATCTATAATAAAATCTCTATTATTCTCTCTTTCGCGTGACGGATTAATCTCCGGTCTAATCATCAGCTGCCTCGACTATCAGTAACATGCTTCTACAATACGTCACCATCGTCTAATTTTCCGTGGGAGTCGTAAATTACAGTTGAGGGATCACTAGCAAAATGAATAGTACCATTCTCTTGGGAAACTAACAAAAACAATTACAAGCTAGTTTTCATTCCCGTTGTGGGAGGCCTATATCGAAAATTGAACGTCGATAAGCTGATGGAACGGATTATGGCTACAGAAGACAATACGTTAAATTTAAGATATGAACAATTATTATAATTTTATCGGCTACATGGAAAATTTGGTGCTTTGGTATACGTGATAATTATTCGTTGCCTCAACCCCTGCAGTGGGTAACTTTATCTTCTAGGATGACCAGTTTATTACCCATTAAAAATTATGGTTTTTGAATCAATTTGAATTTATTACATTTAAAGAGAAGCTAATTTCTAAATAAAACCCTATACCAACACGTCTGATCAGTGAAATATATAATATAGGATAATTTCCCTCCCATTATGCAAGAGGCTCGAGCCCAATCGTGGGACATATACGAGCTGAGATGATGATGATGAGGGTTTTGAATCCCAACGATGATGTGCCTGTCTGTCTCCTTATCAGTAAGATGATCCCTTTACGAACCGTAACAGGTAGACACCTGACAGTTTCGGAGAGTATATATTTCTATTGCCATTATACTAATAAATAATAAAAATGAAAATAAAGTTACCCTTTTGATGGTACGAATTGCTTGTCAGTGACTAGGTATTATTAAACCCACATTATTGCTTTAAAATAGGATATTGAAAGAAGAAAAAGAAATAAATATGTTTATATTCAAATAAAGATTAAACAATACATATTGTTTATTCACACGTTACTTATGTAAGTAACACAAAATTCAAAATTAAACATACATACCATCACGCCATGTCCCTTGCAGGGTAGGCAGAGAGAACAGAGTGCCAGAGAACTCTATCCTTGCATACTTCACTCGCCTCCTCAACATTCATAATTCTCTTCATACACGCTCGCCGGTTTCGGAGACTCTTGTCCAATGTGACCAATCTGGTCTAGGTAGGTTAGCCTCGGTCTCCCCCGGTACCTACATCCTTCCACTTTCGCATTGTATATCTTCTTAACCAGACGTTCGTTCGGCATTCTTTCCATATGTCCGAACCATCGGAGCATTCCCTTTCGCATCTTTACACCAATACTCTCTTTCATACCTACTCGCTCTCTTACGTCGTCGTTACGAATGCAATCGATCAGCCTAACTCCACAGATTTTCCGAAGAGATCGCATTTCGACCACATTAATTTTACTTTCATACTCTTTTCTGCATACCCAACTCTCGCTTCCATACAGTAATGTTAGGACAAGCACTGCGTCATGTATTGCTACACGTGCCTTCTGGCTGAGGTGGTGGCTACCGAGAAGTTAAAGAAAAAAGTGTGTGTGTCACCACGCACGACTGGAGTTTACTCCTTAAGTACGATTATCAAAACAGGCGCAAAAAAAGCTCATTTGACTAAAAATAATATATAATATATATTTTTATTTACATTTATTAAAACGCGCAGAATAGGTTGCGCACCAAAAACGTAACGAGGTCATTCGATCACTAGATTTTACTCCTCAAATTTTTCTCATACCGGGCGCCTTATGTGAAAATCGATTTTTAAGGAGTAAACTCCAAAAACAAAAAAAATATTCAAAATTAAAAATACCCTTTTATATGAAATATAACGTAGATACTTCCTTCATTGAATGGAACAAAATGTTAAAACATGACCGAAGAGATGGACAGATCGACAGACAAGATTGTGATAGATAGACGTTTGAATAAGAAAGTCTTGACGGTATGGAAAAAAAATTGACGGTGACCTCGGCAGTGCGGATAAGAAATTGCTGCCATATAATAATCGGAGATAGATCTGATAAATATTTTATAAGAGTAGAATATTTGAAATAAAACTACTTTTACGGATTCTATCGCGTTTGTATTTGATTTATAAGTTCACGACGTTTCGAACACTTTACAGTGATCATGGTCACGGGAGGACTGAGGTGTCTTACGTCCAATATGTCATTGTTATTACAGAAATTTATTTATATCTACCCTATAAGATATTAAATTTTGACCCACATTTTTATACAAAATTAATACAAATTTCTTGCCAGTACAAAAAGAGAATGATTCTATATATAAAATTTTATGTTGTTTATGATTTGTTATTATTAAGGTATTTAATTTATGATAATTATTATTGTGGCAATTTTACATTTTTTTACAAAACTAACAAAAACTATTCAGCTACTACCGGATCGGAACACGGCCACACTGAGAAAGATCCGGCGAGAAAACTCAGGAGGCATGATACTAATTTTATTATTGAATTTTTGAGTGGCGGCCTACTTTATCTTACTAAAATTAATTAAATTAAAATTTAACTATTATTGTGGGTCAAAGTCAAAGAATCCGTAAAAGTAGTTTTATTTCAAATGTGTAATACTCGCGTAAACATTAGAAGTCATTAGAGTAGAATATAATATTGTGGCTGTGATGTGTGATAGGTGACTAAGTAATATGTGTACATAAGGTACGAACGTCGAACAAAGTTACATCTGATTATGATATTACATCGTTTTTATTTATTAAGATCAGTTTGATCTATATATAAGAGGAACTAATATTAGGACATGAATCAATCCTATAAAAACATCATCATCATTCATCATCTTTCATTCATCATCATTCCTACTCTTATCCCAATTACTTGGGGTCGATACAATATGTACTCTTCTTTCATAGTACATATTGTAATAAGTAGTAGTTTTATGACCGGCGTTCTGCCAGACGTCAACCCTCCTTGGGAATGTAATTGTTGACCAAACCGCATCAGATGGAGTTGGCTTAGGTCGTTATAAGGCTCTTAGTTGTCTTTTACGACGTCCACGAGCAAAGTAAGATTTGGTATTATTCGAAGCTGCTACCACACAGCATTCCTATAAATCGCAAGCAATCCTGTAAAACCAATTAAGAAAAATGATAGTGCTGATTTTGTGTTTGACAATTTTAAATAGCTCTTCTCTAAAGTAATGATTATACAGATATAAGTTTATTCTAAGGATAGGTCCATATATCATCTTCATTTTATTGTTATCAAAATGACTATGGGTCGACGCCATCTATCTATTTTTCGACTGTTCATATATAATATGTACGATAAATTTAATAGTGGTAGGACCAAATTGTTGACAGTTTTATGTCTGCAGCCGCGAGCCGGTCCGACCGGGGTAGTACCACACTCTCGCAGAAAATCAACGCCCGTGCAGTGGCAGTGTGCTGCTGTGCTTCGTTCAGTGAGCGAGAGAGCCGGCAACCCAACTTTCTGGGGGGTTTGGGATTTATATTGGTAGACAGCGGCCTAGCTGTACCCCTACTATTGCAAAGGTCCATGTACGGTAGTAACACTTATCATGAGGTATGCTGCTTACTCGTTTGCCACCAAGAGCAATAAAATCTTCGATCCAATTAAGCAAGTATTTGATTATCGATCTAAGTAATTGGGATAGGAGTAGAATGGCGATTATGATAAACTATTTATTTTAATCTCACTCCTTACTAAGGATAAATGACTTTAAAGGGAATTTATATAAAAAATGAAGGAATTTATAAACTTATAATTAGGAAACGAATTATATCCAGAATTTGAGAAAACATTTAGGCCAAGCGCCGGGTCTTTTTTTTTGCAACGTACGGGACCTGGTATTTTTTTTTGGGAATATGTTCAAGGTCGTCCCCTGAATGTAATTCCAAGTTGGCGCGGCGGGGGAGGGTTCACTTCAGCCGCCATCTTGGAAAACACGTTTTATTGAATATCTCGCGAACTGCGCGTCGTACAACAAAAATTGCAGAGACCATTATTGTAGATAATAATATTTGCCATCTTTTTTATTTGAAATTTTTTTTTGTATAACGCATAGGTTTTTAATTATAGCGAATCAAACTTTTTACAATATGGTTTTTACTAAATATTTATTTAATGGTCAATGATAAATTAAAAATAATGGTGACTGAATTGTAGAGCATGAAATTACCTATACATTTTATAAAAACTTTTTCTCGTAGCATTTATAGTCTAAGAGCTGCAGCTTAGTAAAACTTGCACCTCGTACATTATCAGTGGCAATATTGCTCGCTGTATACGAAAACCATTTCATAACGCATAAAATGGCATAAAGTGTTAAAAAAAAATGTCAATACAGCTGTGCAGCAAATCAATTAAAATTATAAATAATGTGGAGAACAACTAATAATTTGTCGATCTTTATTGTTACTTAAAACGGTATCATCATAAAAGATTGTCTATGTAGCAAAAAACAATAGTACATCCCGCTACATCGTAAGAATTGTAATAGTTATTATTTTTATTATTATGTATCTCCAATTGTTATCGAAATCACAAAAATGAAAAGAATTTTACGAATGTTACTTCAAAAAAACGGAAAAAACATATGTTTACACAAACAAAAAGTGGCGCATTATTTTACGGTGCGAGTCTTATTTTTTTCGATGTCGAGGAAAGACACTCATCGTCTTGTGGATCTATCTCTTCTGCCTCCGCCATATCCGAAGGAGACGAATCAAAGGTTAGGTTTTCGGTTGGGATGGCATCTAATATGTCTGGCACGTTGTCGCATGTTTGGCCGCTGCAATTGGAGCAAATAATCGAACATTTGAGAACAGCTTTTCGGCATCCGCAGGCAGCTCCGCAATTTTTGGTGCATTTGCACGATATTATTTGCAACAAACTCGACGGTGCCGGAGCCATAGCAGTTCGAATTGGTTCAAGCCCTTGTGCAGTTCGCTTCCAACCCGATTTTTCAGCGTCGTGATAAAATCCAAGCCAAGTTTGAACCTGGTGGTACACTCTGAAAGAATGGTAGCGTGCCGTATCTTGTGTTGGAGATAGAAGTGATAAATTCAACCTTGTCTTACTCGCCAATTTCCCGAAGCATTTGTAGCGAAGCGAGTTAATAGAGACTTCCGATTTTATAAAACGGTTGGGATTTATACCTGAATACTGTTGGAATGTTAAGAGGGAGAAATTCCGAACGACCCGAAATATATACTACAACTTATAGGGACATAATTGAATATACAGCATTATAATCTCATTTACAGCGTTATAGCTCTTAAACTAGAAAAAGTTTCTTATAAAATTTATAGGTAATTTCATGTTCTACAATTCAGTTACCATTATTTTTAATTTATCATTGACCATTAAATAAATATTTAGTAAAAACCATATTGTAAAAAGTTTGATTCGCTATAATTAAAAACCTATGTGTTATACAAAAAAAGTTTCAAATAAAAAAGATGGCAAATATTATTATCTACAATAATGGTCTCTGCAATTTTTGTCGTACGATGCGCAGTTCGCGAGATATTCAATAAAACGTGTTTTCCAAGATGGCGGCTGAAGTGAACCCTCCCCCGCCGCGCCAACTTGGATTTACATTCAGGGGACGACCTTGAACATATTCCCAAAAAAAAATAGCAGGTCCCGTACGTTGCATTACAAACCTACTTTTTTTGCTACGGCGCTTGGAGTAATTAGTGTATTACAAGTTAGTTCAAGCTCGAAATCGAGCCATTGCACTCGCTAAGAAATGTATCATGATCTCAGAGACCGGCCGCCTGCCTGATGTCACCCTCTTTGGTAATCGTTGACCATACGGTACTAAATTGAATTAACGAAGGTCGGTGTTTAACTTAGTGGGCTTTTACAACACATTAAGAACTTGTGTACACTGCATATTTCTAGATATAATTTACATAACTAATAATCATTGATTTTATTATATAATGGAATACTATAATATCGTTATAGTGATATAACCAGTAATTAAAACTAATAGTGGGTAATATTTACATGTAGCGATTATCATCTATGCAATGTTCATATTTAGGTACGTAATAAAATCTCACCTTTTAATTCACCTTTCTCAACAATTACATAAAGAGCATAGGGTTGCATCTTAAAAACTGGATTTTTTACATTATGATACACTAGTAGACCATGTGGCAGTCTCGTTCGAAACTTGAAGGATATTTCTCTGCATAATCTGTAAATTAAATATAGTTGGTTGAGTTTTGGCGGGACGTGAAATTCTCATGTGGGTGGGGACATTGAGATCAAATTAATTGATAAGCAAATCAGGCAAGAGCTTTATTGAGGTGGTAACCATGATGTATAATTAGTATTACGTGATTAGATTGATTTTCCGTGTGGTGACGGAGTAAGAATACAACTCACCACCCCCTATCTTATCCGTGGGTGATCGTACGAGACGACTATGTGATATAAAACGCATATAACATCTATGCGAGAGAAGGCAAACTCGAAACAAAACCCTATACCAACACGTCTAACCAGCGTGGTATAGTATGTCAATTTCCCTCCCATTATGGAGGAGTCCCGAGCCCAACAGTGGGACATATATGAGCTGAGATGATGACTAGATTGTAAGTGTTCTAAACTTGAAGCTTCATACTTTCATCACTAGGTATCGTCATCTTGATTCACTGTTGTAAATACTGTCATACGTTCTACAGCCTACTGTTGAGCTCATACCTTCTCTATAGTACGAGGGATATTGTTCTACTAAACCACGCTGCTGATATGAGTTGGGTGAGGTTTTATTTTTTTTTGTAGTGATTGATATATCTGATTACGTCTCGTGTTTGGCCAGACTGGCAGCGCGGTGCGGGGAGCGGCGCGGGTGCGGGAACGCGCACGATTGTGCCTGTCCGCAGTCGACCGCGGCAACAACGCGCGCGGTTAGCTCGAACTAGTTTGAGATTCTCGTTACCGCGTGGATTGTCGTTTGCCGTCCGCGCACTCACTGCGGCCACTTGTATGAACGAACTATGGCGCGAGTTGCCCGCGCGCTCCCCGCGCCAAGTAGCCCGCGCCACTTCCCGCGTCCGCGCCGCGCCCGCGTGTCCACTATAGACACTCAAATGAAGTTCCTATGTTTGAGTACGTCGCGACGCGCCCGCCCCGCGCCCGCGTTTGCAGTCTGGCCTCACACTCATTCTCGTTTTCACTCAGAACACTTAAAATTTAGGCGTTCATTTAAGACAATGTAAAAAATACATAACTTTGATGTTTATATTGCCTTAGGTCTTACTTAAAATGTTAATTTTATTTACTTTACTTAAAAACTTTTTGATATTTCATCACAGCCCTATATATATGTCCCACTGTTGGGCTCGGGCCTCTACCGCAATGGGGAGGGAAATTAACCTACTAAGCCACGCTGGTCAGACGTGTTGGTTTTATTTCGAGTTTTCATCATATATGATTATTTTTACATTCCGTTCATATAAGTAGGATAGGAACTGGTTGGTTCTTTAAATAAAAAAATCTAGATAGAAAAAAAAGGGAAAATATTAAAAAAGTGCAAATAAAGGATCGAACGACGGCTATTTATTTGGTTTAAGCTACTGCCCGATTTTCAATTTTATACTCAATGACGATGGTTAAATACATTATTTTCTAATTCTAGTTTTTCATTGTCTGAAAACACTGACAAAACGAGATTTTCTATAAATGATCCCAAGCTAGATTGATTTATCTTCCCCGAAATCTCTTGCATACTAAATTTCATGGTAATCTTTGCAGCCATGCCGAGATTCTGTATATATCATCATCATCATCATTCAGTTTTTGCTGTCAACTGCTGAGTGTAGGCCTTCATCGTACTTCGCCATAACATGCCAGTCATATGAGGGGATAATGCCTCAATCGCTACACTTGCTAGGCGGGTTGATGATAGCAGTGACAGCATATGTTTCCCAGGAGCGAGCTGTTGCCTGCTCGCCCGGTGAACTTTTAACCCAATTTTATGACTCTTACGGAACATCGAATAAGGGGTTGTGACAATTGTATTGTTTATAGTATCGCTACACATCATGATCATCATCGTGCTCTTATCCCAATTACTTGGGGTCGACGCAATATGTCATCTTCCTCCATACAGTCCTATCAGACGTCATCTCTGCAGTCACTCCCTGTCTATCCATGTCATACCTCACGCAGTCCATCTATCTTTTCTTTGGTCTTCCTTTACCCCTAAGCCTTCAACATTCATATTTAAAACTTTCCTCACACCATTACTTTCATCCCGTCTCATCACATGTCCATACCATGTTAACCTTTCACTCCTTAACTTTTCAGTCACTATCTATATACTATATAGTATCGCTACACGGGGAATATAATACACAAGGATTGCACTTTCAAGCATATTAGATAGATATGACTCTCACTACTCCCATACTCTCTTCTTAAATATCATCACTGTACAATTAAATGATGTGATGCAATGACTGCACAGATGGCGTAGTGGTTAAGATACCTTCCGTGACAGTGTCGTGGGTTCGATTCCCACGCAGGACAATACTTTGTGCGATCCACAAAGTGTTGTTCTGAGTCTGGGTGTAATTTGTCTGCGTTAATTGCATGTTTGTAAAGTCCCCAGCAATACAAGGATTATTTTCCTTAGTGCAGGGAGGTGTCTTTAAAAAAAAAAAAAAAAATAACTCTCTCAGTCAAACTTGATTGAGTGTGACTGCCTTAGTATTTCTAGCTAGTAAATAATGTTCGATGTTAGATTTTTGAAACTCATTTTTATTAAATTCGAGAAACAATTTCTAGATGGTTTAGTAGAATACAAAATATGGAATAAGGGTGAAGAATAATTAAAATCTTACCTCAATTGAAACCTCTGTATAATATCTCCATCTAATTGAATATAAGTATTATCTTTAGCAAACATGAACGTCTGATGATGTCCCGACTCCGCAAATGTTAAAAATCTGTCGCGATCACTCGGCGGAATTGGTGGTATAACGGTTACGTAGGTGGACGTCGATATGTTGACTGTGGTGGTTACTGATGGTGCTGAGGTAAGAGGTAACGAAGTAGGAGGAAGGACTGGAACAAAATATTGTTTTGTATTAAAACAGCTAATCCATATATATATATATTAATTTCGCTACATTACTTCATCTTGTAATAGGTGGGTGCAAAAATACCCAAGACCAGACCGTAGTAGGGCTCATTAATTTTTTAGATTGCCGTAGTAGTTAGGCTAAAGCAAAGGTCAACCACAGTTACCTTGAGAGAGATATAACTCCAGGCGATCAGCAATATAGGTACTCACTCAGACAAAGACCACTTCATACATATAATTGCGACATAAAATTATAGTGTGAAAAGTTTATGTTGAAATTTCAGGTTAACCCATAAATATCTGCTAAAACGGCGCGCTATTTCGTTTTTCTATCTGTGGGTAGGCTATTCTTGGCAAGTTCTAAACACTCGCTCTAATGGTATATCTAAGTTTGCTTATAAATAGCTTATTCTTTCCTTCTCTATCTTTCTTCTCTATTATAATTAAATTTGTTTCTTAAACTGTGGTAGCGGCTATGAATACTACCAATCCTTACTTTGCTCGTGGATGTCGTAAAAGACGACTAAGAGCCTTATAACGACCTGGGCCAACTCCATCTGATGCCGTTTGGTCAACAATTACATTCCCAAGGAGGTTTGACGTCTGGCAGGCGGTCGGTCATAAAACATTTGCCAATAACTTTTACAAAATGTACTATGAAAGAAGAGTGCGTATTGTATCGATCCCAAGTAATTGGGATAAGAGTAGGAGAATGATGAGTGATAATGCATTATTTACTGGTAATTTCATTGAGTATTATTATTTGTAATATATTTACTATAACTTGTAAGAGAACTTGCAAAATAAGCCATATTATGTGTGTGGAGTTTTTAATGATGATGCATACCTTTTTCTTCAGAAGCTAAATCAACTGGTAAACTGCTGTGAACATCAGCTGTTCCATATAAAATGAATAATACGATCATAATTATTCTTCTTCCTTGAAAAGGTTTTGCCATTTTGCTCTGTTAGGTTCATTTATCTGCAAATATTTAATTATATAATATAATAGGCGTACAAATACTCGACCATCCGTGTGGTGACGGAGTAAGAATACAATTCACCACCCTCTATCTTACCCGTGGGTGATCGTAAAAGATAACTAAAGGGTAAAATATACATATAACATCAATGCAAGAGAAGGAACAACTCGAAACAAAATCCTATGCCAACACGTCTGAGCGTGGTATAGTAGGTCAATTTCCCTTTCATTATGGAGGAGGCTTAAGCCCAGTAGTGAGACATATGTGGGCTGAAATGATTAAATTTCCTATCGTATACCTCTTAGCTAATCGTAGAATCCACTTAAAGCAAGTTTTAAATTTTAAATATTTTATTGTTCACTCCAAACGGTTGTTTGAAATAAATATATATATATACTTATATATATACATATATATATATATATATATATATATATATATATATATATATATATATATATATATATATATATATATATATATATATATATATATATATACACTACCGTCCAAAAGTTTGGAAGCAGCAAGGTAAAATCGAATAAAACCAAACTAAGTCATTTAAATTTAAATGTATTGATAAAAAAATAAAGAACAAACAGAAACTAACTTAAACAAAATAAAAAAATAATATACAATGGTAAATTAGATTAAATTTTAGCTTCATCAAAGTGTCCACCTTTCTCCTTTATAATCTTCTCACATATTCTGGGCATTCTATTAATCAATTTTTTAAAATAATCTTTATCTAATTTGTTCCATTCGTTCTCTAATAGCTGCCACAAATGTTCTGAGCTCGTAGGACAACGACTTTTCACCCTCCTGTCAAGTTCATCCCAAACAAGTTCAATGGGAGAAAGATCAGGGGATTGAGATGGCCATTGCATGATGTTTAAAATGTTTTCAGCTTTTTTCTTGTTTAAAAAGTTCTGGCACAATTTAGACGAATGCTTAGGATCATTATCCTGTTGAAAAATGAATCCAGAACCAATGAGACTTAGTCCACTGGGTATGGCAGAATCTTGGAGAATTTTTAAATAGCCTTCCTTGTTTAATTTTCCGGTTATCCTCACAAGATTGCCGGGTTTACTGTTGCCAAAACACCCCCAAACCATGACATTACCACCACCATGTTTGATGGTAGGCACTGTACATGCCTCTGAAGCCCTCTCTTCTTTTGACCGGCGTACAAAGACACGTCTATTGGATCCGAAAATCTGAAATTTTGATTCGTCACTCCAAAGGACATTTTCCCATTGTTCTATAGTCCAGTTTTTATGCGCTTTTGCCCATTCTAGTCTATTTTTCTTATGTCGATTTGTTAGTTTGGGTTTTTTAGCAGCAACACATCCTCTTAATCCCGCAGACAGTAAGCGTCTTTTAACAGTAGTTGTTGAAATGGGTGTTTCTCGCGTATCATTCAGAGCTGCAGTGATCTGTGGTGCAGTTAAGCGTCGATTCCGTTTAGAAAGAACTCTAATGAAGTTGTCCTCTTGATTTGTTGTGGATTTGGGCCTACCAGATCTCTTTCTATCTTCATTTTTCCCCGTTTCTTGTTTTCTAGCAAGGGTATAGTGGACACCTTTACAAGAAATTCCGAGCCTTTCTGCGATTTGACGTTCACTGTATCCTTCCTCGCGTAGAGTGCAAATAGCGCTTCGCTGTTCAAGCGTGATTTGCTTGCGTTTTGCCATTTTCAGAAGAAAAAATACGGTCAAAGTTGTAGCCGATATCTTTCGAATACAGACAATGTTAATATCACAACTTTCACGTGCCAATGCTCAAGTGCGACTGAATAAGGTCTAAAAAAGTTAAAACCAGCAAACATTATCAATAAAACTACACCATTGCATAGGATAAAGTAGCCGACGGATTAAGTCATAAAACACGTGTTTCGTCAATATTAAGGAATTCCATAAAACTTGATGAATGTAGGATAATAATCCTTTTGTGTTTGTGTAGACAGTCGTAAAAGGTTGTAAAACTTAAGATTATTGCTAATTTTTACCGCTATTAGTCGGCATTTATTTGTTTTGTTTGAAAACAGGTGTGCTTCCAAACTTTTGGACGGTAGTGTATATATATATATGTATATATATATATATATATATATATATATATATATATATATATATATATTAATTGCTTATGGTGACAAACGAGCAAGCAGCACACCTGATGGTAAGTGTCACTGCCGCCCATGGACCTTTGCAATACTAAGGGTATAACTAGGCCACTGCCTATCAATATAAACCCCAAAACCTCCCAATTGTGCTTCCGACGTTTTCGCTCACCGAACGAAGCACAATAGCACATTGCCATTACTCAGACGTCGATCTTCTGCGAGAGTGTGGTACTACCCCGGAGGGACCGGCGTGCAGCTGTAGGCAGAGACCTGTCCACAGCGTGGTCCTACCACTAGCTAAATATATAATACAAAGAGCTATATTTTAGTAAATAATGTTTGTATTTATTCGCAAATTACTACTTGCTTTCGTGCTTCATAGAGCATTCAAGTTTTCATTTTATTGCCTAATCTCCCTCTAGCTATGTCTAATTATCTTCTCATCAGGAAAATGTAGTGGGGCTCACATACACATTAGTATCTCGCATAGCTTATTTTTTTTTACACCGCCCTGCACTAAGGAAATAAAACTACTTTTACGGATTCTATCGCGTTTGTATTTGATTTATAATTTCCCGACGTTTTGAACAAAATTAATACAATTCATTTTGTATAAAAATGTGGGTCAAAATTTAATATCTTATAGGGTAGATATAAATAAATTTTCTGTAATAACAATGACATATTGGACGTAAGACACCTCAGTCCTCCCGTGACCATGATCACTGTAAAGTGTTCGAAACGTCGGGAAATTATAAATCAAATACAAACGAGATAGAATCCGTAAAAGTAGTTTTATTTCAAATAAGGAAATAAACATTGTATTGTGGGGGACTTTACAAACATGCAATTAAGGCAGACAAATTACACCCAGACTCAGAACAACACTTTGTGGATTGCACAAAGTATTGTCCTGCGTGGGAATCGAACCCCCGGCACTGGCACGGAAGGTCGGTATCTTAACCACTACGCCATCTGTGCAGCTGACTGATATCTATTGATAGTGTAGGCTGTGGTCAACTAACATCACGATCATTAATAAACAGCTTTAGAACATGCATGAAACGTGGCAATCCAATATTCAGTATAAGCGTAATATGACATCTTTGATATAAGACCGCCAAAAGATCAACAAAAGACTCCAAATCGTGTACATATTAAGATAAATCAGCTGATCGATATCTATTTGTTATACATATTTTAGGAACATATTTGCTGTGTAGTAGCAGTTACCAATTTTACCAACCCTTACTTTGCTCGTGGATGTCGTAAAAGATGACTAAGAGCCTTATAACGACCTGATTCAACACCACCTGATGCCGCTTGGTCAATAATTACATTCCCAAGGAGGGTTGACGTTTGGTAGGCGGCCGGTCATAAAACTATTACCAATAACTTTTACAATATGTACTATGAAAGAAGAGTACATATTGTATCGACCCCAAGCAATTTGGATAAGAGTAGGAGAATGATGATCATCATCTTTTTAGGAACATATTTCTTAATCTTACTGTAAATAAATCATCATTCTGCTACTTTTATCTCAATCACTCGGGGTTGATTCAATATGTACTCTTCTTTTATAGTAGATATTGTAAAAGTTATTGGCAATAGTTTAACGACCGGCCGCCTGCCAGACGTCAACCCTACTTGGGAATGTAATTGTTGACCAAACGGCATCAGATGGAGTTGGCCCAGGTCATTATAAGTAAATAAATGCGTTTTATAAATGCCCAAGAGAGCTATATGAACAATTAATTTTTAGCACATCATAACAATAGGAGCTACTAAACATATACATGGGTCGGTCAGACATCGACGTTGATTAAAATACTTCAAACTTAAATATTAGTAGCCCTGCATTTTTATTCTATCTATAGTTATATTTCATATTCTATGTACTTTAAATACTAAATATATTTATTTTGAATTTTATATGAAGCTCCATAAAGTAAGTTTTCGAAGTGCAGCTAGCTCTATTAGGGCATTGGGCGGAAATACGGAATCAGAGTGTGGGCTGGTTGAAACGAGACCATTCAAATTTGACCTGCCATCCTAAGACGTTTATTTGTAATGCAGGAATAATACAGAGACAGTTAACAATTTGAAAGGTCGATCACAAATGGATTTTATTAGTCTGACTAAATTGGACTAAAATAACGGTCGGTGTCTCAAGCAACGATTTTCGTTTGGCACAACAGTTTTAGACAAATATATACCATATTTGCGATATATTGGATATTTTAACACCAAAAGCTAATGAAATTATTTAGTAACAAAAATATCAGTAAAGTACATTAAGAAGTGAGTGCTATTTGAGATTAATATATGGAACATATTTTTACTTATATCTATTTAAATTATATATATACCAAAGTTTTAATCATATTTTTGTATTATTTTCATTATTTTTATTCCAATTTCATCTAGATTTGAAAAGTTTACATAAAGATTTAACTTTAAGTTTGGAGTTTTAGGGTTTTTAAAAACAATATTATGTTTTATTTGCCTACAAATACTCCAGGGATAGGTAATTCAAGAAGTGTTGGAAGTTATAACTGTTATATATAAACTATGTATCTATTAAAATGTTAAAATATGATTTTGCTGTTGTAATACCAAAACTGTGTTCTCTGTAAAATTCATACTAAAAATCTCATGCACGCCTTAGACTCATGTTATTCAAGACTACTGGCTTGCATTGAGTAATAGATAATTTTATATTAAACGAGGTATTCTCAGTTTACAAAGACGACATTACCTTAGAAATATCTATAGGATTTAAATCATCGTATTTAATAAATTTCATTGTTTGTATACTATTTAAATTTTCGCGAGCCTTACGAATCACATTTTAAACCTGCACATTTACTTTTTACTCTATACACTATAACAATAAATAAAATATAAAACAATTTGTAACTTACACTAAATTAAAAAAAAATCACCGTTACAACACTATTATTAATACCATTAGCACAAATAAAAGCACATTATTTTCAAATCACAACTTTATACCGTGTTTCATGACTTTGGTTTTTTAAAGACTGTCTGATATACTTATATAATATTTTTTATTAACACGAGTGGACAAGAGCACGCCGGTAATGCGCCCCCTTTCAATCGTGAAGCACTGACGCAAACTTTAACAACACATAATCACACTAACAAATTGTCCTCATGGGTCACAGTTATTGCCAGACCTAGGACATATAATGTAAGCGGAGAGACTGAATAAGCGGATTGTGGAGCATGCTTTTATTTAATATCATAGTGCAAAAGATTTAAGAGTTTGTCTATCTCAGGAACTATTAGTTGCATTCTATTAAAGCTTAAGGCATTAAATGAAATGATACAGCCAAATTTGTAATAGGAATTTGTAACTACCCACAAAATTGTCTTGCATGGGAATTGAATCTATTCGGCATTTAAAGTCGGTAACTAAATCGATAGCCTTTACAATTCTTTATTACTGTATCGACTATTTGTCCGTCAGCTTTTTATTATTTGTTACTAAAAATGAGGTTAAAATATTGAAACTTGAGTGTGAAGGATAAAATAATTATTTGAATTCACGTTCCATTTCAGATTGAGCTACTCCAATTAAATTATTAAGACTTCCATCGTGCATGCAACGAATACTGTGATTAATTAAGGGGTGCTTCATTATCACGACAAACATTCAATACAATGTCACGATATTATTTACCTCCTTGTTCATTAGCAATAAATATCAAATATGTTTATTTTTAAAGAAAATTCAGGAAGAGAATTTTATCAGTTTACTTACAACTATCGCGGAGCTCGCGCGTCTTATTCACTGTGTGCTAGTCCTACAGATGTAAGAAATACCTACCCAATTTTTCTATTATGGTAATTAAAAAGTGCGCTAAATGTAAAAAAAAAATGTTACCAAAAATGTGCCTGGACTGGAGTGCAGTAGATGTGATAAGGTAGTACATGCCGACCCCATGTGCGCAAAGCTGTCAAACAAACAGCTGAACACCCTCAAAAACTCGCCCGGTATAGAATGGAGTTGTGAAGATTTCTTAAAAAATACTGCTCGAAGGTCTTCTTTCATAATCCCTGAGGAGGTTGATGATGAGGACGATTATGAAATGAAACTTCTGGATCTACAGAACTAGCCCCCATACTTGATGCTAAGAACAAGTACAGGATATCAGCCGAGAGTTAAAAAAGACATTTCGTGAAGAAATAAGAGACCTTAAAAATTCGCTCGAATTTCTCAGTGAACAACTAACAACAATGGAGGAGAATATTAAAAAACAGGATACTAAAATAAAGGAACTTGAGAACAAAAATTATGACCTTCAAAACAAAAACAAAAACTTAGAACTGCGAATTAACGGCTTGGAGCAAGGTTTCAAGCAGTTTGAGCAACAATGCATCGTCCCTGAATATAGCTGGATTACCTGAAATATCACCCAACGACCCTGGCTCAAAAACTTAATGTCGAGTGTGAAAACATATTATCATCGAGGCGACTACCAGGATCTAAGGACAAACCGGGTTCTATACTCGTGGAATTAAAGTCAAAAGTCATTCAGAAATAATAGATAGACGCTGGCAAGGAACGCTGCCTCACTGTGGGACAATTATTGTCAAATATTCCAAAGGAAAAAGCAGAATGCCGTGTTTACATACGAGAAGCTCTAACCAAATACCAGAAGATGTTGTTATATAGTGCTAAAAATGAGTTGTTGAATAAGTCCTGCCAATATGTGTGGTGTAAGAACGGAAAAATATTTGCCAGGAAAATCAATAACAGTAAAATTTATTATATCCGTACATTGCATGATATTGAATAAATTAAAAAACTGTGCTCAACTTATCAAAAGCGCCCAGAAGGTGAACCATCGTAAGATCATTTAACCACCTACCTACTTTAAGTTCATTTACATACATTCAAAATTTCATTTACATACATAACATAGTTCATTTACATACATTCAAAAGTAATTTAATTATGGCTATGAACATAAAAGAAATCTTTCATTGTAATTCTACTAACCATTTTTTCAAGCAAATGCCACCAAAAAGTGCTATTAGTCTGTCATGTTTACATTTCAATATACGATCGCTCACAAAAAACTTTCCTAAATTACAACAAACCATACATAATTGCGCTAAAAAAAATAAGAATAGCTAAAAATTATAAGATCGAGTGGAAAACTCGATCTTATAATTTTAACAGAAGTAGGTATATTGGATAAAATTGTTAATTTATTTCATTTACTCGGCTATAAATTGTACTCACAACTACGAACGCGTCGAAAAGGTGGCGGCATTATTATCTATGTACTAAATCATATTAAATTTACATTAATTGAAGAAAAGACACAATATTTTGAGAATCTTACAGGCTTATTGAAAGTAAATTCACACCGAGACGTGGTTGTGTGTGCAATCTATAGACCACCATCTACCAATGTAATTCAATGTATCAGAGAATTAGATAATCACCTCACTAAATTGATAGATATAAAATATATAGATTTAAAACAAAACTTTTTCCTTGTTGGTGATACAAACATAAATCTAAAAGTTATGTCGGTATATAAAGATTCATACCTACGAGCACTCAGCGAAAATGGATTAATGTGTGGAATAACAGATTATACCCGGATTGAAACTAAAAAACATCTTATTACGAAATCGTGTATTGACCACTTATTTGGACGCTTTCCCACATTACACCCGTTCGCAGCAGTGCTCGATGTAGTACTGGCTGATCACCGTGGCATTATCTTTACTTGCATTGATGAAACACACAATTCCTAAGCATATACAGGCTGTTGTAGAAAATATTGACCGCGATACTTTCTATAAGGAACTTAAAAATATTGAATGGGCAAAAACATCGAGTATGAACTGTCCAAATGACATTATAATTTCATTTATAATTCTTTTGAAAATGCTAAAAGCATTGCAAATAATAATACATTATGTAAATTAGCTTAAAAATTTAAATTAGCGTAAAAATTAAAATAAAATCAGATTACCTTGGATTGATAAGAATATTACCCGGCTGTGCGATAAAAGAGATAAAATATTTTCATCGTGGAAGAATAGTTTAAATGATATACAATTAAAATTAGAATACAATAAAATTCGAAATAAAATCCATAAAGTTTTAGAAGCTAAAAGAAATAAATACTATATAAATCATATAAATGAAAATTTCAAAAATGTCAAAAAAATATATCAAATTGTTAACCATACGCTAGGAAGAGTGACATTGTCAATTGACGAGGCTATACTTAGGGCATTTAATGCACAAGGAATTTCTACCAAAGATATTGCAGATAACTTCGCAAACTGTTTCGATAAAGCAGTAAAAGACATGATTCCCAACTGTAACATTAAACTAGGGCATGCTAAGGTTACACGGGAGCGTTTAAATTCAACTATTTTATTTAAAAAAGCCTCAGCGGGAGAAATACGCCAAAATATTAAACATTTGAACCCAAGGAAAGCTCCAGGTACCGATAATGTTAAAATTTCCGATATTAAATTGATAGATGAGTGTATATCAAAACCTATCACTGATTTAGTCAACCGAAGTATTGAAACTGGTTTATATCCAGATGCCCTGCAAGTAGGTTGTGTGAGGCCAGTATTTAAAAGAGGAAAACGAAGCGATTATTCAAATTATCGTCCAATAACATTGCTCTCAACTGTAAACAAAATAGTGGAAAATATGTGCTCCAGCCGGACTGCCCAACGGGCAATGACATCTAGGCGGGCGTCAACGCGCCAGGCGGTGAGTTCCCTCAAAGAGACCACACCGCCCTCCGCGCGCACCCTCGACACCCGCCGATACAAATCGGCGAGCATTTCCGCCTCCAGGTCCCACGGGGGACTCCCGGCCAACAGGCACGCTGCCTCCGTCGCCACCGTGCGGTACCCGCGTACAGCCCTGACCGCCATGGCCCTCTGTGGTCGCCACAGAAGAGCCCTGAGTCGGACGGTCAGGGACCCCGCCCACACCGGTGCGCCGTACAGGGCCATCGACCGGACAAATATTAAATCGCTGTAGATTGAAATGAGATGAAATGAAAATTAATTATATTGATGTTATAAGGTTTTCGTGGTCTATTGAATTACTCTTATAGGTATAATACTTATGAAATTACTAAGTTATTTATATTACTACAATATTTTGATCTAAATAAAATGTAAATATATAAGTCTAGTCTAGTCTAGTCTATAAATAAGTCGCCATTTATGCCTAAACTCATTAAGAAATGCAAGAGAAACCTTTGGATATGTGATAACGAACACTAATTCGACTTAAATGTCTTAATTCAACACATTAAGTGTTTATTTAGCAACAGCAAAAACTAATTCAGAACGATTTTTAGGAGGATAAAATATTTTTATAAAGTTTTCATATTATTTTTATATTACATACATACATATCATCACGCCATATCCCTTGCAGGGTAGGCAGAGAGAACAGAGTACCAGAGAACTCTATCTCTGCATACTTCACTCGCTTCCTCAACATTCATAATTCTCTTCATACACGCTCGCCGGTTTCGGAGACTCTTGACTCCACCTTCCTTCAGTACATGACCGATCTGGTCTAGGTAGGTTAGTCTCGGTCTCCCTCGGTACCTACATCCTTCCACTTTCGCATTGTATATCTTCTTAACCAGACGTTCATTCGGCATTCTTTCCACATGTCCGAACCATCGGAGCATTCCCTTTCGCATCTTTACACCAATACTCTCTTTCATACCTACTCGCTCTCTTACGTCGTCGTTACGAATGCGGTCGGTCAGCCTAACTCCACAGATTTTCCGCAGAGATCGCATTTCGACCGCATTAATTTTACTATCATACTCTTTTCTGCATACCCAACTCTCGCTTCCATACAGTAATGTCGGGACAAGCACTGCGTTATGTATTGCTACACGTGCCTTCTGGCTGAGGTGGTGGCTGCCGAGAAGTTGCCCCAACGTTCCGTTCACTCTATTTCCCGCATTCACTCTTCGCTCTATATCAGTGGTGTACCTTCCATCTCGGCTAAATCCACATCCAAGATATACAAATTCATCCACTTGCTCTAGTACATCATTACCTATTGTTACTCTTACATCTATTCTGGTTTTATCTCTTTCGAAGACCATTTTTTTGGTTTTGCTCACATTCACGCGTAAACCCCTTTTTTTACAATCTTCTGTCATTGTGTCGACTAGGGTCCGCAGGTCAGTCGGTGACTGTGCCAGCAGGACTGCATCATCTGCATAGAGCAGAGCAGTGACCACTGAGTCGCCCATCTGGACTCCCACATTCATATCGTTCAACCTTTGGAGACATTTATCCAGATATATGATAAACACATATCAGCAGAATATTTTGTATTTAATAACTATCCACCAGCCCCTAGACGTCCACTGTTGGAGGTAGACCTCTCCACGGGAATGCGACTCAGAGCTTTCATGTACCATCTGCATTCAAAGGCTCCCTGCGGCTTTTAAGATGTCATTAGTTCACCTAATGCGTTTCGTGTGCTAAAAATTAATTCTAAAGTTATTACTTGCGTAAGTTTTAAATGTTAAAACCATATGTATTAATAAGTTAACAATAACATGTGATTTAATCAACTTGCAGGGTTTTTGATTAAATAAATATCCAACGAAAAGTTTTTTTTCCGTATTTTTATTTATTAGTCTGTAATTTTATATTACAATGGATATATGAGTTCCATACTTGAATAAATTAAATTTGTAAAGGATTACACACATATAGGTCATCAAATGTTACACAAAAAAATTCAAACTTTTTATTTGCACGTAATTAGAATGTGACACAAAAAAATACTTTTTTAGTCAAGTTAATAAATTTTTTTGTAGGTCTATCATTTTTAGGGTTACGTACCCAAAGGGTAAAAACGGGACCCTATTACTGAGATTTCGCTATCCGTCCGTCCGTCTGTCCGTCTGTCACCAGGCTGTATCTCAAGAACGGTGATAGCTAGACAGTTGAAATTTTCACAGATGATGTATTTATTGGCGCTATAACAACAAATACTAAAAATAAAATAAAATAAATATTTAAGGGGGGCTCCCATACAACAAACCTAATTCTTTTTTACGTTTCTTGCTCGATACTAATAACGGTGATAGGTAGACGCTTTAACTATTCACAGAATATTTAGTTTTATCTTCTCTTTAAATATAATTAATTAAAATAAAATAAATAATTATCCCGTACAATAAAAGAGGTTTTCATCGTTTATTTATATATAATGGTACAGAACCCTTCGCGCGCGAGTACAACTCGTACTTGGCCGATTTTTGATATAATTGAGAAAAGGTTTTTTGACTCATAGACCACTTAATTTTAATAATGCTATTTTCATAAATGCCATTAGGTGAACCAGTTATTATTATTGGATAATTTTTGGACGTAAATAGTCTACAAATATTTGTTTTTTAATTTCATACCAACTGTTTGTCTCTCTTCATTGTCTAAGGTACCTCATTTCATTATTAATTGTTTTGAGTTAATTACAGATAGACCACCTGGAGTTAACCCCACGAAATGAAGTCCCATCAGCTTTTGACACCGACTGACTTCATAAGCTCTTGATGCCCTAATCTGTCGATATTTTTGTACTAGTCTCTGGCTTCACTCTCAATTTTATTTATAATTTGTTCAATTAAATTTATTTTATCTAAAAACATAGCACAGCACTTCACTTTAAACTTTAGTATAATATAAGTTGGTATAGTGAAGCACTAAATATGTCTCTAAAAATATTGTTGTTGTTGTCTTGTTGATACTTCAGGTAGGTCAACAATTACATTCCCAAGGAGGGTTGACGTCTGGCAGGCGGCCGGTCATAAAACTATTGCCAATAACTTTTACAATATGTACTATGAAAGAAGAGTACATATTGTATCGACCGCAAGCAATTGGGATAAGAGTAGGATAGATTGATAATGATGATGACAGGTTTGATTAAAGTTAGCATTGAAGATTAATAACATATGTAAGTACATTTGTAAGTAGAAAGAAGGTTACAAGTTTGGAAATTCAGATGAACAACGATGTCTTAAAGGTCAGAAACTCTTCCAACGTTATCAAATCGATGTTTGTGAAATTAGAACTTTTCATATAAATAAAACATTGTTACATCATTATGTGTCTTGGATTTTATATCATTATTACAAATACAAGAATAAACAACAAATATTGTAAAAAAAATAAAAAAAAAAAGTAAATATTGCAATCTCAATAAAAATTTAGCCGGCACAATGGCGTTTACCTGTGAGAGAAATCATTATCATCAGTATGAGCAAAATTGAACGTCAGAGGCTTAATTTTGCGCTGATTGGTGTTCCACTAAACAGATCCAATTGCTGTATTGTACCTATATTTTTAATTTATTAAAAATCTTTTTCGTCAAAATGTTTATAGTAAAACTTTTTTGTTTTTACAATATAATCCTAAAAAGACGGACACACTTTATTCTGATAGACCATTTAGTTCTTGACTCTTTAATACAGTAATCATGTTTATTGCAGATCATGAGTCAGGATAAAATATTTTATCATCATCATCATCACAGCCTATAAATGTCCCACTGTTGGGCTCGGGCCTCCTCCGTAATGGGAGGGAAACCAACCCACTATACCGCGCTGGTCAGACGTGTTGGTATAGGGTTTTGTTTCGAGTTTTCCTTCTCTCGCATAGATGTTTTATGCGTTTTCTATCCCTTAGTCGTTTCGTACGATCACCCACGAGTAAGATATGGTGTGGTGAATAGTATTCTTACTCCGTCACCACACGGAAAAATATTTTATAGTTAAACGATACTCAAAACCGTACAAGAATTCTTGTATTTAAGTCAATAGTTGAAGGCCATTATCAACTTTGCGTTATTTTTCTGTAGCTAATATAGATTAGATTTTGCTTACTTCTTCAGGGATATTGATTATATATATTTGCTGCACAGCATACCAGGTATTATGAAAGCACTAAATAAATATATATATATATATATATATATATATATATATATATATATACACGACGACGTAAGAGAGCGAGTAGGTATGAAACAGAGTATTGGTGTAAAGATGCGAAAGGGAATGCTCCGATGGTTCGGACATGTGGAAAGAATGCCGAACGAATGTCTGGTTAAGAAGATATACAATGCGAAAGTGGAAGGATGTAGGTACCGGGGGAGACCGAGACTCACCTACCTAGACCAGATCGGTCATGTACTGAAGGAAGGTGGAGTCAAGAGTCTCCGAAACCGGCAAGCGTGTATGAAGAAAATTATGAATGTTGAGGAAGCGAGTGAAGTATGTAAGGATAGAGTTCTCTGGCACTCTGTTCTCTCTGCCTATCCTGCAAGGGATATGGCATGATGATATGTATGTATGTACTAAATATATTGTGTACAATTATAACTTCGGGTATTTTTACTTTTCATATATACAGTTACACAATATTCTGTGGCGCATCATTCCAATTACAGAGAATTTTTTATGTTACGCCGCCATGATGTTACTGTTTCTGTATTAATGAATATGATTAAACATATTATTTTAATAATATTTGTAGTAACTAATATCACGACTACTTTGGTTGAGAATATTTTTTTTAAGAGCACTCCCTCCTGCACTAAGGAAGCTATCGTCGCATTGTATTGCGACGACGCGGGCGGGTGACTTTACAAATATATAATTAACGCAGATAAATTACACTCAGACTCAGAACAACACTTTGTGATTCGCACAAAGTATTGTCCTGCATGGGAATCGAACACATATCACTGGCACCAAAGGTCGATATCTCAACCACTACACCATCTGTGTAGTCGAATATTAAAAATAGGTCAATGGATATAATTACTGTAAAACAATTTGAAAAAATAAAGCAGAAAATAGCACGCTATTTTCTCTTATCTGAAGTTTTACCGGTAAGACTTATATAGGCTGAGAAGAAGGAGTAATCAGTCTTACTATTCCATAATTCTAGTCTTAATTTATTTTGGATTGCGACCAAAAGTAAAGCGAATGAATAGTTGCTCTTTGAAAAATATAAGAACTCTACTCGTATTGGAGACATTAGTGCTAATGTTAGAATACAATTCTTGCCAATACATTAAGCTATAAAAATTATTAGGATAATTGCCTGTACTTTATGGGAGACACTTGTACCTAATAATTGGTGGAAAAGTTGGAATGATAAAAGTAACGTTTGAAAGCCTGGTAATTAAATTAACTGTTTATATTGATCAACGCCCACAGTTGTGCATAACTTACGCACTTACAAACGTAGTGATTATGCGATCGCATAATCACCACACTTGGTAAGCGGGTTGGTGATAGAAGTTGTATTTACGAATTTACTAGGAAAGTCAGAGACCTTTACTAGGAAAGTGTTTGTGATCCCTCATCCAATTTTTACGTCACCCACAAAAATGTAGAGGTAGTATTTTTTTTTCTTAACCTATCACTACACAAATATACACTAATTTAATATTTAAAAATCATTCAGCTGTGAAATAAAATACAGCTATACGTTTTTTTTTGTTATGAATTACAAAGATTGCGGTTTAACAATGTATTAAACGGTCACGGAAGTAAACCAAACAATGATTCAAACCATTGTCATATAATATAAAAAAAACGGCTTTATTTCTTTATCTCAATCACATCGACTTTCTTACCCGTTCTTCCATTTAATAAGCAATTTTCAACGCTTTCATTTCGATCGGCTCATATTTGTTGACAATAAAATGCGTGACAATTTTATTGGTTTTGTTGTAACAAATATCTAATCATTTGTTAAATTTGACACATTATATTAAATTAAAGGGAGTATTTTATGCTGTGTGATAGCGGATAAGTATACTTCCAACCCTTAATTTGCTTGTGGATGTCGTAAAAGATGACTAAGAGCTTTATATAGACCTGGGCCAAGTCCACCTGATGCCGTTTGCTTAACAATTACATGCCCATGAGAGGTTGACGTCAGACAGATGGTCGGTCATAAAAATATTGTCCATAACTTTTGCAATATGAATGATGAAAACATGTATTACGTACCACAAGTAATTGAGATAAGAGCAGAAGAATGATTATGATTTAAAATTTTGGTTAAGCGTTTCTGGCTTAAGTACTTTTAATATTACTGTTATACAAGCATTATGAATCAGTCTCCAACTTAATCTGTGTCATATAAGAAGAGAGTGTTAAAGAGAGTGCGTCGTAGCTATCTATAATGCACAGCACACGCTATGGAAAATCAAAATTAATACTCTCAAAATAATAATATATAGTTTTAGCAACATTTTTCTTTAATACTTTGCTCCCATTGGTCGTATCATTATATTATAAAACCTTATAGTCTTCGTAGATAAAAGACTATCTATAAGATAATTGGCTATCAAACACTAAAATCATTTTTTAATTCACACTAGTAGTACTTGAGATTAGCGTGTTCAACTAAAGAATTTACTAGAGCTCACAAAGCTCTAGTAAATTTTTTCCTAGTATATTTCCTAGTATATATAGTAACTTGCCTAGTATATATCCTAGTATAGTATTGATATACCAGTTCAGAAGTGGCCACTGTACCACCTGGTAATTTCAATTAATTTTCGTGTACCTAATAGACAATAGGTTCTTCCTATAATAATATTATTTATTTATATTTAAAATTGATATAACAACAACTGAAAGCATTGTTGCATACGAAAATAATAACATGTTTAGAGTATCTACATCATATGTTTGTTGACTATAGAGTTATCGTCATCATCCTGTTCTTATACCAATTAATTGAGATCGACACGATAAGTAATTTTCTTCCACAGTATATATTGCAATTTTTTTAGTGGGCAATATCGGATTATTTGAGAAAGTAATTCTTGAACAGGCGACAACAGATAGAGTTGGCCCAAAGAACTAGAGAATTTACTACTTAATATCCTGACATTACTATCGAGTTAGGTGACATTACCGATATGGTTCTTACATGAGTCGTGAACAAGGTTTTCACCTGATTTCGGGATATCGAGGATTTATAGTAGTATTATAGTAGTATTTAGATATATTAGATATTATAGTAGTATTATAGTAGTATTTTGTATGTAGAAATTGTGAAATTGTGGAGTCCACTACATTCTTAGGTATTACTATTGATGCTAAACTCCATTGGGGCCCTCATATTGAGAAATTGTCAAGTAGGCTAAGCTCAGCGGCTCATGCGGTAAAAAAAATTCGAATGTTAACCGATATTGAAACGGCTAGAATTGTTTATTTCGCTTACTTCCACAGTCTTATGTCTTATGGCATACTACTCTGGGGATGCTCTGCAGATTTGATTAATATCTTTGTTCTCCAAAAACGGGCTGTCCGCGCGATTTATAATTTAGGCCCAAGAGCATCACTGCGCGAAAAATTTAGGGAAATAAACATTCTAACTGTTGTATCACAATTTATATTTGAAAACATATTATATGTAAAAAAAAACATTGATAAATTTGATAAATATAGTGACATTCATCACGTGAATACTAGGAATAAGGATAATCTAGTTATACATCATACTCGCCTACAAAAAATTAGTAGGTCTTTCATGGGGCAATGTATACGCTTTTACAATAAACTACCTAAAGATATCCGAGATATGCCCATAAATAAGTTTAAAAAGGCTATCAAAACTAGACTTTGTAAAAAAGGATATTACAACATTTCGGATTATCTAAATGATAATACGGAATGGTTATGAGTTGCTCCTCTCTCAGCAATTACTTTATATAATTTTAACTTTTACGTTGTTTTAGTGCTGATCCTCACTGTCGTCTGAACTCTGTATATTTATCATTGTCACAAATTGTACAGTGTAGCGTGTTTTGCCTAACGAGTTATTTATTGATTTAATTGAGCGATTTGATTGTAATTTATAGATCTTGGTGTGGTCATGCTCACTAAAAAGGTCTCTGCCTGCGGTAGCTACGTGAGCGGGTCTCTCCCTTCCCTCGAATGTGGTTGAGGGGCGTGATGGCTGCTTTAGTAGTTAACTCGTGATCGAGTGCCGCTTGTGGAATCTGGTCCAACCATTTCTGTTCTTTTTTGTGTTTTTTGTTAATGGTGTATTTAACTTTTAAAAAATAAATCTTTACTCGAAGGGCATCTCACTGGAGCTAATGGGGATTAAACATGTATCTAATAATATTAGAAAAACATACAATTTAAAAAAAAAATGACGAGCCCACTGAGTTTCTTGCCGGATCTTCTCAGTTTGTGGCGGCTTTCCGATCCGGTGGTAGATTAATTTAAAAAAATAAAATGTAATATTGACAATATGTAAGTGCCCTTTTAGGGCTTATGCATAATAAATGATTTGATTTGATTTGATTTGATTTGATTCTGTAGAGATTTTATAGTAGTATTCTAGATTACTCTAAGATAACTATTTCAAATCCATTGTTGGCATATTAAGAATATAAAATGTCCTTACCCCTCTTTTTTTTGAGCAGGTTATGGTTTAAACACACGCCGGCCACTGGTACCGAATTGCCCCAGCATGCTGACGGTGCGTCGCTCTAACGCAGTCAACCTCTCTGCGGGTGACGGCCTATTCTCTGGTCCAGTCACCAGCGGCACTGATGCTTGTAACGAGTTCACGATGCTATTCTGGCCAGGTCACCCAGACCTCGAGCGTATGCTGCGCCATGCCCTGCCTCGCTGTAACCGCACTGTTGGCAAGATGGAGTCATCACTCTCTTTGCGACCGTGTACGGGTATTTGCCAAAGCAACCATACCCCGACAAAATCTGTGCCAGTTGGAAAGAGGGGGCTCCGTACCACCGCTCCATCCACTCGAAAAGCACCGGCTGGATGGCCTACATAGACCGGATACCGAACCGAGGCCTCTTCAGCCGTGCTGCACTACGGCCAACATTGTTTGACATTAAAGACTTCGAAGCTAAGATCACAGTAGTTACACGTTATTAATGAGGCAGAGATTTTAAAAATAAACTTGAAATGCCGTTTACTTTTCAGCCTATCTGACACTGCCTTCTAGATAATTTTTAGCCGCTCATATTTCACTGGGAACAAGTCTCTTCTACATCATCATTCTCCTACTCTTATCCCAATTACTTGGGGTCGATACAATATGTACCCTTCTTTCATAGTAAATATTGTAAAAGTTATTGGCCTGCCGCCTGTTCATTCATAGTAGTTTTATGACCGGCCGCCTGCCAGACGTCAACCGTCCTTGGGAATGTAATTGTTGGCCAAACGGCATCAGATGGAATTGGCCCAGGTCGTTATAAGGCTCTTAGTCGTCTTTTACGACATCCACGAGCAAAGTAAGGGTTGGTAGTATTCGTAGCCGCTACCACACAGCTAACAAGTCTCTTCCACAATGTAAAGGAAATTATTATAAAGAAATGTGCGCCACACATACTTATAGCAAACATAACACAATGAAAGCAATTGAAAGACTTGTATTTAAATGTAGTATATTAATTTATTTTTAAATTAGTCGTGACACAAATTAAAATAATCAACTTCAGACTACAAATGTTTTGTTTTTATAGATCCGTAACGCTGGTATGCGACTGACCTCAGTGGAAATGCCAATGGTCAAGTCTACCTACTCGAATTGTTGCCACCTACTGAAATACATTTAGTTATATGCATTAAAAGAATCCGTTATATCACCACAATCAAAATATGAAATGATTACTAATATTATTAATGAATGATTCATCATTCATCATTACCCTGCTCTTATCCCAATTACTTGAGGTCGACGAAATATGTTCTTTTCTTCAAAACAATCCTATTCGAAGTCATATCTGCGGTCACGCCCTTCCTATCCATATCATGCTTCACGCAATCCATCCATCTTTTCCTCGGTCTTCCCTTACCCCTAAAGCCTTCAACATTCATACTTAAAACTTTTCTCACAACATTACTTTCGTCCCGTCTCATCACATGTCCATACCAACTCAGGCGTTCACCTTTCAACTTTGCCGTCACTAACGCCACTTTTAAACTTTCTCTTATACACTCATTTCTTACCTTATCCATTCTCGTCAGGCCACACATCCATCTCAACATCCGCATCTCTGCTACATGCAGGCGTCTCTCAACCATCGCATGATTATTATATTATAATCCATTTAAGACAGATTTTATTTTTGAAGACGACAAGTTCAATAATTAAGCCGTGAAAGAATAACAACCACAAAATTAAACCTACATTAAATGTAGGTTAATTAGGTTAGGATAAAGCAAATTTTGCTTTTATAATTTAGTTAGTTTTATTCACTAGTATTTTTAAAGCTTCTAAATTAGTTTAAATTATTCACTATTCATCCGAGCCCAGATGAAATATCTGTGTCTGGTGCTCGACGGACGACGGTGGTTCCAGGAATATTTTCACCACCTTAGTCCCGTCTTGCCAGCGCAGCATCTGCCCTTAAAAAAATATATAATACAATGATATTTGGATTAAACTCTATATACAGGGTGGAAGTGGACCGCTCCTGAAATCAAAGACAGGTGACCCTACTAGTCCTACTTCTAATGATAGGCTAGAAAAAAAATCGATACGGATAAAAAAAAAAAAATTTTCACAACGAATTTTAAGTATTTTTCACATTCCATCGTATTATGACAGTGCCATGTAACAATAATTCCATAAAAAATACGTAAATTTACTCAGATGAGAAAAGACGCAATCTATTCAAAACTCACGATCATATGTTCAAGAGTTCAACGACCTCGCGTGGTGAAAAAATTTTTTTTTTTACATCCAAATCGATTTTTTTTCTAGACTTTCATTACAAGTAGGATTAGTAGGGTTACCTGTCTTTGTTTTCGGGAGCGGTCCCCTTCCACCCTGTATAATAATAGTTCTAATACTTAATTGCGGAATTTTGTATAGATGTTAGTAAAAATTTAGTGGAAGACTAACTTCCAAACATTATTTTAGTTTATGCTCAACATCTTTTGCAGTGACGTTATCCAATTGGAAGCCTTAGTCGTCGTTTTTCATTACACGGCAAAAAAAAATTATAAAATTTATTCATCAGCATCATCTCAACTCATATATGTCCCACTGTTGGACTCGGGCCACCTCCGTATTGGGAGGGAAATTAACCTACTATACCGCGCTGGTCAGACGTGTTGGTATAGGGTTTTGTTCCGAGGTTTCCTTCTCTTGCGTAGATGTTATATGTATTTTACCATATATCCCTTAGTCGTCTCTTACGATCACCCACGGCTACGATAAGGGGTGGTGAATTGTATTCTTACTCCGTCACCACACGGAAAAAAAAATAATATATTTTATTTTGTATCTCACATTGAATTATATTATACTAGCTTCTGCCCGCGGCTTCACCCGCGTAAAAGGTTACTTTCCTAAAGTTTTTCATCCCCTATTTTTACTTTACCCCTTAAGGGTAAATTTTTACAACATGTTAATGTCATATTTATTTATATCTAATCAATAGCCTAAAAATAAATTTCAAGCTTCTGGCTTTAAAAATGACGATACTTCCTTACAACTTTTCAATTCCTTTTACAACCCTTTTTTGCATTAAAAAGTAGCCTATGTCCTTTATCAGGCTCTAGCCTATCTGTGTACCAAATATCATTTAGATCGGTTAAGTATTTATTGCGTGAAACACTGACAGACAGATAGACAGAGTTACTTTCGCATTTATAATATTAGTTAGGATGTGTGTGGTTGAATGTGTTCAATCATCACAGAAATATGATTGAACACATTCAACGGTAAATGCAGATACAATCTAAAATCCTATCATTGTTTAGAGGAATAAATAAATGTTTTATTTAAAAAAAAAAAAAAGAAAAAAAAATAAAAAAAAAACATTAATATTAATCAATCACTATAAAGAAAATAAAACATCTAAAATTAAATTTACTAACTAGTTAATGTACATAAAAAGTAAACAATACTCCGGATATTTTGTAATATTTTTAAGTGATAGGTACTTAGTCATGCACGATTAGTTACAGTGTCAACATATTTAGAGTTTCTTAATGATACGGGTGAAATAGAATTACTCAACTTAACAATTGTTACTGAATTGACGTCTTTGTATTAAGTGAAGCGATACTCTACAATTGGAATGTGATAAGAAAAGTTCCTGTAATTTCGCTAGTCTAGATTGCTTGCTATTTCATTGTCATTATTTTGAGTAGCCGCGTATTTTGTTTAAAAGTAATATTTAAAAATATTTTTATAAATAATATGCATTAATTCGTAGTTGCAAGTCTCTATGACGATACATTCGACATTTCTTTTTCATTAGATATCTGCGAAATTAGAACATGACCAAAACTCATCACGAAATTCGTATTTAGTAGCTAATATTGTTTAGATTACTCTTGACATCTACGGAACCAAGAAAACAGACCTATTAATTTCAATAGCTTTATATAAAATATACTAAAATTAATTGTGTCCGATGATAGTCTAAAATAGACTAGATTTACAGCTTCCGTATTTGAAGTACAGATAAACAGACTTCCTAGTAATAGAATTGTTCACTAGCTATAAGACATTACAAGGTGAGCCGTTTGAACAATTATAGCTGTTTCAGTTATTGCTAAGTTGCTATATATTGAATAGGTATAATAATTTGCTATATTTTGGTGTATAATTTTACCTTCATATTCATCTATATAATAATGCCATAATTATGACAAATTATTATTCAACACACTGTTTACTTAGTACCTACACAATTCGAAAACCTGATCTGAAAAATTCGTTAGCTATTTTTATTATACATTCATTGATAAGACTTCTATTTAAAACACTTCAAATGTACATACATACATAGCCTCACGCCTGTTTCCCGGAGGAGTAGGCAAAGACTATGGATTGCCATAAACCACGATCCTGTCATACCTCCATCGCTTCATTCACACTCATCATAGTCTTCATGCATGCTCTACGATTATGCATACTCTTAATACGACATCTCATCAACATATATCCAACTTGGTCCAGAAAAGTATGATTTGGTCTTCACCTTGTAGTCGTCCCATTCACGCTTCCTCTATATATTTGCTTCGTCAACCTCTCCTCACTCATTCTTTCTACATGTCCAAACCACTTTAGCATACCCTTGTTTATCTTTGTCACTACTTCTTCATTCACATCAAAGCGCTCTCTTACTTCTTCTCCTTAAAAATATCATAAAGATTTTCATACTTTTGGATGTACAATTAACGAGTTTACATAAGTAGGTTGCACATAAAATTACTTTTATTTCAATAAAAAATAAGCGTGTATGAATTATTTATGAAACTTCCTATAATTATTTCAATTAACCATATCCTTCAATGTATCCATCCTTCAATACTGTTTTTCTCACACCTTCAAACTTTCTTTAGCTTCTAAACATCACTTTAGCTCTAATGAGAAAACTTGCTGTAAGTATTAAAACAACAATATATTAAAGTATTTACGTATACATATATTGACTTGTGGGATCCATGTGCAATATTTAATAGAGTGGGTATAGCTATCATTGTGTGTATATGTGGGTCGATCGTAACAGGCGATAGTCATGAACAGAGCTCGTCAACATATCCGCTCCAGACGAACGTTGTTCTTTTGTGTGCGATTACATTGCAAGGTGCGATACGATTTAATAATATATAGAAAATAATTCATAAGATTTATTACCATCCACCCATTCATTAGAAGGAAGACCACAAATGGAGTTCCTTATAAGTTTATTTACCCATTGAGTCCAATATATCATTAAATACAAATCTTTCCACGACCTCCAAGCTAAAAGCATCAAAGCTAAAGAAAGTATTTGAAAGTCTCGAACAATATCGTAAAATTATTTTCCATCCATCTATCAGCCCGTAGACGTCGCCCCGGACGGAATAGGTCGCGCGTGTCCATACCCATAGTCTGCCAAAAAAAAAAAACACAACTCGAAATAGGATATACCCAATTGGTAATCTTGCATTGAAAGTTGTTTTGTTTTATAAGAATTATACATATACTAGAAAAACCGTACAAATAAGCGGAAGATTTATTTCGTGTATACCTATAACTAAGCAAACTTATGTATATACACTTACCTTAATATTATAACTATGCAAACGTATGTACAACGGGTTGAGAGCCCTCAGCGCTGACACACAGGCCGGGTAGAGTTGTTATAGCCATCTGAGGCTAACAACTATGTCACACAAAAAAAAAACAAAAACGTATGTACATATATACACTTTGATAGACATAGGTGTGTTCGTATAAATGTTATAAACAGAAGAATCATTTGAAACCAAATAGCAAGTTAAAACGGAAGTATTAATCTGTATGAAAAAAAAAACATAAATTTTCCTATATTTGCTATATTTCACAAATACATGGCAAAATAATCTTCAAAATCTTCAAAAATGGTGCATAAAAATTTAATAGTGGCGTAATAATGTGGAAGATATCCCATAACTACAAAAGAATTATTATAGAAATAATTCCTATTAATAGTACAAATGGGAAAGCTTGCGGAGATATTTAAATAATAAAGGATGTTTGTAACTCAATCAAGCGTACACCGTTGAATAGATTTGGATGAAAATTGACATATAGGTGGACTATTTCCTGTGTTAATTTTTTATTATGAAAGTCTTTTTTCCACAGGTAAAGCCACGTTCAGAAGTTAGTACATATATAAAATTAACTGATATTTATCAACAATACCTTGTCGTGTGTTAATGAAAACGAATCTTATTATAAATAATGGTCCACAGCCATTCACTCACTATGCCCGATGATTGGATTCTCAGTCGATTCTCAGTTATATAGCGATAAAAAAAAATATTTTATATATATATATATATATATACATATACACATATATATGTACATATATATACCTATACATCATTATCATCATCATCATCATCTCAGCTCATATACATATGTCCCATTGGTCAGACGTGTTGGTATAGGGTTTTGTTTCGAGTTTTCCTTCTCTCGCATAGATGTTATATGCGTTCTATATCCCTTAGTCGTCTCGTACGATCACCCACGGGTATGATAGAGGGTGGTGAATTGTATTCTTATTCCGTCACCACACGGAAAATATACATACATTAAAAGAAGCATACGAGTATGCTTATTTTATTTTTTTATTTTCATTTGTTTTTGTGATTATCAAATATATAAATAAAAAAATATTTTTAGAAAAAAACAAAACCGACTTCAAAACTATACCTACAATAAACGATATACAATAAACTTACACTAAAAAGTAGAAAATAATTATTTTAATTAGTTTAATCTCAAAAGAATAACAGAACAATTTACGAAATTATAGTATACCTACCTATTTACAGGTATGTAAAAACTTATACTATGTCAAGAAAAATGGATAATAATATTATATTTTGTATTTCAAAGCAAGGAGCATTGAAATATAATAAACGAAATTATTAATATTTATTTACAAGTACTATTTTTTTGGAGTCGGTGCCTGAAGAGAAGAAAAAAGATCTGAGAAATATTTATATTCCTAACAAGACGCCATCGTCGAGGCATTTTAAATAGAATCTACATATATTGAATATGCGTGTATTGAATAAAAAAATACTATTCTTTCTATATAAATAATGTATGTATCCTCTCTTTGACTTATTTTTTATATACCTACGCAATGTATAAAAACAAAAGTCTCTGCTTGAAGCATAGAGGTTACATCATGTACTTAAAAATAGATTACGAATAGTTATTAACCTGATTTTTGTAGAAGCTAAGCTATTATCTGTGTTGCATCATAAACGAAAGTTATCATATTAAAATCATAATATCATTTTACTATCAACAAGACTCATATATGTTATCTTGTATTAATCTCTAAGTTATGCTATAGATATATTATTCGACGCCTCTCACTAAAGATTAAGCAAAGATATGCATAGACTGTTTTATCTTTCGAATATTATCAATGCGAGTGGGAGTTTTTTTTATTTATTTGTTACACTTTTACGCCTTAACTACAGATTGTCAGAGTTATAGATAAGGCTATTCTAGGGTTCTTTTATTCAGAAAATAAGTTTTATTCCCGAGGGAAAGGAAACAACAAATAAAATCTAAATTGAAGCAAGCGAAACTGTGGGTGTAGCTAGTAGGCCGAGCTAGTGTCGTTGTGGTTAATATACCAACTTACCGTACCAGGTGTCATTAGTTCGATGCCCATTCAGGGCAATACTTTGGGCAATATATACTTGTTGTTCTGAGTAGGTATACGTTACTCATACGTTTATAAAGTTTCATGCCCACTCTTCGTATGGTAACGAAATAAGAATACAATTCACGACCCCTTTTCTTGCCCGCAAATACTGTAAAAGGAGACTATGACATACAACATGTATATAAGATTTATGCAAAAATGAGAAAAATCAAAATAAAACCCTATATCAATCCATTTGACCAGCGTGGTCAATTTGGTGGTCAATTTCTCTCTCATTGTGAAGAGGGCCTAGCAATGAAACTCATGAGTATATGAGCTGCGATGATGTCGATGAAAGTCCCCCACGATACAAGTTAATAATTATTCCCTTAGTTAAAAATTTAACCTCCTCTGGTTAAATTTATTAAAAAAGAACTTTGCACGTATCTGTTTTATATCAGGTGCAAAATGTCTGTGTTAAATCCGCCTTGTTAATTTTATTCAAATTACAATTAAATTATTACACAACATCAGCATTTATAATAATAATAACCAAGACAAGCAAATAAAATAGGGAAACTGACTCATAAACTGCCATACAAAGGTCTTAAGTTTAAAGGAAACCGGTTTGTAGGTTAAGGAAATAACTCTTTAAAATGTTTAAAATCGATGCTTAGGAAAGTAATCTCTCGCGCTTGTTATTAGCATTTTATATACTCTATGATCTCATCATTAAAACAATTTAAAAATATATATTTTATTTTCTTATCTACTAACTTTATCTTTTCAGATCTAAGCAGAAGTATCACAACCCAAACTTTGCTAAGTATTTTTTGTCCTACTTGTATAAGGGGCGTAATAGAGGATCATGGCAGTATGCCTTTAATCGAACAAAGATCCAAATTCAACCTTAGAAAAACAAAGAGTTCTGAAGAAAGCCTCATTTCTGCCTTTTTGTTGATCCTCATTTCTTCATTTTCACTTCACCTTTATTCCTTGTTAGATAGGTGTGGCATAAGCATGAGACTGGTTAGCGCAAGATTCGGGGTTGAAATCTTGGTAGTAATAGTGGCATCGCAGGTTTTGTCCTGATGATTTTTCTAAAAATACTTTAATTAAGTTGAATATTGTATATACTTAGTAATCGATAAATAAATATTATAAATAAATTTCTATGCGCTTACTAGAATATCAACGTCTACCTGGGGCCTTCGTTTTAATACACTGAAAACTATATATATGGCCACATATTTGGGGTGTATTTGTTACGCTGCACCCGTTTGGGCTGATAGGGCTACCATAGGGGCAGCTCGCCTTAAATTATTACAAAGCCAACGATTGGCCTTAATATTCTTGTGTAAAGCCTACAGGACGGTCAGTACCGAGGCTTTGCCGGTACTCGCGGGTGTACTTCCGGTTGACTTGGAGATTCAGAGACGGGCATCAATGTATTACACGACAAGGGAAAATATGAACACAGATTTCCTTCTACCGCGCGACCGTAATAAAATCGCTCGATTGTTTGCACCGCAGTCCGTTGTCTATGAAAAACTTTTAATTGAATGGCAAGAAAGATGGGATTCATCATCGAAGGGCCGTCACCTCTATCTATTTTTCCCATGCGTCCGCGAGCGCCTAGAGAGAGTGTGGCTGGAGGTTGACCATTTTGTAGCTCAATTTCTAACTGGACATGGCAACTTTAAAAGTAAATTATTTTCTTTTAAACTCGTACCTTCACCACTATGTCAATGTTCTACAAATAACCGCGAGTATGAACAATCAGCACATCACATTCTCTGGGAGTGCGATCTCTGGCGTAACGAGCGCGACCTTATGTTAGACAGTTTGCAAGTAACATCTGGAGTAGTATACTACACGGATCTTGTAGCAACTCGAGAAAATTTCCGTGCGTTTAGGCGTTTCTGCCATACCTACTACTGCAACCAATCTTAAGGCTCACATATAGGCCCCGTTAAGTTATCCCATATCCGTGGTGCCGTACTGCTGCGCTTATCGTAGCTGTACAACCCTTTACTTATTGGCTGACTAGTCAATATTGCTTTCTGTCTCCCGCTTTGCCTGGGAGGGAAGTGGAATCACTCTTTTCCAACTCCTCCTCTTTAACTTTTCTAATTAAATTTGTTGCGGGTTCCAAGACAATTAAAATCATTTCCCGGGACTGCCTGAGGGTCAAACCTCGGTGTCATTTATAGTGACCATTGTGGATCCTGGCTTACAGGAGTTACAATGGTGGGAATGTGCGGTGGGATTAGTCCCATTAATCATACTTAGTAATCGGTATCAGGTTTTGGTTCGGACACACGCCACCCGTTCCGTCCAGGGCGACGTAAGGGCAGCGCGTGGCCCCATAACCG